>JASDDO010000014.1:635202233-635802233 GCA_030015575.1 Agapanthus africanus | reverse complement strand
AAACTTTATTTATTCAATAGAAGGAGAAAAATAGAAAGAAAAAGAAAAAACTAACTAGCACACTTTCGTAGGCAACACGATTGAACTGAGCACGTGCAACAAGCCTTTAAACCTCTAAGTGTCCTTAGTAGGAGGAGTGTTGTCTGAGGGTTTTCAGCGGATTGCACCCACAAAATCCTATAATAAAAGAAAGACTGTGAAAGTTACATATAAAGATAAGAATTGTAAAAGAAAGAACTTGAAAATCAGAATTTTCAACTGCACTAGCTTTTCGGTTGTCATGAGCCTTATCTCAATAGTCATGAAAAGATGTTAGAAATCACATCATCTCTCAATAAAACATCGCCTTTATTTTTCATCCCTACCTTTCCTCCAAACACCGATCATATACCCCTACGTGTGTGTAAAATATATCCCTACACTCGGAGAATTCAATTCAAGCTATCATACTCATGTCCATCTATCTCAGTACTTTTGAGTCGGCGAATATTTTGGATGGAGTTGCTTACACATTTTTCATGCGACCGTTAATATTTCTTGAGGTACTAACCGACCGATTACTAAATGTGCTCACTTATTAAACGTAATTAGCAATTTTCTCGTCTTGCAACACCTAAGACTTAGCAGTGACTCCAAAACCAGTTGGTCTAAGGCACTAGGTGATGAAGCACCCTCGCTATATTTTTTTATGTTGCCTTGGTGATTACAAAACCAGTGTTCATTTTTTTCACCATTTTATATTTTTATACTTCATTTATTATTTTCTTCGTACTTTGGCTTTTAGACAAGAGCATTTCAAGGTATCCTCTACTATCTCGAGTTTCAAGACGTGTGTAAGTGCGTATAGGAGAGTATCAACATTCAGATGCTTGGCTTCCAGAATAGAAACTATTTTTCAGACTTATTTTTATTCTCAGATTAGTAACTTCCTTCATCTTACTAACCATTGGGACAACGGCTCATAACTACTTATTACTAGTTTCGTTTAAAAAAAACATTTAACTTTCTTGGTTTTCTTAAACTCTTCCAATCTTTCAAATGTAATTTTTTTACTTTCTAATCTTTCATTATAAAAGAAAAAATTTAAAAAAAATTGTGCTTATGCAAAGTGTATAATGCAAAGTAATGCGTAAATAAGCACCAACCTCCCCCAAACCTGTTTACAGCAGTGTCCTCACTGTTGTTATCTTTTAAATCTCAAAACCTGTAGAATTGGGTGGAAAAGTTATTAACGGGGACAAGAATAAATAAAAGTGAAAATCTCCCCCCAAACTTATTTTTAATCATATGGATATTCAGTTAGGTCCTTTTTAACTCACCTCCATTCTTATGATGAGACAATATTATCGAGACATAGAGGTGAGGCGGAGAAAATTTAGTTATGATAAAGCGGCTCCTGTAAAAACAGAAGCTCCTCCGTGGGGTCAGTAGAAAAATACGGTTTTAATTTATGCCTATTCACTTTAAAAATATAACCGTTTTTAATATTTTCAACTTCAACTGCCCCATGCGGGTATACATACCGCACCACAAATGGTCATTTCCAACGAGATTTTAGCTTACCCGTTTAATATTTTCAACTTCAACTGCCCCATGCGGGTATACATACCACACCACAAATGGTCCTTTCCAACGAGATTTTAGCTTACCCGCATGAAGATGGAGACGAAAATCGTAAAGAAGGACTTGTTGTCCCGGGATAAAAGTTTTCCTCAAAATATTTTTATCATGAAATACTTTAGTCCGGTTCTTTACTATAACCGCATTATCGTAAGTTTCATCACGGAGTTCGCTTAGATCATTTGATTGCAGCTTCTGAAAGTTGCAGGCTTGATTTAAATCGAAGTTAAGTTCTTTAATGGCCCACAATGCTTTATGTTCGATCTCGACAGGAAGGTGGAAAGCCTTTCCAAACACTAGGCTGTAAGGAGACATACCAAGATCAGTTTTATAAGCGGTACGAAATGCCCAAAGAGCATCCGTTAATTTGGTTGACCAATCTTTACGGATTTTAGATACTGTCTTCTCCAAAATTTGTTTGATTTGCCTATTGGAAATCTCAACTTGCCCGCTCGTTTGGGGATGATAGGGCGTATAAAGTTTATGGTTGTTTGAATATTTCCACATCAAAGTCTCGAAAGACTGATTACAGAAATGCATCCCATTGTCGCTAATTATACCGCGAGGGTGTCCAAATCATGAAAAGATATTTTCTTTAAGGAACTTAATAACAATCTTGTTATCATTAGTGCGACACGGTATTGCTTCCACCAATTTTGAGACGTAATCAACCGCTAACAAGATATATAAATTCCCAAAAGAGTTGGGAATAGGGACCATAAAATCAATACCCCAAACGTCAAAAATTTCCACAACCAAGATAGGTTGGAGTGGCATCTAATTTTTTCAAGAAATCCGACCCGTGTGTTGACACCGTGGACAAGTTTTGCAATGATCAAATGCATCTTTGAATAATGTAGGCCAGTAAAAACCACATTGCAAAACTTTCCCCGCCGTTTTACGTGGACCAAAGTGACCACCACATGCCTGATCATGACAGAAAGACAAAACACTCTTGAATTCATCAATAGGGACACATCTGCGAATGATTTGGTCGGGACAATACTTAAACAAATAAGGTTCATCCCGGTAAAAATGCTTTACTCGGGATAGAAATCGATGATTGTCTTGTTTAGACCATTCGCTAGGAATAAGTCCCGTTGTTAGATAATTCACAATATCCACGAACCAAGGTTCGTAGGATACGGTCAAGAGCTGTTCGTCAGGGAAAGAGTCGTTTATTGGCAAGGTCACAATAGGTGAAGAAGAGATGCGTGAAAGATGGTCGGCTACTACATTTTCACATCCTCACTTATCTCTTATGACAAGATCAAATTCTTGTAATAACAGGATCCAACGTATTAACCTAGCCTTAGCATCCTTCTTTTATAAAAAATGTTTTAGGGCGGAGTGATCGGTGTAAACCACAATCGGTGAGCCAATCAAGTAAGGCCTGAATTTTTCTAATGCAAATACAACTGCCAAGAGTTCTTTCTCGGTAGTTGTATAATTAATTTGGGTATCATTTAAGGTCTTACTTGCATAATAAATTGTGTGTGGCATCTTATTAATGTGATGTCCTAAGACTGCACCAATAGCAAAATCCGATGCATCACACATTAGCTCAAACAGGTGGTTCCAATCAGGAGATGATAGAACATGGGCTGTAGTGAGAGATCTTTTAAGTGATTCAAAAGCAGCCTCACAATCCGAATCAAAGTGAAATGTAGTATCCTTGGTCAAGAGAAGAGTTAAAGGTCTAGCAATTTTGCTAACATCCTTAATGAATCTCCTATAAAATCCTGCATGACCAAGGAAGGATCATATATCTTTGATGCATTTGGGATGAGTAAGGTTATGGATGACATCTATTTTAGCCCTGTCTACCTTAATGCTTTTTTGTGAAATGACATGTCCAAGCACGATACCTTCTTGGACCATGAAATGAAATTTTTCCCAATTCAAAATTAAGTTCTTATCCTTACAGCAGATAAGAATTGCGTCAAGATGACATAGGCAATCCTCAAATGAGACCCCAAATATAGAGAAATCGTCCATGAAAATTTCCAAAAAATTCTCGACTATGTCTGAGAATATCCCCATCATACACCGCTGGAATGTAGCGGGAACATTTCATAACCCAAAGGGCATGCGTCTATAAGCAAAGGTACCGAAAGGACAAGTAAATGTTGTTTTATCTTGATCCTTTTCAACGATAGGGGCCTGGTTATAGCCAGAGTATCCATCCATAAAACAATAATATTCATGTCCATCTAATCGTTCCAACATCTGGTCAATGAAAGGTAGAGGGAAGTGATCTTTCCTTGCTGCGATATTGAGTTTTCTATAATCAATACATACACGCCACCCAATTTGGGTGCGTGTTTGGATCAACTCATTAGCCCCATTAGTTATGACCGTGATACCAGACTTTTTAGGGACCACATGAATAGGTCTTACCCATTGGCTATCAGAGATTGGGTAAATTATACCACTATCTAGGAACTTGACGATTTCTTTATTTACCGCCTCCTTCATGACGGGATTTAACCGTCTTTGTGGGTCTCAGGTTGGTTTGGTTTCATCCATCAAATATATATGATGTTCAGCAATCAAGAAACTAATCTCTTTGATATCTGCCATTGTCCAACCAAATGCTTTCCGATTTGATCTCCAGACCATCAAAAGAGCGTTCTCTTGCTCTAAAGCTAGAGAAGCGGATATGATCACTGGTACGGACTCATTCTC
Organism: Agapanthus africanus; assembly: GCA_030015575.1. NCBI lineage: Eukaryota > Viridiplantae > Streptophyta > Magnoliopsida > Asparagales > Amaryllidaceae > Agapanthus > Agapanthus africanus. The sequence goes on along the minus strand of JASDDO010000014.1, from coordinate 635,797,925 downwards.
ACATAAATATGCATATTTAAGATGAGAAGGTAACAGTTTGAGATCTAATGTCGACGGAGAAACAATAGAAGGTGGGGTAAAGGAATGGTATTCGGATTCCTCGAGAAGTTCATAACCTGCATAGGATAATGATTCGGAAAGCGCTACTGACTTTTGTGATGAGTCAAAAGGTCCAAACTCGGGGGTGGACTCGTCAAAGGCGTCCTTACTATAATAATGTGCTAGATCAAACAATGATGTACTAATGTCGTCGAGATCATTATAGCAAAGTTCATTAACCTTGCAGCTTTTGGGAACTATCTCGTGGACAGAACAGACATCAAGTAAATGAGCAGAAGGTTCAGATGGTTGACTTCCTAGCTTGTAAATGTTAAGCTCAATTGTCATTTTCCAAAAAGTTAGGTTTATAGAACCGTTACGATAATTAATGACAGCATTGGAAGTGGCTAAGAAGCGTCGACCGAGAATCACCGGAATTTGGTTCCGTGGGTTCGCTACAGATTGTGTATCTAAAACAATAAAATCCACAGAGAATATAAATTCCCCGAATTTTATCAACACATCCTCAAGCCCACCCTTAGGTTTGGTGATAAACCAATTTTCCATCTGGAGAGTGCAGTTGGCAGGTTTCAACTCTCCAATACCTAACTGCTCGTAGACAAAGTAAGGAAGCAGGTTAACACTAGCGCCAAGGTCGAGTAGAGCACGATTAATATTTTTACTCTCAATAGAAATAGAGATTGTAGGATAACCAGGGTCCTTACGTTTCTTTGGTAATTGCTGGGTAAAAGCCGTGCTAACATTACTCGTCATGAACACTTTTTTCGGCACTTGAGTTCTTCTCTTCCCAATGCACAAGTCCTTAAGTATTTTCGCATAAGCCAGAACTTTTTGGATAGCATCTAGGAGAGGGATATTTATGTTAACCTGTTTAAACATTTCCATAATTTTCTCCATTTGTGCGTTAGGTTTGTTGGCCCTCAACCTATTTGGATAAGGAGCTTTATCAATAATAGTTGGGTCGAACATTTGTGGAGAAGTTTGTGTGGGTAGAACGGATCCCAGAATTAGAGTGGGGATCGTTTCAGGCTGACTCAGCGAGGTGGGCGGAGGGTTCGAGCCTAGGGGAAAACATAGAATCGGCTCGGAAGAAGATAGACTAGATGAAATAGGATCAGAAGTGGAAGTGTAAGCCGGGGTGTCATTGATTGATTCATTATTATCAACCTGTTCACCGACTTTGTTATTCAGTATTCTTCCGGATCTCAACGTGGTAATGGCATTCACATTATGATATTGTGAGTGTCCAAGATTTGGTAAGGGTTGAGATGGAAGTTTCCCTTTCTCTCTAGCACTCAATGCGGCATTTAATTGTGCAACTTGTGCTTCTATCGATTTTATACTCTCACCATGGGAGGTGGAGTCCTTCTTTATGGTATCGATAGAAGACCTTATATCAGCCGACATTTGCATGGAATGTTTCATAAACAAATCCAAGGTTCGTTCGAGTGAAGAGGAGTTTTCGGTACCGGCTGTTTGGAAAGAATTATTATAAGGTGCAGAATTGTTGGCAGGATTTCGAAAAGTTTGTGGTTGCAAGGGGTACTGATTTTGTGGTGGTTGCTGTTGTTGTGGAGGAACCCTTTGATAGTTATTTTGATTTGGAACCGTATTTTGAGTTTGGTGTTGGTTCTAAGCAAAATTAGGGTGGTTCCTCCAACCCTGATTATATGTGGAAGAATAAGGATCGTTTCTAGGTCGCTGCTGAAAAGCAGCATTAGTGTGTTCTTGACCTTGAAACGGAGAATTCAAAGGACATTCTTCCATCAGATGTGATGGATCGGAACAGCATCCACACACAGTTTTAGGGAGCGTCACCTGGTTTAGGGGGGTTAATAAAAATTTGTTTTCCATAGCTTCGAGTTTCTTTTGCATTGCTGCCATTTCGACTTTTACTGCTATGGAAACATAAAGTTGATGGATACCTCCCCTAGATGATGGTAGACTAACGCTTTCCTATTGCAAAGTGTTTTCAGTAAAATCTTCCAAGAATTTCCAGGCTTCACCATCGTCTTTAGACATGAAATTACCTTGACACATGGTTTCAAGTATCTACTTTGTCGTTGGATTAATACCCTCATATATAATTCGGCACAGATCCCATCTATGGATTCCGTGATGAGAACATTGGACAAGCAGATCCTTGAACCGTTCAATGCATTTCCAAAATGGTTCATTGGGAAGCAGGGTAAACTGGTTGATTTCGCTTCTAATACGGGCGGTCTTATGATTGAGATAAAATTTCTTAAGGAATGCTATAATGAATTCATCCCAATTGGAAATAGAGTGTGCGGTTGTGTTATAAAGCCATTTTTCGGCTAAATTGCACAAAGTAAACGGGAGAAGACGTAAACGCATAGCATCCACAGAAAGTTGTGAAGTGCCCATCATAGCACATACATATTCGAATTTGGTGATAAAAACGTATGCGTCTTCAGACTCTAGACCGTGAAATTTAGGCAAAAAATTGATAAAGTGTGGTTTGATTTCGAAATTATCCCCTTTGGCTGGTGGAATAGAAAGACAAGTAGAAAGAGGACCACGTATAGGGTAGCATCTCTCTTGGAGAGATATACGCGGTAGATTCTGCGCACCTGCGGATGGTGGCAGAGTGGTGTTATTGAAATTTGATGGAGAACCATCCATCTCGATGGATATTGTGGGTGGTGAGGAAAAAGAAGATGAAGAAATACCGACTTCGGAGTCGATAGAAGAAACGCGGACAAGAAGGGCACTAGAATCCCGTGTCCAGCCGAGCATGCACTAAGCGGGTTTTGCGCAAGTGGCAACGCATGTGTAAATTAAAAGAAAGGTTTGTTTTATGGCTTGTTTTGAAAAAGACGGATTTAAAAAAATCACAAAAATGCACAATCAACCCTAGATCTAAGGTCACTTAGGTCAAGTCACTAGACCGCTCCTAGACTTCCAGAAAACAAATCGCAGGATCAATTCTCTACTACCTTTTTATCCCTCTTGTGGCCAGATAAGTGCCAGGTAAGTTGGAGGTATCCGGTATATAAATAGCGGGCCTAATTAAGTAACCACTTGCCTTAGACACACTTTCCTAGACACCAAAAAAGAAATGCGGATAAGCAGTAGATTACCCACGACCTTCCTCTGTCCTAATTGAGTGCGACGGTCCTTAGAGTCTTGGTCTAGATATTTTTTAATTAATGAATGGTGATGCGGATGCTAGTTTTGTGATTTGTGAGGCTTAGGAAGGGTAATGAAATCCCCACCTAATCTGAATTTGGCTTTCGCCCCTTAATTTTCCATATTACAATATGCACAAACAAGCAATATCAAAACACGCAACAAGAATTTTTTTACGTGATGAATTTTTGCAAAGAATCCTGCAGAAAAATTGTTATTGGACTTTTCAGAGAGAGAAAAGAAGATAGAAATTATAACACAGAGAGCTGAAACCCTAGATCGTCCAAGATGCCGCAGTTCCGCCGCAAGAACATGCCTATTGCCGCGGTTTCGCCGCCATGTCGAGAGTTCTTGGACTTCGTTTTTCTACAGTTGCTTCACTTGCTCCTCTGGTCTTGATGAAATGATCTGAATCTTTATCTTCCTACTACAATAATTCCAGATTCTCTTGCAAAAATTCACACACTAATCGTTAAGCACACGATGCGTTCTTAATTTATATTTCGATAGAATAATAATACTTCAACCCAAATAGCAAGAAAGAACAAATTACGCACGTATCTTCGGCAACGACGCCATTTGATTGGTTCTCAAAAATTGATTCCTCTTTTGATTAAAAGAAAAGTAAAGGAAGTAAAGAAGAGATCTTTTAGTTGTAAAGTAACCGCAATCAATAACGGTGTCGCATGTAGCTAGACCTTTAGTGAGTACGGGTCGTCCTCTGGGATTCGTGGAATTTTATCGTTTTTGCTTTAGATCGGTTGAAAGAAATAGTAAAGAAAATTAAGAAAATTGTTTAAGATTTAGTTGAAGTAATAGTTTCAAGAAAATCAAGAAATTGTTTTCAAGAAAGGAAATCAAGAAAATGTTCAAGATCTAATTATCAAGAAAATATGAAGAAGGCCTGTAGGATTCGATCGGATTTAGTAGACTTGGATGATGAATAAATGTGACTCCTCTTATCTATTGACAGTTTAACACCAGATTGATGGCGATGAATGCGGATTAGGATTTTTTTGAAAGAAGCTAGGGTTTCTTCACTATAGTCCCTTGTCCTTTCATTGATCCTATTCATTTTCTAGCCCTTCCCAAAAAGATCGTCAATCTTATTTCGAATCATGGTCAACATAATCAAGAATTTGATATCGCGCCCGATGAGGATGTTAACGATTCTTTTGCGAAGGTTTGTAAACTTCATAAGACTAAAAAAAGTATATAATTCTATCATCCATCGATCTACCCTAATCGTACGAATCCTATCAAGCGGAGATTTACTCGCGCATCATGAAAATCGAAGAAAGATCAGAAAAAGAACTCATAATGCGGAAATTAAAAGAAAGTGAAATTGAAACTAATTATCACCTTTATTATTCAATTTCAAATTACAACTTCTTCAATCCGAGATTACAAGAAGAATTGCTCTCGATCTGTAACAACCCCAAATTTCCTATACAACTTACTATGCAAATTGTTCAAAATTTGAAGAAAGGGGTACTTTTGCCTGAGCACAAGTTAAATATTTGTTTTGCTAATTAATAGCAAGAAGGAGCTTGTAGCTCATTGGTAATACCTTGCACTGCTGAACCAAGCCACCAGAGTTCAAATCCCATACCCCCACATTATTTTTAATATTATTTTATTTTGAATTTTTAGAGTACCAAGAGTTTACAAGTGCATATCTCACAAAAACCCCACTACACTCTGAAAAGTAACTGTGCCAGAGGGTTACTGGACCGACGAGGGGACCCCCGACCACCTGACTCCGTCGGACTCGGCAGAGTCGGCCGGCGGACCGGCCGACTCGGGCCGCCGCCGCCGGCCGGACTCGGCCGGACCGCCGAGCCCCCAACATGAAACTTCTGGCTTTTCCTCTCCCCAGTACTCCTGCACACTTAACTTTCTTGGATCGGTTCCAGAAACTCCATAAAACCCTAATTCCTATGTTTTAATACATTTTATTACAATTTAATACAATTTTTCTTTACAACCCTTCACCTAACCCTAACCATAGCCTAACCCTATAAATACAACCCCTAAACACTACCCCCTCACCCCACCCCACCCCAAAATTCTTAGCAAACTCTCAAGAAATTTCCTTGAACCCTAGTGTGCATTTGAAGTGAATAGGGAGGCGAAGCCCCGGCGAATTTTCCGGCGACAACCCTAGGAGTTCCCGGCGACGAAACGGTGCACCGGAAACTACGTCCACTCCCTATCCCTCTCCTCTTTAAGCTAAACCTGTAAGTCCCACCTTCCATCTTCTCTACTCTTTCTAAAATTACGAAATTCTAAAACCCGACGGAATCGGAGCAAATCCGATTTCCGATTCGGTTCTTCCAAAAATCTCACTTTTCCTTTAATACATTCTTGTTAAACCATTACATGTTGACTATTAAACACTAACTTATCATATAGAACAAGTTCCATATCAAAATAAATTGCTATTTCCATTTTACCGTACTTTTTCATTAAAATACCATATAGTTTCATTCTAGACATTTAAACATCACAAACTTGCTATACCTTTAAGTATATCATGAGGTAATAACCTATCTCCTCACACACTCATATGCAACATAGCACAATACCTTTCGAGAACATAGAATACGGGAAAACGAAAAATTTCAAATAAATACCATTACTATTAAAACCGTTTTCTAAAAGATTAGTATTTTACACAAATCTATGCAAAGCGCCGCTACAACCCATTTTGGGGAACCCGACTGGGATGGTGCAGATTATCGCACATCCCTGGGCTTAGTAGTGCGAGATGCAGACCTCCGCAAGGAGCATTCGGTCTCGAAAGATTTAAAATACGAAAATCTTAAGAAAATGAGATTTCTAGAATTATAATATATATTAAAATTTATTTATATATATATATAGATATATATATATATGTAATATCAAAATATCTAATTTTTATATAATATAAATATTCCAATTTTTCCAAATCATAGAATCACTTTACATTAATATACCATGAATTCCATACAAGTCAATATTACAAATAAATACCCTTTATTATGAATTTAGGATATTTTCACTAGAAATATCACAATTATAAAATTTACATTCATGATAACTCTAAAGTGGATAATTAAATACTTGGGTGTATTTTGAAAATTATACAAAGTATTTTTACATAAAACCCCTTCAAGTTCTATAAATTATCCTAAGGACCCTAGTAAACTTAGGTTTAAGCGGGACCAATATCTTGAGCCTCGGGGAGCCGGAGAAGTGGGTGCTTGCCTATCTAAGGTAGACAACTTAACAACGGTGTTATCAATACGGTAATCGTCTTTGAAAAAGACACAAATCCTGCCGACGATATGCAGCGGTTACCGATAACATCAAAACCATCGGGACTTCAATTTCTTTTCTAATTGTTCTGACTCAGACTGGGTCTTATTAATAATCTGACTTGAATATGATTCAAGTACAATCTACAATCTATAATTTACAAACTACAATTCTACATGAATCCATATATTCAATCTATCAATCTATACAACTTGACTGAACCGAACCATGGATATACATTTACATGATTATCCAGTTACATCCATTTACATGATTATCCAGTTACATCCATTTACATGATTCTTCAGTTACATCCATTTACTGATATCATGGTTCCGGCAAGTCATCCAATTATACAATCTATATTACAAGACAATACAAGTTACAATACAATTTACAATACCAGACAATACAAACAATACAATCAAGACATCGCGGGGTTTAAGGGGTAGATTGGTACGGAAGGTGTTAGAAATGGCACGAGACATCAACCATAAGACGTAATTACAGCCATGTCGTTGTTCCGTGGTATTATCGACGTAGCCTTGTACATTCCATTTGCCCTAGCCTCTAGCATATAGAGACTCCTCTCGTATACACTGGAATTCTTCTGTACCAAGCTACAAACAACAGCGTTAACACTAAATACAACATTATAACAATATAATACCACTTTAAAAGTTACACTCTCTCTCTTACTCTTTATCTATTCTATTTCTCCCTTATCCTTGGGACTTACCGAGCGATTTGTTCGCTGATGACATTCTCTTTTTTTCTTCTTTGAATGTCGTCAGGTGTTTCGGACCTTCCATAGATCGACCCTATCACTGAAGACTTGGACCAGTTTGCTGAAGACCCGAGCTCTAGCTTCATTGTACACATCTCTATTTCAGTACTTTTCATTTCTGTTATGCTAATGTTTAGGCATCGCTTTATCCCATGTATTTACTTTTCCATGCATTGTAAAAAAAATGTGAATAAAAAAGTTGTTGTTTCACTACATTTGTCTCTTGTGTATATTTCTTTCATATTTGCTTAGTTACGCTTAGCGTATTTACTTCAGAGTAAATACGTAGCGGCCTCGTTGCGTCCCTTCGCTGTATTCCGGAAAGCGGGGCATGACAGGTTTTGTTGGCGGCCCATGCAGGTTCGAGCTGTATGGAACACTACCATAGAGTTCTGTTCTGCATGAACAACCTAAGCAATATAAAAACATAAGAACCAGCAACTAAAACATTCTTTACAATTCATACTTCTTGAATCTCATCATTTCATATACTTTGAATCTGTCCTAACCTAAATCTTTCTTTCAAAGGTTATGGATTCCCCAAACAACACAAGCACCAATGTCAACAACACACCTCCACCACTACCACTCACACCTGCCGTCCATGCTCCGCCCAACGAGCAAAAGGTTCTGCTTGAGGCAATCCACAGCCTCCTAGAGGGACAGCAGCAGCTCTTGAACCATTCCGAGGCTGAAGCACCTGGGGTGAAGCAATTCAGAGCTTTACATCTAAAATTGTTCTCAAGAAAGGGGAGCCCACTGGAAGATGAGGAATGGGCTCAGAGTATCGAGGATGATCTGGCCGCAGCACAAGTGCCAGAAATAGCTTGGGTTCGTGTTGCAAAATTACAGCTCACGGACAATGCACAGGTCTGCTGGAAGGCGGTAGAAAGCCGTCCTGACCAACCTATCGAATGGAAGACTTTCCAAGACATGTTCGACGCAAAGTACTTCCCTGAGACTGCCAGGTTCGACATGGAACAACAGTTCATCCATCTGCAACAAGGTTCAATGTGGACCAAGTCAGTAGATGAATATGACGCTAAGTTCACCATGCTCAGTCGGTAAGATATGTCTCAAGGATCGATTTTAATATCACATACTACACAGCTAACACAAGCTCGTAACAGGTTTGCGGCCCATCTCATACCGACTGCTGAGATCAGAGCTAGAAGATTTCAGCAAGGGTTGGACCCGGAAATCCAAGCTGCATTAGCTACAGTGGATTTCCCAACCCATGATTTGGCTTCAAAGGCTGCCCGAAGATACGAGGCAGTGGTAAAGAAGAAGGGCAGACCTCAATCTGCTGGAGTGAAATGTCCTGCCAATCAGGTGACAGGAGGAGCCTCTTCAAGGCCAACGGATGAACTCAGAAGACTGGAAGAAGCCAATGATCATCCAAGTCCCAGTTTTTGTTTTTATTGCAAGAGAGAAGGACACTTGTGGAAGGACTGTAGGCACGCAAAAGGCTTATGTTTAGTTTGTGGCGCGTCCAATCACGGAATTGGAAACTGTCCTTATAGATGCAACTCAGCTCACACACACACCAAATACCCGCAGCAGCCAAATATCCAGGCTCCTGCAACTTGTCCTGCACTCCCAGCACCACCTCCATGTGGATTTCCTGCACAGCCAAATCGCCAATTCCATCAGGCACTGAGGAACATGTCTCTAAGACAGAGGAATGTACCTCCAGCTAGAAGGAACGTGCCACGGCGACAGGATTACACCTTAGCAGCCATAGATGCCAAGACAGTTGACCAAGTTAACACTAGTAAGACTCTTTCACATTTTAAAACTCTTTCATCACTTTGTTGTTACTCATACACTATCAGCACTTCAGTCACCAAACTTTTCTTGAATCTGTTACACTTTTCTTTTACAAATTTCGAGGACGAAATTTTTTTAAGGAGGGTAGAATGTAACAACCCCGAATTTCCTGTACAACTTTCTGTGCAAATTATTCAAAATTTAAAAAAATGGATACTTTTGCCTGAGCACAAGTTAAATATTTGTTTTGCTAATTAATAGCAAGAAGGAGCTTGTGGCTCATTGGTAATACCTTGCACTGCTGAACCAAGCCACCAAAGTTCAAATCCCATACCCCACATTATTTTTAATATTATTTTATTTTGAATTTTTAGAATACCAAGAGTTTACACGTGCATATCTCACAAAAACCCCATTACACTCTGAAAAGTAACTATGCTAGAGGGTTACTGGACCGACGAGGGGACCCCCGACCACCTGACTCCGCCGGACTCGGCCGAGTCGGCCGGCGGACCGGCCGACTCGGGCCGCCGCCGCCGGCCGGACTTGGCCGGACCGCCGAGTCCCCAACATGAAACTTCTGACTTTTCCTCTCCCCAGTACTCTTGCACACTTAACTTTCTTGGATCGGTTCCAGAAACTCCATAAAACCCTAATTACTATGTTTTAATACATTTTATTACAATTTAATACAATTTTTCTTTAGAACCCTTCACCTAACCCTAACCCTAGCCTAACCCTATAAATACAACCCCTAAACACTAACCCCTCACCCCCACCCCAAAATTCTTAGCAAACTCTCAAGAAATTTCCTTGAACCCTAGTGTGCATTTGAAGTGAATAAAGAGGCGAAGCCCCGGCGAATTTTCCGGCGACAACCCTAGGAGTTCCCGGCGACGAAACGGCGCACCGGAAACTACGTCCACTCCGTCTCCCTCTTCTCTTTAAGATAAACCCGTAAGTCCCACCTTCCCCCTTCTCTACTCTTTCTAAAAATACGAAATTCTAAAACCCGAAGGAATCGGAGCAAATCCGATTTCCGATTCGGTTCTTCCAAAAATCTTACTTTTCCTTTAATACAATCTTGTTAAACCACTCCATGTTGACTATTAAAGACTAACTAATCATAGTGAACAAGTTCCATATCAAAAGAAATTGCTATTTCCATTTTACCGTACTTTTCCATTAAAATACCATATAGTTTCATTTTCGACATTTAAACATCACAAACTTGCTATACCTTTAAGTAAATCACGAGGTAATGACCTACCTCCTCACACACTCATATGCAACATAACACAATACCTTTCGGGAACAAAAAATACGGGAAAACGAAACATTTCAGATAAATACCATTCATATTAAAACCGTTTTCTAAAAGATTAGTATTTTACACAAATTTTTACAAAGCGCCGCTACAACCCATTTTGGGGAACCTGACTGGGATGGTGCTGATTATCGCACGTCCCTGGGCTTAGTAGTGCGAGATGCAGACCTCCGCAAGGAGCATTCGGTCTCGAAAGATTTAAAATACGAAAATCTTAAGAAAATTAGATTTCTAGAATTATAATATATATTAAAATTTAATTTTATAAAAATATATATATGTATATGTAATATCAAAATATCTATTTTTTTATATAATATAAATATTCCAATTTTTCCAAATCAAAGAATCACTTTACTTTAATATATCTTGAATTCCATACAAGTCAATATTACAAATAAATACCCTTTATTATGAATTTAGGATATTTTCACTAGAAATATCATAATTATAAAATTTACATTCATGATAACTCTAAAGACGATAATTAAATACTTGGGTGTATTTTGAAAATTATACAAAGTATTTTTACATCAAACCCCCTCAAGTTCTATAAATTATCCTAAGGACCCTAGTAAACATAGGTTTAAGCGGGACCAATCTCTTGAGCATCGGGGAGCCAGAGAAGTGGGTGCTTGCCTATCTAAGATAGACAACTTAACAACGGTGTTATCAATACGGTAATCGTCTTTGAAAAAGACAAATCCTGCCGCCGATGTGCAGCGGTTACCGATAACATCAAAATCATCAGGACTTCAATTTCTTTTCTAATTGTTCTGACTCAGACTCAGTCTTATTAATAATCTGACTTGTATATGATTCAAGTACAATCTATAATCTACAATCTACAAACTATAATTCAACATGAATCCATGAATCCATATATTCAATCTATCAATCTATACAACTTGACTGAACCGAACCATGGATATACATTCATTTACATGATTATCCAGTTACATCGATTTACATGATTCTTCAGTTACATCCATTTACTGATATCATGGTTCTGGCAAGTCATCCAATTATACAATCTATATTACAAGACAATACAAGTTGCAATATAATTTACAATACCAGACAATACAAACAATACAATCAAGACATCGCGGGGTTTAAGGGGTAGATTGGTACGGAATGTGTTATAAGTGGCACGAGACAGCAACCATAAGACGTAATTACAGCCATGCCGTTGTTCCGTGGTATTATCGACGGAGCCTTGTACATTCCATTTGCCCTAATCTCTAGCATATAGAGACTCCTCTCGTATACACTGGAATCCTTCTGTACCAAGCTACAAACATTATAATAATATAATACCACTTTAAAAGCTACACTCTCTCTCTTACTCTCTGTCTATTCTATTTCTCCCTTATCCTTGGGACTTACTGAGCGATTTGTTCGCTGACGACATTCTCTTTCTTTCTTCTTTGAATGTCGTCAGGTGTTTCGGATCTTCCAGAGATCGAGCCTATCACTGAAGACTTGGACCAGTTTACTGAAGACCCCGAGCTCTAGCTTCATTGTACGCATTTCTATTTCAGTGCTTTTCATTTCTGTTATGCCACTGTTTAGGCATTGCTTTATCCCATGTATTTACTTTTCGATGCATTGTACAAAAGAATGTGAATAAATAAAGTTGTTGTTTCACTAAATTTGTCTCTTGTGTATATTTCTTTTATATTTGCTTAGTTACGCTTAGCGTATTTACTTCAGAGTAAATACGTAGCGGCCTCGTCGCGTCCCTTCGCCGTAGCGGGGCGTGACACGATCACTCCCTTGAAGAGGTAATTTTTCCGTCGATTTTCACGTCGCTCGATCACCGTGAGTCTTGGACCTGTCGTGGATCGCGTGCTCGTTGATGATGATCGTTTTCGTATAAAGGATTCTTGAATGATATCGCTTGATAAATTTCTCAATTATTCTTGATCTTGGATCTTGGATTTGTTGAATTTGTTAGCTCTTTTCTTGATCTGATTTGCTTTAGAACTAAAAGAAATTGGAATTAGAAGTTGGAATCTTTTCAATGTATCCCTAGGTCCTCTTTATAGCCCTTTAATCAAGCTTCCCCAACAAGCTGGGTTGTTACAAAGAACCTTCCAGAACAAGCTAGGTTGTTACAAAGAAGCGTTCTCAACAAGTTAGGTTGTTACAAAGAAGCTTCCAGAGAACTCTCGAACCCCAAGTCCCTGAATCGGCCGCGAATCTGCGGCGACTCGGCCTGACTCGGCTGCAGTTCCGCGGCCTATTAGTGAGCTCGTTGCTTCAAACTTCTGTGGTCTTATTCTGTTGATCTCTGGGTCTTTATGTGATATCTGGAATCCTCTTATCTCTTCTGAATTTCTGCCAGTATTTGATTCTTCGACTTTCTTGTATTTTATCGGTAGATTCCTAATTCCCGATGTCTGACCTGAGCTAATCTTGCATAAGATCTGAATGAAGAATGTGAGATACAAAATATTATGCGTAAAAATATTTAACATACAATTTCCTTCATAATATTGATTATAATGTATAAACACAAGGTAAATGATATTTTGCAGAAGAACTTCTAATATGTGTTATATTTATAGCAAATACCTTTAGGTCATTAAGAAAATTAAGGAAATTGTCATGTTAAAAGTGCACTATTTTCGACTGAACACCTACTGTTCAGACAGTTGTACCAACCGTTGCTGAGATTATCGAGGTGTTGCTTCCAGAGTTCATGAAGCTAAAAGTCGCCGGTGTTTACGAGTATAAATAAGCCAGAGGATTTTTAGTCATTCATGGGTATGATGGCTAGGATATTTAATTCGTTGTGGTACTCTGGTACGAGATCGGTAAAGTTGACTAGCTTCTTTTTGATGGATCTTGCTCAGACCTGATGTGAGTCGCTCGATAGAGACCGTGTAGTGAGTCTTCTTTCGACGAATTGGGACGAGTTCTCGAAGATAGGCTTAGCCAGATTCTTCCACAGAGTGTCGGAGATACTGAATTCGTATTTTCGAGTTTTTTGTGTAAGACTCTGGGCTTGAGCAAAGCCAAGTATAACTTGCAATTCGCGTAGCTATCACGATACGCTTCTTATTTGATCGATACTGAAGAATAATGGAATAAGAGATTTGTGCGAAGTCTCAATGTGCAGTTGTTCTTTTCCGTCGATACTGAAGATTCGATATGTATGATGAGGCGTTGTGTACGACCACACTTTCAGAGGAAAATCTTGATGAGATTGCAGTTGTTCCGGAACGGAAGTGGATTCACTAAGGAGTGCTAGTTCTGGGAAGATTGAATAGATGAGATCGGCAGGAGCTATGAAGGGTTCTTTCCAGGGTTCTATAGTGATTGAGATCGGACCCAGGGTCAGTTGTATGATGAATACTCAGAGGTTAGAGATCGCCATCGTCGACGTGTTACATTGCAAGAGACCAGGCTACTTGGTAAGGAATTGTCTTGATAAGTGTCAGCATAGGACTGTTCGTATCGCTGCTCCTCATTAGACAATTGTATAAAGATACCGTGGTTTTAGTGATTCGCAGAGAGAATAAGAATCCAGAGACAGATAATGCTAGACCGTGGGTAGAAGGCAAGTGATAATCCTTGCTCTGCCAGTTCTGGGTATATAGACACCTTTCGACATTGAAGAAGGTGTACTTTGATGTCATTTATTTTTTATTTGCATTTTGATGATCCGAATATTGCGTTTTCAACGTTGAAGAAATGATAACTCAACGTCCGTTATTTTGACTTATGTGTTTGGAGGATTTGATGGCCATATAAATGATTTGTGCATACCAGGTGCACTTGTTTGAGATTTCCGTGCACATCAGTTGCGCTTGATTGGCGTTTTGTGCACACCAGATGCACTAGATTGGTATTTTCGTGCACATCAGTTGCGCTTGATTGAGATTTTTATACACTCTAGACGTATTTGATATGATTTTATGCACCCTAATGCACTCAGTATTGATTTTGTGCACCCCGATACACTTGAGATTGATTTGTGCACCCTGATGCACTCAGTATTGATTTTATGCATCCTGATGCACTCAGTATTGATTTTGTGCACCCCCGCACTCATTATTGATTTTGTACACCCCGATGCACTTGAGATTGATTTGTGCACCCTGATGCACTCTGTATTGATTTTGTGTACTCCGATGCACTTGAGATCGATTTTGTGCACTCCGATGCACTTGATGTTGATTTTGTGCATCCTGATGCACCCGATATTGATTTCGTGCGCTCTAGATCCACTTGATATTGGCTCCATGCACATTCAATGCAGTGGATATCACACACACCTGTTTCTGTTTTTGTTTTCATGCACAGCCGTGGCATGTGATTTGGAATTTTGTGCAAACCCGTTAGGGCTGATTTCGTTTTTGTGCATTGCACTTGATGAGGTATATTATAGGTTTGATTTTATATTTTTGTTTCGTCGTGTGCTATACATATTGCACTACGGCTATGGCAATGATCGTGTAGTTGGTAAACACAGTTGATTTCGTATTTGGAATTTTGCATCATAACTGGTATAATTCTCATAGCAGTCGCTAGAGTTACAGTTATGCGAGTTTTATATTTTTGAGTTTCCACGCGTACGGATTGCGTTAGTATACGTCTTAGCTCATGTGCGTAGGGACTTCGGAGTTCCGTTAATTGGAGCGGAGTATATGTTTTTAGAATTTGGACCCCGGTGATTCGATTCGATTTGATTGGGAAAAATGTTTTGAGATTGAGGTTATATTTAAATTCGGAGACCAAATTTCCTTAAGGAAGGGATATTGTAACATTTTAGAAAATTATAAATATTAATTTATAATTTAGAATATGAATATAATGAGTTTACAAAAATGATATCACATATGAATTTTGGTATCGGATGGATATCCGTAAAAATGTAATTATCTTGGAGAAAATGAGATATATGTGATATCTTATAAAATGAAAAGTGTTTTGTTTTAATATGGTATGAGATTTTTTTATAAGATAATGGTATTTAAGTGTTATACTAAGTGTTTTATTTCTTTTAAAATCAAGATTTTAGATTTTTAGTAACATAAAGGTATTTATATGTAAGGGTAATTATTTGCAAAATGTATTGAGTTTTAAAATGAGAGTAATTGGTATATGTTTAGGCTAGTTAACCCGCATAACCAACACACCCTCACACATACTCTCCTCACTCCACCTCATTCTTACAACCTTTACACCACCACCATACAACCCTCCACCTCATTCTTTCTCTACCAACCTCCTTCATACAATTATACACATTCATTCTCAATTGCTAAACTGAACAAAAATCATTTCTCCTTCATCCTCATCTTAAAATTTAGTCATTCACTCAAAAACCATGAATCCTTCATCAAACTTGTTCTCCGCCGAGATATAGAGACGCGACCGCGGAGGTCCGTCTTGCCTGAATTTGGGGACAGATGCTAATTGGTGCTATCCGTCCACCTCTCTGAAGATGCCAAGTTGATTTACGACACCATGCATCGAAGGTTTAAATGGATGCGGCCGATGTAGCAGATTTCGTCAGATTCCCCCTCATTTGAGGGGGTTTTGATTGTAGGGACGCTTTTCCCTGCAGGCGCAAGCCCCTGCAGTTAATTACGCTACTGCATCGCGGTAACCACTTTCTCCTTCTCCAGATGGACACTTCGTGTCGTGGGTGTTTGTTTTGTTTTTGGTTGCCCGTGGATTTTATACGGAGACTAATTTATGTTGTCGCCCGTAGGGCGTGGATTAGTCAAAATCTGTATTTTCTTAGATTTGGGTTTGGGGTTGGGTTTAAGGATACGTTAGTCTTATTTGAAACTAAGATCAACTTAAACGTTTCTTAAGGATACGTTAGTCTAATTTTAGACTAAGATCAACTTAACGGGATTGTTTAGATCCAACAAAAGAGCATTTAGGCTCAATTGTTTAGTTTAGGGACATTGCGGTCGTTAGCCCCATTGGGATCTTTCCTTGCTGTTTTATTATGCCTTTTAATTCCTTCAGTGGGTTTTTTTTAAAGACCCATCACTTGTGGGCACGTGACTCCACTGATTGATTGTCTGGTTAGAATTTAATTCTATTAGTTAGAGAGCCTAGGAATCCATCACGTATCTGCACGTGACCTCTGGTCATGTGTGGACACGTGATGCCCCCATTGGGGTTTTTCCTGATATTTTATGAGGGAACAAATTCCCCCATAGCGTTGTTCTCACGTGTTTGCACGTGAGTGCAACGTTGTCACCTTTTGTGGCCGTTGGATCTGCCTAGGGAAGGGGGTAGATGAACCGTTTCCCATCACATCCTTTAAATGCAGGGGTCCCTTCAGAAGCGCCTCCACTTTTTCCATCTTCTTCCTTGCTCGTTTTCTTCTGAGAATTTAATTCTCTTTCCCAGAGCTCAGTTCTCTGTTTCAAAAAATTTCAGAGTTTAACTATGTCAACAAAAGATTTCCTTTTTCAGGTAAGGATCTTCAACGGCTGAAGAACTTCTTGTAGAGATTTTCTTTGGATTTTAAATCCACACCAAGGCTTTTTCCCTTTAACAAGAACCCATCTTTCCAAGTTCTCTAAAATAATGTCCAATCTTTAAATAATAAACTCCTTTTGTTAGGGCTTCTCTGATCTCAGGGATCGATGGTGATACTTGTCTTCTCTCTGGAATTGAATTCCATTCCAAAGAGCATTAGCTCTGAAAATGTTTTCTGGGAATTTAATTCCTCTATTCAAAAGGAATTTAATTCCTCTAAAGAACTCAGTTCTTCACAGAGAACTTCTTGGGATTTTCTTGCCCCAAGTTGTTCTTTGCAAAAATGCTTCCAGAGAGACCCTTCATGATTTGCATAGAGTTCTTGCAGTGGGTTTCCTCCTTGGGGAATGTGTAGAGTTGTTTGCAATCCACTGTTCATTTATTGAGAATCTTCCTTTTATTCCCATAATGATTACCCTGCCTCATGATTAGTGAGCCGCCATTTTGATTTTGTGGGGCCCCTGTGTTTTGTAACCAATGGTCCCATAAAACAAATTGTTTATCGCTTTCTTCCACTGTACTTATATATATATATATATATATATATATATATAATATACACGTGTGGGCTTCATTAACAGTTTCCTTTCATCTGTTTCAGGAACAATGGCTTCTCTTCCGTACTTCCCTTTCACCCGCTCGGAGGCTGTCTTTCCTCAGTCACCGTCTGATGAAGAGATGATGGCGATGATTAGAGCTCATGACCCTAATTTCACCAACTTGCTTTTATGGGGGACCTGGTACGGTCATATCATCCGTGGTCGCCGCATCTTTCTTTGCGAGATACCAACGGAGCCTACCTATCCATTTCTGCCGATGGAGCGTCCACGGACCGCCTTTGCTGTGGAGATGTTGAACTGGACCCCTACGGGACGGCTCGAGCCGTCAACAACTGGGATTCCAAACCACCCTGTGCCATCTATAGACATCTTAGGGCGTCATATCTGCCAAGGTGAAGACCAGCCCTGGGGACAGGTTTACAAAATAGGGCTTACCCCTCGACAACCCACGGGTTACCTTCTCTGGGCTCGTTATATCCTGTCTGCCCATCGTGCGCGACTGCAGAGGGTCGAGCTCTATCATACGGTGTACGCGTCTCTCTTCCACTATCAGTCCCTCCATGTCTGGTGGGTTAAGGCTTTCTTAAATCAATGGAATCTTCCCACCAACACCTTCTTGCTAGGGGACTGTGAGGTTTTAATTTCTCTAGAAGAATTTCGCGAGATCTCGGGGTTGCCGATCAGAGGGACGCTTTATGAAGAACTACTGCCCCCTGATGAGTATGTTTTTGAAACCGATCCGGGTATGCTTGACGGCTTGTCAACTGAAAATGCCGTCCGCCATAAGCACCCAAGCCTAATCAAGACTCTGAGCATTTTTGAGAAGCTGTTCACAGAGTCAGAGGAGCAGGGTGTCACTTTCAAAAGCTTTATCGCCTGCTTCCTTCACGGAGACGTTCTATCAAAGATGGCTCCGAAGTTCGCGAATATCAACGACCCCTTCGGGTTCTGTTTAAATAAGCTGCCGGCTAAAGAAGAGGATTTTCCGCAATTCTATATTCCAATCCTGTCGATTATACCTTTTGAGTTGATCACAGCTCCTGGCATAGATGAAGAGACTTTCTTCGTGGGTTTTATCAGCGTCTGGCTTAGTTGGTTCTTTATTCCAACGCACCATCGGTTCATGAGAGCTTCGGTCATTTACCCTGCTCATCGCATCGCCGGAGGGACGCAACTAGCCGTGGGCATTACGGGATTAGCGCATTTGTATCATGGACTAAGCGCTGCAGCCAATACCTCAACCCCAGGCGTGAACGTAGTGAGTTTCTCTCTTCATTACTTTACGTCATGGATTGAGATGCACGTGCTAGGCGCATTTGCTGTGCATCAGAGACCCAGCTTTTATGATGCCTACACTTTTCCGCTGCTCATGAGGTTGGTGGACGCTTCGACTCTTGATCCGACTCAGTCCGGAGCCATTCGTGTGCTGCTCAATCCCTATGCTAATGTGGGCAGGATGGTTTTTAACGATCGAGTCCTCTCTGCTCCTTCAGGACCGATTCAACAGCTTTGTGACTCGTCGAAAGAGGGAGCACCCTCCCTGAAACCCAAGGAAGCCATGCACTTATATTCGATCAGACCGGGTTATCTGGTATTTCGTCAAAACAGTGCGGCCCTTTTTATGGGGTACAAACCACACCACTTTGCTCGGCAACTGGGATACGACCAGGGTGTCCCCATTGAGGCATTTACAGTGGAGCCCAGCCTGTCGTCAGATGTTGTTCGTAACGCCACTCATCACTTCATGTGGCTGAACACCGGCTCACGCTTCGTAATTCCTGAGGTAGACTACATTCCTAGATGTATGGGGGCTTCACGGGTTGGTACCTCTACCGAGTCAGTCCTATTATTGTTGAGAAGAGGAGGGTGCTCCTTGGATATAGGGTTCCCACTCCGATCCAGGCTTTGGGAGTCCCGCAGCGACCGCAGGCAGTGGTTCACCCCCTTGGAGATACCGGTATCGTGCTTATTCCTGAGGCGGCGGAAGTGGATTTAACTCCCACAGCTGGTATGCCGCTGCGCACTAGAGCTCAAGCAAGGGCCAATAAGGCGCCGGTAGCTGTATCATCAGCTGCGGCGTCAGCAATGGCGGTGTCGTTATCGGTAGCACCGCCGAGTGAGGATATTGAAGGCGAAGTGGGTCAACACCGCACCAAAGCACCAAGGGGAAGGAAGCGATCATCTTCTGGTGTTAGTTCTGGGTACAAGAGGCGAAGGAAGATGGCCACCAATTTGCTCGACTTTTTAGTGGAATCCTGGCCTATTCTTCAGGATGAGCCAATAGCTACGCAAGAGCCGGATGGTGGTCTTCTTTTTCCCGGTTCATCTGTCGAGGAAGCCGCGCAATTGGCTGAGGCTTTAAGACGCTCCCAGGATGAAGCTGAGAATGTAAGGGTCCCGAAGAGGTCTTATCCTGCCGTCATGTTCTACGAAGATCCTCCATCGATACGGCGGATATTTATAGGTCCTCTAGAAGAGGGAGGCGAGAGAGCCCTTAAGCAGCCTATCTCGGCCGACGCTGAAGACGCGCTGTCTTTGTAGACTGGTGACCACTAGTCTACCCTCGCACCTCGACGAGCACGCATCCTTGAGAAAGAACGCAGGCTTGAAAAAACCATACTATAGCTCCTTTGCACATTGGTATACTCATATATCTTTTTGTAATATTTTGCACTGCTCATATACATACATACATACATACATACATATATATATATATATCATTATCTTTGTGAAAACTTTGCAGGGACTTCGGCAAAGGCAGAGGATCTGAGTTCGAGTCGCGCCTTGACTATGGACTCTGCAAATATCCCCGATGAGACACTAGTAAGTGTAGAGTGGATCGATACAACTATTGTTCCTGCCACGGAGCTCCCCTCGGTGATCTCCGTTCCATCGGTGCTTGCTCCCCTGGAAGAGGCGTCTTCATTGGCCGCGGATTCAATGGATCTTTCTGGGGACGACCCGGAGACTATGGGACAGGTGGTCGAGGCCACCGCCCTTTCACTAGAGCCTGCAGCGATGGCCACCGCTCCTCAATCGAAAGTTATTATACCGGCCCACGTCCCCGATGATGTGCCTGGGGGCATAGAGGAGGCCGCCGAAGCTGCTATCCCTCCAGTCCAGAGTGGGAGGAGCATCGAAGGTATTCTTCTATCTTTTATTTCAATAATCTCTCCATTATCTAAACCTTTCTGTCTTTTCAGAGCTACGAGGATTGGCGGCGTCCATTGTGGACTTGTCCGCCAGGAAGTCTTTCCAGAGTCTGTTAGAAATGGCCGCTCCGCAGGCAATATCCCCTCAACGCATCGTCCTCTCTTCAGGGCAAAGTTAGTGTCATTTGCCTTCTCCTCATGACATTATTATTATTTCATATAATAACACTGATGTCTTCTACAGTTCTGGAAGATGATGACGAAGTTGAGATTCTTGACGGGCCTGGGGAGCCTTCAGACCCCTCTTGCATGACTGTGGGTAAGTAAAGTTTCGACACTTTTCCACCTAGTCTTTGCTTGCAAGTCTCGCTGATTTCTTTTTATGAATCTTAACGGCTTTGCCAGTTCTTACCACACTGGAATCTCGCATCGTCATGCCGACCGGCCCCTACGCTCTACGTGCCTCGGAACGGATGGCAAAGCTAAGCCTTCACTCCTTGTCAGCTCTGATTGAAGACCTTCGTGCTGGCAGTCTGATCATGGCCGAAGCATTTGCCACCGAAGCCAACGGTTCTCTTCCCTTTCTTGCTACTTACCATAGTGAAAAATTGGTGCAAGTCTGGGTTGAGTTCTGTCGTCAGGTGGAGGCTTGCTTGCATACTCTTGAATGTGCACGCCTTCCTTCATAGGTTGTGGCTGCAAAGGCGAGCTTACGGGGGCTGATTGAGCGGTGCACTGTGAATATGCTGTCATGCGAGAAAAGACTCATCCAAAAATTTTCAGAAAGGAAGTTGGCTTCAACTGCACTAGTGGAACTTCAAGCTAATCTTACGGCCAAGACCACTCGGGCGTATGATCTTTGGCGAGGGCTTCAAGAGGCTATCAAGAAGGTGGTAGCCATTGATAAGGCTGTCATTTTCACTCACGAAATGGTCGAAGCTCATAAGGTTACCGAAAAAGAGCTTGAAAGTCGGCTTGCCTCATACCAGGCTCAGCAGTCTCAAGTGGAGACCCGTCTCTTAGCGATAATGAATCATGAGGCTGAGGCCCGGCGGAAAAAGGATGAATTGGAGAATCTATTGAATCGTCCGCCGGCTTGAAGAATCGTATATTTTTTATTCTTCTTTTGTACATACTCCTGAATGAGAGTATTTTTTATTCTTTCATAAATTGTACTTTGTATTCATTCTAATTCATGAATAAAAGATATATTTTGTTTCATGATGGTGTGTCCCTTTTAGTAAATGCATTTTATGGATAATCTATTTTGATCTCCTTGTAGGACAGCAATGGCTTAGGGGACAGGGTTAGGATCTGCCACTTAAGACTTTTCAAATTTATGAGCAGTGGGGGTCTCATAAAAAATTTTCTCCCTACCGGTCGAGAGGATCCCGTAGGTGTATTTTCTCCTTAAGAATCATGAGGGTTCCTATGTGTGTTTTCTCTTGAGAGTCGTAAGGATCTCACACGAGAATTTTTCTCCTTACAAGTCGAGAGGACCCATAAGTGATTGTTTCCTTTCTTGTCGGAGAGTGTGGCCTATAGAAAATCTACTTTGACCTCTCCATGAGGCAATGATGGCTTAGGAGATAGGGTTAGGATCTGCCAACTAAGACTTTTCAAATTTATGAGCCGTGAGGGTCTCATAAAGAATTTTCTCCCTACCGGTCGAGAGGATCCCGTAGGTGTATTTTATCCTTAAGAATCGTGAGGATTCCTAAGTGCATTTTCTTTTGAGAGTCGTAAGGATCTCCAAAAGAGTTTTCTCCCTTACGAGTTGAGAGGACCCGTAAGTGATGGATGAGGTTGACATTATCCGCATTTCACGGGGTCAGGGGTTGCTCTGGACATTTCCCACGGGGTCAAGATTGACTTTAGTCGTGTTCTATGAGACCAGGATTTGCTCTGGATGCTTCCCACGGGGTCAGGTTTGACATTAGCCGTGTTCCACGAAACCAGGATTTGCTCTGGGTGCATCCCATGGGGTCAGGGTTGATATAAGCCGTGTTCCGCAAGGACCAGGCTCCGCTCTGGACGCTTCCCACGGGGTCAGGATTGACATAAGCCGTGTTCCACGAAACCAGGATTTGCTCTGGATGCTTCCCACGGGGTCAAGATTGACATAGCCGTGTTCCGCAAAGACCAGGATCCGCTCTGGACGATTCTCACGGGGTCAGGATTGACAGAAGCCGTATTCCAAGAAACCAGGATTTGCTCTGGATGCTTCCCACGGGGTCAGGATTGACATAAGCCGTGTTCCACGAAACCAGGATTTGCTCTGGATGCTTCCCACGAGGTCAAGATTGACATAAGCCGTGTTCTAAAAAACCAGGATTTGCTCTGGATGCTTCCCACGGGGTCAGGATTGACATAAGCCGTGTTCCGCAAGGACCAGGATCCGCTCTGGACGCTTCTCACAGGGTTAGGATTGACATAAGCTGTGTTCCACGAAACCAGGATTTGCTCGGGATGCTTCCCACGGGGTCAGGATTGACATAAGCCGTGTTTCACAAGGACCAGGATCCGCTCTGCACGCTTCTCACAGGGTCAGGATTGACATAAGCCGTGTTCCATGAAACCAGGATTTGCTCTGGATGCTGCCCATGGGGTTAGGATTGACATAAGCCGTGTTCCGCAAGGACCAGGATCCGCTCTAGACGCTTCTCACGGGGTCAAGATTGACGTAAGCCGTGTTCCATGAAACCAGGATTTGCTCTGGATGCTTTCCACGGGGTCAGGATTGACATAAGCCGTGTTCCATGAAACCAGGATTTGCTATGGATGCTTCCCACGGGGTCAGGATTGACATAGCCGTGTTCCGCAAGGACCAGGATCCGCTCTGGACGCTTCTCACAGGGTCAGGATTGACATAAGCCGTGTTCCACGAAACCAGGATTTGCTCTAGATGCTTCCCATGGGGTCAGGATTGACATAAGCCGTGTTCCACGAAACCAGGATTTGCTCTGGATGCTTCCCACTGGGTCAGGATTGACATAAGCCGTGTTCCGCAAGGACTAGGATCCACTCTGGACGCTTCTCACGGGGTTAGGATTGACATAAGCCGTGTTCCACGAAACCAAAATTTGCTCTGGATGCTTCCTATGGGGTCAGGATTGACATAAGCCGTGTCCGCAAGGACCAGGATCCGCTCTGGACGCTTCTCACGAGGTCAGGATTGACATAAGTCGTGTTCCATGAAACCAGGATTTGCTCTTGATGCGTCCCACGGGGTCAGGATTGACATAAGCCGTGTTCCGCAAGGACCAGGATCCTCTCTGGATGCTTCTCACGGGGTCAGGATTGACATAAGCCGTGTTCCACGAAACCAGGATTTGCTCTGGATGCTTCCCATGGGGTCAGGATTGACATAAGCCGTGTTCCGCAAGAACCAGGATCCGCTCTAGATGCTTCCCACGGGGTCAGGATTTACATAAGCCATGTTCCATGAAACCAGGATTTGCTCTGGATGCTTCCCACGGGCCAGGATTGACATAGCCGTGTTCCGCTAGGACCAGGATCCGCTCTGGACGCTTCCCACGAGGTCAGGATTGAAATAAGCCGTGTTCCACGAACCTAGGATGGGTTGACTCTCGGTTGTCTATGCATCGTCGAGTCATGAAACTGGGAGCTTTGTCGCGGCTCCGATTTGCGAATGTTATGACTGTTGTAATGAGACGAATGTTAAGATGATCTCCAGGCTGTCTGTGAACCGTCGAGATGTGGCTTCTTTTTCTGATGGAGCCTGGTGGGAAGGTATGGTTTCCTCTTAATTTGTGCCCCTGGATTGTATACAGGGATCGATGTGATCTCACCTGTAGGGCAAAAAGTTTCATTTTATATATTTTCTTTCTGCGATGCTCTATCATTTCAGCTTTTATATCACGAAAATCGCGATTGCCCAATCATTTCGGCTATTTTTCGCGGTGCCCAATCATTTCGGCTATTTATTTTATTTACCCGCTGCTTTTTATTGTGAGTTGCCCAATCATTTCGGCTATTTTGTATGCAGACATTTTTACTTGCTGATTTTGTTGCAAGTTGCCCCATCATTTCAGCTATTTCATATGCATTTGTAGATTGCTGGCTTTTCGCTGCGAATTTGGGATTTGATACCGATTTACGCATCAGGATCGCTTCAACTGGGATATTACCAGGAGCGAATCATCATTTGCCTTTGTCGATGTCGAACAAATGTGGCTTAGTAAACAGGGTTAGGATCCTGTCGACTAAGGCTTTTGACTTCATGAGCCGTAAGGGTCTCATGAAGGTATTTCTTCTTACGAGTCGTGAGGATCTCGTAAGCGTGTTTTCTCCTTAGGGATCCTGAGGATTCCTAACCGTGTGTTGTCTTATAAGTCATAAGGATCTTACAAGAGTGTTTTCTCCTTATAAGTCTAGAGGACTTACAAGGGCTGTACACTGCGTAAACATATCCCCAGTCGCGGGTGGGACTTTGTTAGGGAAATGTTTGTTCACGCCCGTGGATTGTATACAAGGGTCAATACTGAACCGCTTGTAGGGAAATGCTGGAGGTTGTGATGGCTTAAGACCAGGTTCAGATCCATGTAGCTTAAGGCTTTTGAATTCTATGAGCCGTGAGGGTCTCAAAGGGGAATTCTCCTTACGAATCATGAGGATCTCGTAAGTACGTTTCTCCTAAGGAATCGTGGGGATCCCTAAGTGTGTTGCTCCTTTGTGAGTCGTAAGGATCTCACGCAGGCGGTTTCTCCTCACAAGGTCGAGAGGGCCTTGTAAGTGTCTTTTAACGAGATTGCGCCCTTTCGGGTTTTCACAAAACTTGCTGGTAACCCTGCTGTTCTTACTCACGGAGCCCTTTCGGGTTTTCATCCGTGCCCATTTTGCTTATGGACATACCCTTTTTTGTGTCAGCCTTGGGATGCTGCGGTCCGTAATAGTTTATCGACGTCTCGGTCAACGGCCAGTTTTAGGACATAGTGGCCCATCGTTAGTTTAAGGACGTTTCGGTCCGAAAGCCGGCTACTACTTATAGAGTTTGGGCTTTAGAAGATAGCGAGAGGACAAAGGCGTCGTCATCTATCGTTGACCTAGGTCGTGACTCGTCAGGCATAGTACTTTTTCAGGAAGCGACCGTTTATTGGCCTGAAAGGTCTTTCGCCTTACATGTCTGTGAGTAGATAGGCTCTACCCTGGTAAACTTTGTCTATGATGTACGGGCCTTCATAGTTCGGTTCGAATTTCCCCCGCTTGGCACGACTGGGGATCATAGGTCTTTTGACCATTAACACGAGTTCGCCTTGGCGGAATGTTCTCGGCTTAGTCAATCTTTCATATGAGCGCATCATCTTTGCTTTATAAGCCTCCAGGTTTTGCTGTGCCATGAGCCGAGTTTCGTCGTGGGCATCAAGTTCCTCAAGCCGAAGATGAGCATTTTCTTCGTCTGTTAGCTCATAGTGGACAGCCACTCGTAGAGAGGGTAATTCTATCTCGAGGGGGAATACCGCTTCTGTGCCGAATACCAATGCATACGGCGTTGTGTTCGTGGCTGTTTTGAACGTAGTTCGATACGCCCAGAGAGCTTCATGCAGTCTCTCATGCCAGTCCCTCTTATTTCAAGACACCGTCTTTTTCACGATTTTCGTCAAGGTCTTGTTGAAAGCTTCAGCTAGACCGTTAGCTCGGGGATTATAGACCGAAGAGTATCTCCAGTCTATATTATGCTACTATGCAAAGCGGCTGATCTTATGACTTCTGTAGGCCGGCCCGTTATCGGAGATAATCCGTCGCGGAGTGCCTAATCGATAGATGACGTGTGTCTTAAAGAAATGGAGGATATTCTCCGTCTTCACTTCTCTCAGCGGTACTGCTTCCGCCCATTTGGAGAATTAATCAGTTGTCGCCAAAATGAATCGATGTCCTTTGGATGATGCTGGTTCAATAGGCCCGATTATGTCAGTTTCCCACATTTCGAACGGCCAGCTAGCCATCGTTGGGTGTAGCGGATTTGGATGCTGATGGATAAAGTCCCCGTGAATCTGGCACGAGTGGCACTGCTTCGCGTATTCGAGGCAGTCTTGGATCATCGTAAGCCAATAGTAGCCCATCCTTTTGATTTTTAGTTTCATCTTCGTCCCGGCTTGGTGAGAACCGCAGAGTCCGTCGTGAGTTTCTTGGAAAACTCTCCTTGCCTCTTCAGGTCCCAGGCATCTTAGCCACAGAGAATCAAATGATCTCTTATACAGAGTATTATTGACAAAGGCGAAGGCTAGAGCTCGTTTCATGAGCTGATGTCTTGAGGACGCATCTTCAGGTGTTCGACGGGATTTGAAGTAGTCTATAAAGACTTCTCTCCAATCCTTAGCTTTTTCCTGGTCCTTTATTTGTAGAGCCATTTGCTCGGTCTCTCCCTTTTCTTCGGAAGATTCCGTAGATACTTCTGCCGGTGCGAGAACCCGACGGATTCGCACAACGATCCTCACGTCATCGAGGTTTTCGTCAGCCAGTTCTTTAGCGAGCTTAGCTAATGCATCCGCCTTGCTATTTTCCGCACGTGGTATGCTCTCCAGGGCATAGGCAGGGATTTAAGTCAACAGTTGCTGCACTCTCTCGCCGTATTTCACCAACTCTGGCTTGCACGTTTGATAGTCGCCATTTACTTGACTAACGACCAGCTGGGAGTCTCCGTATATAAGAAGGTTCTCGATTCCCATGTCGACAGCGATCTCAAGACCTGCTATCAAAGCTTCATATTCGGCTTCATTATTCGTCCTCGGCTCTGTTAAGGAGAAGGCAAAGCACATTATCCCTCCTTGTGGAGTCACGAAGATGAGGCCTACCCCTGATTTGATTATGGGAGTGCTTTGTTTGCGCTTCTTCATGGAAGATACTCCATCGAAATAGAGTTCCTACCGGGTATCAGTCTCTCTTCTTTCCCCATCGATCGTGTCAAATGCGTGCTTGTCGGGCAATTCGCAGTTCAAAAGAGAATCGGCAGGTATCGGATGCTCAGCGAGAAAGTCAGGGATGGCTTGGCCTTTCACTGCCTTGAGGGGACGATAAGTTATCGAGAACTCCATTAAGAGCAGGGCCCATTTAGCGAGCCATCCCGTTAATAAAGCTTTTGACATCAAATATTTGAGAGGATCCACCTTTGATATGAGATGGACCTCATGTGCCAATGCGTAGTGTCTGAGCTTCGTTATCGTGAAGATCAACGCCAGGCAGTGTTTTTCAATGAGGGAGTAATTGTTTTCTGCCCCCATGAGAACTCGACTCAAATAGTAGAGGGCACTCTCTTTCCCTTAGTCATTCTCTTGTGCCCATAGCGTGCCTAAGGAACCTTCGAGGGCTGTTATATACAGGACGAGAGGTTTTCCTTTAACGGGAGCGGCCAATACAGGCGGATTCTGCAGGTATTGCTTGATTTCGTCTAGTGCGCTTTGGCATTTGCGATCCCAGACGAACGGGGTCCCCTTCTTCATTAAGTGACTGTAAGGACGGCACTTGCCAGAGAGATTAGCTATGAATCGTCGGATATATGCGAGTTTCCCTTGGAGAGACCGCAATTTCTTGAGAGTCCTTGACGGAGGCATTTACATGATCGCCTTGATCTTCGATGGGTCTATTTCGATGCCTCGGTGTCGGACGATGAATCCCAGGAACATGCCCGAGGAAACTCCGAATGCGCACTTGAGAGGGTTCATCTTCAAGTTATATTTCCGAAGGCGCAGAAACACGATCTTCAGATGCTCTAAATGTTCCTCGTATGATTTGCTTTTAACTACGAGGTCGTCGATATAGCTCGATGATTTCATGTATGAGGTCATCGAAAATCTTCGTCATGGCCCTCTGATGGGTGGCACTGGCATTCTTTAGACCGAAGGTCATCACCTTGTAGCAGAATATACCCAAAGGGGTCCGGAAAGCGGTATGCTTCTGGTCCTCGGGATGCATCTTTATCTGATTGTACCCTGATGAGCCGTCCATGAAAGAGAAGACTTCATGAGGGGACGTGTTATCTATCATCAGCTCAGTGACCGGTACTGGAAAGTCGTCCTTTGGGCAAGCTTTGTTGAGATCCCGAAAGTCTACGCAAATGCACACCGTCCCATTTTTCCTCATTACTGGGACGATGTTGGCGATCCAGTCAGGATACTGAACCTCTTGGATAAAGCCGGAGTCGATTAGCTTCTTAACTTCGATGTTGATGCTCATTTCAAGCTCAAGCCGCATTCTTCTCGGTGCTTGTTTGATCGGTTTGACGTCAGGAGATATTGCCAATTTGTGTACAGCAATATCTGGATCTAATCCCGGCATCTCGGAATAGTTCCATGCGAAGCAATCTTTAAACTGCATGAGCATTTCTTTTAGCGTAGCCATCCTTTCTTCAGACAAAAGCTCACTGACGAACGTCGGCCGCGGGTCGTTTGTCGTCCCCAAGTCAATTTTTCTGAGGCCATTTGCAGTAGTATGTATCCCATCTTCCAGCTCTTTTGGCGCCGGTGGAAACTCGGAGATCACTTCGTCATCATCGTTTTCGAAGCACCAGGGGAGATCAGCCATATCTTCGCATATTCTTTCTCTTGACATCGTCATCACGTGACCGGTGCGAGATCGCTTCCAAGACCGATGTTGATCTGGTTCTACTCTTGATATACACGCCGCTTTCGGTTCATGCTTCTGTGGCGGGGTTATCCTCCAACTGCTGGATAGAGCGAACCCGCCTTGTTGGTATTGGTCTTCGACCCAGTTCTTGAAGGTTAAGTATTCTTCGAGAGGATGTCCTATTGCTCGGTGATAGGAGCAATAGTCTGGGTGAGAGACCTTGTCTGCTTGCTCGGGGTGCTTGGACTCCGGGAGTGTCATCATCTGATGTTTTACGACAAGATTGAATATCTTCTTTGTCTTGTCTTAGGGAAAAGAATATTCTCGACTCATCTTCTTTATAAGAGACGGATCCCGGCTGCTCGATTCTTGATCGCGTGGCTTCTTAGACCCGCTTGGCCGCTGTCGAACGTTTTTTCCGTTCTTTGGTTTATTTTTTCCTCTGCGCCGGGTCTTTTGTATGACAGATTGGCGACGAAGAGCATTGTTATTCTCCGTGGCCTACTGAAGGAGGCGTTGCGTCCTGGCTTTCTCGTAAATGGCCATTTCGCGGCTATGGTCATCCCGGACCTTTTGACTCGCTTCCCTTATCAGCTTGTCCATCTGTTCTTCAAATGACGGACTTGGCATTTTTATGGCGGGACCTCATTTTGGTTCATGGTTAGCGTCTTTTAATAGAACATCTCCTTCTTCGTCAAAGTCATGTATGACATAGTAGCCATGGAATCGTTCCTGTTTTTTGGATTGAACATATCCAAGCCCAATCGTTTCCATTCTCCCGTTGGGCAATTTTCGCTGAGTTCTGGGGACGTCCCAGATCCTGTTGTAGAACTGAGCTTGTCGAGCAGTCTGTTTGAAAGGTATGCCTTGGCGCCTCAACAGCCTTCTTAACCCTTCTGTGTAATATCTGGGCAGACGGATGGGTTGAATCCTATCAAGTGTAGAATCGGCACCATGCCAAATTTCTTTTTCCACTGTGGTTTCCGTGGATTGATAAAAGAGGATCTCCTTTTCATCTTTTCGCCTGGGAGGGACGTAAAATGTCTGCAGTTCCTGCACATTATAGGTATTAAGTGCGTCGAGCTCTTTGTAATGCTCTTGCGGAACCATGGCAATTTGCAAACTCCGATCATCGCCAGCGAAGGCTTGCATTGACGGCCGAACGGAAAATACGGCATTGACCTCATCTTCTGAGTCGCTGCCGAAGATCAACATAGGGGTGGACAGTCCCGGCTTGTTGCATTGGGGCGGCCCTAAATGGTCTATCTCTTCTTCCTCCTCGGTATCACTCCCGAAGACCGGAATAGTGGTGATGGCTTTGTTCTTCGGTTTGTGGCATATTTCCGTGTCTTCGAAATCTGGTAAGAAGTATTTTGCATATGCGTACTTTCGGACTTCATTCACGAAGAATGGGTTCAGCTCCTCTATTACGGTATACTCGAGACCATCCTTGAAATACTTCATACACTGATGTTGTGTAGAAGGGATGATGTTGTACTCGTGTAACCAAGGTCTGCCGAGCAAAGCGTTGTAGCAAGTCTTCGCGTCAATGACGTGGAAATTGATGTCCGTGACGAGCAGCCCAAACCGTAATGTCAATATCACAGACCCGAGCGTCCGTGATGACTGGGAGTCAAACCCGAAGATGGTGATTTTATCACGAGCGAGGTGTTGAACGCTCATGCAGATTTCCTTCAATACTCTCACATTGAGGAGATTGACGGAGGACCCATTGTCAACCAGGATCTTGCTTATCTTAATATCATGACAGTATCCAGAGACATAAAGGGGGCAGTTATGCTCGCACGTTCCAAGGAGGAGATCTTCATCGCCGAAGGTGATATCGGCTGTGTGCACTTCTTCCAGCTCGTCCTTCATCTTTTCTTCGGTGAGGAAAGCTTGGAATTGTTCGGGCTCTTGTAGTGCCTTGATCAAAGAATCCCTCACCTCCTTAGATAGCAGAAGGGCGTCGAGAATGCTTAGCTGTGAGGGGATCTTCCTCAGGTGTGCCAGAACGTTATAATCCACCTTGTTTTTCTTGGGCGGGTCCTTGGCTGTCAGCTCTTCGACGACTCGATTATCGAGGGCGATATCCTCAGGGACATTTTCTTTCCCCTTATCCTTTTTGTTCGATCCCTTATTTGTAGGTCCGAGATTCTTTTCTGGTAGCGTGCGATTGCGCAAATGAATGTTCTTGCAGCTCTTCGGTCCTTCCTCTTTTCCCGAGGTGGATTCTTTAAAGAGAGGGCCAAGAGTCATTTCTTCGTCAGAGTCGCTCCTGAAGGTGAGAACTTGCGATCCCCCGTAGTCAACCATATGACAGTTGTCGGCAGTTCTTTTGCGCTCCTCGGTTGCATTTCTTTGTTCCCGACGAGTTTTGCGTTTCATCCGCTTGAAATGTTGTCGGTAAGCAACATATCCTTGCCACCAGCTTTTAAAAGCGTTGCACTCTTCGGTGGGGTGCGCAATCTTTCGATGATATAAGCAGTAGCTAGGATGTATATCCGCTTCATCAGGAGTGTTTCCTTCGGAGGGTGGTAGCTTCATTCCCATCGATATGGCTTTGGCGAACCTCTTCCTTGTCTTGAACCTGCTTTTATTTGCGGCGGATGTACTTTGATCTGGTGGGAGTGTTTTAACCCTTTCGTCCAGTCGCCGGCGTTTGGCCTTTTCAAATATGACCATCTCGTGCTCTCAATCAGCTTTGCTTTTCAAAAGAGCTTCGTTTAGGAACGCATCAATCATTTCGTCTGATATTCCTAGAAGTTCCAACTCAGGATCTGCCCCCAGTTTCTCTGCGTAAGGAGCTTCTTCATCGTCTATCGACGAATAAGAGATCACATGGCAGCTTGCCACATAATCTTCAGGCTCATCCGACGAGTCTTCTCCATTGTCGTCATCTCCGTCCTTAAGGACGTGGCTGAGAAATTCTTGGAGTGTGACTGGGGTCCGCGCTTTCTAGTTATATTCTTCCAGCGCGTCGATATATTTTTGCAGGTCCGTGCGCTTGTCATTAAGCTTTGCGGGCTTTTGGTCTTCTTCTTCTTCTTCGAAGACTTCGACATCTGGGTGTGAGCACTTTGACTATCACCACCAATTTTTGGAGTTGGGCGCGGTTTCAGCATTCCCTCAATGATCTCGGGCTCCAGTGGATTTTTCCACCTGATCGCCGGGCATGTTTGGAGATCCTTCAGCATCCTTTTCATTTTGGCTGAAAAGAGCGACCTCCCATGGACCTTCTTCGACAAAAGAGCAAGATGCCCCCGGTGTGTCGCCCCTTTTAAGAGTGTGTGGCTGAGGCGGGTTTACTTACCAATTCTCGGCCAGTGCAAATTTTCCCTGTTGGTACTGGTCCTCAATCCAGCCCTTGAAGACGAAGCAATCCTCAATAGGATGGCCTATCGGTTGATGATAGGGACAATAGTTAGGATTATTAGCCTCACCAGGTTGTAGTGGGCGTTTTGGATCTGGCAAGATGATGAGCCTGTTGCGCACTGCCAGCTCAAATAGTCTTTTCGTTTTATCCCGGGGAAACGAATAAGGGCGCTTCAGCTTCTCGTTAAAGAATCGCTGCCTATCCTCCTGGCGAGCAATTAACCTTGAACTACCGGGTTGCTGCTGAGCATTGACGACGAAGGTCGTTTTCGCTTTTCCCTTTTCATTTCGAAGTTCCGCCTTTAAAGAAGAAGGTCTGTGACCCATCTGGTCCATTTGGGCCAGTTTATCAATCAAGGCTTGGAAAGGTGGCGGGCTTGAAAAACATCATAAATCGGGAGATGGTCGCCTGAGGATCAAGAGTACCCACGAACATGCCCACTGCTGGCGCTTCTTCGATGCGCTGCTCACATTTCGACCATAGATTCCGCTATCGTATTGCGTATTGAACCCATGTCTCGCCTGGCTTCACCCTGGCGTTAATTAGTGCGGTAATCAGAGTACGCTCGCTAGCGCTTACGAATCTTTGTGTGAACAACAGCTCCATTTCTGCAAATTTCTTGACAGAGTCGTTCGGGAGTTCAGAGTACCATTCGAACGCTGTCTCCGACAAGCTGCCGACGAACTGGAGAAGTAGCAGTTTATCGTCACCTCCAGTGTTGCCGCACAAGACTCTGAATTGAGCGACGTGCTGATGCAGATTTCCCGTCCCCTTATATACGTGGAATTTGGGGATCGTGTATCCTGGCGGGTACCTTATTTGGTCATACCAGCCCGGATAAGGTCGTCCAGTCTTAACGATCTGCCCAGCCGCTTCATTCTCCTGGTGAGCTCGTATTTGCTGAGCAATATAATCATACAGAACGGCCTTGGAGATGGTCTCCTCCTTGGCTGCTGAAAGAGCCGGAGGAGGGTTCGATGTCTCTCATCTGTCATCTTCAACGATAATCGGGGGGTCTTCAGCTGGAGGCTCCGGCTGTAACATCATCCCAGCCATTTCTTGGAACAAAAGAGCCATTCGTTTTATGTTGGCCGCCTGTTCCGCGGCCTCTTTTTCTTTCCTCTCGAGCATTCTTCGGAGGAATTCAGCATCAGTTTCTTGTTCCTGACGCTGCTCTGAGGTTTCTGGATTTTATTTCGGCCCAGTGAGTGCGGCCATTGCAGTCAGCATCTCCTGAAGTTTTTGCTGCTGTTGCTCCTGAGCCTTTGTTATCGATCGAGTAAGTGATTGATGACCCATAGAAGCACGTCTTTTCTTTTTTCCGGAAGCCATATAAACGGTATGTGTTACCATGCCTCTAGACTTGGGGCGTTTAGATTCAGCGTCCTTACGGTTCGTCGCGGTCACAGGGGATTTCTCCGGCCTCCTTCTCTTGTGAGCGGTTGAAGTTGAGGGAGCCGTTGCAGCGAGCACCTAGACGGATGATATCTTCTGTGGTACCACGGGATGGCTCTCTTCTTGCCGAGCTTTAATCTTCTTTTGTCGGCGAGAGTAGTCCTGGTCAATCACCGATTCCTGCACCTGTCGCCAAACTTTGTAAATTTTGGAGGACAGCCGCTGAGAAGGATGTTCCAGCTTCTTCTCTATAGCATTCTCCACATGTAGAGGAGATCTCTTCAGCACAGCAGTCGGAGAGTCTTTACGCACCCTCCTTAGCGGTTCAAAATTGTTCCCAGTTGGAACAGCAGTATCGATTTCCACCGTTGGAGCCGGCGGAGTCAGTCCGGAAGGGAAATTGCCCCCAGCCATCCTTACTCGGCGCCAGTGACGACGTCGAGCGTGTCGAGCCGTTGGAATTGTCTCAGCTGTAGGGTGACTTTCTCATGCCCCCTGTGATGGCGAAGGGTTGTCGCTGGCATCAGCCTTGTTCCCGCCAAAAAAAATTTCTGCGCAAAAGAGCCCAAGGTATCAAAAGGCAACAATACGTTTAAGAAAATGTGAACCAGTATTTTCCGGGCTGTATTTTGACAAACTCCCAAATTTGAAACAGTTAAATTATAATTGTATCGAAAGAGTCTCGAAAAATCCTTCGATTTAATATATTATGGGCTTCATAATTCATCCGGGATCAAAAGTTATGAGCAAATATGCTATGCACGTGTAATCTAAGGAAGAAAATGCGAACCAGTATTTTCCGGGCTGCATTTTGACAAACTCCCGAATGAGAAACAGCTAAATTATGAAGATATCGAAAGTGACTCAAAAAATCCTTCGATTTGATATATTATGGGCCTCATAATTCATCCGGGATCAAAAGTTATGAGGCATCACGTGCCCACACGTGACCGGGCATCACGTGCAGACACGTGATCATTTACAGGCAAAGCCTGTAGGCACTGAATAAAATAAATAATTGAAAATAATTAATCAGTGGGATCACATGCCAACACGTGATAGGCCTTTAAACCCGCTGAAAAGAATTAAAGGCATAATAAAATAACAAGGAAAAACCCCAATGGGGCATCACGTGCCAACACGTGACTAGGGGTCACGTGCTAACACGTGATAATTCCTGAGTTTTTTAAAACAACAGAATTAAATTCTGGTCAAATGCTTAATCAGGGGGTCACGTGCGAACACGTGATGGATTCCTAAAGATATATGAATTAATAGAATTAAATTCTAATTAAGAGGGAATCAAAAACCCTAACTTGAAAAATATTTCTCTAAATCTTCCCAAACAAAAAAGATGGTGCTCTGTAAAAAGGAGTACCGTTGGATTAAAAATCCAATGGTGATTAAAAATCGCCAATTTATGGAAAGATTTTATACAAGGAAAGATTTCCCTGAAATTTGCCAAGAATAACAGATAAAATATCTTTTGGATTAAAAATCCAATAATGAATAAAATTTACTAGATGATCTAAAAGATCATGTTGGTTACAAGAAAAACAACTAAAATCTTTCAATGAAAGATTGACAAAACAAATTGATTATTTTCTTTCTCCTATAAATAGGAGCCAAGAAGAGAAGAGAGGAAGATCTACTTTTTAGGGAAATATACAACAACAGAGAGAGAAAAAAGAGAGGAGAATTTAATTCTCAAGAGAGAAAAAGAAGATCTCTTCAGAAAAAACTCTTGGTGAGAAAGGGAAAGAGATCTAAGCTCCATAAAACAAAAAGAGAATTTAATTCTCAAATTAAGAGTTTAACTCTTCTGAATAAGAACTTAGTTCTTCCTTTGGTTGAAGATCTGCAGAAGTAGATCTCCCCACAAGTTGAGAATTTAATTCTCATCGGGGAGATTCTGCCATGCGGATCCAAAACTTAGAGGGAGAATTTAAGTTTACAGGAATTTAATTCCCCCAAATTCATAGGAATTTAATTCCTCCCAATGAAACTAGGGTTTAACCCTACATGAGAATTTAATTCTCCCAAAATTCATAGGAATTTAATTCTTCCAAATGAAACTAGGGTTTAACCGTACATAAGAATTTAATTCTTTCAAAACATATGGGAATTTAATACATCTAAAATGAAATTAGGGTTTAACCCTATAAAAGAATTTAATTCTCAATCAAAGGACTTAAACTTTCCATGCACGTAAATCTGATCACGTGGCAACACGTGACCCCCCCCCCCCCTTTTCAATGATCAGAAAAGAACGAACAAGACTAGGCCGCGTGCCCCCACGTGACCCTTGAACAGCTTCTTCAAAATAAGAAAAACAAAGCTTGGAGGCAATGCCTCACGTGCTCACACATAACCCTAAAAAATGAAGGGAATAAAGCCAAAGCCAATAAAGATTTTGGGCGCCCTCAGGTATCCCCACGTGACCCCTAATAAACACTTTAATAATAAATACATGGATACCCATCACGTGCCAACACGTGATGGCCTGAAGACTAAAAGTGTTTAACACTTATTTGAATATTCTGACAATAAAATAAAGGAAGTCTGGTCCCATCTTCAGATGCTTCACGTGACCCCACGTGACCAATTCAATTTTAGTGTTTAACACTACTTTAAGCGCTTCGTCCTAAGTGTTTAATGCTATTTTTCAGCACATCACGTGGGAGCACGTGATCGCCAAATATCCTTTAGTGTTTAACACTATTTTCAAACCAGTTTAGCCCAAATTGGCTAAATTTTCCAGAGGCAAATCTCCCCTTCAAATGAACCTTAAAGTCCAGAGCTATAATAAATGGTTAGTGCTCAGCCATAGACAAAAAGTTGTTAGAGCCTTAAACCCCTGTTTAACCATTGCCAAATAATGGGGGGCTGAATCCAGACAAATGTCCAACAGTCCAAACAAAGGTCCAACTTTACAAATCTAATTGGACTTAGCCCAAGTTGGCCATAAGTCCTCAATTCAGATTTAACTGAGCCAATGTGCTCATAATCTAATTAATTGATCTTAGTTCCAAATTGGACTACAGATTTCCTAATCAACTTTGGTTCAAGGGTACATCTCTTCACTCCTTTGATATTTGTCGTTGTAATCCTTCAACGTCTTCAGAGAGGTGACGGGTCCCGACAACCATACATTTCATAGACCATGACGTCTTTAAACTGGACTATGGGGTGCTTAAGCCCATGGACTATGATGTCCTTAACCTCAGACTGTGGGGTCCCTTTAAACCCACGGACTATGATATCCTTAACCTCGGAGTGCGGGGTCCCTTTAAACCCACGGACTATGATGTCCTTAACCTCGGACTGTGGTGTCCCTTTAAACCCACGGACTATGATGTCCTTAACCTCGGACTGTGGGGTCCTTAAGCCTATGGACTATGATGTCCTTAACCGTGGACCACCATGTCCTTAAACTGGTAATTGACCGCAAAGTCCCTAAACTAAAACAATAGAGCCCAAATGCTCTTTTGTTAGATCTAAATGATCCTGTTAAGTAGATCTTAGTCTAAAATTAGACTAACGTGTCCTTAACAAACTGTTAAGTTGATCTTAGTCTAAAATTAGACTAACGCATCCTTAACAAACGTTTAAGTTGATCTTAGTCTCAAATGAGACTAACGTATCCTTAAACCCAACCCCAAACCCAAATCTAAGAAGATACAGATTTGGACTAATCCACGCCCTACGAGCGACAACATAAATTAGTGTCCGTATACAATCCACGGGTAACCAAAAACAAAACAAACACACACGACACGATGTGACCATTTGGAGAAGGAGAAAGTGGTTACCGCGATGCGGTAGCATAATTAACTGCAGGGGCTTCGCCTGCAGGGAAGAGCGTCCCCACAATCAAAAACCTTCAAATGAAGGGGAATCTGACGAAGTCTGCTACATCGGCCGCATCCGTTTAAACCTTCGATACATGATGTCATAAATCAACTTGGCATCTTCGGAGAGGTGAACGGATAGCACCAATTAGCATCTGCCCCCAAATTCAGGCAAGACGAACCTATGCGGTCACGTCTCCGTGTTTCGGCGGGGAACAGATTCTGGCACGCCTGGTGGGACCTTTTCCTCTTTCCACTCCACACTTCATGTGTCATGTCTTTCCGCGATCAAATAATCGCGGTATATGTGTGTTTGGTTGCCCTTTGGGGAGTGGATACTGAAGCTGGCATTTCGTCTCTATGATGAATGGCGTTTGTTCCCACCTTAGCAACTCAGGCTCTGTCATATCTGGTGGAGTCAAGTACGGGCCACTTACAGGCTCAAATCTCTGCAATCCGTCTTTTCAAGAAATCAACGGGCTTCTCTTTGGGTCGATGCTCCCACCTCCCACCCTCGGTGCCTCAACGCCAATGGAGGAAGCCCAGAGGGTGTCTGTCATCCACAGGCGGGCTCCCCAAGCAGCAACTTTGCCGACGGAATCAGTCCTCAAACAACTGGCATATGTCAAGGACCAAGGTCGACGTAGGGGGCAGAATATTCAAGCTCTAAAAGGAAACAGGGGGCAGGCTCGGCAAAATCCTGAAGCTAATCAAATCCCGGCCGTAAGAAATAGTCGACGTCGATATTGGCATCATACAAAATGAGCTGGGGGCAGTTCTCCGTATGGTTCTGTTTCAACCTCGGTGGTGAATATTGTTCCAACCAGGAACAGCTTCAAATTGGTGCGAAGGGTCAGATAAAATTTTCCTACCACAATATTTGAGAAATCTCTGCAGCCATGGAGATCCCACGAGAGCAGAAACCAGTTCGCTACCTGAAGCAACTTTCCTCATCCATATATAAAGTACGGAAGCGAGTGAATGTCTCTGTCGTCAACCGCGGCTCTTCCCCTAAACGTCAGCCAAACTCTGACAAATCCTCTTTCAAATACAAGAGGAATCATCCCAAGACGAATCCCGATACAGCAGTTCCTCCCAAAACCAAAGCGGCTTTTCACAAAAAAGAGAGGCCCAATAAAGCTCAAGTGCCCGAAGCAAACTCCAAAAGCCAAAACTCCAAACACCCAAGCCTAGGGGCATGGTAGTTCACATAGTCTATGTGGTGAATTCCAAAGACGAAGTTCAAGCTTCTACTAGTCGCCGACCTCAAACTCGGTCCCTGACAAAAGTTCAACTGCAAACGTGAAAAGCTGCAGGATATGCTCGCTCAGGCGGCAGCAAACGCTAATCCATCGCCTAAGGAAAGTCCCGAGGAAACACCCAAAGAAAGAATAGAGAAGGAGTCGTATATTGATTTTCTAAAGTGCGCTCTGAAAAAGAGAGATGAAGAAGCGGCAGAAATGTCCACTAAAATGAATCAGATGGCCCTTCTGATTCAGAATATGGCTGGAATGATGGTTCAATCGAAACCACAAACGAATGAACTGCCGGTAGTCACTCTTAAAGACAAGGGTGACATTTCAAATCCTCTACGAGTCTCATCAACAGCCGAAGAGGAAATGTTCTCAAAAGCAAAGCTGAACGAATATGCCGCTTAGCAAATCAAGACTCACTACTCCAGTAAAGCCGCAAATAGATCAATCAAGACCGGTCGACCCTATCCGACATGGTACGACCAAATAAAGTACTCTCCAGGATACACGATTCCTAAATTCCACGTATATAAAAGGACGGGAAATCCCCACCAGCATGTCGCCCAGTTCAGGGCTCTATGTGGCAACACCGGAGGCAACGATAAACTGCTACTTCGCCAATTCGTCGGCAGCTTGGCGGAAAAGGCCTTCGAATGGTATTCAGAGCTTCCCAACGACTTCGTCAAAACTTTTACGGAGATGGAATTGTTGTTCACCCAACGTTTCGCCAGCGCTAGCGAACGCACCCCGATCACCGCGTTAATTAACGCCAGAGTGAAGCCAGGCGAAACATGGGTGCAGTATGCGATACGGTGGCAGAATCTATGGTCGAAGTGCGAGCAGCGCATCGAAGAAGCGCCTGCAGTAGGCATGTTCATAGGGACCCTCGACCCTCAGGCAACCATTTCATAATTCATGATGTTCTTCAAGCCGACCACCTTCCAGGCCTTGATTGACAAGCTGGCCCAAATGGACCAGATGGGCCATAGGCCTTCCTCTTCAAAGATGGAGCCTTAGAATGAAAAGGGAAAAGTGAAAGCAACCTTCGTCACCAACGCTCAACAACAACCGAGTGGCCCGAGACCGGTTGTTCGCCAAAGCTACAAGCGACAATCCCTCGACGAGAAGTTAAGATGTCCTTACTCGTTTCCCCGGGATAAGACAAAGAGACTGTTCGAACTAGCAGTGCGCAACGAGCTTATCACTCTACCGGAGCCGAGACACCCATTACAACCCAACGATGTCAACAATCCCAATTACTGCCCCTACCACCGAGTATTGGGCCATTCGATCAAAAACTGCTACGTCTTCAAAAATTGGGTTGAAAATCAATATCAACAGGGCAAGTTCGCGCTGTCCGAAAACTGGAAGGTAAATCCGCCACAACAGCACACCCGTAAAAGGATGGACACGCCGGGGGCATCATGCTCTTTTATAGAGGAAGCTCCATGGGAAGTCGTTCTTTCGGCAAAAGCTAAAAGAATGCTGAAAAATCTTTAAACATGTCCGGCGATCAGGTGGAAAAGCCCGCTAGAGCCGGAGATCATCGAGGAGACGCTGAAACCACGCCCAACATTGGGAACTAATAGTGATGTTGGACAAAACATTCAGACCCAGCCGTCAAAGTCTTCGAAGAAAAAGAAAAAGATCAAAATGCCCACGCAGTTTGATGACAAGCGCACGGATCTGCAAAAACATATTGACGCGCTGGAGGAATATAACCAGAAACGCGGACCCCGGTCACACTCCAAGAATTTCTCAACAATATCCTTGAGAGCGGAGATAATGACAATAATGATGGGGATGACTCGTCAGAAGAATCTGAGGACTGTGTGGCAAGTTGCCACATGATCTCTCATTCGTCGTTAACTAACGAAGAAGCTCACTCAGCGATAGAAGACAGCATAAAAGAGCTGGGGGTAGGATCAAAGCCAAAACCCTTGGAACCGTCTGACGAGATGATCGACTTGCTACTGAACGAAG
Source organism: Agapanthus africanus (assembly GCA_030015575.1). NCBI lineage: Eukaryota > Viridiplantae > Streptophyta > Magnoliopsida > Asparagales > Amaryllidaceae > Agapanthus > Agapanthus africanus. Next base: position 635,756,853 of record JASDDO010000014.1, on the reverse strand, counting down.
CCCGTCAGAAAAGCAAAGCCAATCGAGAGCGCAAACTGGCTATATTCGAAAAAAGCCAAACGCCGACGACTGGATGAAAAGGTCGAGGCACCCCAACCAGATCGAAGCATCCCTATCGCCAGCAAAAGCAAGCTTAAAGTAAGGAAAAGATTCGCTAGGGCCCTGTTAATAGGAATGAAGTTGCCCTCTTTTGGAGGAAATTCTCCTGGAGGTATACATCTTGAAAAAGCGGACATACATCCTAACTTCTGCTTATACCATCAGAGGATTACACACCCTACCAAGGAGTGCATAGCCTTTAAAGACTGGTGGCAGGGGTATGTTGCCCACCGACAACACGTTCAACGAGTGAAGCGCAAGGCTCGTCGGGAACAGAAAAGCACGACAGATGAGCGCCAAAGAGCTGCTGGCAACTGTCACATAGTCGACACCAAGGGATCGCAAGTTATCACCTTTGGAAGCAACTCTGACGAAGAAATCACCCTCAGCCCTCGCTTCAAGGAATCTACCTTCGACACAAAAGATGCAAAGATTTGCGAGAAAATCTAGCTGCGTAATCGTATGTTGCCCGAAAAATCTCGGACCTTTGACCGAAACGTCTTTAAACTACTACAAACCCGTGGCATCCCCATGCTAACGTGGTAAAAAAAAAAGGTACGTCCATAAACGAAATAGGCACGGATGAAAACCCGAAAGGGCTCCGTGAGTAAAAACAGCAGGGCTACCGGTGAGTTTTGTGAAAACCCGAAAGGGCGCAATCTCGTTAAAAGACGCTTGCAAGGTCCTCTCGACCTTGTAAGGAGAAACCACCTGCGTGAGATCCTTACGACTCACAAGGGAGCAACATACTTAGGGATCCCCACGATTCCTAAGAAGAAAACACACTTACGAGATCGTCACGACTCGTAAAGAGAATTCCCCTTTGAGACCCTCACGGCTCATAGGGTTCAAAAGCCTTAAGCTACAGGGATCTAAACCTGCTCTTAAGCCATCACAATCTCCAATGCTGCCCTACAAGTGGTTCAACGCTGACCCTTGTATACAATCCACGGGCACGAATAAACATTTCCCTAACAGAGTCCCACCAGCGGCTAGGGATATGCTCACACGGTGAACAAACACTTGTAGGTCCTCTCGACTTGCAAGGAGAAAACACTCTTATAAGATCCTTACGACTTATAAGAGAACACACACTTAGGAATCCTTACGATTCCTAAGAAGAAAACGCACCTACGAGATCCTCACGACTCGTAAGAAGAAACACCTTTATGAGACCCTTATGGCTCATGAAGTCAAAAGCCTTAGTCGACGGGATCCTAACCCTGTTTGCTAAGCCACCTTTGTGCGACATCGACAGAGGCAAATGATGATTCGCTCCTGGCAATATCCTAGTTGTAGCGATGTTGATGCCTAAATCGATATCAAATTCCAAGCCCTTTCACGGCAAATGATGATTCGCTCCTGGCAATATTCCAGTCGCAGCGATGTTGATGCTAAGATTGGCACCAGATTCCAAGTTCCACACTCGCGATAAAAAATCAGTGAGCCAAAAATGCATATGAAATAGCCGAAATGATGGGGCAACTTGCAACGAAATCAGCAAGTAAAAATGTATGCATACAAAAACAGCCGAAATGATTGGGCAACTCGCAATAAAAAGTAGCGAGTAAAAAGAAAAATAGCCGAAATGATTGGGCACCGCGAAAAATAGTTGAAATGATTGAGCAATCACGATTTTCACGATGTAAAAAGCTGAAATGATAGAGCATCGCAGAAAGAATTTAAAAAAATGAAAGAATGAAACTTTTTTCCCTGCAGGTGAGGTTACATTAACCCATGTATACAATCCATGGGCAAAAACAAGAAGGGAACCATATCGTCCCAGCAGGCTTTGTCGAAGCGAAGCCAAATCTCGATGGTTCATAGATAACCTAAAGACAATCTCGACATTCGGCGCAATATTGCAGACACAATGTCAACAAACGAAGTGAAGGAAGATCCCTAGCTTCAGGGTCTCGACGTCAACATCGACAACTTAGAGATCAACACCGGCGTTCTTCCTCCCTCTAATCGGATGCAGACGCAATATCAACAAATGGAGCCATGACAAATTCCCCTAGTTCCAAATCTCGATGGTTCACAGACAGCCTAGAGATCACCAACGACGTTTCTCCTTACTCCAACAAGATGCAGATGCGAGGTCAACAAACGACCCCAGGGTCAAAACAACGGACTATGGCAAATTCCCCTAGTTCCAAATCTCGACGGTTCACAGACAGCCTAAAGATCACCAACGGCATTTCTCCTCACTCCAACCAGATGCAGACGTGATGTCAACAACCGACCTCAGAGTCGCAACGAAGTGGAGCCATGGAAAAGTCCCTAGTTCCAAATCTCAATGGCCACATCTACGGCCCGAAGACCAACAACGGTGTGCCTCCTCATTCCAGCAGGACACAGATCCTACACTATCAATCGGAGCCACGGCAAAGTCCCCAGTTTCAAGACTCTACGGTTCACAGACAACCTGGAGTCATCCAATGACCCCGTCTCAGAATCAAATCAACTCAAAAACCTCGATTCAGGGAAATCGACGTCCTTGACGAGAGCACCTCGATTCGTGTCGACCCGCAGAGAAATCAGCGTCTTTGCAGGAATACCTCGATTCGTCTCAACCCTAGGGAAATCAGTGTCCTTGGCAACCTCCCCGATTCAGGGAAATCAGCGTCCTTGACGAGAGCATCTCGATTCGCATCGACCCGCAGAGAAATCAGCGTCTTTGCAGGAATACCTCGATTCTTCTCAACCCCCAGGGAAATTAGTGTCCTTGGCAAAACCTCGATTCAGGGAAATCAGCGTCCTTGACGAGAGCACCTCGATTCGCGTCGACCCACAGAGAAATCAGGGTCTTTGCAGGAATACCTCGATTCATTTCAACTCCGAGGAAATCAGTGTCCTTGGTAAATACCTCGATTCAGGGAAATCAGCGTCCCTGACGAGAACATCTTGATTCGCATCGACCCGCAGAGAAATTAGTGTCTTTGCAGGAATACCTCGATTCGTCTCAACTCCCAGGGAAATCAGTGTCCTTGGCAACCTCCTCGATTCAGGCAAATCAGCGTCCTTGACAAGAGCATCTCGATTCGCCTCGACCCGCAGAAAATTCAGCGTCTTTGCAGGAATACATCGATTCGTCTCAACCCCTAGGGAAATCAGTGTCCTTGGCAAAACCTCGATTCAGGGAAATCAGCGTCCTTGACGAGAGCACCTCGATTCGCGTCGACCCGCAGAGAAATCAGTTTCTTTGCAGGAATGCCTCGATTCGTTTCAACTTCGTGGAAATCAGTGTTCTTGGCAAATACCTCGATTCAGGGAAATCAGCGTTCTTGACGAGAACATCTTGATTCGCATCGACTCGCAGAGAAATTAGTGTCTTTGCAGGAATACCTCGATTCATCTCAACCCCCAGGGAAATCAGTGTCCTTGGCAACCTCCTCGATTCAGGGAAATCAGCGTCCTTGACGAGAGCATCTCGATTCGCGTCGACCCGCAGAGAAATCAGCGTCTTTGCAGGAATACCTTGATTCATCTCAACCCCCAGGGAAATCAGTGTCTTTGGCAAAACCTCAATTCAGGAAAATCAGCGTCCTTGACGAGAGCACCTCGATTCGCGTCGACCCACAGAGAAATCAGTGTCTTTGCAAGAATACCTCGATTCGTTTCAACTCCGAGGAAATCAGTATCCTTGGAAAATACCTCGATTCAGGAAATCAGCGTCCTTGACGAGAACATCTTGATTCGCATCAACCCACAGAGAAATCAGTGTCTTTACAGGAATACCTCGATTCGTCTTAACTCCGAGGAAATCAGTGTCCTTGGCTAAATACCTCGATTCAGGGAAATCAGCGTACTTGACGAGAGCACCTCGATTCGCGTTAACCCGCAGAGAAATCAATGTCTTTACAGGAATACCTCGATTCGTTTCAACTCCGAGAAAATCAATGTCCTTGGCAAATACCTCGATTCAAGGAAATCAGCGTCCTTGACGAGAGTATCTTGATTCGCGTCGACCCGCAAGGAAATCAGTGTCTTTGCAGGAATACCTCGATTCGTCTCAAACCCCAGGGAAATCAGTGTCCTTGGCAAATACCTCGATTCAGGGAAATCAGCGTCCTTGACGAGAGTATCCTGATTCGTGTCGACCCGCAGAGAAATTAGTGTCTTTGGAGGAATACCTTGATTCGTCTCAAACCTCAGGGAAATCGGTGTCCTTGGAAAATACCTCGATTCAGGGAAATCGGCGTCCTTGACGAGAACATCCTGATTCGCGTCGACCCGTAGAGAAATCAGTGTCTTTGCAGGAATACCTCGATTCGTCTCAAACTCCGAGGAAATCAGTGTCCTTGGAAAAAAACCTCGATTCAGGGAAATCAGCGTCCTTGACGAGAGTGCCTCGATTCGTATCGACCCGCAAAGAAATCAGCTTCTTTGCAGGAATACCTCGATTCGTTTCAACTCCGAGGAAATAAGTGTCCTTGGCAAAAACCTCGACTCAGGGAAATCAGCGTCCTTGGCGAGAGCATCTCGATTCGCGTCGACCCGCAAGGAAATCAGTGTCTTTGCAGGAATACCTCGATTCGTCTCAGCTCCGAGGAAATCAGTGTCCTTGGCAAAAACCTCGATTCAGAGAAATCAGCGTCCTTGACGAAGAGCACCTCGATTTGCGTCGGCCCGCAGAGGAATTAGTGTCTTTGCAGGAATACCTTGATTCGTTTCGACTCCAGAGAAATCAGTGTCCTTGGCAAAACCTCGATTCAGGGAAATCGGCGTCCTTGGCGAGAGCATCTCGATTTGCGTCGACCCGCAAGGAAATCAGTGTCCTTGCAGGAATACCTCGATTCAGGAAAATCGACGTCCTTGATGAGAACATCTCGATTCACGCCAACCCGCAGAGAAATCAGTGTCTCTGCAGGAATATACGACGTCAGCAAAGCGGAGCCGCGGCAAAGTTCCTAGTTCCATGACTTGGCGGTGCACAGACAAACTAAAGTCAACCCTCGACCTCTCTATTGAAGCAATGCTTTGACTCGGGAGTAGGTCAACTCATCAATCACTTACGAGTCCTCTCGACTTGTAAGGAAGAAAATTCTTTTATGAGATCCTTACGAGTCTCAAGAGAAAACACACTTGGTAATTCTCACGATTCCTAAGGAGAAAATACACCTATGAGATCCTCTCGACTCGTAGGGAGAAAAAAATCTTTATGAGACCCTCACGGCTCATAAAGTTGAAAAGTCTTAGGCAGCAGATCTGAACATGTTTCCTAAGCCATCGCTTCTTATCTCGATTCAGGGAAATCAACGTCCTCGGCGAGAACCTCTCGATTCATTTCGACCCGCAAGGAAATCAGTGTCTTTGCGAGAATCTCTCGATTCGTCTCAACTTGCGGGAAAATTAATGTCCCTACGCATAAAGAAAATTCTCTTGTGAGATCCTTATGATTCTCAGGAGAAAACGCACTTAGGAGTCCTCACGACTCCTAAGGAGAAAAGACACCTACGAGATCTTTACGACTCATAGAGAGAAAAGCCTTTGTGAGACCCTCACGGCTCATAAAGTTAGAAAGTCTTAGGCAACAGATCCTAACCCTGTTTCCTAATCCATCGCTTCTTATCTCGATTCAGGGAAATCAGCGTCATCGGCGAGAACCTCTCGATTCGTTTCGACCCGTAAGGAAATCAGTGTCTGTGCAAGAATCTCTCGATTCGTCTCAACTTGCGGGGAAATTAGTGTCCCTACGCATAAAGAAAATTCTCTTGTGAGATCCTTACGATTCTCACAAGAAAACGCACTTAGGAGTCCTCACGACTCCTGAGGAGAAAAGACACCTACGAGATCCTCGCTACTCGTAGGGAGAAAATCCTTTGTGAAACCCTCACGGCTCATAAAGTTGGAAAGTCTTAGGCAACAGATCCTAACCCTGTTTCCTAAGCCATCGCTATCTTATACAAAGTTCAAAATGAACTGTTATCTACCATCTATGGGCCGCACTTACCAAAGCTACATACCACTGAAATGGAGAAGTTACTCATGAGCATATAAACTACTTCACACCAGAGTAAAACATAAAGAAATAGAAGGGTGCGGCTCATGGAGCTGAGGGTTTGGAATTATATCCTTTAAGAGTCGAGATTTGAGTCAATGATAAATGACGACGCTTGTGTCCGCTCGTTATCTTCTCAGATCAAGATCCTGAAAATTATATACTAACCCAAAACTGGTCATACGCTATGAATTATTCTGCACTACTTCACCCACGTATGTACAAACGTGGGCAAGGTAGTAGGGGACATTTGTTTCCGCCAAAAAAAATTCTGCGCAAAAGAGCCCCAGGTATCAAATGACAACGATACGTTTAAGAAAATGTGAACCAGTATTTTCCGGGCTATATTTTTACAAACTCACGAATGTTAAATAGCTAAATTCTGATGGTATCGAAAGAGTCTCGAAAAATCCTTCGATTTGATATATTATGGGGTTCATAATTCATCCGGTATCAAAAGTTATGAGCAAATATGCTTTGCACGTGTAATCTAAGGAAGAAAATATGAACCAGTATTTTCCGGGCAGCATTTTGACAAACTCACGAATGAGAAACAGCAAAATTCTGATGATATTGAAAGTGTCTCAAAAAATCCTTCGATTTGATATATTATGGGCCTCATAATTCATCCAGAATCAAAAGTTATGAGGCATTGTGTGCCCACACGTGACGGGCATCACGTGCAGACACGTGACCATTTACAGGCAAAACCTGTAGGCACTGAATAAAATAAATAATTGAAAATAATTAATCAGTGGGGTCACGTTCCAACACGTGATGGGCCTTTAAACCTGCTGAAAAGAATTAAAGGTATAATAAAATAACAAGGAAAAACCCCAATGAGGCATCACGTGCCAACACGTGACCAAGGGCCACGTACTGACACGTGATAATTCCTGAGTTCTTTAAAACAACAGAATTAAATTCTGGTCAAATTCTTAATCAGGGGGTCACGTGTCAACACGTGATGGGTTCTTAAAGATCTATGAATTAATAGAATTAAATTCTAATTAAAAGGGAATCAAAAACCCTAACTGGAAAAATATTTCTCTAAATCTTTCCAAATAAAAAAGATGGTGCTCTATAAAATGGAGCACCGTTAGATTAAAAATCCAATGGTGATTAAAAATCACCAATTTATGGAAAGATTTTATACAAGGAAAGATTTTCCTGAAATTTGTCGGGAATAACAGATAAAATATCTTTTGGATTAAAAATCCAATGGTGAATAAAATTCACTGGATGATCTAAAAGATCATGTTGGTTACAAAAAAACCAACTAAAATCTTTCAATGAAAGATTGACAAAACAAATTGATTTTTTTCTTTCTCCTATAAATAGAAGGCAAGAAGAGAAGAGAGGAGGATCTATTTTTTTGGGGAATATACAACAACAGAGAGAGAAAAAAGAGAGGAGAATTTAATTCTCAAGAGAGAAAAAGAAGATCTCTTCAGAAAAAAACCCTAGATGAGAAAGGGAAAGAGAACTAAGCTCCATAAAACAAAAAGAGAATTTAATTCTCAAATTAAGAGTTTAACTCTTCTGAATAAGAACTTAGTTCTTCGTTTGGTTGAAGATCTACAGAAGCAGATCTCCCCACAAGTTGAGAATTTAATTCTCATCGGGGAGATTCTGCCATGCAGATCCAAAACTTAGAGGGAGAATTTAAGTTTACAGGAATTTAATTCCTCCCAAGGAAACTAGGGTTTAACCCTACATGAGAATTTAATTCTCCAAAAATTCTTAGGAATTTAATTCCTCCAGAAACTAGGGTTTAACCCTATATAAGAATTTAATTCTTTCAAAACATATGGGAATTTAATACATCTAAAATGAAATTAAGGTTTAACCCTATAAAATAATTTAATTCTCAATCAAAGGACTTAAACTCTCCATGCACGTAAACCTAATCACGTGGCAGCACATGACCCCCCCTTTTCAATGATCAGAAAAGAACGAACAAGACTAGGTCACGTGCCCCTACGTGACTCTTGAACAGATTCTTCAAAATAAGAAAAACAAAGCTTGGAGGCAATGCCTCACGTGCTCACACGTGACCCTCAAAAATGAAAGGAATAAAGCCAAAGCCAATACAGATTTTGGGCGCCCTCACGTGTCCCCACATGACCCCTAATAAACACTTTAATAATAAATACATGGATACCCATCACGTGCCAACACGTGATTTGGCACGTGATGGCCTGAAGACTAAAAGTGTTTAACACTTATTTGAATATTCTGACAATAAAATAAAGGAAGTCTGGTTCCATCTTCAGATGCCTCACGTGACCCCACGTGACTAATTCAATTTTAGTGTTTAACACTACTTTAAGCGCTTCGTCCTTAGTGTTTAACACTATTTTTCAGCACATCACGTGGGAGCACGTGATCGCCAAATATCCTTTATTGTTTAACACTATTTTCAAACCAGCTTAGCCCAAATTGGCTAAATTTTCCAGAGGCAAATCTCACCTTCAAATGAACCTTAAAGTCCAGAGCTATAATAAATGATTAGTGCTCAGCCATAGACAAAAAGTTGTTAGAGCCTTAAACCCCTGCTTAAGCATTGCTAAATAATGGGGGGTTGAATCCAGACAAATGTTCAACAGTCCAAACAAAGGTCCAACATTTCAAATCTAATTGGACTTAGCCCAAGTTGGTCATAAGTCCTCAATTCAGATTTAACTAAGCTAATGTGCTCATAATCTAATTAATTGATCTTAGTTCCAAATTGGACTACAGATTTCCCAATCAACTTTGGTTCAAGGTTACATCTCTTCACTCCTTTGATATTTCTCGTTGTAATCCTTCAACATCTTCAGAGAGGTGACGGGTCCCGACAACCATACATTTCATAGACTATGACGTCTTTAAACTGGACTGTGTGGTCCCTAAGCCCATGGACTATGATGTCCTTAATCTCGGACTGTGGGATCCCTTTAAACCCACGGACTATGATGTCCTTAACCTCAGACTGTGGGGTCCCTTTAAACCTATGGGCTATGATGTCTTTAACCTCGGACTGTGGGGTCCTTAAGCCCATGGACTATGATGTCCTTAACTTTAGACCACCATGTCCTTAAACTGGTAATTGACCACAAAGTTCCTAAACTAAAACAATAGAGCCCAAATGCTCTTTTGTTGGATCTAAATGATCCTGTTAAGTAGATCTTAGTCTAAAATTAGACTAACGTATCATTAACAAATGGTTAAGTTGACCTAAGTCTAAAATTAGACTAACGTGTCCTTAACAAACTGTTAAGTTGATCTTAGTCTAAAATTAGACTAACGCATCCTTAACAAACGTTTAAGTTGATCTTAGTCTCAAATGAGACTAACGTATCCTTAAACCCAACCCCAAACCCAAATCTAAGAAGATACGGATTTGGACTAATCCACGCCCTACGGGCGACAACATAAATTAGTCTCCGTATACAATCCACAGGCAACCAAAAACAAAACAAACACACACGACACGAAGTGACCATCTAGAGAAGGAGAAAGTGGTTACCGCGATGCGGTAGCGAAATTAACTGCAGGGGCTTGCGCCTGTAGGGAAGAGCGTCCCCACAATCAAAAACCCTTCAAATGAAGGGGAATCTGACGAAGTCTGCTACATCGGCCGCATCCGTTTAAACCTTCGATACATGGTGCCATAAATCAACTTGGCATCTTCGGAGAGGTGAACGGATAGCACCAATTAGTATCTGCCCCCAAATTCAGGCAAGACGAACCTACGCGGTCGCGTCTCCGTGTTTCGGCGGGGAACAAGCCTCTTGAAAACCAACATCCGTTGAGAAGCAGTGTCCAATCTGTCAAACACAGACCTTTAGGCAGGGGAAGCAGCTTTGAGGACTTCGCCTGGAGCGTGAGCCGGAACAGTCAGTCTTGTGAAGACCGACCCTTTGGCAGGAGAAGCCTCCTTGACTACTTCATGAGCAGGAATGGTTATCCGCTTAGGGATAACTCTTTCCGGTATCGTGGGCTTCTTCATGGGCCCAAATGAGCTTTGGCCCAATCTGTCAAAGACTGAGGTATTGGAGCTGGACGACCCGTTGAAAGGGGCCGCAGTAGTGGTAAGTCGATCAAAGGTCAACTTCTTTAGGGCTTCCTGTAACGGCAGTAGGGCATTGAAGTTCATGGGTGGGAGCATGGTCCCGAAGAATAGCCCAGTGGTGGCCTGAGTCACCTGGTCCACCGGCATTGTAAAAACAGAGGCCGCCTGAGGCCCGTAGGTCACTCCTCCTGCGGGGACGGAGTGAGAGTTATTGCCATTGTTGCAGATTGTGCAGTTAGAGGCCATTGATGTTCTTCTTTCTGCACGAGAGAAAAACCAAATCTTAGTACATCAAACCCAAGGGCAACTATATTAAACCGCGATTCGTTAGCGAACACGACACACGAAGTGTGAAGTGGAAAGAGGAAAAGGTCCCACCGGGCGTGCCAAAATCTGTTCTCCGTCGAAACACAGAGACGCGACCGCGGAGGTCCGTCTTGCCTAAATTGGGGGGAAGATGCTAATTGGTGCTATCCGTCCACCTCTCCGAAGATGCCAAGTTGATTTATGACACCATGCATTGAATATTTAAACGGATGCGGCCGCTGTAGCAGACTTCGTCAGATTCCCCCTCATTTGAGGGGTTTTTGATTGTGGGACGCTCTTCCCTGCAGGCGCAAGCCCCTGCAGTTAATTACGCTACCGCATCGCGGTAACCACTTTCTCCTTCTCCAGATGGTCACTTCGGATCGTGGGTGTTTGTTTTGTTTTTGGTTGCTCGTGGACTGTATACGGAGACTAATTTATGTTGTCGCTCGTAGGGCGTGGATTAGTCCAAATCCGTATTTTCTTATATTTGGGTTTGGGGTTGGGTTTAAGGATACGTTAGTCTCATTTGAAACTAAGATCAACTTAAACGTTTGTTAAGGATACGTTACTCTAATTTTAGACTAAGATCAACTTAACGGGATCATTTAGATCCAACAAAAGAGCATTTGGGCTCTATTGTTTAGTTTAGGGACATTGCGGTCGATTGGTTTAAGGACATTACGGTCCAAGGTTAAGGACATCATAGTCCATGGGTTTAAAGGACCCCACAGTCCGAGGTTAAAGACATCATAGTCCATGGGTTTAAAAGGACCCCACAATCCGAGGTTAAGGACATCATAGTCCATGAGTTTAAGGACCTCACAGTCCGAGGTTAAGGACATCATAGTCTATGAGTTTAAAAGGACCCCACAGTCCATAAAATGATTGGTTATCGGGACCCGTCACCTCTCTGAAGACGTTGAAGGATTACAATGACAAATATCAAAAGAGTGAAGAAATGTACCCTTGAACCAAAATTGGTTGGGAAATCTTTAGTCCAATTTGGAACTAAGATCAATTAATTAGATTATGAGCACATTGGCTCAGTTAAATCTGAATTGAGGACTTATGGCCAACTTGGGCTAAGTCCAATTAGATTTGAAATGTTGACCCTTTGTTGGACTGTTGAACATTTGTCTGGGTTCAGCCCCCTATTATTTAGCAATGAAAAACAGGGGTTTGGGGATCTATCAACATTTTGTCTTTGGCTGAGCACTAACCATTCATTGTAGCTCTGGACTTTACTTTGCATATCATATGAACTGACCAATTTTGAGGTTCAGTTGAAGGGGAGATTTGCCTCTGGAAAACTTAGCCAATTTAGGCTAAGCTTGGTTTTTAACATAGTGTTAAACACTGGAGGATATTTGGCGATCACGTGCCCCCACCTGATGTGCTGAAAATAGTGTTAAACACTAAGGATGAGGCGCTTAAAGTAGTGTTAAACACTAAAATTGAATTGGTCACGTGGGGTCACGTGAGGCATCTGAAGATGGGGCCAGACATCCTTCATTTTGTTCTTAGAATATTCAAATAAGTGTTAAACACTTTTAGTCTTTGAAATTATCACGTGTGGACACGTGACAATGCCTCTGCGTTGGGCATCAATTCCTCTGTCTTCCCCTATTTTATTCTTTTGAAAAGGGGTATTTGTCAGGGTCACGTGGGGACACGTGAGGCGCCCTAGATCAATACTGCCTTTGGCTTTGTTCTCTTTTATTTTGAGGGTCACGTGAGAGCACGTGATGCATTGCCTCTGGGCTAATTCCTTCTTATTTTGAGGAGTCCATTAAAGGGTCAGGTGGAGGCACGTGAGCATGCCTTATTCATTCCTTTTTGTTCATTGGGATGAAGGGTCATATGTTATCACGTGATCATGTTGGATACTTTACCTTTACGTGCATGGAGAATTTTAAGTCTCTTGTTTTAAGAATTAAATTCTTTTATAGGGTTAAACCCTCATTTCATTTAGAGGAATTAAATTTCTATGTATATGGAAGAATTAAATTCTTATGTAGGGTTAAACCCTAGTTTCATTTGGAGGAATTAAATTCCTATGAATTTGGAAGAATTAAATTCTTATGTAGGGTTAAACCCTAGTTTCATTTGGAGGAATTAAATTCCTATGAATTTGGAAGAATTAAATTCTTATGTAGGGTTAAACCCTAGTTTCATTTGGAGGAATTAAATTCCAATGAATTTGGAAGAATTGAATTCTTTAAACTTAATTCTCCCTCTAAGTTTTGGATCTGCATGGCAGAATATCCTCGATGAGAATTAAATTCTCAACTTGTGGGGAGATCTGCTTTTGCAGATTTTCAATCAAAGAAAGAACTAAGTTCTTAATCAGAAGAGTTAAACTCTTAAATTGAGAATTAAATTCTCTTTTGTTTTATGGAGCTTAGATCTCTTTCCCCTTTCTCACCTAGGGTTTCTTTCTCTTCTGAAGAAATCTTCTTTTCTCTCTGTTGTTGTATCTCCCCAAAAAAAAGAATCCCCCCTCTTCTCTTTTTGGCTCCTATTTATAGGAGAAAGAAAAGAATCAGTTTGTTTAGTCAATCTTTCATTGAAATATTTTATTTGATTTTGTAACCAACATGATCTTTTAGATCACTCAGTGAATTTTATTCACCATTGGATTTTTAATCCAAAAGATATTATGTCTGTTATTCTTGGTGAATTTTATGGGAATCTTTCCTTGTATAGAATATTTCTATAAATTGGTGATTTTTAATCACCATTGGATTTTTAATCCAACGGTGCTCCACTTTACAGAACACAATCTTTTTTTTGTTTGGAAAGATTTAGAGAGATATTTTTCCAGTTAAGGTTCTTGATTTCCTCTTAATTAGAATTTAATTCTATTAGTTCAGAAGGATTAAGAGCCTATCACGTGTTGGCACGTGATCCCATTGTTTGAACATTTAAATAGAATTTAATTCTATTAATCAAAGTGCTTAGGAACCCATCGCGTGTTGACACGTGACCCCCCTGATTAAATATTTTAACCAGAATTTAATTCTGCTGTTTTAAAGAACAAAGGAATCATCACGTGTCAGCACGTGACCCTTGGTCACGTGTATACACGTGATGCCCTATTGGGATCTTTCCTTGCTGTTTTATTATGCATTTTAATTTCTTCAGTGGGTTTTTTAAAGACCCATCAGGTGTGGGCACGCGACTCCACTGATTGTCTGGTTAGAATTTAATTCTATTAATTAGAGAGCCTAGGAATCCATCACGTGTCTGCACGTGACCTCTGGTCACGTGTGGACACGTGATGCCCCATTGGGGTATTCCTTGCTGTTTTATTATATCTTTTAATCCTTTTCATGGGGTTTAAAGGCCCATCACGTGTGAGCACATGATGCCCCATTGGGGTTTTTCCTGATATTTTATGAGGGAACAAAACTTGTGCACACCTTCAAGCCAGGCCACTACAACCTCTAGGAGCCTCCACCATGAACTTCATGAGCTGGAATTTCCTTGTGCACCATCCCTATAGATAAATCTCACCTCCTTTACAATTCTTGTTTTGTTAAATATCAGTTTTAGTGTGCAAATATCAGAAACTGGCATTTTTGTGATATTTGTGATGCTAAACTTGAATTTGGAGCTACTAGGTTAATCCACTAGAGTAACTAACAATATTATGATCTGGTGAGACTAATAGGAGACAAGTTCTAAAGCCCGAGCCCCTAATTTCTCTGTTCACCCGCCTGTTCTCCCCAATTTCCAGCCGCCGTCGGTTTTTCTACACAATGGTGTTTTGGGTTTTGGTCAGTAGCTTTATTTGGTGAGAATATAAGCTACTGTATTGTTTGATTTGTCCCAGATTTCATATAGAGAAATATGAGAGTGTTCTAGTATTGTTTTAACAATGTTTCCGATATTTATGATACGGTTTTTCATTTTCTATACCTCGACTGAATTATTGACGTTTGTACGTTAATGTCAGGGTATTTGGTCGTATTTGGAGTAAGTGAGCTATAGGTTCTAACCTATGTGCGCTTAGCTCGTTGAATTTCTTTTTGATATGATTTTTACGCCGATATGTTATAACTACGATTGTAGATACGATCGTGGAGATTTCCGAGATGGTAAGGACGGACAAAGCAATCTTGGATTTCGACTAGCTCGACAAGTTGGTGAGTAGATTTATATTTACGGGGAAAGTCGGGTGGATGGCGTATAGCACCCCCGCAACCACTTATATAGAATAGTTATGATATAACTAGTATAAAGTGATATGCTAGCTAGCTTAGTTACATTATATTGGTATTCACCTAGTAGAATTCATATGTATATGGTTATACCTGGATATATGGTATTGAGGATAGACGTATGTGACGATAGGTCCGTACGATATGGATATGATATTGGATGGATATAGTACGAGAAAATCATACCATACTTATGATGACGAGGATAGTATGCCGAATACGGCCAAGTTTCATTTGGACTCGTGGAGTCATGAGTTATCCCGACTTGGGACGTTACGATTGTTGAGATATACTCTTTTAAAACCTAACAATTCGTTTCCCCTTTTAAATGATAAATGACAAGGATGCGATACTATTTCCAAAATGAACATTTATTTTAAATTAATGCAGCTTCCTTATTTCAAAATAACGTTTTGTTCCATTTTTAATGATAATGGTATAACTCATAGCAATTAGTTACGTTTAATAATTACGTGAGACGCTTAGATTTCGTTTATATGCTCGCAATATGCTTACCGATTATATACGTTATATACGTTCTCTTTTATATGAACACACTGATTAAACACTGCACAACTACCAATGAGTACTATGTTGCACAAGCACAGACGCATATATTACACTACACCTCATTGGTACTGCCATGACACCGTAGGAACGCTATACCACGCGATGTCTATATAAATGCCGATACGATGCGTTATGAATTCCTTATATCCTGGGAATTGGGTTGTATTTATATGTTATGGATATGGGTAGAATTATATTCTGCTATAAACACTTATAGAACACTTGCACAAATACTAATAATTGTCATGCAGCACGAGCACAGACGCGTATACTATACTACACTTCATTAGTATTACCATGACACAGTAGAACTGTTGCGATTGTTTGCACGATGACTATATTTACGTACGATGCCTTTATTACCTGTTGATTAATTGCGAATACCCTTTACCATGGGTATTCGTATTTGATTGTTATGAGTTTTTATGATGTTTTTACCTTTGATGATATATATCAATGGTATGGGACAGTAATATATATATATATATTGTCAAAAAGGCATGCAATTATTCTTCTTCTTTACTTGATATTTCTAGATACGATAAGTTGACGTCCACCATGAGCTTGATATTTTTAGATTTGATTTTATTCTGAACCCAGTGGGGAAGCTATACGGTTACGGACATGCTACATATCTGAACTGAGTGGGGGAGTATACAGTCGGATATATGGTGGACCCGATCGAGACCGAGGGGCAGGAAAGTCGCATTTGAAGCGGGGAGCCTAGCGAGGACACTCAATACCGGAGATAGATATGAGCATGGAGGATATCCAGGGGATACTAACTGGGGTTATAGATATCGAGGGGCGACCGATCTGATGAGACGGTGTCGACGATATCTGAATTTGTGTGTCAGCGATGAACACGAGAGATTTGATAATTTTTGCGTGTTGGTGATGGACATGAGAGATATGATGATTTAGAGTGTTGATACTGGACACTCATATATTGATGTTGCGATCGTTCACGATACACCATTATAGTTTATGCGATATAGTAGCCGATCAGGACTGATCCGGAGGACAGTACCTGAATACTATTTTTACTTGTTGATATATATAAAAGGGTTTATAAACGAGCTATAGTCTCAATATTTTGACGTCTCTAGGATGACACAAGGATCTTTTAAACTGTAAACCTCTTTGTCACGCCCTGCTTCCCAAGATACGTAAACTATAGCATGTAAAATAGCCAACCATGCTACCTGTGGCTAGGAATCATCCCTCCACAGTCACATTACAGCTGTCTATAGGATATCAAGAACAGAAAATATATAATCTATCTAGTACATATCCATTTGTCACAGTAAAACAAATCAAGAAAATGCATATAGCAAAAACGAATCAAATCCAATAAACAATATCTGAATTATCTCCCAATATGGGCTCACATCAAAAGAAATAAAACTACGGAAATAACAACTAAATATATCTATAATAATACATGACCATCATGATCCACTCACAAAACATTGTAAAGTCAATGATTGGGACACAATTAATGTGGATACTATGTAGTTTAAAAAAGGAACGAATGAGCAAAAGAGTAAATATAAGAAAAAGAAGTAATTGAGATAAGTTCATGAGGAAAATGAAAGGTAATACATAGGATTTGGGGAGGTGCGGTGAGGGAGGGGGATGAGGTTTCTTTTGTACTAAACAAGTATTTTTTGGGGAAATAAAGTTGGTAGGATTATTAAAATACTTAGGCTAATAAATGTACAAAAAACATGATAGATAAAATAGACAGCTGCTTAAATATTACAAGCTACTGTCTAAATATGACAGACAACTTTTTAGATATTATAGACAAATAATTTTTAGATATAAGCGTAGATATTATAGCCAACTGTCTAGATATTATATGCAACTGCCAAGTACTCAAGGCGTTGTTCTTTTTGAAGGCTCATATGAGTAGATTATTAGGAAAATAATGCAAATATAAAGCTAAAAAGCACAGTAGGTGGTTTAAAGTGGGCCAATTTTTCATCAAGTAAAAAAAGGCTAGAAGTTTTTTGATAGGCCAGAGTTCGGCCAGGGGTGTTTTCACAATTTACTGGAAAAAGAATCGACGCTTGGTCAAGTCAATAATATTGACAGCGAACAGTTGGACTCTAAAAACAACCAACTCAATCCAAGCCCAGCAAAACAAACATTTCTTTAGTCCCTCTATCTCTCTCTGCCGCGGCATGTGTGTTACAGATGAACAAGATAAACATAAATAAACCAAAATACAAACAAAACAAAAATAATCGACAACAGAGACACAAATTTTTTTTACATGGGAAAACCCAAATCGGAAAAAATCGCGGACAGCGGCGGAGATCGTTTTTACTATTTTAATGGAGAGATTACAGATTTTTGAATGACGGCTTCTAAGCCTCCATAAACCCTTTGTTGGATATAGGTGCACTGAAAACAATTATTGTAATTTTACAAGATCTATATGTATAGAACATTCTTGTTCTAGATGATTGTATGTTATCTGATTTCCTTTATCTTTCATGTGCATATATTTTATTTGCTATTACGTATCGCTGATATATGTTGATAAATCCCTTAGAATCTTTGCTTGATTGTCAGAATTATGATGGGATCATGCTAGTGGAGTCTAGGTAGTCCATAAGCACATTCTCAAATGTTGCTAATCATAGGAATATCGAGACGGGGTATCAGTACTCCAGAGCAGACTAGTGATACATTTCTTGACCTTGACCGAGGCGATAGTTGGTCCCACATACATTAGTGTTTGACACTGAAGATTGTATACAAGTGCTCATTGGAGAAAGAGTACACTGAATGGACTCGTCGAGAACTCCTAAATAGTATTATATCAATTGTCAGATAGCAGTTCTCTAATGACAATGGTACATGGTAGTATTTTGACCTGAGATTGCCATCGTGTATTGTGTGTATTCTCACTATATTTTGAATTCTACCCAACCACGTTTTTAAAGAGCCTTGCATACAGGTTTTAGTTGGTTATAGTTTCGAAGCACATGAAGGCAGTGAACGATCAAGAGGGGATTCGTCTCTCCCAGTATAACGAGTTGATGTCGCGTTGTGCATGATATGACTATAACTTGAAGTCCTTGATCAGGACAGTTGAGATAAAATAATAAGTGTTATCAGTTTTATCTTGGATGGTTATGAGTTTGATATCGGCATGACTTATTAGGTTATTGGAGGTCTGACAGTTTTCACCCATCAGACCCGATATGCGACACTCTTTGATGAAGAGATCAGATTCTACGGTAAGTGTCACTGATAAGCTTTGTTGCGTTCGGATGAGTTTGCTTGTTGACCTACCTTTTGACATATACCTGCGTAGCCGTTACATCCAGCTGGCATCACTTGTTAGTGATATGTATGCCCTAGAGGCCATTACTGTACATGCGATGTATATTGTAGTGGATGCTTGGACATATATATGGCGGACTTTCTTGCTCGACATGATAGTATGCTATCTGTTTGCTCTTTATCTTAACATGTACTCTGATAGTCTCTATGTTACATGTTGATAAAGCCCTTAGGATGAGTACTTGACTACTAGGACTATGATGCAAATCATACTAGTGGGAACAGTGTAGTCGCTAAGTACATCCTTCAAATGTTCCTAGTCGCGGGTGTATCGAGACAGGGCATCGATATACCAGAGTAGACTAGCGTATGCTTCTTGACCCATGTAGATGGGCGATGGATGATCCCATATCCATTGATGTTTGACATCAGAGATAGTATACGGGTGCTCAGTGGAGACTGGTTACACTGGACGGACTCGCCGAGAACTCTCAGATGGTATTATACATCACATCAGATGGCAGTTCTCTGGTAACACTGGTACAGGTTAGTCTGTAGACCCGAGATCGTCATAGAGTCTTGTGTGATTCCCACTGTGCTTTGATTTCCATCATACCACGTCCAAGACGGCGTGCAAAACGGTGGCTTTTGGGTAAAGTCCCAAATCACAAGGAGGCAATGAGCGATATGAGGGGTTTCGTCTCTCCCGGTATAGGGAGTTGATATTGCGCTGTGTTCGATTGGCTATAACTGGAAATCCTTGGCCAGAGTTGCTAAGATTTACTGGTAAGTGTATCAGTAGTTTCTTGAACTGTTATGGACCTCATATCGACACGACTTATCGGTTACTGGGGTCTGACGTTTACCACCCCTAGACTGGATATGTGACATATCAGACGAAGAGACCGGACTGTACGGGAGTGTTACTGATTGGATTCGCAGGAGAATGTACATGCTTGCTTGTTGATCTTCTGATTGCTCAATACCTGGGTGGCTATTATGTTTAGCTGACCGCTTGTAGCTTGTGGGTGTTTGATAATTCTTTAGAGTCCTAGTAATACCCAGTCCTTTGTATACCAATATCCGTATTTTGTTACCCTTAAAAGTTATTTATTTTATAATCATCACTTTTAGTGTTTTAACATCCCTGACTTAAATTCATCTAAACCCTTTTATTTTTTCCCTTTTATCTGCACCTAAAAACTCAGCCCATTTCCCTTTTAAATAAACTAAACCCCAAACCCATTTCCTCCTTCATCGTTTTCCCCTAGCCTAAACCGAAACCCTATTACCTATCTATTATACATTTTTTCCCAAATTCTTTTATTGCTATTTTCCAAGCCGGCCCACTTTTCTGTTTCTTTTTATTGTTTTCTTTCCTCGGCCCAAGCTCTTGGCCCCAGCCCATCAAATGAATAAAAAAAAAAGGGATTCATGTTAATTAAACCCCGGGCCCTTTTCCCATCTCCTCAGCCCAAGTGAATAAATAAAAAGGAATTTATTTTACATAAACCCCGACTTAGCCCGTGACATCCAAGCCCAAGACCGCCTTCACCTTTACCCGCCCGCTTCGACCCGACCCGCTTCTAATCTCTCCTTCTTCCCCAACGGTAACCTCCCCGATCCACTTTCTTCGCCTCATCTCACGCCCACGACCTTGCCCCACGTCGCGCTCCCGTCGTGAGCCCCTCAAACTTCTCGACCCTACCACTTCCATCACCTCCCTCTCTTGATTCTCCCCCTCGACCCGAGCTCCTCACTGCGTCCACCTCTTCTGAGCCGTCGCCGACCACCTTTCTGTCGCCAACCGAACCCACCCCGGCAGCTCCGATCACCGGCCCAACTCCTTCACCCTCTTCTCCTACAACCGAGCTCCTTCTCCTCTTCAAAAACCCAAACCGAGCATCACCTTCACAACACCGTCGCCGCCACTACCCATCGCCGGAGACACAACCTTCGCCGCCACCACCTCTGCACTACACTGAGCCCCCGCCGGCGCCTCCGTCATCACCAGGTAAACTCTCTCTCTCTAATTCCCTGTTACTCTCTCTCTATACATCTCTCTCTCTCACTCCCCCCCTCCCTCTCTCTGTTATTCTCTCTCTCTCTCTACATCTCACTCCCCTCTCCCTCTCTCTGTTACTCTCTCTCTCTCTGTTATTCTCTCTCTCTCTCTACATCTCACTCCCCTCTCTCTGTTACACACTCTCTCTCTCTGTCTAACTCTCTCTCTATCTCTTTAAATCTCTCTCTTTCTCTCTCTCTAAAAATTTCTTTCTCTCTTTATCAGCATCTCTACCTCACCCCAAAAACAAGGAGCAACCTGGAGCGGTAAAGAAAAGGAGGGCACGAAGAGCGGCTAGATCGAGTACAATTGTCGGATTCCAAAGGGCTGAACCGGTGCTGCGTTCGTGATGCGATCATGTTGTTACCACTGCAGTAATATTGTCGACTCATCTCCAAGCAAGTTCCCTACTTGCTATATACTAATTTGTGTTAGTTACAAACTATAATCGTATATATTCCATATTTACTATTCCCGATAAACTATATGACGTAACTGTTCGATGCATGATCTCAATGGAAATCTTCATTTAAATTGATGGAACTCAATTGCATGGTCTGGCCCATAAGGCAGTGAACCTAGTGTGTAAATTTCATTGGAAAATATGACCGTTAATGACTAAAACGAATACCCCCAAATACATCCGTAAAACTGGGATTTTCCCGCGTCTGAAAATCGTTAAAATCACCATAAATTGTGTACATACTGAAATATTATGTTCGAGGGCTCAAATCGAAGCCGACTCGATGAACTGTAACCCTATGCAAATTTATTTTGGTTTATTTGCCGATATTGTGACGATACTTCGGTCGGAGTGAGACTCTGGACTGCAGTCCAGAGCGACTCTGGTTACTATGTGTTGTCCCGTAATGTGTACCAGCTTGTTTCCTGAACTCGTATGTTGCGGAACTCTGCAGTTTATTAAAGGTGAATCTGTTATCTAGATAACACAAGTGGTTTCTTTCCATTTTATCGTCGTATGCTATTTAATCTGCAATTTAAAAGATCGGGACGTATAGCAGTCCTAAACAGAACCATAACGGACACCCCAATGCTGAATAGTACATAACTCCTGACGTACATACGTGATTGAGAATACGTCTATTAAGTTGAAAACCTTACTAAAAACCCTAGATTTCATTCAACTGTAGCGTCGCTAAAATCTGATCCCAACTGGGATTAAAATGCGTTGCGAAACGGACTTCCAATTCTGAAACCGGATTTCCAGCAGTGAACGCTTAAAATGAAATGGCCATATCTACTGATCCTGAAACCCGATCGACGTGAAACTAAATTCGCTGGATAGGTAATCGAACATACTACTTATCCCCTGTTCATTGTTTCGCTAAATTTTGGCATATATTATTTATGATAAATTATGTAAGTGATAGGATACCGACATATGACATCTTAATCCTGCCTTACATACTGTTTTCTCATCACATCATATGTATATGTTATTGCATTGGTAGCCTAGTGATCATGTGTTTTACCCAGTGTTAGGTATTAGTGGTGATTGTGGTAAGTACGTTAGTGTTCGTGTATGAGTGGATAAGTGAAAGTGACACGTACTTGTACACAATCAGTGAACCCTATTATTCTATTACATTGTCGACGTCTGTGGGACGCGTGTAAGTGTGACTATAAGTGGTATGGGACACTTATGGAAGCTCTTGCATGGGTGTCGCAGATAAGGCACCAAACACTGCCCATTTATCTTGGGTATTAGTCGGGACGTGCTTGATGGGGATCCTGTCTCCAATTCTCGCGCAGACTTGTCATGGACCGACCGGTATTTGAGGTTATGGTTGGCGTTTGATGTAGACCACGGGGTGTAGGGTAGTTTGAGTGTGAGTTCAACAGAATCTCGGGAGTCCCATGCCGGCTTATATATATGGAGATATATGGAGATTTACAGGGTACATGATTATTACCGTGAGTTATATTTTGGGCCTGTGGTCCTTTGCCCTTGGGTCCTACCCTTGGGTGGAGGACACTTGCGAGTGGTTGACTCTCACATTTGGACTGACGATAGGCTTAGCGACCTGTACAGTGAGACTTAGAGACTGATAGGGATAATGGCATTGATATACATTACTTACTGTGTTGACATACATGGCATACTATTTTTCTGCTTTACCGTTCACCTGATCTATTGGACACTTCATTGGTTACTCCATGTTCATATCTTTACCGTCTTGATTTACTGTTATATATCTATTATCTGTCACGCCCCGCTTCCCAGAGTACGCTAAGATGGGCACGTGACATAGCCAACCATGCTACCTGTGGGTAGGAAAAATCCATCCACAGTCACATTACGGCTGTAGAGATATCAAGAACAGGAAAGTAAACCAACTATCTAGTACATGTCCATAAGCCGGAGTAAAAGAGTCAAGAAATAACAATGTGCGGAAGCCAAAAGATACAATAAATGAAACACCTGGAAGTGAAACTACATACCGACAGGAACTTCACCGCTCGTCTAACAGCGCCAATACTCCTGATCAGTCTGCAATAAGGTAGAAGAATCTGGGCCATGAAAAACCCAGACGTCAGCGCGTCATGTCATCAAGCAATAAAATATAAACAGGGTAACAGGCAATGCAAATATAAACATGAATGAAAAGCAGGTGTAACAGTAATATAAATCAGGGCAGTGAAGGGTAGTGTGCAGTGAGTAGACTAAACTGTTCTATTGGGTTTTCTACTCTAAAGTCTTTGAAATCAAATTGATGAATCATCGATGTAACTTAATAGTATCCCGTGCATACCCAGGACCACGGTCCAGATTCTCGGGCTGAAACCGAGACATACCGCTAGGCACTAAAACAGGAATATGTACAGATGAATGATGTCATAATATTTCAAAATATATTTTTTAGTTTTTCAAAATATATTTTTTAGTTATTAAAATATAAATAGGATATTTATAAGTTATAGTAACTGTTATAATATTTTAGATTATAATATTAGTCCGTTTTAAGATTTTGGCAAATACAAATTTATTCCAAAACATGCCCGGGTCGGGTCTAAAATTTCAGATTTAAAATATGAAAAATATATGCGACTTCCAAATTTCAAAACAAGTGCTCATGTAACGAAAAAGTATACCCCCAAGAACGGATGCACACACGTGCGCGTAGCCATCCAAACACGTCCGTTTCACTGAACAGGACGGGAACAAGATGCGCGGATGCTACCACGGTGTTATGGGTATCAAGCAGGCCATGTTATGCAATTTTAAAATATTTTACATGACCTAAAATGTTACATGATAAAATATGCGATGCTAGATGAAATGCCAAAAATGCAGTTTACACTAAATGCACGTGTCTATGCAACAAGCCAAGATAATCTATAAATATGAATCAACCAGTACAAGCAAGCGGGTCGGGTCGAATGCAATATAAAATGTAAACTACCATTCGCACCCAAACACGATAAATCAAGAAAAACCATGGATAAATAAATGCGGAACAGGAATTGGTATAAGTTAGCTCGGGTGTTACATTATACCCAACTACAAAAGAATTTCGTCCTCGAAATTCCAAGAATAAGAAAGGATCAACAAACAAGTAATTTCAAGAACGGATGTGGAAACTTCTGCCGGATTTCAACTTCTCGTTCCCAATTTGGTTCTCCATACGAGCGATTACCCCAAAAAACAAGTACAAGAGGGATAACTTTGTTCTTAAGAACCTTCTCTCTTCGATCCACAATTGTCATCGGTCGCTCCTCAAAGGTTAAATCTTCTCGTACAGTCATCTCCGAAAGATCCAATACATGTATTTCCTCTCGAGCATTTCTACGGGGTTGAGATACAAGAAACTCGTCATGAACATTCTTTAAAGATTTCGGTGATGCCAAACGATATGCCACTTCTCCAGTATGCTTCAAAACCTCGAAAGGTCCAACGAATCAAGAACTAAACCTTCCGAAACGTATCACCCCGCTAGTCGGTGACACCTTCAAGAATACCACATTACCAACGGCGAACTTTATAGGCCTTCTCAACTTATCTGCCAACTCGTGTCGGTCCCGTGCTGCACTAATATGATTCCAGAATCTATTAACCTTCTCAACAGCCTACACAACCAAATCTGGTCCCACTAAACTTCGTCCACCAACATCGTCCCAACAAACAAGGGAACGACACTTGCGACTATAAAAGCTTCGAATGGAGCCTTCTGCATCGACGCCTGGAACTGTTGCTGTAAGAACACTCCACCCAAAGTAGATGATCCTCATATGAACCCTGAAGTCCAACTTGCAAGCTCTCGACATACTTCCAAGAGTTTGAATCGTTCTCCCAGCCTAAACATCTGTTTGAGGATGGTACGCTGTACTATTCTCAATCGAGTCCCCAAACTTTCCCGTAAGCTCCTCCCAAAAGTGTGATAAGAAACGAGCGTCACGGTTGGACACGATGCTCACTGGTACTCAATCTCCTGTATGCACCGTTCTGCCAAAACTTCTGTTGATTGACCAACCCGAAAAGGAATGAAATGAGATGTTTTGGTCAAACGATCAACAATCACCCGACAACATTGTTGCCTTTCGGACTCCTTGGTAGAGCCGTCACGAAATCCATGGTCATATGTTCCCACTTTCACTGAGGAATCGGAAGTGGTTGTAATAAACCAGCAACCATTTGATATTCAGCCTTAACTTGCTGACACACCAAGCACTTTGCCACAAAGCAGGCAATCTCCTATTTCATACCTTCCCATCAGAATTGTTGTCGTATATCTCGGTACATCTTTGTGCCTCCTGGATGTACGGAATATGCGGAACTGTGTTCCTCTTTCATAACTTCTTCACGAATGTCTCCTTTTGGCACACACAAATGGCTATCATATCGTAACGAACAATCTTCAACAACAAGTCCGTTCGAAGTCTAGCTTCAACCTGTTCTCGACACTTTTGCAATCTTGGGTCCTGTGACTGCGCCGCTTCAATATTCTTGATCAACGACAACTGTACTTGCAGCTGCATCCTCTATCCCGAAGAATGCGGTACCACGATTTCCAACTCAAAATCTCTGAAAGCCTTCAATAGGTTCCCTTTGTGCAGTCAGCATCTGAATTACTGGCAACCGACTAAGCGCATCCGGCACAACGCTAACTTTCCCCGGATGGTATTCAAGATCAAGATCGTAGTCAGCCATCAGCTCCATCCATCTATGCCTCATATTAAGCTCCTTCTGAGTGAACACGTACTGTAGGCTTTTGTGATCGGTGAATACTTCGACCGTTTTGCCCAATAAGTAGTGTCTCCAAATCTTCAAAGCGAAAATCACAGTTGCTAACTCCAAGTCATGAGTTTGGTGATTCTCCTCATGGGTCTTCAACTATCTCGATGCGTAAGTTGTAACCCTCCCATGCTGCATCAAAACACATCCCAATCCTTCCTCAGGTGCGTTGCTGTGAATCACCAATCCTCCGGAACCGTCTGGTACGGTTAAAACAAAGCGGTTATCAATTCTTACTCCAACGCCTCAAAGGCTGACGCACACTTATTTGTCCACACAAATGGTAATTTCTAGTGCGTAAGCTTGGTCAGATGCTCAGCCAAACGAGCAGAATTCCTTACGAACCTTCTATAGTATCCTGCAAGTCTAAGAAACTTCTGATCTTTGCAACGTTCGTCGGAATCGGCCGGTCTTGAACTACTGCAATCTTCCCTGGGTAATGGCGATTCCATCTCCAGCTACGATATGTCCTAAATCTTTACTTCTTCAAGCCAAAACTTGCACTTGCTCATCCTTGCATATAATCTTTCTTGCCTCCAAGTCTGCAGTGCGATCTTCCAGTGTTCTGCATGCTCTTCAATGCTCCAAGAGCAGACCAAAATTTCATCGATGAACACCAAATAAAACTGGTCCAGAACGGTGAAAGATTCGGTTCATCAAGTCCATAAATATCGCCGGTGCATTCTTTACTCCGAAGGGCATCACTAATACTCGTAAAGTCCGTACTGAGTTCGGAACGCGGTCTTGCAAATCTCTTCTGATTTAACTCGGACCTGATGATATCCGAACCGCAAAATCCAGCTTCGAGAATACCCTCGCGCCACTAAACTGCTCAAACAATTCGCCAATGCGAGGGATCGGGTACTTGTTCTTAATAGTGACCCGGTTTATTTCTCGATAATCGATGCACATCTCCTTGTAACATCTTTCTTCTTGACTAGAAGAACTGGAGCTTCCCAAGGTGAGTTACTTCTGCAAATCCAACCCTTCTCAAGTAATTCAGCAACCTACTTCCTGACTTCTTCCAACTCCACTAGTGCCATTGGATAATACGCCCATGAAATTGGCGCTGCGCCAGGAACAAGATCACTTGCGAACTCCACGTCTCGTTTCGGCGGTAAACCCGAGGTGTCTTCGAACACGTCCATGAATTCTCGAACTATAGCAGGCGCTTCTTTCTTATCAACTGCCATTGACGAAAGAACCTTGTTTGTCGGCCTGGCCCTAACTCGACTGGCCCGACAGAACTGCTTCTTCCAGCAAAACAACTTCCGGATGTCCGGGAATCTGGGGAATCACCTTCCCTTCCTTACAATCAATATGAGCGTGAAAAGTGTCGCGAAATCCCATTCCCAAGACAGCAACAAACAAGGAAAAGCACCAGTATTGAATAATCCTAACGCGGGGAAAAACAAGAACGAGTAAGATACCAACATGACTTCATCCGAAGTCAAGATACTGAAGAGGGTTAACCACGGTAAACATGATTCAAGCTGGCGATGAAACAATAACTGGTAAGCAATGAAACCGAGAGGGACAAGGTAGTACAATGATCATGGAACATGGAAGTGAATCAAGACCAGGACTCCAAGTTATTTAAATAGAGTACCGCATTGTAACCATGCTGCAGTTCATGGGCACAATTACATAACTCCACCCAAGTCGCCCAAATCCTAGTATCAGAATCAAGAAACAGGGAGAAACAATAGAGAACCAAAAGATTTCAGGTCGAAATGCAAAGTGGTTTGCATATCGCCCAAACAAAGGATCAAGAGAAGGATATGATTCAACAATCATGATAATCAAGGTGGCAGGATATGTTCCTAATCACGAGTATTCTGATTCATGTATTGGGTCCAATAAGCAACTACAAAAGAATCAAACCCGATTAACCTATATCCCATGGATCTGATACCAAAAGAACCATGTCACGCCCCGCTTCCCAGAGTACGCTAAGACGGGCACGTGACATAGCCAACCATACTACCTGTGGGTAGGAAAAATCCCTCCACAGTCACATTACGGCTGTAGAGATATCAAGAACAGGAAAGTAAACCAACTATCTAGTACATGTCCATAAGCCGGAGTAAAAGAGTCAAGAAATAACAATGTGCGGAAGCCAAAAGATACAATAAATGAAACACCTGGAAGTGAAACTACATACCGACAGGAACTTCACCGCTCGTCTAACAGCGGCAATACTCTTAATCAGTCTGCAATAAGATAGAAGAATCCGAGCCATGCAAAACCCAAACGTCAGCGCGTCATGTCATCAAGCAATAAAATATAAACAGGGTAACAGGCAATGCAAATATAAACATGAATGAAAAGCAGGTGTAACAGTAATATAAATTAGGGCAGTGAAGGGTAGTGTGCAGTGAGTAGACTAAACTGTTCTATTGGGTTTTCTACTCTAAAGTCTTTGAAATCAAATTGATGAATCATCGATGTAACTTAATAGTATCCCGTGCATACCCGGGACCCCGGTCCAGATTCTCGGGCTGAAACCGAGACATGCCGCTAGGTACTAAAACAGGAATATGTACAGATGAATGATGTCAGCGGCATCATTCCAAGGCTGGCCTAGCCTCTAAAACCGATTAGAACAGGTATCGGACTGTCGAGTTACAAGTCAGTTTTCATCATTGATTTCCCCATACCCCGAAGTTGTATGTGTAAGTCAAGTCAGGTATTCAGTAATCGAGAACTAATGCCAACACAGGATCAGGTAAGCAGGTTTGTCTGGATAGACAACAGGAACGGTCCGTGAGGACTACATGTCAGGTTTGTTGGCATTAAACACAAGATCAGGTAACGGGTCAAGTCATGGTACATCAGGTCAGGTCAAGCAGTATACGGTACCATGTCGGGTCAATCAATATGTAAGTAGTAAGTCATGTCAAGGTGTAACGATATCATGGGTGTGCTCATAATCAGCTAGCATGATCATGGTTAAGTAATCAAGCATGGTTATCAACAACATAATCTAAGAAATGAATTAAGCAATAAGCAGATTCAATTAACTAGCTGTACAGTTATCAGTAGTGTTTAACAGACAGTGTCAGCATTATATGAATACAGTATGATAGATATGAATGCAAAAAAACATGTTAATGAATCTGGATGCGACGACATGTATAATCTATTTAATGGATGCAGTTGTAATTAGACCGGTTTAAGTTGCACATGGATGTCTGATAGGCTAAACTGGATAAAGGGGATCATGGCAATAAACAATGTGATCTATCATGTACAGGTGATTGTTAGTTATAAATAATCAGGTGCAAGATTAAGCTTCAAGTCCGGAATTATAAAAATGTGAATGGAACTTTATACGGTTAATCTTGAAATCCATTTCTATCAATTCTAATTAGGGATTTAACAGGAAATAATTAATTTAGCATATGAATAGTTTAAAATAGCATGTAGCAAGTTTCACTTGCTTCGACGAGTCGCGAAACGGAAAACGGAACGTTACGCGTCGGCGGGGAAAAATCACGACGCGCGCACGGTTCACGGAATGAACCCAAATGACGAACGGCGGAGTCACGCGGGTCAGGGGTCCTCGCTGGATCGTTGGGAAACGTCGCCGGCACGGTCGGGTTCCGGCCAAACACGGCAACAGTGAACAGTAAATATGCAAGCATGCATGAAATAAAGAAGAAGAGAAGATTAAGACTAAAGGAGAGAATGAGGCTAGAGGAGGGTGCTTACTATGATCTGTAGAGGGGTTTCGATCGTCGACCACGTCGACGGAGCTCCGATGCACGAACTGCAAAAGGCCCGGCAATTCAACAGAACATGCTGTAAAAGAGATGAACAAAGAAGGAGAAGGAAAGAAGAAAGAAGAGGGATAGGTAGTGCTCACCGAGGTTGCACGAAGGCCGGGGCACGGAGGAGAGGTCTCTGGCGGCGACAAGTCCGGCGGTGCAGCGTGCAGGGGCCGCGGCTGCAGGTGCAGGGTCGTGGTCGGGGGAAAGGAGGAGAGGGGGATGTGGTGGTGGAGGTTGTGACGAGGTCGGGGAAACGAGGGTGGTAGCGTGGGTAATGGGGCAACGGTGAGGGGTCGCCGGTGAAGTTTCTTATGTTGGGTTGCCGTCGGAGTTCTACAGCGGGAGAGAGAGGGAAGTGGAGAGGTGAGCGTGGAGAGAAGGTCGAGGAGTCGGGGAGATGGGGATGCCGGCGGTGAGGAGACGGCAACGAGCGCGGGCGAGGCAGGCGAGGGGAGGCTATGGGTTCGTCACGAGACGGCAGAGGCGGGAAAAACAGAACAATAGAGAGAAGAAGGAATGTGAGGAGAGAGAGAGCGACGTGCAGTATGAGATTTTCTAAAAGAAAAAAATAAAATAAAATAATACCTGAAGATATTACGAGAGAGAGAGTTAGGATAGATTAGTTTTTAAAAATATATTTTTTAGTTATTAAAATATAAATAGGATATTTATAAGTTATAGTAACTGTTATAATATTTTAGAATATAATATTAGTCCGTTTTGAGATTTTGGCAAATACAAATTTATTCCAAAACATGCCCGGGTCGGGTCTAAAAATTCAGATTTAAAATATGAAAAATATATGCGACTTCCAAATTTCAAAACGAGTGCTCAGGTAACGAAAAAGCATACCCCCAAGAACAGATGCACGCACGTGCGCGTAGCCATCCAAACACGTCCATTTCACTGAACAGGACGAGAACAAGATGCGCGGATGCTACCACGGTGTTATGGGTATCAAGCAGGCCATGTTATGCAATTTTAAAATATTTTACATGACCTAAAATGTTACATGATAAAATATGTGATGCTAGATGAAATGCCAAAAATGCAGTTTACACTAAATGCACGTGTCTATGCAACAAGCCAAGATAATCTATAAATATGAATCAACCAGTACAAGCAAGCGGGTCGGGTCGAATGCAATATAAAATGTAAACTACCATTCGCACCCAAACACGATAAATCAAGAAAAACCATGGATAAATAAATGCGGAACAGGAATTGGTATAAGTTAGCTCGGGTGTTACATTACACTGTTCGAGTTGCCACTTGCATCTATATATTTATATTGCTATTGTATCGCTCTGACGACCTGAGTATGCATGCTCAGAGTGAGAAGTGGATCTAGCCTGGACCAGGACCAGACGTACATCGCGGACATCTTGATCAGCTATCCAGAGTTATACTCTTTTTACCTCCATCAGGTCAGTTCTTTGTTTTTGTTTTATTTCAGTTACTGCATTTCTCATTACCTGCGCATTGTTTACCGATTACCACATAAAGCTAGAAGCCGAAGTGTGACTACGGCAGGACATTTCCTTGACCATAGGAGCATGGCTGGCCTTGTCAACCCCTCATATTCCGAATTTTGGGAAGCGGGGCGTGACATGATTTTGTTGGTATCAGAGCCAGGTTTTGCTTCGTTTGGGATTGCAATTCCGTGTAGTGTTTGGCAATCTAAGACATCCTTCTGTCTGGATTGTGAAGTTGTTATTCTTAATCTTGATTCAGATAGTGTATTCGGCTATGCATTTTTGATCTATCCGTCAGGGTTTGAGTGACTTGGAGTTCCACAGGTGATTTCCACTGGTAATAAATTTCATCACATCCTATATTTATCGATTCCTTGCCAAATCCATATTATGTGTTGATTCTTATAGATTGTGCCGTATATCGTCCTCAAAACTGTTGTTTCAGGACCATATATTCCAACGACTCTTCCTCTATCTCCACTCCCCAGAATCAGACCGTAGAGATCCTGACTGCACTGCAAAGTCTGAAGGAAGCCCAGGAGCGAACAAACGACCTGTTAGCTGAAGGACTGAGAAGGCAGGTGAATCAGGCACCAACGGAAGTCTCTAATCGTAAAGGGATCCCTGTTAGACGAGGAAAAGAGGGGAAGATGAAGCGCCAATTTGTTTCCCCGCGACAGAAGCAGCAGAAGACCCAATGTTGTGGGTACCGTAAGAGGCCAGGACATCTTCAGAGGGATTGTCGCCGCGCCCAGGGGAAATGCCTGATTTGCGGATCCAGCGAGCATCTTATCAACGGTTGCCCAAAAAAGAAGGAGCTACAAGGAGGAGATCCGTCCGCACTCTCCACTTCTGCCAAGTGATGGTTATTTCGTGGTTCGAGCTTCGAGGCTAGGGCGGACCCAGCGCAGGATTCAACTCGCGTGACAAGAATGCAGAGGTCTAGTAATCGAAGAAGAGTTATCACGTTTTCTGCTTTTAATAAAATGTTGTCACTTGTAAATATTTCTCTTTTCGTTTGAGATCCTGTATTCGTTAAACTTTTGGCTGAATGTAATAAAATCCTGAGTTGTGATGTATGTATCGTCTCCTTTCCCCCTCACTTTACTTGTACCATTCGTTGCATCAGTATTCTAGATTTTGTTTTCAATCCTTGCTTACCGCATATTTTCTTGTACTCCGTATCCTTGATTTTTCCTAACATGTTCCACTGTCTGATCATGACTCTTTCTTTTCAGGCCATGGCCCACCCTGGAGCAGCTCCGCATCTAGATGAGGATGCACAGTCATGTGTTTCCTTAGACCGCATGCTGGTGAGCTCGGACGACGAGATCAACGGCCCCCAGGTCATTTTCGGAAACAGCGATTCCGAGGACGAAGGAGCCGCCGCCCCAGAGGTTGACATGATCGACGATTCCGACGAGGAGGAAGGAGACCCTGAAGAGAACCCGATAGAGGAAGATCCCGAGGAGGGCCTGATAGAAGAAAATCCAGTGAAGGAAAATCCCATGGGAGAGGATCCAGAAGAAGAGAATCATATGGAAGCAGACCTCGATGAAGAAGCTCCAGCCGAGGAAGAAGGACCAGAAGAACAAGACCCTGCGGTGGAAGAACTCCCAATGGCGGTCCCTACGAGGCGCTATGGAAATGGACGCCCCTACCTGAGCGCGCGAGCCTACCGTAACCTGCTAAACCTACACAACCACGACTGACGGGATTTAGCTGTTGTCCCCTCTGGCCAAATAAATTTGTGTATAGTTTAGGGCCATCTTCGCTTTTCGAGAGTGCTTTGTTTCGAATTTTCTGGAATGAAATAAAATTGGCTGAGTTCGCTAATCTTTTGATCTTCTTGGTTCACATGATGCTTGGCTGTTTCCCCTGTACATTTATTTTCTACTGAGATTCATTACCGTTCACCCTAGGCTGACCCGACCCCAATCTCTTTGACCTTCAGTCTAAAGCCGTCACACTCTGACCTTGTGAATGAGCCACACTCCCTTGTAATCCCTACCCTAGCTAGCCCTATACATTTTTGTGCCGTTTCCTGTTACCCTAGTTACATTTAGGGGTGTCGTTATTCGAAAATTTAGTTTTCGTTATTTTGTATTTATCGAAAAGTGCGTAATATTGACTACTTCCGTTTTATGCATTTTTAGTACACTACTATTCTTCCCATTTCTCGATAGCGCAACCATATATTGCACATATTATTTGCGCTATGTTTCTTATTTTTGCCAGGTGGTTTTCTAAGTTATGTTAAAAATTGTTTGATCGACACATTATTCTAAAATGTTTTAACCTACCGACAAATCTTTCACTATTTCATTTTGGTTGTGACTTATACTTATTATTTTAGCTGCGCTACCTTTGATATGCGAGGTGTGCACATGTTTAGGATTTCGATTTTATCGAGCACGCCTCGGATGTTATTATTCGTTATTGCTATTCTATTTTTGTACATATGGATTTCCCTCATAATTGATTTCTACCTTATACTTTTTACATCTATTCTTTTAGTTGTATTATTTGTATACATATGTAAACCTTCAAATTTCTTCATCCACCTATTTTTAGTAAATCGTTATGTGCTAGTTGCGATATAGTAGCTTTCGCTTATGATTGTATAACTTATCGTTTATTTTAAATTTCGATGACGAAATTTTTTTATGGGTGGTATGATGTAATACCCAGTCCTTTGTATACCAATATCCGTATTTTGTTACCCTTAAAAGTTATTTATTTTATAATCATCACTTTTAGTGTTTTAACATTCCTGACTCAAATTCATCTAAACCCTTTTATTTTCTCCCTTTTATCTGCACCCAAAAACTCAGCCCATTTCACATTTAAATAAACTAAACCCCAATCCCATTTCCTCCTTCATCGTTTTCCCCTAGCCTAAACCGAAACCCTATTACCTATCTATTATATATTTTTTCCCAAATTCTTTTATTGCTATTTTCCAAGTCGGCCCACTTTTCTGTTTCTTTTTATTGTTTTCTTTCCTCGGCCCAAGCTCTTGGCCCCAGCCCATCAAATGAATAAAAAAAAGGGATTCATGTTAATTAAACCCCGGGCCCTTTTACCATCTCCTCAGCCCAAGTGAATAAATAAAAAGGAATTTATTTTACTTAAACCCCGACCAAGCCCGTGACATCCAAGCCCAAGCCCGCCTTCACCCTTACCCGCCCGCTTCGACCCGACCCGCTTCTAATCTCTCCTTCTTCCCCAACAGTAACCTCCCCGATCCACTTTCTTCGCCTCATCTCACGGGGGGGACACCTTTTTTGTATATATTTTTGGTTTTCCTTTTTGTATATAATTTGTTTTTAGGGGAGCGCCGACAATTTTGACCCTCTTGGTATAGCCTGACAGTGAGGGCACTGTCAAGTTTAAGTTTGGGGGTGTGCTCGGTAAGCTTTCTTCCTTCGCATTCATTTGTATATTTTGCATTTGCATACCTTATTAAAAACCCACAAAAATCGAAAATTTTCCAAAAATATAAATACTTTGTCGTCAAGTTAGCTAATAGGGTAACTTAGATCTTTATTCCGAAAGATTAGTTAATATGATAGAAATAACTAAATTCTAGGCTTAGGAATTGAAAACCCTAAAAATAACCCTCATTCTGTTTAAACTTGGTAAGTATACGTCCTTACAGTTTTTTTTTGAGAAATAGGTAATCTTGAGTTCAGTTCTTTAGTTAAGTCAAGATGAAGAGAAAGTATTGATGCTCTACTGAAGGATAAGTCTGAAAAATAGTTTCTTTTCTTGAGTTCAAATTTAGAAAGTATATACCCTACAAACTGCACATACACGCACCTTGAAACTTGGGATAGTAGAGGATACCTAGAAATACTCTTGCCTGAAAGCCTAGTATGAAAGAAAAAACGGTATTTAAAGCTAAACACCAAAAGAGCAAATTGAAAAAATATCCGGTCTTGAAAAAGAAAAAGAAAAAGAAAAGTAGAATAAAGTCAAGACCTGGAAACTGCTATTTACGCTTTAAAGTTCACACATTCAGTAATCGGTCGTTAGTGCCTCAAGAAGCATTAATAGTCGCATAAAAGGTGTGTGAGCAAATCCGTCCATCCTTAATGAAAAGAAGTAGTATTAGGTATTAGGGCAAGGGTACTATAGCTTGAATTGAATACTCGAGTGTAGGGGTGCAAATTTACACACACGTAGGGTATACAATCGATGTTTGAATAAAAGATAGAAATAAAGAATAAGACTTGTGTTTTCTGTAAAGTTGATAAAAATCCCTGATTTGAGGCCGCACTTTAGAAGGAAAACTCAGGAGAACCAACATCTTTCTAAACTTTTTTGGAACGTATAGAACCTAAGGTTAAATAGATAGGAGGTGTGAAAAATAAGGGTTGGATATTTCTAACTTAGGATGATAGAATTTCTAACATAAATACTGAACTGTAGGAGTAGAATCAATGTTAACTTATGACACTAGCTTGACAGGATTTTGTAGGTAGTATCCGCTGAAAACCCTCAGGAGACAACACTCCTCCTACTAGGGACACCTAGAGGTTTAACGGCTTGTTGCACGTGCTCAGTGCAATCGCGTTCCCTGCAAAAGTGCGGTTAGGATTTTAATTTTTTGAATAATTGGTTTTGCTCGGGACGAGCAAAAGTTAAGTTTGGGGGTATTTGTTCATAACAGAATACTGCATTTTATACCGCCCATTCTTATGCTCGTGTGTTTATAGGTAGGTGCTTTTAATCCGTGTTTGTTACATATTTACAGAGTATAGGTTTCCTGTACAAATATTGCAAATCAAGACAAAATCTCCACAGTTACGCCAAATACAGAACATCTGTTGACAGCAGATAAAAGCCGGGTTTCGGTCATCCATATCCGTCTGATGCCGAGTACCAGTTCCTGAGACAAGACATATGACAGTGGTCATTCGTGTCTGGGACAAGCACAGAGCACGAGGGGGGCTGCACAAGAATCAATAGGTGCGCGGAGCTCGAGGGAGATAAAGTCAAAAGTAAAGAAAAGAGTGCAATCTTGGACTAAGAAATCTGAAGATATTCTGGAATACTTTGTGCAGTGTGAAGTTTTCAAACACAAGGAAAAATGGAACCAGGGAAGCACACAAATTTCGAGGACCCAACTCCCCTATACGGCCGCGGATCCGCGGGCAATAGGGGGTATTGGCCGCGGAACCGCGGCCATGTGGGCGCCTCATCTGATGAGTTTTCAGGGGTAGTTTGGGTACTTCATTTTATATCAGATTCTTGCCCTAGGGTTTCTGTAAGCAGCCTATAAATATTCCAGAACTGAGCCAAACCATGGTGTTATATTCTTTAGCCTCTTTTGTTAGGTTTTAGTCTTCTTCTTCTTCTTCATTCTTTCCTCCATGAAAATTGTAGTGAGAGCTTTTTGAGTGGAAGATCAATGAAGATGGGGGTTTTTTGTATTATTCTTTTTGCTTAGCTTCCCCTTTGAGCTCTCTACCTTAACTTGATCTTGCAACCTCTTAAGTGAGCTTGCAAGTTTAAGCTTTGGTCATTGGTCTCAAGGGGTTGTATCATTTTGTTCTCTCTTTAGTGCTTCATTTCACATGAGTTCTTTACCCTTCTCTTGATCTTGCAACCTCTTGATTGAGCTTGCAAGTTTAAGGGTTGGCTATTGATCCCATGCTTGTTTTGAGTTCTATGGTTCTTATAATTACTTTCTTGCATTTTTCATTCTTGTCTTTAATTACTTGCAATTTATTACCATGCACTTTAATTACTTGCTTGTAATCTTTTCTTTTCTTTGTTCTTTTCTTTTGCTCTTTTTGGTTTGTTTTGTGAATGGTTGTAATTATTATTGTTAAGAAGAAATACAATATTATAAGTTAACGTTTCTTTGCTCATTTCCTTTTCCCGTATTTTCCATTGAACTCTGCCCAAACGATACGCAAGCGCTCCGTTAGGCACCCTACCCTAACAAGGTAACGGTGATTCCTAACCGCGACCGGTTGCGTTCGGTTTGGCCGGAGGCGAAAGCAAGAGACAAGAACGGAAGGACAAGGGTAAATAAGCCGGATTCCACGAATACCGCGCTTAAATCCCCTAATCCACGTTGTTGCCGATTTCTCTAGCTTCAATCGTCAAGACTCGGCTCAAAGGTTTTAAGTACGGATTTCTTTAGCTTACAATCTCGTATCTTTTTCTTAACAACTTTATACTTGCAAATAAAACACATAGGTTAGACTTGAACAAACACATACAAATTCTTTATTGACTCATCTAAGACAAGAACGGAAATACAACCATCTCCCTGTGGATCGACCCGTGCTCAACCGGCTAGCTGCATAGCGACACCGTCCTGATCGCGGTAAACTTTAGAACTTAGAACATCCGACACGCCAAAAGCGTTCGATCAAATGGCGCCGTTGCCGGGGAGACGGTAGCGTATTTTCTTTCTTGTTATTCGGGTTAATATTCTTTTTGTATATAAAAAAAATCTTTTTGTTTTTTTTTTTTTGATCATTTTTGTGGGCAAGAGTGCAGATTTTTGACGATTTGCAAACTGCGATTGTGGGGAGCAAAGTGTACATTCAAGGATAAGGTGTTTGCAAAGTACAGTGCCAAAGATCCGGGTAGTTTGACCCGCGCAAACTAACTTTTCAAGCTTACCGGATTTGATTCAACGGGGGTTTCCTAACCCAAAACTTAACGGTACGTACTTTACTAACACCTTCTTCTCAAATCCGACGCATCCAATATACTATTCTTTGCAGGATTCTTTGCAAGTTCGCTAGCAAACGCTAAAAAATTGACTAACCCGTATTTGTTGCAGTGCCGCGCTTAAACTAAAAAACGATTGTTTGATTCTTTATAGAATTTTTATTGAATTGCGTATTGCATACATTAATACGGACTTAAGGGCAAGCGAACCCCACAATATACGGTAAAGGATTTCATCACCTTTTCCGTAGCCCACAAATCACGAACTTGAGCATAACATTTACCCGCACAAATTCTAAAAGAAATTAGACTTTAAGCCTTAAGGACTTCGCGCTCACTAGGAGAAGTTAACTGTGTTTAGAACCTCGCTTAACGGTATATTGTTTACGGGGTGTCTAGGAAAGTGTTAACGGCGAAACCGCCAAAAGAGAAAGGGTTATTTAATTAAGGAACTTCGCGAAAGCGTTGGAAAACCTCCCCTTATCTCTGCACTTACCTGGCCTCGTGATCAGTGTATCTTGAGCCCGTTTCTCGACACAGTTTTACTTCGACAATCAAGTTCTGGAGCAGGTCTAGTTGACCTAGGTGAACCCTAGAACGATTAGGTGTGTGGTATTTTTGTGTCGTGATTGTTTTTGTCCATATTCTTTTTGTGTGTATATTTCATTCTTCTGTTAATATATATAAAAAAATATATCACATTCTTTTTCCCCTCCTTTTCTCTGCCTTTCTTTCTTTCTCTCTTCATATCATGGGTACTCCACCTCGCAAAACTCTTGCCGAACTTTGGTACCCACAACCAGACATTACTTCTTACGGTTCTTGCTTTGGCCGAACTTCGAACGATCCATCCATGACAAAAATTTCATTGAGAGATCGGATAGACGCGTCTAGGACAAACAATTTAACTCCGCAATCCACTTCGTATCAACCATTTCAAATATTCATCCCTTCTTACGTTGATACCCCTTCTTCGAGTCATGTTGCAACTCCAAGACCTATGTCTATTGCAGAAAGTATTGAACAATCTCGTAGCCGATCTTTCACTCCTGTTACCACTTCAAATTCTTGGGATCAACAATTTCATTCAACTTCTTATCCAAATGTTGATCCTACCCCTGTCCAACCATTCAATTCCTACCAATCCTACCCTACTTTTGCACCTTCCCTAGACATTGCATCAGAACCGCCATTTGGGAGTTTTCAGTATCCAAACAACTTTGAATATTTTACTGAAACCCCTTCACAACCCATGTCTAGTCTGGAACAGTCGTTGGAAGACTTTAGGGTAGCGTTAAGCCAACAGATGATGGATTTGAATGCGTCCATGGCCGCTCTCGTACAACATACTGATCCGGTAGCTAGTTTTCAACTAGCTCCTAATTTTTCAATGTATGATGAGGCGGCAGGACAGGCTGTGAATTTGAGTGGAGAGAGTGAGCCGTACCCCCTTCCAAATCAAACCTACCCGTCCCAAGTTGAATCCCACAACTCTTGTTTTGAAAGTCTATCGAGTGTCCCACATGCTTTATCAATTGAAGATAGAATGATTAATGAGTTGTGCGACTTTGTAGTGTTTGATTTACCTGATTGTGAAGGGTCCCTTCCAAGTGAAACCAATCCCAAACCTTTTGACTTCTACACCTCCACTCTAGAACCTGAATCGATTGAAATCCATGCTTTTGTTGAGATGTCTAAGAATATTGATTTTCACTTGATTGAGGATATCGACGCTGGGAATATTTTGGATGATGAACCCATAGATTTGGCTGAGTTTTTCTCTTCAAATCATCATCCCGAGTCATTAAATGTTTTTTCCGAACCCCATATGCGTCTGGATTTTGAAGAGAAGTGCATGGATGTGCTAAATTTTGAGGAGAATATTGAGGATAGTTTTGAGGATGAACCAGTTTTAATTGATGTGTCGGATTTTCCCATTCATCCTGTCCCTGTCATTGACTGTGTACACCCTCCTGAACCTTTAACCGATACCCCTCCTCGATCACTTCCCTCCATTCTTTCCATCGTTCCGACCTTGCAAGCAACCGTCTCACTTTCATTTCGTATGTCTGGTTTACCGAGTTCGGCGTACCCATAGTTTCTTACGAATCTTGAGGGATTTGACCCAATCTCTCGACGGGTTAATAGATTAGCACAATCGCTGTTTACACATCGCTCATCACAAATTGTGCTAATCTATTCACTCCATTTGCACCCTCAAGTTCGTACTCCACTTCTTTTTCCCTTCCACCATTCTTCTTCTGATATACCGAGACCGTATCCCGCTTCTATCTCCATATGGTCTTGCGTAGTCTCCATTTCTTACCTCTCCGCATTCTTTCACCAGCCACTGCTTTATCACGATAAGATCTTTGAATGGTTGGTGCTCACTTTTGGCTTGTGTAAGGTCTTGTATAGCTTGATACTGTTCTTTCCCCCCTAATCCTGAACTTCAACGCTTAACAGTGGAAACACTGTTTTACTTAAGTTTGGGGGGGACACCTTTTTTGTATATATTTTTGGTTTTCCTTTTTGTATATAATTTGTTTTTAGGGGGAGCGCCGACAATTTTGACCCTCTTGGTATAGCCTGACAGTGAGGGCACTGTCAAGTTTAAGTTTGGGGGTGTGCTCAGTAAGCTTTCTTCCTTCGCATTCATTTGTATATTTTGCATTTGCATACCTTATTAAAAACCCACAAAAATCGAAAATTTTCCAAAAATATAAATACTTTGTCGTCAAGTTAGCTAATAGGGTAACTTAGATCTTTATTCCGAAAGATTAGTTAATATGATAGAAATAACTAAATTCTAGGCTTAGGAATTGAAAACCCTAAAAATAACCCTCATTCTGTTTAAACTTGGTAAGTATACGTCCTTACAGTTTTTTTTGAGAAATAGGTAATCTTGAGTTCAGTTCTTTAGTTAAGTCAAGATGAAGAGAAAATATTGATGCTCTACTGAAGGATAAGTCTGAAAAATAGTTTCTTTTCTTGAGTTCAAATTTAGAAAGTATATACCCTACAAACTGCACATACACGCACCTTGAAACTTGGGATAGTAGAGGATACCTAGAAATACTCTTGCCTGAAAGCCTAGTATGAAAGAAAAAACGGTATTTAAAGCTAAACACCAAAAGAGCATATTGAAAAAATATCCGGTCTTGAAAAAGAAAAAGAAAAAGAAAAGTAGAATAAAGTCAAGACCTGGAAACTGCTATTTACGCTTTAAAGTTCACACATTCAGTAATCGGTCGTTAGTGCCTCAAGAAGCATTAATAGTCGCATGAAAGGTGTGTGAGCAAATCCGTCCATCCTTAATGAAAAGAAGTAGTATTAGGTATTAGGGCAAGGGTACTATAGCTTGAATTGAATTCTCGAGTGTAGGGGTGCAAATTTACACACACGTAGGGGTATACAATCGATGTTTGAATAAAAGATAGAAATAAAGAATAAGACTTGTGTTTTCTGTAAAGTTGATAAAAATCCCTGATTTGAGGCCGCACTTTAGAAGGAAAACTCAGGAGAACCAACATCTTTCTAAACTTTTTTGGAACGTATAGGACCTAAGGTTAAATAGATAGGAGGTGTGAAAAATAAGGGTTGGATATTTCTAACTTAGGATGATAGAATTTCTAACATAAATACTGAACTGTAGGAGTAGAATCAATGTTAACTTATGACACTAGCTTGACAGGATTTTGTGGGTAGTATCCGCTGAAAACCCTCAGAAGACAACATTCCTCCAACTAGGGACACCTAAAGGTTTAACGGCTTGTTGCACGTGCTCAGTGCAATCGCGTTCCCTGCAAAAGTGCGGTTAGGATTTTAATTTTTTGAATAATTGGTTTTGCTCGGGACGAGCAAAAGTTAAGTTTGGGGGTATTTGTTCATAACAGAATACTGCATTTTATACCGCCCATTCTTATGCTCGTGTGTTTATAGGTAGGTGCTTTTAATCCGTGTTTATTACATATTTACAGAGTACAGGTTTCCAGTACAAATATTGCAAATCAAGACAAAATCTCCACAGTTACGCCAAATACAGAACATCTGTTGACAGCAGATAAAAGCCGGGTTCCGGTCATCCATATCCGTCCGGTGCCGAGTACCAGTTCCTGAGAAAAGACATATGACAGTGGTCATTCGTGTTTGGGACAAGCACAGAGCACGAGGGGGGCTGCACAAGAATCAATGGGTGCGCGGAGCTCGAGGGAGATAAAGTCAAAAGTAAAGAAAAGAGTGCAATCTTGGACTAAGAAATCTGAAGATATTCTGGAAGACTTTGTGCAGTGTGAAGTTTTCAAACACAAGGAAAAATGGAACCAGGGAAGCACACAAATTTCGAGGACCCAACTCCCCTATACGGCCGCGGATCCGCGGCCAATAGGGGGTATTGGCCGCGGAACCGCGGCCATGTGGGCGCCTCATCTGATGAGTTTTCAGGGGTAGTTTGGGTACTTCATTTTATATCAGATTCTTGCCCTAGGGTTTCTGTAAGCAGCCTATAAATACTCCAAAACTGAGCCAAACCATGGTGTTAAATTCTTTAGCCTCTTTTGTTAGGTTTTAGTCTTCTTCTTCTTCTTCTTCATTCTTTCCTCCATGAAAATTGTAGTGAGAGCTTTTTGAGTGGAAGATCAATGAAGATGAGGGTTTTTTGTATTATTCTTTTTGCTTAGCTTCCCCCTTGAGCTCTCTACCTTAACTTGATCTTGCAACCTCTTAAGTGAGCTTGCAAGTTTAAGCTTTGGTCATTGGTCTCAAGGGGTTGTATCATTTTGTTCTCTATTTAGTGCTTCATTTCACATGAGTTCTTTACCCTTCTCTTGATCTTGCAACCTCTTGATTGAGCTTGCAAGTTTAAGGGTTGGATATTGATCCCATGCTTGTTTTGAGTTCTATGGTTCTTGTAATTACTTTCTTGAATTTTTCATTCTTGTCTTTAATTACTTGCAATTTATTACCATGCACTTTAATTACTTGCTTGTAATCTTTTCTTTTCTTTGTTCTTTTCTTTTGCTCTTTTTGGTTTGTTTTGTGAATGGTTGTAATTATTATTGTTAAGAAGAAATACGATATTATAAGTTAACGTTTCTTTGCTCATTTCCTTTTCCCGTATTTTCCATTGAACTCTGCCCAAACGATACGCAAGCGCTCCGTTAGGCACCCTACCCTAACAAGGTAACGGTGATTCCTAACCGCGACCGGTTGCGTTCGGTTTGGCCGGAGGCGAAAGCAAGAGACAAGAACGGAAGGACAAGGGTAAATAAGCCGGATTCCACTAAAACCGCACTTAAATCCCCTAATCCACGTTGTTGCCGATTGCTCTAGCTTCAATCGTCAAGACTCGGCTCAAAGGTTTTAAGTACGGATTTCTTTACCTTACAATCTCGTATCTTTTTCTTAACAACTTTATACTTGTAAATAAAACACATAGGTTAGACTTGAACAAACACATACAAATTCTTTATTGACTCGTCTAAGGCAAGAACGGAAATACAACCATCTCCCTGTGGATCGACCCGTGCTCAACCGGCTAGCTGCATAGCGACATCGTCCTGATCGCGGTAAACTTTAGAACTTTGAACATCCGACAAGCCAAAAGCGTTCGATCACTCGTATATTGAGGAACTCTGCAGTTTATTAAAGGTGAATCTGTTAGCTAGATAACACAAGTGGTTTCTTTCCTTTTTATCGTCGTATGCTATTTAATCTGCAATTTAAAAGATCGGGACGTATAGCAGTCCCAAACAGAACCATAACGGACACCCCAATGCTGAATAGTACATAACTCCTGACGTACAGATGAGATTGAGAATCCGTCTATTGCGTTGAAAACCTTACTGAAAACCCTAGATTTCATTCAACTGTAGCGTCGCTAAAATCTGATCCCAACTGGGATTAAAATGCGTTGCGAAACGGACTTCCGATTCTGAAACCGGATTTCCAGCAGTGAATGCTTAAAATGAAATGCCCATATCTACTGATCCTGAAACCCGATCGACGTGAAACCAAATTTGATGGATAGATAATCACACATACTACTTATCCCATGTTCATTGTTTCGCTAAATTTTGGAATATATTATTTATGATAAATTATGCAAGTGATAGGATACCGACATATGACATCTTAATCCTGCCTTACATACTGTTTTCTCATCACATCATATGTATATGTTATTGCATTGGTAGCCTAGTGATCATGTGTTTTACCCGGTGTTAGGTATTAGTGGTGATTGTGGCAAGTACGTTAGTGTTCGTGTATGAGTGGATAAGTGAAAGTGATATGTACTTGTACACAATCAGTGAACCCTATTATTCTATTGCATTGTCGACGTCTGTGGGACGCGTGTAAGTGTGAATATAAGTGGAATGGGACACTTATGGAAGCTCTTGCATGGGTGTCGCAGATAAGGCACCAAACACTGCCCATTTATCTTGGGTATTAGTCGGGACGTGCTTGATGGGGATCCTGTCTCCAGTTTTCGCGCAGACTTGTCATGGACCGACCGGTATTTGAGGTTATGGTTGGCGTTTGATGTAGACCACGGGGTGTGGGGTAGTTTGAGTGTGAGTTCAACAGAATCTCGGGAGTCCCATGCCGGCTTATATATATGGAGATATATGGAGATTTACAGGGTACATGATTATTACCGTGAGTTATATTTTGGGCCCGTGGTCCCTTGCCCTTGGTTCCTACCCTTGGGTGGAGGACACTCGCGAGTGGTTGACTCTCATACTTGGACTGACGATAGGCTTAGCGACCTGTACAGTGAGACTTAGAGACTGATAGGGATAATGGCATTGATATACATTACTTACTGTGTTGACATACATGGCATACTATTTTACTACTTTACCGTTCACCTGATCTATTAGACACTTCATTGGTTACTCCATGTTCATATCTTTACCGTCTTGATTTACTGTTATATATCTATTATCACTGTTCGAGTTGCCACTTGCATCTATAT
Source organism: Agapanthus africanus (assembly GCA_030015575.1). NCBI lineage: Eukaryota > Viridiplantae > Streptophyta > Magnoliopsida > Asparagales > Amaryllidaceae > Agapanthus > Agapanthus africanus. Next base: position 635,712,052 of record JASDDO010000014.1, on the reverse strand, counting down.
ATTTATATTGCTGTTGTGTCGCTTTGACGACCTGAGTATGCATGCTCAGAGTGAGAAGTGCATCTAGCCTGGACCAGGACCAGACGTACATCGCGGACATCTTGATCACCTATCCAGAGTTATACTCTTTTTACCTCCATCAGGTCAGTTCTTTATATTTGTTTTGTTTCAGTTACTGCATTTCTCATTACCTACGCATTGTTTACTGATTACAACGTAAAGCTAGAAGCCGAAGTGTGACTACGGCAGGACATTTCCTTGACCGTAGGAGCATGGCTGGCCTTGTCAACCCTTCGTATTCCGTATTTTGGGAAGCGAGGCGTGACAGTCCTACACAGAGGTTTCCTGGCTCAGGCAAAATAGAGTAAGAGCACATAAGTGATGTGTGCGGGACCGAGAATAATACGATATAAGATATCGTATTCTATTCTCGCGATATATTATATCGGCCGGGTATATGTAACATAGCCGGGTCATCGGATCAAGTGTTGATTCGATGAATTGGTACAAGTTATATTAGTCGGTTATATGCAATATAGCCGTATTGTCGGATCAAGTGTTGATTCGATAATTTAATGTATAATTATATATGTGATATATTACATTATGTTAACTAATATAAGCTCGCTTTATTGATTCATTTTCTCACTGGATAATACATTGATATATATGCGATATATGTTAATTGTATTATTTTCTTTTGTTGCAAAATATATTATATATGTGATATATAATATTGTAACAAGTTATGATTACAAATACAACATGGTTTGTGGAGATTAAACAAGTTAGGGTTTGATTTGAGTTAGCATTTGTGTTAGCTTTTTCTTGAAGCTTCTAGAAGCTTTATTTTGTTTTAAGCTTAGATATTTTGTACTGATATTTTGTGTAGATATTTCTTAACCCAACCCAAACCCTTTACCCTAGTTAATTCTCTACAAGGGTTAAGCCTTCATTCTTAACCCAAGGTTGGTTTTGTAACAACAACAATAATTCATTATTCATCAAAAATAGATTTCTTCTTCTTTTTCCTCTTGAAAAAGCTTTCTAGCTTTTTGACTTGTGATGATTTAAAGTGAGAAAATGAAAACAAAAGAGAGGAAAATTCCTAGTTCATCATCCTCATCTATTCTAGCCACTTAGATTAGGGTGTTCACTTCACTAATACTTGATTAGAGAAGTAAAAGCTTGATCTTGAGATTCTTCAAGGTAGATCATCTTCGAAAAGGAAGACTTCAAGTAAGAATGGATTATTCGACTTGTGGAGCCTCTCTTGAGTCCAGTAGATCATGGATCGTGGCAAAGGGACTACTACTCGGAGCCTATGAAGCGAAGGAACGACTACAAAGGTTGTAATCCCTCTCTCTTAGATGTAAAGTTGTTTACATGCATGTTTACCCAATGTCTCTAGTTAAGAACTTGGTTAGGGTTTGTTTAGAACCCCAAAAATTTCAATATGGCATGTGTGATGCCTTCGTAAACCTTGCTAAGGTGCTATACTAACCCTACATCACTGACGTGCTTGTGAGTTATAGCGGATATGATCCTGTTACTCGCTGCCAACGTATTGTTGAGTCTTTAGTGTCCCACATAGAAAGTACCCTCGCTCAGGCAAAACGATGTAAATGTGCGTATAGTTGACGTTGGCTATAGTACCCTCAAGTCAATTATTGTAATCGAAAGTATGCGATTATGATAATTGAAGAAGGACCTATAAAGTTAGAACAGTCTTACTCGATATGATAGTATGCTATCTGATTTGTTTTTCTCATTGATATGTATACGTTTTATTACGTGTCGCTAATACATAATGATAAATCCCATATGATTTTTTCTTGACTACCAGAGTTATGATGGCGATCATACTAGTGAGAGCTGGGTAGTTCATAAGCACATCCTTAAATGTCTCTAGTCGTTGGAGTATCAAGACTGGGCATCGATATTCCAGAGTAGACTAGTGTATACGTTTCTAGACCCCGACGAGGGATGGTGGCAGGTCTCATAGCCATTGGTGTGTTGCACCTAAAATTGTATACAGGTGCTCACTAGAGGTGAGTACACCGGACAGACTTTCCGAGAATTTCTAGATGGTACTATACCTATCGCCAGATAGCAGTTCTCAGTTGACATGAGTACAAGTAGTCTGTTAGCCTGAGATCGTCATTTGTCTCATGTGAGTTCCCACTGTACTTAGATTACTACCCTACCACTGCTCTATTGAGTCGTGCAAACATATTTCAGTTGGGTACAGTCCCGAGCCATATAGAGGCAGTGAGCGATCGTCAGGGAATCATCTCTTTCGGTATAGGGAGTCGATCTCGTGCTGTGTTCGGTTGGCCATCACCATAAGTCCCTGGCCAGAACGGATGAGATTTACTGATTGGAGATCAGTAGTTTCTCGGTTGGTAATGGGCTTGACACTGACACGACTTATCGGGTTATTAGGGGTCTGATGTTATCCACCCCTCGACCTGGTATGCGATACTCTTAGACGAAGAGATCGGACTATACGGAGACTATCACTTACAGGCTCTGTAAGGGTACATACGAGTTTTCTTGTCGACCTTCCTTTCGTTCAATACCTGAGTAGACGTTAAGTACAGCTAGTGCCGCTGACGTGCTTGTGATTAAACCCACTGCCAACGTATTGTCGAGTATTTAGAGTCCCACACAGAGTGTTTCCTGGTTCAGACGAAACGGTGTAGTGTGCGCATATTTTGATACACACTCAGGTTCGATTAAATAAGTGTTTTTATTGCACATATTTTAATCGGATGTTTTGATAATACTGGTAGGTTTGAAAGATATCCGGTTCATTGTGAGCTAGTATTATCTCTCTCATCATCTCTCTTTTGGGTATTTGTATTTTTGACACGAATACGGTATTTATACGAATACAAGTATTTGTATAAATACGGGTTTTTGTATCTTAATACGAATACATGTATTTTTATCTCAATAAAAATACGGGTATTCGTATTTTTATAAGAATACAGTATTCGTATTTTGACACAAATACGTGCACATGTATTTTGATACATATTTGGTTGTATGTGTGTATTTGTGCACACATTTTCCACTTCATTTTAGAAGCTTTGTGAAGGGTGTGGATGAGTGACTCATTAAGGTGAGTCACTCATCCACCCACTCTCCACAATTAAAAGAAGAAATAAAAGGATTATGTTGGGTGTGGATTTGATTGATTATGCATTCTTCTTCTTTTATTTTTTATGCCTAGCTTCAAAATGAGAATGGAAAAATGAAAATGAGAGAAAAACTAGAGATTCACTTCACTTCATCCCTCACAACCTATTCCTAGCAAGCCTAGGTTGTGAGTTGCTTCACTTTGGTATCCTAGTGTGAAGCTAAAACTTGTTATCGGATTCTCTCAGGAGGACCATCTTTGACCAAAAGGATCGGCATGCAAGTTCGTTCCCTGCGACTTCAAAGCAGAACTAGAGTCCTTAGAGAGATGAAAGGGTCCTCTGTGATTAAGTGGACACGCTAAAAAGATAGCTAGCCCCTAACCTTGTTTGTTTTGTTATCTAATTTAGTATTTGGAATCGATTCGAGGTTATTGGTCACTAGTGCTTGCTATAAAATATTTGTTTTTACTTCCGTTTTCGCCGCGAGTCTAGCGGCGCGAGTACTAGAGTCCTAACAGTAGTATCAAAGCCATGCCAAACACTTTAATTAGTTGTAGACGATGTTTGCATTTTGAAACCGAAATTTTAACCGTATTCGATCACGAAAATCAGGTTTCTGAACTTTTTTGAAAACGACACCTGAAAATTTTTTAAACAATTGCGGAGGACTACTCTTGTAAAAAGAAAACATGGCCTAAAATTCGACGCAATTCTGCCCGTTTTTGGCCGCCCGTTTCCTATTTCTGTTAGCCCATTTTTATCTTTTGATCCCAGGTTTTTTGCAGGTGCTTGTTTGTTTGGAAACTTGATTTTTGGTTATGTTTTTGCCAAGATTTCAGTTTGTGTTATCTTTCTATTCGGGCAAGTTCAGGAAACTTTTCTTTCAAAACTAATGCATCTTTTATGATCCGTATTTTTGTTTGTGTGTTGTTAACGTCATCTAATTGCTATATGTTCGATTAGACTGGATTCCATACTGGTTACTTGTTATGTTGTATATCTTGTGATGGTTTAGCCGGATTATCGTGATGGATAGCCTCTTGTGTGTGACTTAATTGTACAGTTTTATTTGTATTTGTGTATTCAGGATGAGCGGCCAGATTGTGGCCGTCGTTGCCTCTTGATGTATATTCTTTTTGGGACACGTCCAGGTTGAGGTCGTTGTCGCCATTGTATATATTTCTTTACTTATACTAGGATACCCCATGACGGAGTGCTCGGGTAGCCGGATTCGAGAATGCAAACGGCGACCATCTTGTAGAGTCGAGACCGGGCCACCTCATTCTCGGATTGGCGGGTTGCTCAACACACTTATAGGGGTGTAGCTCTGACCCACGGAGGTGTGCTCAAGTTATCGGATTCCAAGAAGTGTTGGGTGGCCCACTCATGACATTGAGTGCAGATTGCCTCACTTCTACAATTGGTGAGTAACTTGCCACGGGGTCTTGGTTCGAGTTTGTATGAGCTATCCACACGATCGAGGAACGTTGGTTTTCTTTTGCGGCTCAAACGAAACACGGAGCTCCTAGCTTATCCGCTATTCCATCTTGTTTGATTTTTACCGCATTCCTGTGATGTTTATTACTTGCCTGTGATATTGATATATATATATTATTAAATACTTCTATATATTTTGCATCCGCGCTAGCCCTGTCCTCGTCCTGCCGTAAGTTAAGTGACCTTACGGTGAATACCCTGGACCCTGTGGCGAATGTGGATGGCATATAAAAGCCTGCTATTTTAGTTGTTTCTGGTGTGGCTTAGAAACATAAAATGATAGGATTGCATTATATGTTTAATGCAAAGAAAACAAACCCAAAATGATGTTGTCGGAACAAATTTAAAACTACTCGGTTTTCTTTAAAACCACCCGGTTTAAAAGCGGAGCCTAAACCGCTCCTTTTCAAAACCACCCAAGTTCCTTCAACGATATCAAGTTCATTACGTTAAAGGTTTTTCGCTAAAAACTAGCCGTAGCCCTCCATCATTTCCTACGAGTAGTGCTTAGAATTCGTGCTGCGTATTTTGACTATGTCAAGGCGTAGTGAATGGTAGCTAAGTGGTGCTTGTTTGTAGTATTAGTTAGGACAGTCGTGTAACCATTTTGATCGTGTCAAAGGTTATTTGGATGGATTTAATGCAATCAAGATAATGACGGGTTGAACTTGACTAGGACATTTTGATATGTTGACTGTGTCAAGGTCACTAGGGTCCTAGGGGGAAGAACAATATCGGAAGTTTCAAATATAAGGGAAACCTGCCAAGTTTGCGCATACCTTCTGGAGTGTGGTAACTTTGGTCGGCTTCTATCAAAGTTATCACACAATAATAGTTGGGTCCCAATTCCCAACGTGAGTAGGTATTACTCTTCGGGAGATTTTCACTTCACAACTAGCCAACCCATTAGGTGCCCACAAAGGTGTTAACATGGTTATATCTCTGCGGGGTTATTTAATTTGGTCCGTGCGAAAGCACGGAGAGCCTCCCTCGGAGTACCAATACTAGCCTGGCTGAAAGGTTAGCGAACTTGTAAGATGTAAATAATCCGGACTAGTTCTCCTTTTAAGATTTGAAGGAGAATTCGAGGAAACAGTGGGAGCCATCCTGATTAGATAAATTAATTAACCAATCTAATTTTGATAGAGTGCACGCTCAGTGTTTCTTTTCTCTTTCTCTCTCTTAGGCAGCGACCATGACCGACCTTAAGCTAAAACTCGTAAACCAAGTTAACCGAACCTTTTTACATCTGATTTTGGATTGTCATGATTCACGACAAAATTGCAAATATCCCTGCCACTCATATTTTACCCTTCACCTTCTCTAGAACACTCTGTATCACTACAGATATCCATATTGCTTGGAATGGCCATCTCATATAGTTACATACGAACTCGAAGAAATTACTTCAGTCGAGAATGGCTACAGGTTCTGGAGAAATTGAATTTTATAATTCGGTTGTCATCCCGTCTTCACCTTCTCTCAAGTTGAGAGCTTCTTAAATTAGGAGAGTACACATGTTATGCTTGTTAGATAGTCTTCTTCCAAACTTTAGGCTGATGTCAAAAAGTAGGGAAGGTAGAAAACCAACTGACATAAGTGTGGTGTATAGAAGGTAAGATGTAGAGACATATAAAGAGATTGAAATGAGAGAGAAAGAAATTGTAACCACTGTCGTAAATCTCGGCATTGAAAAAGGCATTACTAGGAATACCCGACAACTCCTTGAAACATTCTATGTTTCAGTTTTCCTGTGCAGTTATTATTGAAAACTGTTTTCCCAATTAATTCTGACTCCATGGTATGTATATAACGGATTTGGTTCTCACATTTGTATGTCATTACAGATGCTGAAAAGAAGCAGAATATTGGAAAATGGGTGATTTGATCCTCAATATCGGAACTCGTAGCAACTGGTGATATTGGGTTAAATCACCTAGTTTTTCCTAATGACAATTATTTTGGTATTTGAATAACCGTTGTTATGCACCAATTTTTAAATTAATATATCTGTATCCTTATTTTATAAAGTGGGATATAAATTTTTGAAAATTGTGTCTTAGACATTTACCTTTATCAGTTGAGAATAAGGTAAAGTGCATTAAATAACAGTGTAAGACATTCTTAACCAAAATATAGTTTTCAACTTATAACACACGGAGTTTGAGTTAGCAAACTCATAGGACATCTACAAAGTACTGTATGTTGTCCGATGTCTATTTGGACAAGGGGTTGGTACTTGTACTATATTCCGTTTACTTATGACTTTTTGATTTTAGACACATATTTTGTTGAAATGCAATGTCTAAAGATTTTGAGAAGTTCATAGGTATAAGAATAAAGTAGAGAACCAGACGTTGGAAGTATCAAGATTTTTCGAAGTGATTGAAAATATATATACTCATGCTAGGTATTCCGTCATAGTAATAATAAGAATATTATTTCTCTTACATGTTACTCATCTATGGGTGCGCTCCTTGATGAGTAATGTTGTATGACTTTTTTCCATTAGTGGATATGCACTGGACACTGTTGCATAAGTTTTTGAATCCGGTTCCATCAAAATTAGTGCATTTGATTCTATATGGACATAAAATGGTAGCATATCTTATGATTGTTAAGATATGGAGTTATTCGATTTTTGTTTAAAAACAGAATCCGGATGAACTCAAGACACGCTTCGGTAATGACAGTTTGTGGGTTATCCCAAGTTTTTGGAAGGATCTAACTTCTACAATTTGCAAGATCAATGGTTGCATTGTTCTTGACTTGCCACCTTTTTATAAAAAGGAGTTCTTTACAAAAGAATTTAGTGGGAGTATGGTAGAATTGGAAGTGATTCCAGAACCACAAATGATTACTGAAAATTTAATAGAATCTAAGCATTCAATTGGATTCGACAAACCATAACCATTCCACGGATTTTAGTAGGTAATCTCAGCCACCCAAGAAATACTTCGGTTTCCTTGTAGACGGTGACAGAGAGGTTTGCGTCATAGTTATGATGGCTCTACTAGTTATCAGCTGGCTATTGGGAAGTGATGACTTCCGTAAGATGGCCAGATACCAGATATCCAAATTGGACTCCATGCGCTTATACAAATTATGGAATTTGTTGGGTGCTCCTAAAGGGTAAAACTCATTAGGAGCAAACAGATCTTTCGAGATCAGTGCAGGTGGAAAGGTAGTTACTTAATAAGGCTAGACTTGTAGTAAGGAGTTTTCATCAAATACCCGCTGTAGATTGTGATGAAACTTTTTCTTCAATGTCTGTGCTGAATTCCATACGGATATTAATTTCCACTGCTGCTATTCATGACTATGAGATATGGCAGGTGGATGACTATAACGTCTTTCTAAATGGGAATTTAGAAGTGCACATATATATGACTTTGCCATAGGGTTGTCGTAGTCAGTGGGAGTAGCAGAAGGTGTGCAAGTTTCTTACGTCTATTCATAGACTAAAGCAGGCATAGCGGAGACGGATCATCTTCTTTGATGTGAAAGTCAAGGTGTTTGACTTCATCAAAACAACAGATAAACCTAGTAAGAAAGTTGTAGGGAGTACTGTCTTGAGATTTGGATGATATACTCCTGATAGGAAGTGATATTCCTAAAGTGTGTTTTAGCACCTCTACTAGGTTTCCGCATGCATCAACTATGCAATTTTAAAAAATCTAGAGGTCTAAGCTACACTAATCTAGAATCCAACTAGAGTATTAGAGTTTTCTAGGCATGTAAACAAGTCTTACACTAAGTGAATAGAGAATACAACCTTTGTAGACCGGTCCTTCACTTTTAAAACTCCAAGTAGTAGTCCCTAGAACTCTTCTTAGGCTCCACTTGGTGAAAGGAAAGAGCTTGCTAATGGATCTTCGATGCCGAAGATGATCCACCTTAAAGTTTCTCTAACTCAAGCTAATGCTTTACTAATCAAGTATTAGTGAAGCCAAAAATCTAAACTAATGGGCTAGATGGGTGTAGGTTGATGAAGTAGAAATTTTGCTCACTTTAGAAATATATTTCTCTTTTTCTTTTCCAACTCAAGAAAAACTAGAGAGGAAGAAGATGAACTTGGGTAAAGAAAATATCTCAAGTGATAAGTGTGAGAGTTAACCATGGGCTAAAGATTAAAAATGGTTGGGTGAGAAAATATCTAGAGTAAAAAAAAAATTGGTGGAATGAGTCATGGCTTCTACATGCTTCTACAAGCATCTAAGCCATGCTCATTTCCAACTCATTTCTAATCTTTCTCTTAATAAATAATCACCCAAATAATCTTTAATCTTGGTGTGAGTCTCATACACCCATGTTCAATGTATCATCCACCATGACACAATAGTTAAATACATATATTAATATATATCACATATATATTAAATGTATTAGAAGAGAATAAAATCTTTAGTGAGCATTAATATTAGTTAATATATATATATATTAATATATCAAATATAAATATATATCAAATTATTAAATCAATACTTGATTTAATAATCCGACTATATCATATATAACCGACGAATATCATTTATATGTATATCATTTTATCAAATCAACACTTTGATTCAATAACCCGGTTATATCACATATAACCAACCAATATTCAATACAAGTTAATATATATATACATATATATTAAATTATTAAATCAACACTTGATTTAATAATCCGCTATATCAAATATAATCCGGCTAATATCAAATACACAAATATATATTAACAATATATACATATACCATTGAATCAACACTTGTTCGGTCATATCTCATATAACCAGACTGATATCAAATATCGCGAGATTAGAATACGGTATCACATACTCGTATTTAATCAAGCCCCCGCACATATCACCATATGTGCCCTACTTCTTTTCGCTTGAGGTAGGAAACCTCTGTGTGGGACTCTAAACACTCGTCAATACACTAGCAGTAGATAATGATCACATCAGTCACCCATAAGCCGTCAGCGGTACTAACTTGACCAAACGGCTACCCAGATATTGAATGAATAGAAGATCAACAAGCAAGCTTGTCCAAACTCCCGCAAAGCCTATAAGCAACACTTACCGTACAGTCCGATCTCTTCGTCTGATATGTCGCATATCGAGTCTAGGGGTGGAATCGTCAGACCCCAGTAACTTGATAATTCATGCCGATGTGTGGCCTATAACTGTTCGAGAAACTACTAATAACACTTTCCAGTAAATCTCATCAGCCCTGGCCAAGGACTTGCTGTTATAACCAATCGAGCATAGCGCAACATCAACTCCCAATACCGGGAGAGATGAAACCCCTCCCATCGCTCACTGCCTCCATGTGACTCGGGACTGTACCCAAAATCCACCTGTTTGCATGACTCTTTTGAGCCATGGTAGGGAGGAAATCAAAGTACAGTGGGAACCACACAAGACACTATGATGATCTCGGGTCTACAGACTAACCTGTACAAGTGTCACCATAGAACTGCTATCTGACGATAGGTATGGTACCAACTAGGAGTTCTCGGTGAGTCCTGTTCGGTGTACCTATTATCTAATGAGCACCTGTATACAATCTTTGATGTCAAACACCAATGGTTGTGGGATCAACCATCGCCCCATACAGGGTCAAGAAACGTACACACTAGTCTACTCTGGAATATCGATGCACTGTCTCGATATCCTCTCGACTATGAACTATTAAAGGATGTTCTTGTGGACTACACAAGCCCTACTAGTATGATCTGCATCATAGTCTTGGTAGTCAAGTCAACACCCTAAGGGCTTTATCAATATGTATCAGAGAGACAGTATAATAATACTAGTGTACATGTTAAGATAAAGAGCAACCAAATAGTATACTATCATGTCGAGCAAGATAGTCCTCTATATATATGTCCAAGTATCCACTATATCATACAATAATGACCTCTAGGGGATACATATTCCTAACAATTCCTATGCTGCAATCGGTTAAAGTGTGGTTGTCACAAAAGTTTCTCCATATAAGATATGAATAATATATCAGGGATTCTGGTAACTAGATCTATGTCGTTGGATGTAGATTTGGGAAGATCCCAATTTGGGTATTTAGACACCATTCTAAAGTATTTTAGAATGTAAGACTCCTGGTATGGTGGTGTACTTGCAGGTGATGGAGTCACCCACTCTAAAGAGATGTCTTCTAAACCGATATGGAGAGGAACTCGCATGAATAACATACCAATTGGTTTGCCAATTTGGTCAATCATGCAATGTCAAGTACCAAAGCAGAAATTGCTTTTTGCACTTAGTGTAGTAAGCAGATATTAATCCTGGAGAAACAAAAGGAAGTAGTAAAGAACATATCAAAATGTTCTTAGGATGTGGTAATGGCTGCCTTCTTCAAGAGGTGATTACCCATCTTAGTGTAACAACCCTGATTTTCCTGTACAACTTTCTGGAAAAAAAATTTCAAAATTTAAAGAAAGGGGTACTTTTGCCTGAGCACAAGTTAAATATTTGTTTTGCTAATTAATAGCAAGAAGGAGCTTGTAGCTCATTGGTAATACCTTGCACTGATGAACCGAGCCACCAGAGTTCAAATCCCATACCCCGCTTTATTTTTAATATTGTTTTCTTTTAAATTTCTAGAAGCCCAAGAGCCTATACATGCATAACTCGTAAAAACCCCACTACACATGTAAAACAAACTGACCCAAGGGCTAGACCAAGCGACGAGGGACACATGGCAGCAGCCTCGGCCCGACTCGGCCGACTCGGACCGGCGACTCGGCCGACTCGGCCCGCCGCCGCCGGCCGGACTCAGCCGGACCGCCGAGTCGCCAACAGCAAAGTTGTGGATCTTGGACTCCCCAGTACCCCTGCACACTTTATTTCCTTGGATCCGTTCCAGAGCCTCTTTAAAACCCAAATTACTCCAGTTTTATTACATCTTATTACAATTTACTACATTTTTTCAATTCAACCTTTCACCTACCCTAAACCCTAGCCTTACCCTATAAATACAACCCCTACACACACCCCTCTCACTCCAAAATTCTGATCAAAACTCTCATGAAATCTATAGAAATCTTAGTGTGCATTTGAAGTGAGCAAAGGGGCAAAACTCCGGCCATCTTCCGACGACAACCCTAGGAGATCCTGGCGACGAAACGACGCACCGGCACCTCCTCCCGATCTCTCTCCCTCTCCCCTTTAAGCTAAACCCGTAAGTCCCTTCTCCCTCTTCACTTTTCTATTCTAAAAATACGTATTTCCAAAACCCGACGGAATCGGAGTAAATCCGATTTCCAATCCGGTTCTTCCTAAAACCTCACTTTTTCTTAAATACAATCATGCTAAACCATTACATGTTGACTATTAAACATTATCAAATATGTTGAACAAGTTTCATGATAATATATTTCATTTTGTAACTTTTACCGCTCTTTTTCACTAAAATACCATGTAGTTTAAATTCGACATTTAAACCATCACAATCTTGCTATACCTTTAATTAGATCACGAGGTAATGACCTACCTCCTCACAACACCCATATGCAACATAGCACAATACTTTTCGGGAATATAGAATACGGGAAAACGAAACCTTTCAAATAGATACCATGAGTTAATAAAACCGTTTTCTAAAGGATTAAGTATTTTTATAAATCTTTGCAAAGTGCCACTACAACCAATTTTGGGGAACCCGACTAGGATGGTGTGGATTATCGCACATCTCTGAGCTTAGTAGTGCGATATGCAGACCTCCGCAAGGAGCATTCGGTCTCGAAAGGTTTAAAATACAAAAATCTTAAGAAAATGAGATTTCTAGAATTATAATATATATTAAAATTTATTTTCTATAAATATATATATATATGTAATATCAAAATACCTATTTTTTATAATATAAATATTCCAACTTTTCCAAATCAAAGAATCACTTTACATTAAAATACCATGAATTCCATACAAATTCAATATTACAATTTAATACCATATATTATGAAAAGTAGGTTATTTTCACTGGAAATATCACAAATATAAAATCTACAATTATTACAACTCTAAAGACGATAATTAAATACTTGGGGTGCATTTTGAAAGGTATATAAAACTATTTTTACATAAAACCCCCTCAAGTTCTTTAAATTACCCTAAGGACCCTAGTAAACATAGGTTTAAGAGGAACCAATCTCTTGAGCCTCAGAGAGCCGGAGAAGTGGGTGTTTGCCTATTTAAGGTAGACAACTTAACAACGGTGTTATCAACACGGTAATCGTCTTTGAAAAAGACACAAATCATGCCGCCCATGTGCAGCGGTTACTGATAACATCAAAACAATCAGGACTTCAATTTCTTTTCTAATTGTTCTGACTCAAAATGAGTCTCATTATAATCTGACTTGAATATGATTCAAGTACAATTTACAATATAACAATTCAACATGAATTCATACATTCAATCTATTCAATCTGTATTGACCGAACCGAACCATGAATATACATGATTCTCCAGTTACATCCATGATGCTCCAGTTACATTCATTTACTGATATAATGGTTTCAGCAAGTCATCTATATAATTCAATTTTCAAGATAATATAATACAATACAATACCATCAGTACAATCATTACTATCAATACAATAAATACACGGGGTATTGGGGTAGTTCATGCGTGAATCCAACAAAATCTCAAGAGTCCCCCTAGATCATGAATCCATGTCTACTAACACAAGCAAGCTATCATGAGGGCCCGTGTTTCCATACTCCTGGACTGTGGCCTGTTGAGTTTAGAATATTTCGACGACGGTCGAAGTCCCGCTACTAACATTTGATTCGGGCCCGTGGTTCCCTACCCTGGATTGGAGCCTGTTGGGTTTGAGAACACTCTTGAGATTGGTTGACATTCACCCTTGAACTTACGATAACAACAGGTTTAACATTAAATACAACAATATAACAAAATAATACAATTTTAAAAGCTACACACTCTCTCTCTTACTCTCTGTCTATTCTATTTCTCCCTTATCTTTGGGACTTACCGAGCGATTGTTCGCTGACGACATTCCTTCTCTTTCTTCTTTGGAATGTTGTCAGGTGATCTGGACACTCAGGAGATCGAGCCTACCACTGAAGATTTGGATCAGCTTGCCTATGCCCCAGAGCTCTAGCTTCATTGTACACATTTTATTTCAGTACTTTCCATTTCTGTTATGCCATTGTTTAGGCATTGCTGTCTTTCAGATGTATTTACTTTTTCATACATAGTACAAAAGAATGTTAATAAATAAAGTTGCTGTTTTATTATATCTTGTCTCTTGTGTACTTTTACTTTTATATTGCTTAGATACGCTTAGCGTATGTACTTCTGAGTATATACGTAGCGGCCTCGTCGCGTCCCCTTCGCCGTTTACCGGGAAGCGGGGCGTGACACCTAGCTTCCAAGGTGATCTGGATGACAAAGTGCCTGTCAGAGTTATAGGTTTAATCCTCTTATGAGGAGCAGTATGTTAGACGGAGTTCCAAGTAGAATACTGAGATAGACATGGCCCGGGTTGATAATTATGATCGGCGGATGATACAGCCTAAGAAGTTTGTTGGATAAAGTTGTCCATTTATGAACATGGTCCTATCAGGTATCCAGACAAATTCTAAGATAGGGAATCACTCAGTTCGGGATATATTTGATCTCCGCGAAGTTGAGATTTAGAAAGAGAAATTTAGAAGCATTGTAGCGGATCCATTCACCAAGGGTATTTCTCGAACACACGTGTTGTTAGTAGAGAAGTTGGGTATTCGGTAGCACACGAGCCGTGGTTATGCGATACCGCAATAAATGGCCTTAAGTGCAAGTAAGAGATTGTTGGTTATAATGCCCTCAAGGCAATTATTGTAATCGAAAGTAGACGATTATGATAATTGAAGGAGGACCTATATATCTAGAACAATCTTGCTCGATATGATAGTATACTATCTGGTTTGTCTTTTGTCGTTGATGTGTGTACGTTTTATTATGTGTCGTAAATACATAATGATAAAGCTCGCAGGATCTTTGCTTGACTACCAGAGTTATGATGACGATCATACTAGTGAGAGTTGGGTGGTCAATAAGCACATCCTTAAAAGTGCCTAGTCATGGGAGTATCGAGACTAGACATCGATATTCCAGAGTAAACTAGTAAATACGTTTCTAGATCCCGACGAGGGGCAGTGGCAGGTCTCATAGCCATTGGTGTGTTTCTCCTAAGACTGTATATAGGTGCTTACTGGAGGTGAGTACGCCGGATGGACTCGTCGAGAACATCTAGATGGTACTATACCTATCGTCAGATAGCAGTTCTCAATTGACATGAGTACAAGTAGTCTGTTGACCTGAGATCGTCATTTGTCTCGTGTAAGTTCCTACTGTACTTAGATTACTACCCTACCACGGCTCTACTGAGTTATGCAAACATATTTTAGTTGGGTATAGTCCCGAGCCACATGGAGGCAGTAAGCGATCATTAGGGATTCGTCTCTCCCGATATAGGAAGTCAATGTCACGTTGTGTTCGGTTGGCCATCACCATAAATCTTTGGCCATAGCAGATGAGATTTACTGATTGGAGATTAGTAGTTTCTCAGTTGGTAATGGGCTTGACACTGACATGACTTATCGGGTTATTAGGGGTCTGACGTTATCTACCCCCTAAACCCGGTATGCGATACTCTTAGACGAACAGACCAGACTGTATGGAGATTGTCACTTATAGGCTCTGTAGGGGTACAGACAAGTTTGCATGTCGACCTTCCTTTCATTCAATACCTGGGTAGCCATTACGTACTGCTAGTGCTACTGATGTACTTGTTGTTAAACCCACTGCCAGCGTATTGTCGAGTCTTTAGAGTCCCACACAGAGGGTTTCCTGGTTCAGGCGGAACGGTGTAGTGTGTGCATATTTTAATACGCACTCGGGTTCGATTAAATACATGTATTTATAGCATGTACTTTAATCGGAAGTTTTGATAATACTAGTAGGTTTGAAAGATATCCGGTTCATTGTGAGCTAGTATCATATCTCTCATTATCTCTCTTTTGGGTATTTTTATTTTGACACGAATACGGTATTTATACGAATATGAGTATTTGTATAAATACGGGTATTTGTATTTTAATATGAATACATGCATTTTTATCTCAATAAGAATACGGTTATTCGTATTTTGATACGAATACGGGTATATGTATTTTGATACATATTTGGTTGTATGTGTGTGTGTGTATTTGTACACAACTTTTCCACTTTATTTTAGATGCTTTGTGAAGAGTGTGGATGTTTAACTCATTGGGGTGAGTCACTCATCCACCCACTCTCCGCGATTAAAAAGAGAAAGAAAAGGATTATGTTAGGTATGGATTTGAATTATTATTCATTCTTCTTCTTCTCTTCTTCTTTATGCCTAGCTTCAAAATGAGAATGGAAAAATGAAAAAGAGAGAAAAACTAGAGATTCACTCCACTACATCCCCCACAACCTATTCCTAGCAAGCTTAGGTTGTGAATTGCTTCACTTTGGCATCTTGGTGTGAAGCTAAAGCTCGTTATCGGATTCTCTCAGGTAGACATTTTTTATGAGGAGGATCGGTGTGCATGCTCATTCCCGGTGATGTCAGAGCCGAGCTAGAGTCCTTAGATAGGTGTAGGGGCCTTCCGCGATTAAGCGGACATGCTGCAAAGGTAGCTAGACCCTAACTTTATTTGTTTTGTTATCTAGTTTAGTATTTGGAATCAATTCTAGGATATTGGTCGTTAGGCTTGCTATAAAATTTTTGCTTTCGCTTCTGTCTTCGCCGCAAGTTTTGCGGCGCGAGCACTAGGGTCCTAACAGTTGATACGTGCGGTAGTTCGATTAAACATATGTATGAGATACACGTATATTATTCAAATGCCTGATAATACTAGCCGATTTATTTCGAGCCGGATTATTAAATCAAGTATTGACTTAATAACCATATATGATGTGGATACTAGTATTATACTTATACTCTCTCTCAAGTATTTAGTATATGTATATGATACATAAACTAATCTTTGTCATTTAGTGACAAAGAGACTTGTGAAGGCATGTAGGCAAGTAGGGACCACTTGAGGAGATATTTCTCATCCCCTCTATCTAATATATGATAGAAAAGAGAGAAAAGGAGAGATACCCATCTCATTTTCCAACCTCGTCTTCTCTCTCATATGATGAGAGTAAAAGAAAAAACTAGAGAGAAAATGAGAGAGCCTGATCACTATATCTTCTTCCTCCCTCATTCTAGTAATTTGTGAAAGCAGGTAGCTTCACAAAGAAATGTTCTTTTGTAGAGTCGAAGCATAGGTTTGGGTGCTTTCGAAGTGGATCATTTTCGAAGCGGTCATGGATTAAGCTCGATCCCTATACCATTTATCTTAGCTTGGGTCTTTCACTTGAGTGTGGACATGCTACAAAGATTGTGTCCCCCTATAAACTTTTATATAGCTTAGCTTTTAGTTGATTTACAATTACTAATTCTTAGATGATCTTGGTTTTGAGTTTGTAGTGTTATGTTTAGAAAAAAAATTCTATGTTTTCGCCACGGTCCGCAAGTGTTGCCACCCTAGCACCATAAAATTACATGGTATTAGAGCCAATCCATCTACCAATAGTTGTTTATGATAGCTACAGAATTTAAAACCCCAATTTTTATAAAACTAGTTTTGAAATTTGCATGAAAATCCCCTCATTTTTAATGTCTACTCGATCCCGGGGGTTCTTGGTTTGGACCGAGAACTATGCAAGGGCTCAAGAGAGAACCTAAACCCTTCCACATCTTGGATGATTCAGCCCTAAATTTGGGGCTGAACCGAGGTCGATTCAGCCCCGAACCAGGGGCTGAATCGGTCCTAAATTAGCCCCAAATTGGGGCTAAATCAGGGTCTAAAAAGTAGGGAGGGGTTATGGGGTCGAGCTCGAGTCCCTATAGGGCTCTCGGGCTTAATTCGTGTCTTCCGAAGACTTGATTTTTGATAAAATGAGTGGGTTTTGAGTGCCGAGTGCACGTCGGATTTTGACTCTTTTGAAATCCGATGTGTGCGACTTTGTAAGTTGAATTCTAGGGTATCGGCTTTAAATTAACTCGATCAAAGTGTTTGATAAAGTTAGTTTGAACATGTATAAGGATATAAGTTGGTAAACGTAGCTTAATTGATGTGGATCAATTAGACTAGGTTGCACATTTAGAATGTGATGGTGTGTATGGTTTGGTATGGATTGTCGCGTTTGAATAGCCCCTCGTGTGAATGTGATGTATACAACTGTTGTATTTTCAATTTATGTTATTTTGTGACCTGCCAAAATTTATATTCTTTCATTTGGACCTTTGAGTCATATTTGTAATGTATATAATATAGGTTATCCCACGAAGATGTGCCTGAGCTGCCAGATTCTAGAATTGGATGGTTGTCCTCTCAAAGCCGTTGAGACTGGATCGCCCGGTTCTAGGTGTTGGATATATATGCCCTAGAGGCCTTCATTGTATAGGATGCTAGGGATATATATGTACAGGACAATCTTGCTCGATATGATAGTATGCTATTTAGTTTGTCTTTATCTTAACATATGATGTGTTTCATATCTTGTATACATGTTGATAAAGCCCATAGGATTTTTTCTTGACTACCAGCGTTGTGATGGAAATCATACTTATGGGAGCTGGGCAGTCGATAAGCACATCCTTAAAATGTCCCTAATCTTAGGGATTATCGAGACTGGGTATCGATACTCTAAAGTAGACTAGTGTATACATATCTAGACCCTGATGAGGGGCGATGGATTGGTCCCGCGGCTATTGGTATGGTGCACCTAAGATTGTATACAGGTGATCACTGGGGGTGAGTATACTGTACGGACTCACCGAGAACTGGCTAGATGGTATTATACCTAGCGTCGGATAGCAGTTCTCTGGTGACATGAGTACAGATAGTCTGTCGACCTGAGGTCATCATTTGTCTCATGTGAGTTCCCACTGTGCTTTGATTACTACCCTACCACGGCTCTACTGAGTCGTGCAAACAAGTTTTAGTTGGGTACAGTCCCGAGCCACATGGAGGCAGTAAGCGACTGTTGGGGATTCGTCTTTCCCGGTATAGAGAGTCGATGTCGCACTGTGATCGGTTGACCAACACCATAAGTCTCTGGCCATGGCGGATTGAGAATTACTGGTAATTGGACCAGTAGATTCTCGGATGGTCTTGAGCCACACCGACATGACTTGTTAGGTTATTAGGGGTCTGATGTTTTCTACCCCCCTAGACCTGGAATGCGATACTCTCAGACGAACAGACCGGACTGCACGGAGATTATCACGGACAAGCTCAGTAGAGGTTCGGATGAGTTCGCTCGTCGGCCTTCTTTTCGATAGGTACCTGGATAGCCGTTACGTACAGCTAGTGCCATTGACGGACTTATGGTTAAACCCACTGCCAGCGTACTGTCGAGTCTTTAGAGTCCCACACAGAGGGTTTCTCTGGTTCGGACGAAACGATGTAGAGATCGTATGGTTTAACGTGCAAGGTTCCAATCATATACGTGCACTAGCTGCACGGATGTTGTTTGGACGGATAATACTAGCGGGCTTTAGTTTAAGCCAGATTCTAGTATTATATTATTGGATTATTTTTATCTCATTGTATTCGTATTTTTGCAGTACGAATATGGGTATGTATATACGGTGAGGGCATTCTTGTAATTTTACAAGATATGCTTCTAGAAGGGGACACCTCATTGTTGGATTTATCTATTTTTGGAAATAGATTAATGAGGTGGAAAATGGGGATATTTGTGGCATAGTTGAAGTATGGCTAATTCATTTGTTTATTTCATTTGACTTTACTATTCAAGTATGATTTGCTAATTTTCTATTGAAAATATTGCATGCTTGATTATTGTAAATGACTTAGCCATTCCTCACTTGCCTCTTCACTCTAGCTCATTTGTGTTTGCTCTTTCTCTCCCCATTTTTCCCCTCCTCCTTCCTCAAGCCCTAACCCTTACATGTGTTGTGAATCCTAGAGTTTCTTAAGATAAAATAGTCTAATTAACATTTTACATCTTCTAAGCTATCTAGATTAGCAAACTAGATACCTTAGTTACCTCATTTTTGAAGTTGAAGCTAGAACCAAAGACTCTCGGGTGGATCATCTTCGACACGAGGAGACCGATGAACGAGTTTGATACAAACCGTCTAGGAGCATAAGAAGAAGAGAAGAAGACCCGAAGGACTTGAACTCTAGAGGTATAAAACTCTTTCACAAGTAGTTTAGAACCCATTTGTAGTTTTGCTAGTTAAGATTTCCGTAAAGATACCGGAGTTTTGGTCGATGTTCCAAGTTAAAAATCATTTTTTTGTGAATTCTGCCTCTCCGCGAACCCACAGGGTGTGCGACATCAACTTACACTGGCCTCAGAGCCTACTGAAACCTTAACTAGCTAATTAGGAAGTAGTTAGAATTTCGATCGACGGAAAAATTGTCCGAAATTTCCATTTCATGCTTGCTGTGGATTTTCAAAACTATTTAAAAAATTATTTCAGTGACCGTAAAAATATATGCAGGATATTTTAAGAACAAGAAAAAATTTCGAGAACCTAATCCACCAACTAGACCGTGTAACTGTGGCCAAACAGATGGTTTAGCCGCGAATCCGCGGCCGAGTTATGGCCGATTTGCTCTTAATTTTTTCTGTGGTTCTATTCCTTGGAAATATGATTTTTGGCATATGCGGTTTTTACCCAGATTTGTTTGTGTACTGGTTTGTGCATGGGGTAAACACGGAATGTTATCTTCAATCAAAATTCTAAGTTTCAGCTAATATGTGTTTTGTGATTGTATATGTGTTGCTAAACGTCTGCTAATTTCTATATGTCGATTAGTGGGGGTTGCACATATCTTGTATCTTCTTGATGGTTTGTGTATATGAAGTTTTGGATCGTCGTGAATGAATAGCTGAGGGATGTGAGAAGAGTGTTCTTTTCTTTCATTCATGTATATTTGTAAATTGATATAATATTCTTTTGCGGGGCACATCCGGGTTGAGCTTGTAACCACCGTTGTATTATTTTATTTATTTTTCTTGCACCTAGGATAGACCCAAGGAAGGGTGCACAAACTACTGGGTTCTTGAAGTGCCGAGTGACCTACTCATTTTATTGAGGGGGGTTGCTTCACTTCGGAAATTTGGCGGGTAGTTAGCCGCACCCGTAGGGGTCTAGGGTGGGATTTGGTTATTCATCACGACTGTGAAATCCGTTTTTCATTCTAGACTAAAACGAAACACGAAAATCCTAGTATATCCAATATATTTATCTGTGATGCTGTGATCTGTGGTCTGGAATGACTATCATTGCGTGAGACGAATGGCTATATATATATATATATATATATATAGAGAGAGAGAGAGAGAGAGATATATTATATATATATAATAAACGTTGCTTATGTTTTGCACCCGCGCTAGTCCAGCCCTCGCTCTGCCATTAGTTAAGTAACCTAACGGTGCATGATGGGGCCCCGTGGCGAATACGGGTGGTATAAGCGTACGTTCTATTTTCGTTTATTTTCTGCAATGATAAAGTTAATTGATGGGACCGCATTAATATTGATTAATGCAAAGTAATAAACCTAAAATCTGATGTCGTTGGAACAATTACAAAACCACTCGGTTTTCTTCAAAAAGCAATTTTTAAAAGCGGAGCTTAAACCACTCCTTTTCAAAAGCTATTCGGTTCCTTCGACTATATCAAGTTCATTACGTTAACGATTTTCGCCAAAACCAGCTGTAGCCCTCCATCATTTCAGATAGGTATCTACTAGTATTCATGCTATGTGTTTTGACATTCGCCAAAGTATAGTGTTTGGTAGCTAGTGGATGCTTATCTGTAGCATAGATAGATGCATTAATCTATGACAGGAGTACAGCTGTTTTGACCTTCGTCAAGAGCTTGTACGAATGGGTCTAGATTAATCTGGACAATGACGGGTTGAACTTGGCTTGCGACTTATGATATTTTGACCTTCGTCAAGGTTATAAGCGCTCGGGACAAAAATCACATCGGGGGATTCATACATACAGGAAACTTGCTAGTGTTGCATACCTCCTGGAGTGTTGTGTTTTTGGTAGGCTTCCTTCAAAACGATCACACAATGATAGTTAGATCCTGATTCTATTTTGAGTATCCGCCACTCTTCGAGAGAATTTTTCACTTTAAAATCAATGCTATAAACTAAGTAAGTGCCTAGAACGGTGTTAGCGGGGCTACGCCTCCAGGGAAAAGAGGTTATGTAATTAAGGAACTTCACGAAAGCGTTGGAAAACCTCTCTCGAAGTACCGACACTAGCTTGGCCGAAAGGTTAAGCAAGAATTGTGAGGTGCGATTAATCCTGACTAATTCTTCTTTCAGGGTTTGAAGAAGAATTCGAGGAAACAGTGGGAGTCATTCTGTTTAGGTAAACTAATAACCAATCTAAACTTGCAAGAGCATATGCTGAGTGTTTCTTTTCTCTCTCTCCTAATTGCAACGACCATGATAGGACTTAAGCTAATACTAGATAAAAATAAACTCGCTGGGCCAAATTATAAAAACTGGATAAGGAATGTACATATGTCCTTTACATATGATAAGGTCGCATACGTCCTCACGGCGAAAGCTCCCCTTGTTCCCGGTCCAGAATCCTCGGTCGCGGACATTGAGGTCCATAAGACCTGGGATCTTGATTGCGCGAAAGCCAAGTACCTCGTGCTGGCCTCCATGGATAATGAACATCAGAGGCGGCACGAGAAGATGGACCTTGCTTCTATCTTTCTCCATACCAAAAATTTATATGGAGAGCAATCTCGTATTGCAAGATATGAGACCTCGAGGAAATTGTTTCAAGCGAGATTGGCTATCGGATCATCTGTTGGGGACCATGTCCTAAAGATGATTTCTCTCATAGAAGAGCTCGCAAGCCTGGGAACTACATTGAAGAATGAGTTGTACATCGACTTAATTCTACAATCCCTTCCCTCCACCTATGCCCAATTCATATTGAATTTCAATATGAAAAAGATAGAAGTTTCACTTGCTGAGCTTCTCAACATGCTGAGGGTGGCAGAGGGCACCTTAAAGAAAACCAAGGAAACACCCGCTCTATTTATTGGGGAATCTTCTTCTGCTAAATCCAAGGTTAAAGCCAAAGGGAAAAAGAAGAAGGCCCCCACCAAATCGAGGGGAGGTGTGCAGAAGGTGCAGGGAAAGGGAAATGAAAAGAATATGGGGCAGCCACAAAAGATGAATACTTCTATTGTCGGAAAAAGGGACATTGGAAGAAGGACTGCCGGACCCTAAAAGCCAAAAGTCAGGACATGAAGCAAGTTGTGGTTTCGGCTTCAGGCGTGTTCGTGATTGAAAATTGTTTCTCTATAAACTCTACTTCCTGAGTATTGGATACCGGATCAGGATCTTACATCTGTAATTCATTACAGGCACTGAGAAGCCATAGAGTTTTGAGGAAAGGTGATATGACCCTCAGGGTTAGCAACGGAACCAGTGTGGATGCTGTTGCGGTAGGAGAATATCACCTAGGATTGGCGAGTGGATATATTTTGTTATTGCGTAACTGCTTTTGTGTACCCAGTATGATGTGTAATATTATATCTGTATCTTTGTTATCAAATGAAGGATATAATTTTGCACTTGAAAGCAATGTCATAAACATTCACCTAAATCATGAAATGATTGGGATGGATACACTTAATAACGGAATATACATTCTTAATCAACATCAAGTTTTCAACGTCCAAAACACACTAAAAAGTAAGGTTTCAGAATCAAACCAAGCTTTCTTATAGCATTGTAGAGTTGGTCATATCAATGAAATACGACTGACTAAGTTACATAAAAAAGGATACTTAGATTCGTTTTAGTATCAACCATATGCAACTTGTCAATCATGTATCAGAAGAAAGATGACAAAAACTCCATTCTCTGGATATGGAGAAAGAGCTACTGAGCTCCTGGGACTCATACACAACGACGTGTGTGGGCCAATGTCTACGCATGCAAGAAGTGGATATTCCTACTTCATTACTTTCACAGATAATTTCTCAAGGTATGGACATGTATTTTTAATGAAACATAAATCCGAGGCCTTTGAGAAATTCCAAGAGTATAAGAACGAAGCTGAAAAGCAAACCGGCAAAAATATCAAGATGCTCCGATCTGATCGGGGTGGTGAATATTTAAGAGCCGAGTTCCTGGAATATCTAAAAGAGAATGGAATTCTCTCTCAGTTTACTCCTCCATACACACCACAACACAATGGTGTATCAGAAAGACGGAATCACACCTTACTCGATATGGTGCGTTCTATGATGAGTAATGCTGAGTTGTCGCCCTCCTTCTAGGGTTATGCACTAAAAACTGCTGCATACCTATTGAATAAGATTCCAACTAAGTCTGTGCCTACCACTCCATATGAAATATGGAGTGGGAAGAAACTATGTCTTAAGTATCTAAAGATAAAGGGTTGTCCTTCTTTTGTTAAAAAAGTTCATCCGGATAAGCTCGAGGCACGTTCAGTATTGTGTAAGTTTGTGGGATACCCCAAGAATTCTGGGGGGTATTATTTCTATTACACTGAGGAACAAAAGGTCTTTGTTTCTCATCATGCCTGCTTCAAGGAAACTTAATTTCTTGAAAAAGAGATAAGTGGGAGCGCAATAGAGCTGGAAGAAATTCCAAAACCACAAACTATTACTGAAAACTTAGTAGAACCAAAGATTTAAATAAAACCGGACGTACCTACGCCACTCCAAAGATCTAGTAAGCAGTCTCATCCACCCGAGAGATACTACGGTTTTCTCGTAGACGGGAATCAAGAAGATTGCATCATCAACAATGATGAGCCGACTAGTTTTCAGCAAGCCATCACGAGTAGAGACTCGGTGAAGAGGCTGGATGCTATGCGATCCGAGATAGAATCCATGTACACAAACCAAGTATGGACTTTGGATTTTGCTCCTACCGGGGTAAAACCCGTAGGATGAAAATGGATCTTCAAAAAGAAGATTGGTGTAGATGGTCAGGTAGAAACCTACAAAGCTAGACTTGTTGCTAAAGGTTTTCGTCAAAGACCAGGATTGGACTATGACGAAACTTTTTCACCAGTGGCTATGCTTAAATCCATTCGGATCCTACTTGCCATTACCGCCTTCCATTACTATGACATCTGGCAGATGGATGTTAAAACCGCTTTTCTAAATGGAAGTTTAGAAGAGTGTGTTTACATGGATCAAGCAGAGGTTTCATAGACAGTGGGAGCAGCGGAAAGGTGTGCAAGTTGCTTAAATCTATTTATGGATTAAAGAAACTATCGCGGAGTTGGAACATCTACTTTTATGAGACAGTCAATGAATTTGACTTTATCAAAAATGTAGATGAACCTTGTATTTATAAAAAGATTGTAGGGAGAACTGTGGTATTCCTCGTTTTATACTTAGACGACATTCTCCTGATAGAAAATGATATTCCTATGATACAATCGGCAAAGCTATTCTTGTCACAGAAGTTCTCTATGAAAGACCTGGGTGATTCCTCGTACATTCTGGGGATTAAGATCTATCGTGACAGATCTAAAAGAATGTTGGGAATTTCACAGTCAAGATACATAAACACCATACTAAAGAGGTTTAGTATGGAAGATTCTAAGCGCGTTAATTTGCCCGCTTGTCACGGAATCACCCTCTCCAAAGAGATGTCTCCCAAGACTGATGAGGAGAAGGCTCACATGAGCATAGTACCCTATGCTTCGGCAGTAGGGTCGATAATGTATGCGATATTATGTACCAGACTAGATGTAGCTTACACACTTAGCGTCGTAAGCAGGTATCAGTCCAACCCAGGTGAGAAACATTGGATAACAGTAAAAAACATTCTTAAGTACCTAAGAAGGACTAAGGAGATGTTCTTGGTGTACGCTAATGGGGACCTCTATATCGAGGTTTTTACTGACTCTAGCTTCCAAAGTGACAAGAATGACTCTAAATCTGTCTCGGGTTATGTGTTTACTCTCAACGAAGGGGCGGTCTGTTGGAAGAGTTCCAAACAGGACACTGTAGCAGACTTGACGATGGAGGCTGAGTACATCGCTGCTAACGATACCGCAAAAGAGACAGTCTGGATGAGGAAGTTTGTTTCTGAACTTCAGGTGGTTCCATCCATTGCTAATCCAATACCTTTGTATTTTGATAACAACGGATCCATGGCTTTGGTAAAGGAACCATGGTCCTATCAGAAATCCAGACATATCTTGAGGCTGTATCACCTGATCAGGGAGATCGTGGATCGCCAGAAGATCGAGGTGCGGAGAGTAGATACAAAGGACAACACGGCAGATCCATTCACCAAGGCTATCCCTCAAGTCCAGTTCGAGAGACTGTTCGAGGTGTTGGATATGCGGTACGCCAGCAACTGGCTCTAGTGCAGACGTTGGGTACTTAATACGCCAATTACAGGCCTCAGTGCAAGTGGGAGATTGTTGGATATGTATGCCCCAGAGGCCTTCATTGTATAGGATGCTAGGGATATGTATGTACAGGACAATCTTGCTCGATATGATAGTATGTTATTTGGTTTGTCTTTATCATAACATGTGATGTGTTTTATATCTTGTATACATGTTGATAAATCCCGTAGGATTTTTGCTTGACTACCAGCATTGTGATGGCAATCATACTTGTGGAAGATGGGTAGTCTATAAGCACATCCTTAAAATGTCCCTAGTCGTAGGAGTATCGAGACTGGGCATTGATACTCCAAAATAGACTAGTGTATGCATATCTAGACCCTGACAAGGGGCGATGGATTGGTCCCGCAGCCATTGGTATGGTGAACCTAAGATTGTATACCGGTGCTCACTGGGGATGAGTACACTGGACGGACTCACCGAGAACTGGCTAGATGGAATTATACCTAGCGTCAGATATCAGTTCTTTGTTGACATGCGTGCAGATAGTTTTTCGATTTGAGGTCGTCATTGGTCTCGTGTGAGTTCCCACTGTGCTTTGATTAGTACCCTACCACGGCTCTACTGAGTCGTGCAAATAGGTTTTAGTTGGGTACATTTCCGAGCCACATGGAGACAGTGAGCGACTGTGTCACGACCAAGAATTGGCACATGGCCGGCATGAGAATTACGTGAAGTCTACGGGACCCCGCCGTAATTCAAGTAAGCCGAAGCCCAGAAATCTATACCTTTTTTGCGGAAAATAGTGGAGGTACAGTTTTGAAACATCGACATACAGAAGTCAAGCCTTCCTTTAAAAGTATAAGTAATAGTTTGTATCTATATTTGAAAACATTTTCGCCCTTTAAATTTGGGCAGCACCTCCCTTGTATATTTTGATCCAAAACCATATACATGCAATGAAATAGGCATCCCCAAGCGGGAGCTAGCTCTTCGCCAATTAGCGGAATCATAACCACGCAATAAAACATATATATACGATGCCCTACGGTGAAGATCAATCATAGAAAGAATAATAAGTAAACCCAAGACACTATCCAGCTCAAAAGAAAGACAAACACCCATCTCGCTCTAAGCCTCAAGAAATATACAAGTCTGTGTCTAGGCCTACCAAATATACAAAGTCTGGTTTCTGTTTGATGGAGCTTTAACTAGATACAAAAGAAATAAATAGGTACAGGGTGGTCACGATCCAAATGTGTATCCCACCTACCGAAGCAAAACACCCTGAAGAAAGTTGTGCGCCAGCGAGCCGCTACTGATCCGAGCTGTCGAACCTGCAAGAAAAATGTGGCACAATGAGGGTGAGTTGCCAACTCGTGAGTAGAAAATATCAGCAGATAGAAATCGAATGAACAACGATCCCTATGTCCTACTTTAACATAAAGGTAATACTATGTGGTATCCAGGGTGATCATGTATACATATGTGTACAATAATGATGGCATGCCAGTATTAGTATATGTATCAAGTCATCTGAGTCATATGCATGTATATGTGTGAATATCCAACGTATCCATCAACGACACATCAACATCATAAAACATGAGTGTCCATCATCAACACTCGAAATATTATAAAAACCCGTGTCCAGCATCGACACGTAAATCATCATATCTCGGGCTCCGTCTCATCGGATCGGCCCTCATATCCATCTGATCATACGACTCCGGTCGGTATCCTCTGGATATCCGCCAAGCCCAAACTATCACCGATCAGTAGTGCTCCCCTATCGGGCTCAACGTCTTTCTATAGATCTTCTTGCCCTGGGGTACCGCACCAGATCCACCATGTATCCGCAGACGGTGCATCTCACTCCTCAAATCGAGTAACTCATAGCTCATAACCGAGAAAACTCATGGTGGACGCCACAAATCACATCATAAGAAACTGCGTTTCTAATACAAATCATATTTTTCTTTGAAATATAACCACAGTTCTCAAATCGAGAGATCTCATGAAAAAAGCATCTCAATGCATGTAACCATAAAGTGCAGTATATGCAAGCATAGAACAGTACTGTAAGTATCTCAAGTGTTGTCATGTATGCATGTCATGTGATAATTATTAAGCAATGATTGCACTTTTCAGTTAAAAGCAATGCAATGATATAGCAGTTCTACTGTGTATATGGCATTGCAATTACCGATGATGAATGTGTGAGCCGGCAAATCTGTGTAAGTGTAACATGCGCATCATCGGTAATAGTGCAGGTATACTAGTAGACGAATCCATATACAAGTAAGTGCTGGGAACATAGTACGAAGATACAACATAAGCTCGAACGGTATAAGGTACACAGCTACATCTAGATTAATCAATATACACCATTATCCACTAAGGCGTTTAGAAATCAATGATTTTCCGAATCAAAACAATCCAAAAGTTGGAGATCCAGTCTCATAGTATCATATGTGGCGCTATCATCGAACATCATCCTCAAGTCACAAGTGCGGATCAATCATCTGATATATCTCATCGCGTACTATAATCCATCGTACGGTGTCATCAATTCAAATTAAGGATCTATCGTCCTATACATAAACAAGGGTACGGATTTATGGTCTCGTATATCATATCATATTTTATTCTTATTTATATGTATATATATGTAAACTCACATCATATCTTGGTATATGAATATAAATATGTGTATTGCCCTGCATCCTCAAGCCAACATATCAACTCATGTCATCTCGTTTCATTATATATATATATATATATATATATATATATATATATATATATATATATATATATATATCGCCTCACATCCTCATATCAACATATCCACTCATGTCATCATTTCATCATGTCATTTCGTACTTAATCTTTTAATCATCTCCGTAAGTTCATAAGCATAGGCTTCTCAAAATATATTCTATATATCGGTTCTCCCATTACTATGGTTGCGGGGGTGCTATACGCCATCCACCCGACTTCCCCCATAGATATAGATATACTCACCTACAATATTCTTGCTTAGCCGAAGCCGATGAGCTTCTTGATCTCCTTCGTCGTCTCAGAAGTCCACGCGAAAGTACCTACAAATCAATACACATTGTAACGATATCAAAACCAAATCCGAAAACCGATACGGCACGCGAAGTGCTCATAGGTTAGAACCTATAGCCCACAAATGCAAGAATAACTAATTAACCATCAACGTTGAAGTACAAACGTCCAACGACCATGTCCAAACTCAAATACCAATATCAAGTTTTCCAAAGTCGGAAACATCAAAATCAGCAACTTAGAGAAACACTCCCAGATTCTACCCTAAGTGAAATTAGGAGATTTTGCATATATGGTAGGTCTAGATATCAGACACTGGAGCCATGGACCAAACAACAGCCCAAGACTCACTGGTCAGGCTGCAAATTGCGGCCAGGAAGAATATTTTAGCGGCCTGAAAGAGGAGTTGGGGGCTCGGGTTTCAAGGTTAAATTCCTAGTGGCCTGCACATGTCACTGTGATGGCAACTTATTTTTCAGAGCTCTCGAGTGATACAGATTCTATATAATCATCACAAATCGCCAAAAACCGATATCAAGAAAATTCTAAGTTCGTGTTTTGGGGTTCTAGTCTCAAGTTTATCCAGAATTATCATCACTAAGGATTTGTAATCACTAACTAAACCTAAATTACATCTCTACAACTCAAATTCTCAACTAACAGTCATCCTAGTATTTTCCAAGATCACTAATCTAACTTAATCGAACTCTAAACATAACTAGAAAGTTAAGAAACTAGATAACAAGAAGGAAAGTGAAGGGTTTAAGCAACTGAAGAAAATTCCAATATGGTTCAAAGTGCTCAAAATCCAATTTGAACTTGCTATGGGGTGTAGGATGAGGTTGTGATCATTTTTATTGAAGGTGGTGTAGGGTTTTGATGAGGATTTTGAAGTGTTTTGGAGGTGGTAGTGGAGGTGGAGGATGAGGAGAATGAATATGAAGAAGGAGTTGAAGAAAAAAAAGAAATGAAATGAATAAGGAAAGAAGGGCCATGGTCAAGGAGCCGTCCCTCTCTCTCTCTCTCCTTTTCTCACTCTCACTCTCACTCTCTTTCAAGCCCATGCTCACTTTCCCCCCTCTATGTCATCTTGTCTCCCATTTTCTTTTTATTTTTTCTTTTCTTTTAAAACCCAAATGCAACAAATACTAAATGGAACCATGCATGCAACAAAAATACAATATGGTATGGTGCACTAGCCATGGTTATTAAGAAGTTGGATTTGGCTTAAAGCATGATTAGTAGTGCATTAATCAAGTTTAACATAAACTTACATATAATTAATTGCATAATTATTTATAAAATATCCAAATCCAATAAATGCCGTTATAATTAATAATTCATATTAATATCCAATTATTTTCCAAATATTGGTATATAATTATACCATTTTACAAAAACCCCAAATTCATACTCAAATAGTTTTCGTGAAATTTATTATTTTATTATTTAAATTCCAAAAATATTATTTTATATTTCTGAAATATTACAGACTGTTGGGGATTCGCCTCTCCCAGTATAGGGATTCGATGTCGCGCTGTGATCGGTTGGCCAATACCATAAGTCCTGGCCAGGACGGATTGAGAATTATTGGTAGTTGGACCAGTAGACTCTCGGATGGTCTTGAGCACACCGGCACGACTTGTCAGATTATTAGCGGTCTAACGTTTTCCACCCTCTAGACCTGATATGCGATACTCTCAAACGAACAAACCGAACTCAAGGGAAATTGTCACGGACAGGCTCAGTAGAGGTTCGGATGAGTTCGCTCGTCGGTCTTCTTTTTGATAGGTACCTGGGTAGCCGTTACGTACAGTTAGTGCCACTGACGAACTTGTGGTTAAACCCACTGTCGGCATACTGTCGAGTCTTTAGAGTCTCACACAGAGGGTTTCCCTGGTTCGGACGAAACGATATAGAGGCCGTATAGTTTAATGTGCAGGGTTCCGATTATATACGTGCACTAGCTGCACAGATGTTGTTCGGACGGATAATACTAGTGGTGTCACGCCCCGCTTCCCAGAGTACGCAGGATTGGGCACGTAACATAGCCAACCATGCTACCTGTGGGTAGGAAGTATCCATCCACAGTCACATTACGGTTGTAAGGATATCAAGAACAAGATAAAGTACTAATCTAACACATGTCCAAATCCATAATAACAAGAAATCAATGAACAATAAGTGCGGAAGCAAATGATCCAATATAATAATAGAAGGGTACGTCCCATAATGCGGGATCGCACCTGGAAATAAAATGCAATAAACAAACTAACCACTATAGAACTCAAATCAGCCTGCTGGCTGAAGTACTCCTGCACGGTCGGCGACAGTGGTAAAGAATCTGGGCCATGCAAAACCCAGACGTCAGCGCGTCATGACATCAAGTATATAATGTAAACATGGTGATAAGCAATGCAAATATGAACATGAATAAAGCAGTACTAAGAAATAACAGAGCAGGGTAATGTGCAATGGTGACTAAACTGTCCTATCAGGTTTTCTACTCTATAGTCTTTGAAACCAATTGATGAATCGTCGATGTAACTCAATAGTATCCCGTACATACCCGGGACCACGGCCACAATATTCTCGGCGGCAGCCGAGACATGCCGTTAGGCACAGAATAGGAAAGTGTTAGTATCCCGTACATACCCGGGACCACGGCCACAATATTCTCGGCTGAAACCGAGACATGCCGTTAGGCACAGAATAGGAAAGTGTACACTCGGTATTACCCCGTACATACCCGGAATCACGGCCACAATATTCTCGGCTGAAACCGAGACATGCCGTTAGGCACAGAATAGGAATGTGTACACTCGAACGGTAGTGAACTGTCGAGTTACAAGTCAGGTTCATCTTTGATTTCCCCATACCCCCAAGCTATGTATGTCAGGTCAGGTATTCAGTAGTCAAGGACTAATGCCAACACAAAATCCGGTAAGAGTAGGTCTGTCTGGACAGACAGCAGGGATGGTCGGGTTTGTCGACATGAGGCATGAAATCATGAAACAAGTAATGTCATGGTACAACAGGATGAGTTGGTATGTATGTATATGTCATGTGTAGCAGGGTCAGGCCAATATGTAGTGCAATCGGGTAAGTGCTCACAACCGGTATACAATCAATAATGAACAGCAGCAGGAAACAGTAATTAACCATAATATTCCATGCAAACACAATGATGTTTTGTATTCTCTTATTAACAGGTTCAAGCACCCTTGGGGTGCAATAATCACTGGTTAGTGCAAAATCAGTAACAGAACGTAATAAAGCTGTATATGTGTACAATTATTGTCCTTTTAGTAGCAAAATGATTAACTGATAGTTTGGTTATTAGGGTTACAGTAGCAAAATACGGTTCAGGTTACGTATCACGATATATATCATATTCCGTCCAAATGAGCAAGGTAACAACACTAGTTAATATCAACAGGTTTTAGGAGTCAAGTATACTTAATTAGTCTAACATAGCATGTAGCAAGTAATACTTGCCTCAGAACAAGGGTCGAGATGCAGGCGGCCTGATGCACAAGTCACGATACGGTGTGTGAAACGGCGCGACACGGTACTGGGTCCAGGCGCGATCTGCGGCGCGGTCTGGTGCACGATACAGACGCGATCTGCGGCGCGGTCTGGTGCGCGATACGGGCGCGATACGGTCACGGTCTGCAGCGCGATCTGGTGCACGGTACGGGCGCGATACGGTGTACACCCAAACGGCGAACAGCGGGACCACATGGACTGGAGTACTTCGCTGGAGAGTCGGGTTCGCCAAGACAGCACGGTCGGATTCCGGCAAAAACACGGCAATGAGTTAGCAATACACTATAAACTTAATGCGATCAGCGGGGGGGTTTTATTGCACAAAGGAAAGGTGAGGAAGGCTTACCGAGAGGCACCAGGGGTAACCCCGGCAAGCTCGACGGCGCTGGAATGCCGGCGAGGCAGCGACGGCGGCTGCAAAGGCTTGAACAGCCACGGGTTCGCTGGAGAGCGTGTTGCAACGGGTGGAGGAGTGCTGGTCTGCTCCGGTGGTCGAGGGGGAGACGGGGGTGGCGCTGGTGACGGCGGCGAGGATCGTCGGCGCGTTCTCCAGCTACTAGAGGGTTAAGCGATGGGTTTTTGGGCTCGGGTTGCTGGTGGTCCGGCGAGGGGAGGAGGAAGGTGACGACGAGGTCGTGACGAGGAGGAAAGGAGGAGGATCTTGGTGTCGGCGGCGGTGAGAGGCGGCGGCAACGGCGCACCCTGCGTGCTGGTGTGGCGTCGGGGTTGTGTTACAGGCCCGGGAAGATGGGAGGAGATGAGGAAGGAAGGGTAGGAGGGTGCGGCTAGGTTGAGGGTGCTGACGGCGACGGCGAGGTCGCGGTGGCGATGGTGGGCTGCGCGAGTACGAGGGCTAGGGTTAGGGTTTGCTTGGTGTTCTCGTGGCGAAAGGATGAGCAGGGAGGCGGCTGCATGGGGAGGGTTTAAATATAGGAAGAAAGAGAGAGAGAGAGATTTGGAGAGAGAGAGAGAGATAGAGATTTTGGATTTTGAGTGAGAGAGAGATAGAGAATAGGGGGGCCCACGAGAGAAAGGTGGCTCATGATTGGCCAGGGAGTGATTGAAAAAGGTTTAAAATGATTTTGCAGGGATTTATAACAGTTCGAATATATTTCGTATATATATATAGTTTAAAATATTTAAATTGAAATGGGCCTTTTTGGCGCGAAATGAAACATTTCCAAATCGCCCCCGGGTTGCACCCAAACGTTCCAAATTCAAATTATTGGATTTTAAGCGGGTTCCAAATTTTGAAAAGAGCTGTTTAATGATTAAAATGCATGCCCCCAAGTCGGACACTTGCACGTGCGTGTAGTCGTCCAAACTTGCCCGTTTAGCCAAACGGGACGGAATCTCGACACGCGGACGCTACCACACGACTAGTGGCGACGAGTAGGCCAACCTGGACATTTTAAATTTCATTTTAGGAGTTAAAATTTGTTATGTGCCAAAATGACTTAACCGGTTAAAATTTAGCAATAAACCCCAGAAAAACAGAATAATTGGAAATGAGCAATATATAACCCTCAACTAGTAATATAAATAGTATTATTGGGCTCGGGTGTTACCAGTGGGCTTTGGTTTAAACCGGATTCTAGTATTATATTATTAGATTATTTTTATCTCATTGTATTCGTATTTTTGCAATATGAATACGGGTATGTATATACGGTGAGGGCATTCTTTTAATTTTACAAGAGATGTTTTTAGAAGGGAACACCTCATTATTGGATTTATCTATTTTTGGAAATAGATTAATGAGGTGGAAAATGGAGATATTTGTGGTATGGTTGAACCATGGCTAATTCATTTGTTTATTTCATTTGACTTTACTATTCAAGTATGGTTGCTAATTTTCTACTGAAAATATTGCATGCTTGATTATTGTAAATGACTTAGTCATTCCTCACTTGCCTCTTCACTCTAACTCATTTGTGTTTGCTCTTTCTCTCTCCATTTTACCTCTCCTCCTTCTTCCTCAAGCCCTAACCCTCACATGTGTTGTGAATCCTAGGGATTCTTGAGATAAATAGTCTAATTAACATTCTACATCTCCTAAGCTATCTAGATTAGCAAACTATATATCTTAGTTATCTCATTCTTGAGGTTGAAGCTAGAACCAAAGATTCTCGAGTGGATCATCTTCAACACGAGGAGGCTGACTACCAAGTTTGATAAAAACAGTCTAGGAGCTTAAGAAGAGGAGAAGAAGACCCGAAGGACTTGAACTCTAGAGGTATAAAACTCTTTCACAAGTAGTTTAGAACCTCTTTGTAGTTTTGCTAGTTAGGGTTTTGATCGCATGCTTTTGGCGTGTCGGATGTTCAAAGTTCTAAAGTTATAAATCAGGACGGTGTCGCTATGCAGCTAGCCGGTTGAGCACGGGTCGATCCACAGGGAGATGGTTGTATGTCCGTTCATGTTTTAGACGAGTTAATAAAGAATGTGTATGTGTATATTCAAATCTATCCTAAGTGTTCGTATTTATGTTCAAGTAAGCTTGTTAAGATTAAGGTTGGTTAGTAGAGTTAGGATTATTCTTGTACTTATCTTTTGCCATCCTTAAAACGGTGTTGGGATAATCGAAAGTAGCGGGGATTAGGAGGACATAGGAATAGGATTTGCGAGTTTAAGCAAGGCTTTCCAACGCTAAATCCATTCCTAGTGCCCCTTGTCCGTCCACTAAATACGCTTATTTCCAACCCTCGGCCAAACACCCGCAACCATGTATCCAATTAAGTCACAACTACATGTCACGTTGTAGTGCGCTTAAAGGACTTCTCGACTTAGGTCGCGGCTATATGTCACGTATAGCGCGCCTAAGTGAGGGGGTTGCGGTTATTTGGTCGGGGTTCGTTTCAAGATGTTTGGCGAAGAGAAGCACAAGGGATTTCTCCGTCCCTCATACCACCTTCCTTAGCCTTAACAAGAAGGAAATTATTCACACATCATAAAAGAAAAGAAAACAAAACAAGGAGGAAGAAAAAAGGAAAATACGGTTTTACAAGTGAAGCAAGCTAACTCTTGGGTCCTCACCTTAGCAAGAAACTCCGTCAAGTATCATCGCTTGAAAATACGGATAAAAGAAGAAAAGAAAAGAGAACAAGAAAAGAAATAACAACAACTAGTTAACAACAAATAATAAAATTACAATACAAGATAATAAAATTACAAGACAATAAATAAAAGAGACAAGATAAAAATAACCCCCATCTTCATTGATCTTCCACTCAAAAAGCTCTCACTACAATTTTCATGGAGGAAAGAATGAAGAAGAAGAAAAAACTAAGCTAAAGAGAGAATGGAAATCAAGACATGAAGAAGACTTTGGCTTGCACAAAACTGGGCTATTTATAGGCTGCGTGCTGAAACCCTAGGGCCATATTCTGGCCCTACATGAAAAGACCAAACTGCCCCCATAAAATCATCAAACGCCGAGTTGACATGGCCGCGGATCTGCGGCCTAGACCCCATGTTGGCCGCGGATCCGCGGCCATTTGGGGGAGTTGACTTGTCAAATCTCTGTGGTTTTCTGGTGCTGCTATCCTATATTGTTCTACTTGTACCAAATTGCAAATTGCTTCCATAATTGCTTCAGATCTACAACGGTCCAAAATGGCATCAAAAATAATACTTTTGACATTTTCTACCTCGAGCTCCGCGCACCCATTGATTCTTATGCTGCCCCCTCATGCTCTGTGCTTGTCCGAGACACGAATGACCACTGTCATATGTCTTGTCTCTAGAACTGGTACGCGGCACTGGACGGATACGGATGACCGGAAGCCGGCTTTTATCTGCTGTCAACAGATGTTCTGTATTTTGGCGTAACAGTGGAGATTTTGTATCAATTGAGTTATTTTGGACTAGAAACCTGTAGCCTGTAAATATATAGCAAATACGGATTAAAAGCACCTACCTATAAACAAACGAGCGTAAGAATGGGCGGTATTAAATGCAATATTCTGGTATGAACAAATACCCCCAAACTTAACTTTTGCTCGTCCTGAGCAAAACCAATTATTCACAAAAATTCCTAACCGCACTTTCGCAGGGAACGCGATTGCACTGAGCTCGTGAAACAAGCCGTTAAATCTCTAGGTGTCCCTAGTAGGAGGAGTGTTGTCTCCTGAGGGTTTTCAGCGGATTACACCCACAAAATCCCGTCAAGCTAGTGTCATAAGTTAACATCGATTCTACTCCTATAGTTTAGTATCTACGTTAGAAATTCTATCATCCTAAGTTAGAAACATCCAACCCTAATGCTTCACACCTCCTTTCTATTTAACCTTAGATCCTATACGTTCCAAAAAAGTTTAGAAAGATGTTGGTACTCCTGAGTTTTCCTTCTAAAGCGCGGTCTTAAATCAAGGATTTTTATCAAATTTACAGAAAGCATAAGTCATATATTTTATTTCTATCTTTTATCTAAACATCGATTGTATACCCCTACGTGTGTGTGTATTTGCACCCCTACACTCAAGAATTCAATTCAAGCTATAATACCCTTGCCCTAATACCTAATACTACTTCTTTTCATTAAGGATGGACGGATTTGCTCACACACCTTTCATGCGACTATTAATGCTTCTTGAGGCACTAACGGCCGATTGCTGAATGTGTGAGCTTAAAGCGTAAATAGCAGTTTCCAGGTCTTGACTTTATTTATTTTTCTTTTTCTTTTTTTCTTTTTCAAGACCGGATATATTTTTCAATATGCTCTTTTAGTGTTTTAGCTTTAAATACCGTTTTTTCTTTCATACTAGGCTTTCAGGCAAGAGTATTTCTAGGTATCCTCTACTATCCTAAGTTTCAAGGTGCGTGTAAGTGCAGTTGTAGGGTATATACTTTCTGAATTTGAACTCAAGAATAGAAACTATTTTTCAGACTTATCCTCCAGTAAAGCTTCAATACTTTCCCTTCATCTTGACTTAACTCAAGAACTGAACTCAAGATTACCTATTTCTCAAAAAAAAACTGTAAGGATGTATACTTACCAAAGTTAGACAGAATGAGGGTTATTTTTAGGGTTTTCAATTCCTAATCCTAGGATTTAGTTATTTCTAACATATCAACTAAACTTTCAGAATAAAAATCTAAGTTACCCTATTAGCTAACTTGACGACAAAGTATTTATATTTTTGGAAAAAATTTCAATTTTTATGGGTTTTTAATAAGGTATGCAAATGCAAAATATACAAATGAATGCGAAGGAAGAAAGCTTACTGAGCACACCCCCAAATTTAAACTTGACAGTGCCCTCACTGTCAGGCTACACCAAGAGGGTTAAAATTGCCGGCGCTCTCCAAAAGAAATTTTTATACAAAACAAAAAGGAAAACCAAAAATATATACAAAAAAGGTCCCCCCCAAACTTAAGTAAAACTGTTAAGCGTTGAAGTTCAAAATCAGGGGGGAAAGAACAGTATCAAGCTATACAAGGCCTTACACAGGCCAAAAATTAGTACCAACCATTCAAAGATTTTATCTCTATAATATGCTGGCTGGTGAAAGAATGCGGAGAGGTACGAAATGGAGAATACGCGAGACCGTATAGAAGCGGGATACGGTCTCGGTATATGAGAAGAAGAATAGCGGAAGGGAGAAATAAGTGGAATACGAACTTGAGGGTGGAAATGGATTGAATAAATTAGTACAATCTGTAATGATCGATGTGAAAATATGGATTGTACTAATCTATCAATATGGCGAGAAATTGGGTCAAATCCCTCAAGATTCGTAAGAAACCATGGGTACGCCGAACTTGGTAAACCAGACAATGGAAATGGAAGTGATACGGTTACTTGCAAGGTCGGAACGATGGAAAGGATAGAGGTAGGTGATTGAGGAAGGTTATCGGTTAAAGGTTCAGGAGGGTGTACACGGTCAATGAAAGGAACATGATGAATTGGAAAATCCGACTCATCAATTAAAACTGGTTCATCCTCAGTACTATCCTCAATACTCTCCTCAAAATTCAGCTTATCCATGCAAATTTCATCAAAATCAAGACGCATATGGGGTTCGGGAAAAATAGTTAATGACTCGAGATGATGAATTGGAGAGAAAAACTCTGCCAAATCTACAGGTTCATCATCCAAAATATTCCCGGCGTCAATATCCTCAATCAAGTGAAAATCAATATTCTCAGACACCTCAACAAAAATATGGATATTAATCAATTCAGGTTCTAGAGTGGAGGTGTAG
This sequence comes from Agapanthus africanus, assembly GCA_030015575.1. Taxonomy (NCBI): domain Eukaryota; kingdom Viridiplantae; phylum Streptophyta; class Magnoliopsida; order Asparagales; family Amaryllidaceae; genus Agapanthus; species Agapanthus africanus. The sequence goes on along the minus strand of JASDDO010000014.1, from coordinate 635,673,107 downwards.
AGGTCAGAAGGATTGGGTGTGGTTTCACTCGAAAGGGACCCTTCACAATCGGGCAAATCAAACACTACAAAGTCAAACAACTCATTATCTTCTCTATCTTTAATCAATGAATCGTTTGGAACACTAGATAGACATTCAAAACAGGAGATGTGGGATTCAAGTTGAAACGGGTATGCTTGATTCGAAAGGGGGTACAGCTCATTCTCTCCACTCAAATTCTCAACCTGTCCTACCGCCTCTTCATACATTGAAAAATTTGGAGCTAGTTGAAAACTAGCTACCGGGTCACTAGGTTGTATGAGGGCGGCTATGGACGCATTCAAATCCATCATCTGTTGGTACGACGCTACCCTAAAATCTTCCAATGACTGTTCCAGACTAGACATGGGTTGTGAAGGGGTTTCAGTAAAAGATTCAAAGTTGTTTGGATACTAAAAACTCCCAAATGGCGGTTCAGAAGCAATGTCTAGGGAAGGTGTAAAAGTCGGGTAGGACTGGTAGGAATTGAATAGCTGGACAGGGGTAGGATCAACATTTGGATACGAAGGTGAATGGAACTGTTGATCCCAAGAATTTGAAGTGGTGAAAGGAGTGAAAGATCGGCTATGAGATTGTTCAATATGTTCAGCGATGGACAAAGGACGACTTGCAAAAGGGGTATCAACATAAGCAGGTGCGGGAGGTTGAAAAGTTTGATACAAAGTGGAATGCGGAGTGCAAGTGTTTGTCCTAGATGCTTCTATGCGATCTTTCAGTGAAATTTTGGGCACGGAGGGGTCGTTCGAAATTCGACCAAAGCAAGAACCGTAGGAAGTTATGTCTGGTTGTGGGTACCAAAGTTCGGCAAGAGTTTTTCTAGGTGGAGTACCCATGATATGAAGAGAGAAAGAAAGAAAGGGAGAGAAAAGGAGGGGAAAAAGAATGTGGATTTTTTTTATTTTTGTTAAAAGAAAAAATGTTTGTTTTTGGAGTTTTGAAAAATTGTTTGTTTGAAAGAATACGGAAATATGGGACTAAAATTTACAAGCACAATCACAATCACAATATGCACAAACACACCTAGAGCTAGGGTCACCTAGGTCAGCTAGACAGCTCGTAGACTTCCAAGCGACAAGTTGCAGGATAACCCTCGAATCGCCTCTTCACTGCCAATTGTGGCCAGGTAAGCACAAGTGGGGTAAGGAGGGATCCGCTCACGAATCACCGTGAGACGGGCCTTTTAAAGTTACCTCCTCACTTGTCTAGCCTAGGCACCACAAAGTCAAGTTTAGATAAACGACCGATTCCCCGCAACCTTCACTTGTCCTAATTGAGCGCGACAGTCCTTATAGGTTTGGTCTAGATATTTTTTTATTAGTTTAAGGTAATGCGTATGCAATTAGTGATTTGTGGGGTCTTAGGAAGGGTGATGAAATTCCCACCCAATCTTAATTGGTGTTCAAGCCCCTTAATGTCCGTATTAATATATGCAAAGCGGTAAACAAACAAAATCTAAAACAACAAAAAATTATTTTGCGGCGGAGCAATTCTGTGCAAAGAAACCTGCAGAAAATACAGTATAGTGGAATTCACAGAGAAGATAAAAGGAAATAGAAAGGGCAGGAAAAAAATTGGGGCACAGAGGCCTCGATGCAGCCGCGGAACCACGGTCGAATCCACTCTTTGACCGCGGTTCCGCGGTCAAACAATGGTATTGGGGCCTGAAACTTTGGTCAATACACGTGCCCTTCTCTGTACACCCTAATAAAAACCTCTGTTTCTTGATTGGATTACTATACTTGCCCCAGATTAGCCTGCACACTTGCACACAAAAATTATCAAAAATAACAAAAAGATTTTATTTTATATATATATATATATATACAAAAAGAATATTAACCCGGATAACAAGAAAGAAAATACGTTACCGTCTCCCCGGCAACGACGCCATTTGATCACACGCTTTTGGCGTGTCGGATGTTCAAATTTCTAAAGTTATAACCGCGATCAGGACGGTGTCGCTATGCAGCTAGTCGGTTGAGCACGGGTCGATCCACAGGGAGATGGTTGTATGTCCGTTCGTGTTTTAGACGAGTTAATAAAGAATGTGTATGTGTATGTTCAAATCTATCCTAAGTGTTCGTATTTATGTTCAAGTAAGCTTGTTAAGATTAAGGTTGGTTAGTAGAGTTAGGATTATTCTTGTACTTATCTTTTGCCATCCTTAAAACGGTGTTTGGATAATCGAAAGTAGCGGGGATTAGGAGGACATAGAAATGGGATTTGCGAGTTTAAGAAAGGCTTTCCAACGCTAAATCCATTCCTAGTGCCCCTTGTCCGTCCACTAAATACGCTTATTTCCAATCCTCGGCCAAACACCCGCAACCATGTATCCAATTAAGTCACAACTACATGTCACGTTGTAGTGCGCTTAAAGGACTTCTCGACTTAGGTCGCGGCTATATGTCACGTATAGCGCGCCTAAGCGAGGGGGTTGCGGTTGTTTGGTCGGGGTTCGTTTCAAGATGTTTGACGAAGAGAAGCACAGGGGATTTCTCCGTCCCTCATACCACCTTCCTTAGCATTAACAAGAGGGAAATTATTCACACATCATAAAAGAAAAGAAAACAAAACAAGAAGGAAGAAAAGAGGAAAATACGGTTTTACAAGTGAAGTAAGCTAACTCTTGGATCCTCACCTTAGCAAGGAACTCCGTCAAGTATCATCGCTTGAAAATACGGATAAAAGAAAAAAGAAAAGAGAACAAGTAAAGAAATAACAACAACTAGTTAACAACAAATAATAAAATTACAATACAAGATAATAAAATTACAAGACAATAAATAAAAGAGACAAGATAAAAATAACCCTCATCTTCATTGATCTTCCACTCAAAAGGCTCTCACTACAATTTTCATGGAGGAAAGAATGAAGAAGAAGAAGAAACTAAGCTAAAGAGAGAATGGAAATTAAGACATGAAGAAGACTTTGGCTTGCACAAAACTGGGCTATTTATAGGCTGCGTGCTGAAACCCTAGGGCCATATTCTGGCCCTACAAGAAAAGACCAAACTTCCTCCATAAAATCATCAAACGCCGAGTTGATATGGCCGCGGATCCGCGGCCTAGACCCCATGTTGGCCGCGGATCCGCGGCCATTTGGGGGAGTTGACTTGTCAAATCTCTGTGGTTTTCTGGTGCTGCTATCCTATGTTGTTCTACATGTACCAAATTGCAAATTGCTTCCATAATTGCTTCAGATCTGCAACGGTCCAAAATGGCATCAAAAAATAATACTTTTGACCTTTTCTCCCTCGAGCTCCACGCACCCATTGATTCTTGTGCTGCCCCCCTCGTGCTCTGTGCTTGTCCGAGACACGAATGACCACTGTCATATGTCTTGTCTCTGGAACTGGTACGCAGCACTGGACGAATACGGATGACCGAAAGCCGGCTTTTATCTGCTGTCAACAGATATTCTGTATTTTGGCGTAACAGTGGATATTTTGTATCAATTGCGTTATTTTGGACTAGGAATCCGTAGCCTGTAAATATATAGCAAACACGGATTAAAAGCGCCTACCTATAAACAAACGAGCGTAAGAATGGGCGGTATTAAATGCAATATTCTGGTATGAACAGGTTTCCATAAAAATCCTGGAGTTTTGGTCGATGTTGCAAGTTAAAAATCATTTTTTTGTGAATTCCGCCTCCCCGCGAACCCATGGGGTGTGCGACATCGACTTACACTAGGATTGGCGGGTGGCTCGCTACACTTGTAGGAGTTCTTGGTTTGGTTATGTAAGGGCGATTAACACGAATGTGGAATGTCATGTTTCATTTGCGGCCCAAGTGAAACGCGAGATTCCTATTTTATCTGAGTATTCCATTTTTTGTGATGTTTACCGCATGCCTGTAATGTGATTACTTGCATGCGATGACCTAACATCCATGTGATGTGATTACTTGCATATAATGATTCTATATGCTTTTGAATTGCATAATTCCACTATCCGCTCTGATGTTAGTTATCTAACCTAACAGTGAAGACAACACCTCATGGCGATTGGAATTGGCATATAAAATCATTTTTCTATTCAATCTGTGTTTTGGTATGTAACATAGGATGCTGGATAAAGAGAATTGTTATCGAAATGATGGGACGCAATTAATATGATTAATGGAAAGAAAATAAACCTAACTTAAGTTAAAGGAACCAATCAGATTTTCAAAAACTAGTCGTTTTCAAAATCATCCGGTTCTTTCAATGATATCAAGTTCATTACGTTAAAGGTTTCTTCAAAATCAGTCGTAGCCCTTTGTCGTTTCAGATAAGTAGAGTACTTAGTATTCTTGCTACATTTATTGGCCTCCATCAAAGTGTATTGTACGGTAGCTAAGTGATATTTTTCTGCTTTATATGATGAGATTGGTTAGGATAGTCACATGGTTTTGTTGGCCCCTCCCTGAAAAGAGGGAAAACGAGTCCGACCTCTCCCCTAAGGGGGGGTACCCGACCCGGGCCCCCTAAGAGGGGATCCGGCCACTAGCTCCCCCAAGGGAGGAAAACGATTCTGTCACGCCCCATTTCTCAGTAGACGGAAACGATGATATGGTAAGCCCGCGGTATATTTATTCAGAGAAGGTCATTTCCAAAATAAATATACTAAGCATATTGAGACAATCATACACAATGCAAATGGAGACTGTAAAATTTTCAACAAACATCTTTATTTACATTCGACTTCAAATATTTATAAGTACATGAGTTTCAACTGGAAAGTAAATACAATAAAGGAAAATGCCTAAATATGTGGCATATATAAACTGAATAAAAAGTGAAGCAAAGCTAATCCTGAGTAGCAATCCAGTTTTAGTCTTCCTATGTGGCCTCCACTTCCTCCGTCTTGACCATATCTGACTAACATTCCAAGAAAACAAGGGTGGGTGGAATGCCCGTCAGCGAACTAGCGCTCGGTATGTCCTAAGGATAAAGTAAGAGTAAAAAGAATGACAAGTGTAGAATAAATATATATGATGAGTAAAAGTATATGTTCAAGGGTAAATGTATACTATAGGTCTTTATATGGTCACTATGTTAACGTTAAGTTCCAAGTGTGAATGTCAACGCAGCCGGAGAAGTATTCACGAGCTCAAGAGTGGGGTCCCAGGAGCAAGGAAACACGGGCTCATTTCATGTATTAGCATCGGAGCTCTAGGCTGTGGATGAGTCGACCCGACTAATATTCAAGTAAAATAAAAAAAGAGGTTAATACGGGACTCTTGAAGCTTCGTTGGATTCACATAAGAAACTATTCCAAGAACCCTGAGTATAAATAGTCTATAACTGTATAATATACTTAATTAAATTGGTTATAACATGTCTTGATCAAAACCATAGATTGCAAAAGGTGTAGAATGAAGTTGAATGATCGAGTAAAATGCGAATCACGTTAATTGCAATCTTGGTTCGAATCAAGTTAGTTCGAATAGACTGGATTCGAGTTCATGTTCAAGTTTAGATTCGAATTTGGATTCGAGTTCAAGTTCAAGTTTAGATTCGGGTTTTGGATTCGAGTTCAGGTCTTTTTCATATGAATTGATTGAACTGTTAAAGATCATACGTTCGGGAGAGATCGGCAACTGCTGCACATGGACGGCAGGATTTGTGTCTTTTTCCAAGACAATTGCCATTGATAACTCCGTTAAGTTGTCTAACCTGAATAGGCAAGCACTCACTTTCTCCGGCTCCCTGAGGCTCAAGAGAAATGATACCGTTTAAACCTATATTAATCTAAAGTCCTTAATATTTATTAATGTTTGTTTACATTATTTTATCTATCGAGGGGTTTTATGAAAAATATATTAATATTGTTTAAAAATAAATCTTAAGGGTGATTTATAATATTTAGAATTTTGATAAACATGTATTTTAACTTAGGCGGTGTTTTAGTGATAAAACATACATTTTAAAAGTTTATGATATTTTAGTGAAAAACTATCTCTTTTTGTAAACTTGATGGTATTTTATTAAAATTCCAAATCGGCATTTAAATATATATTTTCACAAGTTGTTTTTATTGAAAATACGGATTTTTAGTTTTATATAAATTTTTCAAAGTTTGTTTTGTTTAGAAAAGTCGTATTTCTTAAAAACGGTATTTTTATTTCCTTTCGAAACCGAATACTCCGTGAGGAGTTCTGCATCTCGCTCTACTATCTGCAGAATATGCGATAATCCACACCATCCATTAGCGGGTCCCCTAACGAGAGTTGTAGAAGCGCAATTACCAAGAATTTAAAAATATCGATTAAAAGAAACCCTTTTTTTTAAATGTGGTATTTTAGTGATAACCTAGTTCTTTGAATTAACCATATATTTAGAATCTCGTGCTATGAAACCATAGTGTGCGTGTGGAGTAGTTCGTTACCCCGTGAATGATCTAAAGTTATATACCCTAGTTATTGAAAATACGGATATTTTAAAGTTCATGGTATTTTTATGAAAACTTTGTTTTATGATTATTTCACATGGAAAATTTTATTAAACTAAAAGCTAAATGATATAAGTAAGGTTAAAGGTGGTGTTATGATGTTAGTTTGACCTATTTTGCTTATAAAGTGGAGTATAATTGTTAAAAATAATATTATATCGGAGCTAACTCCACTTTGTCGATGCGTTTTTTTAGAAGGCGATTTGAGATGAAAGGAGATAGAGAAAAGAGGGACTTACGGGTTTAGATTATTAACAGGAGGGAGGGAAAGATTTCGGGGGTCTTGGTCTTGTCGGAGATGCTCCGGTTGTCGAGCTTAGCTTGCTACTCCACTTGGGTGCTTAACTCCACTTGGTACTTAGAGAGCTTGAGAGAATTTTTGATAGAAATTTCAGAATAGGGGAGAGCTAGGGGATGAGATGGTATTTATAATGTGCAATTTAGGGTTTGGGAATTAAAAACTGAATTAAAAGAATTAAAATTGTTGTTAAATGATGAATTGAATGGTCACTATTTAATTGCAAGGAAATCGAACAGTGCAGGAGAATAGAGGGGAGTCAAAGGCACTTGTGTGCAAAGCACGGAGTGATTTGGACAAGATCAGATCGTCGGCGGCGGTCAAATCCTTGAAATGAGCGGTCGTGATTTCTCCAATGGCCTCGAGATTCGTGCCACATGTTTTAATCTGTGTTTACTCCCCATTGCGCCTGTTTGATTTTTCTGAAACCTTTCGATTCTCCGTAAATGGCACGTGCAACTCTTGGGCTTCCGGAAAATTAAAAAGAAAAATCTTTAAAATTTGGGACTAATGGGATTCGAACACACATGCTACGTCATAGCAGTATAGAGCCTTTACCAGTGAGGTACAAGTTGTTTTTTGATTTTATTGAAAAAAAATAATTTATAACTCCTACACATGCTGAAATACCCTTTCTATACATTAAACAAATAATTTTGTATAGGAATTTCAGAGTCGTTACTGTCACGACCCGAAATGGTACGTGACTGGCACTTGAATCATATGAAGTATATAGGACCCCATCTAATTCAAGTAAGCCAAAAATCCCAAAAATCTAAACCATTTAAAAGAAGATGGTGAAGGAAACTTGTTTAAAAGTTTGCATATAAATCACTTTGAAAATCGTAGTAAATATTTTTAAAACATCAAGTCTTTTCCAAAAAATTTGGCAGAGTCTCCTTTGTAAATACTGGCCCCAAACAAATACAAACATGAATAATATGCATAATGAATAAAGGCATCCCCAAACGGGAGCTAGCTCTTCGCCAATTGGCGGTCACAACCACGCAAGCAATATAATATACAGCGCTGAAGGACGAGGATCAAAACTCAAAAGAAAACTAAAGGAAAACCTTAATAATACAACCCGCGACTCTAAGGTCGAAAGAATATACAACTGGCTTTCTAAGCCTATCAAATAATATAAGTCTGGTTGATGGAGTTTACTAGATACAACTGAATAAATAAAATACAATGGTGGTCACGATGCAAGTGAACCCACCTACCAAAGCAATCACCCGGAAAGAAGCAGTGTGCCAGCAAAGCCACCAAGGAAACCTGTACGGCAAAACCTGCAAGAAACTGTGGCACAACGGGGGTGAGTTGCCAACTCGTGAATAGAAAACATCACCGAGCAGAAATCGCATGTATGACTCAATCCTAGGTCATACCATAATATCCATATAAAATATAACCTGAAACATCTGCTAATGGCCAGGGTAAATATCTATACATAAGTGTAATATCAAGTGCTCGTGTCAGTGCCTAAGGTAGCAACATATCATATATATGATGTATGAATGCATAAAAACAGAATACATCTAAATGAGAAAACTGTTTTCTTATCTCAGTGAGATTTCTGTATAAAATCGAAGTATCATCAATGAAATCAACAGAGAATAAGTGTTTAGCATCGACACAAAATATATATCTCACTATCTCAATATCTCGGGCTCCAGCAATCCGGACTGGCCCGTACCATCAAATCTCAATACCTCAGGCTCCGGCAATCCGGACTGGCCTATATCATCAAATCTCAAGACTACGTCGGTATCCTCCGGATATCCACCGCGTCACAATCACCGGTCGGTAGTGCTCCCCTGCCAGGCTCAACACCATCATCTGCGACCATCTTGTCCCGGGATACCGCACCGGGTCCACCATGCACCCACAGACGGTTCCTCCTCCTCCTCGAATCGGGTGTATGATATCGCTCAAGAGCCGAGAAAACTCATGGTGGACATATCTCACATCATAACATCAGAAAACCGCAATTTCTATCTTTTGAAAATGATAATGAGTTTATAAAATCCCTACGGTTTCTCCAAATCCATAAATCTCATGAAAAATCCGAATCCCATAATCAAAAGTCAATAAACAGTGAATACCATAATATTGTATGACAAATGAAAATACACATGCATGAGATATCACGGTAATAAATGTAATGTCTAAGCTATCATATAAAAGCAAGCGCACTAGTACTATGTCGAAACTATCAACAAACAATTTATACTAATGAAGTAGTGTTTTCTAATGTGTACGTGACATGAAAATTGCCGACGATGATGTGTGTGAGCCGGCAAGTAAGTGTACGTGGAGCATACGCATCATCGGTGTTCCCCTCCGAATGGCGGCCGCGACGCTGGGACGTCTCGACTGAGATTCGGGGCAGATGCTAATTGGTTCTATCCGTCCAACTCTCCGAAGATGCCAAGTTGATTTATGGCACCGTGTATCGAAAGTTTAAACGGATGCGTCCGATGTAGCAGACTTCGTCAGATTCCCCCTCGCTTGAGGGGTTTTGATTGTGGGGACACTCTTCCCTGCAGGCGCAAGCCCCTACAGTTAATTACGCTACCGCATCGCGGTAACCACTTTCTCCTTCTCCAGATGGTCACTTCGTGTCGTGTGTGTTTATTTTGCGTTTAGTTGCCCGTGGATTGTATACGGAGACTGGGTTATGTTGTCGCCCGTAGGGCATGGACTAGTCCAAATCCGTATTATATTCGATTTGGGTTTGGGGGTTGTGTTTAAGGATACGTTAACCTCGTTTGAGACTAAGATCGACTTAAACATTTGTTAAGGACAAGTCAGTCTAGTTTTTAGACTAAGATCAACTTAACGGGATCGTTTAGATCCAACAAGAGAGCAGTTAAGGGAGCCCTGTTGTTTAGTTTAGTGACGTTGCGGTCGATAGGTAGTTTAAGGACATTGCGGTCCATAGGTAGTTTAAGGACATTGCGGTCCAATATTAGTTTTAAGACGTTGCGGTCAAGGTTAAGGACGTCGTAGTTCGTGGATTTAAGGACTCCACGGTCCAATGTTAGTTTTAAGACATCACGGTCAAGGTTAAGGACGTCGTAGTCCGTGGATTTAAGGACTCCACAGTCCAATGTTCGTTTTAAGACATCACGATCAAGGTTAAGGACGTCATAGTCCATGGGTTTAAGGACCCCACAGTCCGTCGTTAGTTTTAAGACATCACGGTTAAGGTTAAGGACCTCATAGTCCATGGGTTTAAGGACCCCACAGTCCGTATCAATGTGTGGTCATTGGGACCCGTCGCCTCTTTGAAGACGTTGAGGAATTACAACGCCGAGTATCAAAGGAGTGAAGAGATGTACCCTTAAACCGAGGTAGATTAAATAATCTTTGGCCCAATTTGGAACCAAGACCAATTAATTAGATTATGAGCCCATTGGCTCAGTTGAATTTGAATTGAGGACTTATGGCCAGCTTGGGCTAAGTCCAATCATATTTAGGATATTGGCCCTCTATTGGTCCATTAGAGGAGAGGCTTTGCCTCTAGACACTTAGCCAATGGGGCTAGAGTTAGTGTTAAACACTAAAGATCAATCAGTGTTGAACACTGAGAATGAGATTGACAAGTGGGTGTTTAACACTAAAAGATAGTTAGAGTTAAACACCAGTAACAGGGCTTTCTAATTAGTGTTTATACACTAAAACAAATCAGTGTTAAACACTGGCAGTGGAGATTTCAAATTAGTGTTTAACACTAAGGCAGATCAATGTTAAATACTGGAAACAGGGTTTTCCAGGTTGGTGTTCAACACTAAGAAAGTCAGTGTTAAACACTGTAAATAGAGTTTTCCAAATTAGTGTTTAAACACTTAGAAAATCAGTGTTGAACACTGGATATAGAGGTTTCAACTTTAGTGTTAAACACTAATGCAAGAGGGGTCACGTGGTAGCACGTGAGAGCGCCCTCAATTTATTTTATTCGGCCAAAAGTATTGAATACTTGGAGAATCACGTGCTGTCACGTGACGGGCATTTAAATGCTTGTCTGTTAGAGCTTTTGCCAAGGGGTCACGTGGGGCACGTGAGGCATTGCCTCAAAGCCCTTCTCTGTGGAACTTTTCAGGGGTCACGTGGTAATACGTGACCCTGCTTCTTTGCCTGTTTGAAGATGTGTTTATCTTTTTAAGAATTAAATTCTGCATAGGGTTAAACCCTAGCTATAACTTTAGAGGAATTAAATTCCCACTTTTCTTTTTGAAGTATTATATTCTCAGGTGGAGTTAAACTCCGGCTTTTCTTCTGTAAGAATTAAATTCCTGGTGTATGTGCAGAACTGAATTCTATCATAGGGTTAAACCCTAATTTCTTTTTTCTTAAGGGAATTAAATTCCTGTTATTTTGACAGAATTAAGTTCTTAATTAGGGTTAAACCGTGACTCTGTTCATTTTGAAGGAATTAAATTCCTACAACATAGGGTTAAACCCTAATTTTAATTCGAAGGAATTAAATTCCTATAATTCTATGAGAATTAAATTCTCAAACATCCATTCCCTCTCTATGCTTTGGATCTGCATGGCAGGATCTCAACCCAATGAGAATTAAATTCTCAATTCATGGGGAGATGTGCACTTTGCAGATCCTCTGCTAAAGAGAGAACTAAGTTCTTCTTTTTAATATCAGAGTTAAACTCTTTTGAGAATTAAATTCTCTTTTTTCTTGAAAGCCTCCCCCTTCTTACCTAAGGTTTTCTTTTGCAGAAGATCCAAATTCCTCCAAAGTCTCAAGGCTCTATTTTTCTCTCTCTCCCTGTGTCTCTCCATCTCTGTCTCTCTTGGCTCCTATTTATAGGAGAAGGAGCAGAATCAATTAGCTTTAGTGAATCATTCATTGAGGGATTTGATTTGTATTCCTTAGAGATTTGATTTGTATTCATCATTCATTTAGACCTTTGGATTATTAGGTGAATTTTATTCACCCTTGGATTTTAAATCCAAAGATATTCCTTTGTTGTTTCGGTTAGATTTTAAGGGGAAATCTTTCCAAGTTCAAGATTTTTCCATAGATAGGTGATATTTAATCACCTTTAAATCTTTAATCCAATCGGTTCCAAATAATCATTCTCCTTTGGAAAGATTCGAATACTGTTCAGAATTTAATTCTGTTAAATCGATGGGCTTTGAAAGCCGGTCACGTGTGGCCACGTGACCCTTGGTCACGTGTGGCCACGTGACCCTTGGTCACGTGTAAGCATGTGGCCCATGGTCACGTGTAGGCACGTGACCCCCCTGGAACAAGCTTTCTTCTCTTTTCTGCTCTCTGTCTTCTAGCCGCTGTTCGACCGTCACGTGCCAACACGTGACCCCTGGTCACGTGTGAACACGTAACCATTTCTAGAGCCTTTTCTTTGATTTAGTCAGGGAACTGAACCTTCCTTTGCCGCTGCTTTTAATTGTCACGTGTCAACACGTGACTGCTGGTCACGTGGTAGCACGTGATGCCTCTTCCGTAACTTTCCTGATTTTAAATCAGGAAACAAATGCCCCCACAGCGTTGTTCTCATGTGTCTGCACGTGAGTGCAACGCTGTCACTTTTGTGACCGTTGGATTCCTCTAGGGATTTGGGGAGATGAAGCGTCTCCATCACATTCTATAAATACCCACGTCGTTTCAGAAGAGCCTCCACTTTGCTCATCTTCTTCTCTTGCAAACTTTTCTGAGAATTTAATTCTCTTCTTCCAGAGCTTAGTTCTCTGCCTTGAAACCTTTTCAGGGTTTAACTCTGTCTGACCGATTCCTCTTCCTCAGGTAATCATCTTGAGTGGTCGAAGAACTTTTTATACATAAAATTCTCTGGATTTTAAATCCATTTCAAGGGTTTCACTCCTTTTTTAACAAAGAACCCCTCTTCAAGTTCTTTAACCAAGATATGAGACCACTTAACCTCCAACAGTAAATCCCTTAGGGTTTAGATGATCCTTTAGGGAATGATGGTGATAATCCATGGAGTTTAATCCCGTTCTCAGAAAACATGTTTCTGGGAGTTTAATTCCCTTTCTCTCAATAAGGAATTCAATTCCTATGAGGAACTCAGTTTCTTCGCATGGAGGCTTCCCAGGGTCTCTTTGCCCTAGGTTGTCCTTCTGTAATTAATGGAACGGAAGCTTTGTAATAATTCTCATGATCTTTATTTCAGGTATCATGGATACCCATTTGTATGGTCTTGACGAAATCATTTCCTACAGGAACATTCGTGCATTAGGTCGCAGTCAGAACCAGGAGTTCACCAACGCTCAATGCGCCGAGATCATGAGCCGCTTCGGCGAGTACAACCATCGGCTACTCCCCCGTCGCTCTTCTCTTCTGAGACTGATCGTGCTGGCTATCTGGGAAGCACTCCCTCTCTTTTGTACCGGTGTACCGCTCAGGGCTTTGGACACTGCTGAGGATAAGGTACATTCGGTGTACCTGATGAGCTTGATTTCAAAGAGGAGGCGAGATCGTCTCATTGATCTCTTGCACCAGGCCTTTCAGCAGTCAGCCATACTTGCTGCCTATCAGAGGGTGGAGGACATCCGTAAAGACCCCGACGCTTGCGACCGCGAGAGGAAACATACCAGGATGGTTCGAAGCGCCTGGAAGATCTTGGACAAAGTCAAGTTTGAGTTTCTCAATCCATGTCCCGCATCCGAGGTCTTGCCATTGTAAACGTGTTTCTCTTTATTTTGTATAACCTTCTTGAAGTATGAATGATAAGTTTTATTATGTCTTTGTATGTTTGCATGACTTTCTGTGGGATTTTATCATTTTACTATTGTTGTTGCTGATGCTCTTAATATGCATGGTGCTATTCTATTTTTTTAGTGCACGTCAAGTTTGGGGCTCACGTGTTCTGCACGTAGGGTCCTTTGATGGGACTGTTCAGAAACTCTCCAATGCCATATTTTCAGTGCATAATATCAGATGTAGAAAGGTAGCCTTGGAAATAGTTCCATTTCCTTGACTTCCGATGCCTTTCCTTTTTTTTAGGCTTTGGAAATAGCTTTATCATGCAAAATTTTCCGCGCACAACACTTAATGCACCTCTTTATATCTGAGGCCATAGCCCTCTTTTCTCTTCACAGAGAGGTTTATTTTCATTTTGGTGTAATTTGTCTTGAGAAACAACCAAGCGCCATGGCCTGCAATCGCCCTCATGCTCATCGACAGCCATGAGAAGTTCCTATCGAGGAGATGATTCCCCGCTTTGCTGCCCGATTGGTGGATCCACTCCTTACTGATGACGAATGCAACTCGGCAATGTATGAACTCTCGATCCGTAGGGGGTCCCCCCTCCCGATGGGGTCCCTCTGGCTCCGGATGATTCTCGCGGCCGTGCTTGCCGACATCCCTCCTCACCCGGTGGAGATGACCCTGGCGATGCTTGACGCGGCTGAAGAAAAGCTCGAGGGCTTTCACGAAGCGTGCCTGATTACTCATGCTTTGAAGGATTGCTCAATTCACTTGCTGAGCCAGATAAAGGCCCGGCGAGCTTTATGTCTGCTTTCGCAGACGAACATGGCGCCAATCGATGGGGAGCGACTCCTCGTGAGAACCGTCGCTTTGATGTGCTGGAGAAAACAGAGTGGGAGATGGAGAATTTTGTTCTCAGTTTTGTTAACCCTTGTGCTATTGATCCCGTGTTTGGTGACCTTTTCCCGCTAGCGTAGCATATTTAAATTAGTCCTTTTTTTTGTATGCTTTATGCTGAACTTTCATGTAGGCTCGGTGCTCGTATGTATGTCTTCGCTTGCATAAATAAACTTTGTGTTCTCCTTATAAGAGCTTTCTTTAACTATCATCATGTCGCATGCACATTAAAGCCTCAAATATTATTTCCTTTTTGGATGTTCATATAATTGCGAACGCGTGCTCGTCGGAAATTTTCTCGTTGCTTTTCATACCAGGTAATGTGAGCGCGTTTTAAGTCGATTATTGTTGTCGACTGGACGCCCATTTATACGGTCTTGAGCGTGTATGTCCCATTTCCAAGGTTGCGGTCGCGAAAGTGAGCTTACGTGGCCTGATAGGGCGACACGTGGCGAACATATTTTCGTGCGAGAAAAGGGTTCGGCCGTAACTTCTTGGAGAGGGAGCTGGCTTCTAAAGCGTTGAGCGAGCTTCAAGCGAGTCTTACTGCCAAGGCCAACAAAACGTATGAACTCTGGCGGGTGCTTCAAGAGTCTGTAAGGGAGGTGGTGACTCTTGATAAAGCTACCACGTTCACTCGTGAGAGGGTCGAGGCTCATAAGGCCACCGAAAAAGAGCTTGAAGGCCGGCTCGCTTCATATCAGGCCCAGCAGGCTCAGGCGGAGGCCCGTCTTTTGGCGATCTTAAATCATAAGGTCGTGGCCCAACAAAAGCAGGATGAGCTGACCAAGCTGCTAAATCGCCCACCGGCTTGAAACATTTGTATCTTTTCCTTCCTTTTTGTATATACTCATAGATGAGAGTATTTTCTTTTTGTTCTTTCAGGAATTGTACTTTGTATCCATTTTGGTTTATGAATAAAAGATACATTTTTCTTCTCAATGGTGTGTCTCTTTTGTTGAATGTATTCTGCGAATAGTCTATCTTGATCTCTTTGCAGGGCAGCGATGGCTTAGGATTCAGGGTTAAGATCTGCCTCCTAAGACTTTTGGGCTTTATGAGCCGTGAGGGTCTCATAAAGAGTTTTTTTTTCTCCCTACAGGTTGAGAGGATCCTGTAGGTGTAAGTTCTTCTTAAGAGTCGTGAGGATTCTTAAGCAGGTTCTCCCTTGGGAGTCGTAAGGATCTCACGAGAGAGTTTTCTTCCTTGCAGGTCGTGAGGACCCGCAAGTGCTGGATGCGACCACCCTTATCCGTATTTCGCGGGGTCAGGGGTTGGTTTGGGATGGTTTCCAGGGTGTCTTAGTTTAAAGACCTCGCGGTCAAGGTTAAGGACCTCATAGTCCGTGGATTTAAGGACTCCACAGTCCGATGTTAGTTTTAAGATATCACGGTCAAGGTTAAGGACCTCATAGTCCGTGGATTTAAGGACTCCACAGTCCGATGTTAGTTTTAAGACATCGCGGTCAAGGTTAAGGACCTCATAGTCCGTGGATTTAAGGACTCCACAATCCGATGTTTGGTTGCAGGGACCCGTCACCTCTTTGAAGACGCTGAGGAATTACAACGTCATGCATCAAAGGAGTGAAGAGATGTACCCTTAAACCAAGGTAAAATCAGTACAGAATCAAGGTGGTTGATTGTTAGTTTTAAGACATTACGGTCGAGGTTAAGGACATCATAGTCCGTGGATTTTAAGGACTCCACAGTCCGGTGTTTGCTCTGGATGCTTCACACGGGTTCACTGTCGTGCTTGGCGAGGACCAGGTTCCGCTCTGGGCGTTTTCCGCGGGGTCAAAGAGTGACATTATCCGCGTTCCACGTGACCAGGAATTTTGCACTAGATGCTTCACACGGGTTCACTGCCGTATTCGGTGAGGACTAGGCTCCGCTCTGGATGCTTCACACGGGTTCACTGACGTGCTCTGCGAGGACCAGGATCCGCTCTGGACGTTTTCCACGGGGTCAAAGAGTGACGTTATCTGCGTTCCATGTAACCAGGAATTTTGCACTAGATGCTTCACACAGGTTCACTGCCGTGCTCGGCGAGGACTAGGCTCCGCTCTGGATGCTTCACAGGGGTTCACTGCCGTGCTCTGCGAGGACCAGGATCCGCTCTGGACGTTTTCCACGGGGTCAAAGAGTGACGTTATCCGCGTCCACGTAACCAGGAATTTTGCACTAGATGCTTCACACGGGTTCACTGCCGTGTTCAGCGAGGACTAGGCTCCGCTCTGGATGCTTCACACGGGTTCACTGCCGTGCTCTGCGAGGACTAGGATCCGCTCTGGACGTTTTCCACGGGGTCAAAGAGTGACGTTATCCGCGTTTCACGTAACCAGGAATTTTGCACTAGATACTTCACACGGGTTCACTGCTATGCTCGGCGAGGATTAGGCTCCGCTCTGGATGCTTCACACGGGTTCACTGCCGTGTTCTACGAGGACCAGGATCCACTCTGGACGTTTTCCACGGGGTCAAAGAGTGACGTTATCCGCGTTACACGTAACCAGGAATTTTGCACTAGATGCTTCACACGGGTTCACTGCCGTGCTCGGCGAGGACTAGGCTCCGCTCTGGATGCTTCACACAGGTTCACTGCCGTGTTCTGCGAGGACCAGGATCCGCTCTGGAAGTTTTCCACGGAGTCAAAGAGTGACGTTATCCGCGTTCCACGTAACCAGGAATTTTGCCGATTGTATTCGCGTTTCACGGAATTGGTATTTGACTTTTCGGTGATCAGGATATCGCCGAGCCGTGGAACTGGGAGTCGCCGCTTTTCCGTTTCGCTTGAAGTCGTGTTCGTTGTTACGAGACGAGTGCTGAGATGATCTCTAAGTCATTCGCGGCCCGTCGAGATTTTGCTTCTTCTTATGACAAAACCTGGGGAAGAAGTATGATCCCTTTTCCCCTTGGATTGTATACAGGGTGTGATGGAACATCCCCTGTAGGGCATAAATTAAAACTTTTTTTATTTATTTTATTTCTTTTTCCGCGATGCTCCATCATTTCAGCTTTTATATCGCGAAGGTCGCGATTGCCCTATCATTTCGGCTATTTTGCGTGCATACATTTTTACCTACTGCTTTTTATTGCAAGTTGCCCCATCATTTCGGCTATCTCGTATGCACGTGCGGCCTACTGGCTTTTCGCCATAAACCTGAAATTAGACACAGATTTCGGCATCAGCACCGCTACAACTGGGATATGGCCAGGAGCGAATCATCATCTGCCTCTGTCGATGTTGAACAAAGGTGCCTTAGCAAACAGGGTTAAGGTCCCGTCGACTAAGGCTTTTGACTTCATGAGCCGTAAGGGTTTCACGAAGTTATTTCTCCCTACAAGTCGTTAGGATCTCGTAGGTGCATTTTCTCCCTAGAAATCGTGAGGATTCCTAAGTGTATGTTCCTCTGTAATTCGTAAGGATCTTGCAAGAGGGCTTTCTCCTTATAAGTCGAAAGGACTCATAAGGGTTGTTCACCATAGGGACATACCCCTAGTCACGGGTGGGACTTTGTTGGGGAAATGCTTATTCGCGTCCGTGGATTGTATACAAGGGTCAGTATGGGCCGCTTGTAGGGCATTGTCGAAGGTTATGGGGGATTTTGCTTAAGCACAGGTTCAGGTTTCTGTAACTTAAGACTTTCAAGTCTTATGAACCGTGAGGGTCCCATAAGAGAGTTCTCGCAAGTGTCTTGAGGATCTCGCAAGTGTCTTTTCTCCTTAGGAATCGTGAGGATCCCTAAGTGAGTTACTCCCTTCTGAGTCGTAAGGATCTCACGCGGGTGGTTTCTCCTTACAAGGTCATGAGGACCCTCCAAGTGTCCTTTAACGAGGTTGCGCCCTTTCGGGTTTTCACAGACACTCGCCGGCAGTCCTGCTGTTTTTACTCACGGAGCCCTTTCGGGTTTTCATCCGTACCCATTTTGCTTATGGACAAACCGTTACTTATTTTTTCTTCTTTCTTTTTTTTTTACGACGTCGCGCCCTTTCGTGTTTTCACGAACACTCGCCGGTAGCCCTGCTGTTTTTACTCACGGAGCCCTTTCGGGTTTTCATCCGTGCCCTTTTTACTTATGGACATACCTTTTTTTTATTTTTTTTTATTATTATTTTTTTTATTCATCTCGTCATCCTAAGGATGCTGCGGTATTAGTTTAAGGACGTTTCGGTCCGTTATTAGTTTAAGGACGTTTCGGTCCGTCGTTAGTTTAAGGACGTTCCAGTCCGTCGTTAGTTTAAGGACGTTTCGGTCCGTGGTTGGTTTAAGGACGTTTCGGTCCGTCGTTAGTTTAAGGGCGTTTCGGTCCGTCGTTAGTTTAAGAACGTTTCGGTCCGTCGTTAGTTTAAGGACGTTTCGGTCCGTGGTTAGTTTAAGGACGTTTCGGTCCGTTGCTAGTTTAAGGACGTTTCGGTCCGTTGCAAGTTTAAGGACGTTTCGGTCCGTTATTGGAGAGGGCCGGCTACTACTTATAGAACCTGAGCTTTGGGAAGATAGCGAGCGGACATAGTCGTCGTCATCTATCATTGACTTAGGCTGTGGCTCATTAAGCGTAGTATTTCTTTAGGAAGCGACCGTTTATTGTCCTGAAAGGCCTTTCACCGTGCATGTCCATGAGTAGATAGGCCCTACCCTGGTAGACCTTATCTATGATGTACGGGCCTTCATAGTTTGGCTCGAATTTTCCCCGCTTGGCGCGATTGGGGATCATAGGCCTTTTGACCACTAGCACGAGTTCGCCCTGGCGGAATGTCCTCGGCCTGGTCAATCTTTCATACGAGCGCGTCATTTTCTCTTTGTAAGCCTCCAGATTTTGTTGCGCTATGAGCCGGGTTTCATCAAGGGCGTTAAGTTCCTCAAGCCGAAGGTGAGCATTTTCTTCGTTTGTCAAGTCGCAGTGGACTGCCACTCGTAGAGACGGTAGCTCTATCTCAAGGGGGAGTAATGCTTCCGTACCGAATACCAATGCGTATGGCGTTGTGCTCGTGGCCGTCTTGAACGTAGTTCGGTACGCCCAAAGAGCCTCTTGCAGTCTCTCGTGCCAGTCCTTCTTATTTTGGGACACCGTCTTTTTCATGATCTTTGCCAAGGTCTTATTGAAGGCCTCAGCTAGACTGTTAGCTCGCGGATTATAAATCGAGGAATATCTCCAGTCTATATTGTGTTGTTGCGCGAAACGACTGATCTTATGGCTTCTGTAAGCTGGCCCGTTATCGAAAATGATCCGTCGCGGAGATCCGTACCGATAAATGACGTGCGTCTTGAAGAAATAGAGGATATTCTCCGTCTTCACTTCCCTTAATGGCACTGCCTCTGCCTATTTGGAGAAGTAATCGGTTGTCACCAAGATGAAACGATGTCCTTTGGACGATGCTGGTTCGATGGGGCCGACTATGTCAGTTCCCCATATTTCGAATGGCCAGCTAGCCACTGTTGGATGGAGTGGATTTGGATGCTGGTGGATAAAATCCCCATGAATTTGGCATGAGTGGCACCGCTTCGCATATTCGAGGCAGTCCTGGATCATCGTGGGCCTGTAGTAACCCATCCGTTTAATTTTTAACTTCATCTTCGGGCCTTCTTGATGAGAACCATAGATTCCGTCATGAACTTCCTGAATGACTCTTTCTGCTTCGTCAGGTCCTAAGCATCTCAGCCACAGAGAATCAAACGATCTCTTGTATAGAGTATTGTTGACAAAAGCGAAAGATAGAGCTCGTTTCATGAGCTGATGTCTTGAGGACGCTTCTTCGGGCATTCGGTGGGACTTAAAGTAGTCTATGAAGACTTCCCTCCAATCCTCAGCCTTCTCACGGTCTTTTATTTGTAGGGTCATCTGCTCAATCGCTCCCTTTTCTTCGTATGATTCCGGAGATATTTCTGCTGGGGAGAGCACTCGACGGCTTTCTACCACGATTCTGACGTCATCGAGGTTCTCGTCAGCCAGTTCTTTAGCAAGCTTGGCCAACGCGTCTGCTTTGCTGTTTTCCGCGCGTGGTATACTTTCCAAAGTATAGGAGGGAATTTGGGTTAACAGTTATTGCACATTTTCACCGTACTTCACCAACTCCGGTTTGTACGTTTGGTAGTCGCCGTTTACTTGACTAACGACCAGTTGAGAATCCCCGTATATGAGGAGGTTTTCAATTCCCATGTCAATGGCGATCTCGAGGCCTGCTATCAAAGCTTCGTATTCGGCTTCATTGTTCGTCCTCGGTTCTGTTAAGGAGAAAGCGAAGCGCATTATCCCTCCTTTTGGAGTTACGAAGATGAGGCCCACCCCCGATTTGATCATTGGGGTACTTTGTTTGCGCTTCTTTACGGAGGACGCTCCATCGAAATAAAGTTCCCTTCGGGTATCACCACCGTCGATCGCGTCAAACGCGTTATTTACCCCAATCAGAGCAAAGCTCTGTTCAAATTCCGAGGCAGGAGATGAAGCAACGCTTCATCTTCCCCCAATCAGAGCAAAAGCTCTGCTTTGAAAATTTAAAATTTAATAAATGAAGCAACGCTTCAAATTATTTGCGCTGCGCAACACGCCACGTGTCAGGCGCAGATGCATCAGCGCAGCGCCCAAAGCGCGCCCAATCAGAGCAAAGCTCTATTTAAAGGAAGCAACGCTTCAGTTGCGCATGCACTGCACTGCGCGACACGTGTCAGCGCAGATGCGCTCGCGCAGTTGAGCTGTGCTGTGCGCTGCGCGACACGTGTCAGCGCAGTTGCGCTGCGCGACACGTGTCAGCGCAGTTGCGCTAGAGCAGTTGCGCTGCGTTGTGCGCTGCGTGACACGTGTCAGCGCAGATGCGCTAGCGCAGTTGCGCTGCGCGACACGTGTCAGCGCTGATGCGGTAGCGCAGTTGCGCTACGCTGTGCGCTGCGCGACACGTGTCACGCGTTGGGGCATCTGCGCCAAACAGAATTAAAATTCTAAGAAATCTTTTCTGTTCTTATTAAAACAAGAAGATTTTCTTCTGCAAAGCAGAAGCCCTTGGATCAAAGATCCAACGGTGGAGAAAATTCCCCAAATCACTCAGAGAAAGTTCTCTTTAACAAATTTAACTAATTTATGGGCACTATAAAAAGGACCCTAGGCCTCAATTCAAAGGATCAACATTTTTCTTGAAAAAAGTCAAGAGCTTCAAACAGAGAGAGAATTCTGAGAAAATTTCAAAGAAAAAGGTAAAGACCTTCGTGAGAGAAAAGAAATCTCTTTTAATAAATAATTGATCTAGAAACCAGATCAATGTTCTTTACATAATAAACAGTGCTTTGCACTTCTCATGAACCACTGGTTCTTTAGAAAAAAAACAACAAAATAAAAATAGTGCTTTGCACTTTTATGAACCTTTGGTTCTTGAAATAAAAAGAAAAACTTATTTTTCTTTGATCTAAATTAGATCAAGAAATAAAATAGTGCTTTGCACTTCTGTTCTTGAATCTAAAAGATTCTTAGTGCTTTGCACTTCCAAACTGCGCTGTTGCGCTCTTAAGAGAGCGCCACGTGTCAGCTACAGAACAACTTGCGCTACGCGCTCTTGAAATAGAGCTTTGCTCTCTGGAATTGGCGCAACTCATCAGAGCGCGCCACGTGTCAGCAGCGCAACAACGCAGCGCACTGCGCCGTTGCGCTCGCGCTCACCAGAGCATGACAAGTGTCCTCATGACAAGCGCTTGCGCTCAGTAATTGGCGCAAAGCGCCTGACAAATGCAATGCATTTCTTTCCTGAAGGGCCAGGCCCAGTTAAAAGACCAAGCAGGCCTAATTAAATTGATGCTCTGCATCATTTATAAATGAGCAGAGCCCAAACGAAATAATAAAAATGCTACGCATTTTAAAAGGGGCAGAGCCCAAACAAAACAGATGCCTTGCATTATTCATAAATGAGCAGAGCCCAGAATAAATTGATGCTCTGCATCTTTATAGGCAGAGCCCAAACCAAAAAAATGGAAGAAATGCGATGCATTATTTAATAAAAGTGTTGAACATTTTCAACTGGACTTAGCCCAATCATGGCCGTAAGTCCTCAAATTAAATTGACTGAGCGATATTGCTCCCTTAAATCAATTTATATCCAGTTCGAGGGTACATCTCCGAACTCCTCTGACACTTGTCGTTGTAATCCTTCAACGTCGTCAGAGAGATGACGGGTCCCGACGACCACACACGGAATATGGACCGAAACGTCCTTAAACTAATGATGGACCGAAACGTCCTTAAACTAATGATGGACCGAAACGTCTTTAAACTAATGATGGACCACTACGTCCCTAAACTGGCGATGGACCACCATGTCCTTAAACTGGAACACAGACCACCACGTCTCTAAACTGGAACATAGACCACCACGTCCCTAAACTGGCAATGGACTGAAACGTCCTTAAACTAATATCGGACCGAAACGTCCTTAAACTAATATAGGACCGAAACGTCCTTAAACTAATATCGGACCGAAACGTCCCTAAACTGGAATATGGACCATCACGTCCCTAAACTGACGATGGACCACCACGTCCCTAAACTGGAAAATAGACCACTATGTCCCTAAACTGGAACAATAGAGCCTCAAAATGCTCTTTTGCCGGATCTAAACGATCCCGTTTAAGTTGATCTTAGCCCCCAAACACGGCTAATGTATCCTTAAACTTTCAAACGGACTATAAAACTCCAAATCAACCTTGGTTCAAGGGTACATCTCTGAACTCCTCTGACATCTGCCGTTGTAATCCTTCAACGACGTTAGAGAGGTGACGAGTCCCGGTGGTCAGATATTAAATCGATCATCACGTCAAGTTGATCTTAGTCCAAAACAGGACTAACGTATCCTTGACGAACGTTTAAGTTGATCTTAGTCACAACGCGACTAATGCATTCTT
The DNA here is from genome assembly GCA_030015575.1 of Agapanthus africanus. Lineage (NCBI taxonomy): Eukaryota > Viridiplantae > Streptophyta > Magnoliopsida > Asparagales > Amaryllidaceae > Agapanthus > Agapanthus africanus. The sequence goes on along the minus strand of JASDDO010000014.1, from coordinate 635,649,848 downwards.
AAACTAAAAACACCAAACCCAAATCTAAGTAAATACGGATTTGGACTAATCCACGTCCTACGGGCGACGGCATTACTCAGTCTCCGTATACAATCCACGGGCAACCACAAACAAAATAAACACACACGACACGAAGTGAAATTCTGGAGAAGGAGAAAGTTGTTACCGCGATGCGGTAGCGTAATTAACTGCAGGGGCTTGCGCCTGCAGGGAAGAGCGTTCCCACAATCAAAAACCCTCACCCTGAGGGGGAATCTGACGAAGTCTGCTACATCGGCCGCATCCGTCTAAACCTCCGATACACGGTGCCATAAATCAACTTGGCATCTTCAGAGAGGTAGACGGATAAAACCACATAGCATCTGCCCCGAATCTCAGGCAAGACGCGAAGTCTAGGCCGCCATTCGGAGGGGAACAGATTCTGGCATGCCCGGTGGGACCTTTTCCTCTTTCCACTCCACACTTCGTGTGTTGTCTTCGCGAACCAATCGCGGTTTGTTAAATGGTTGCCTTCGGATTTCAAGTTACTAAGATTTGGCCTTTTGCCTGGCGCAGAACTCAAGATTCAATGGCCTTTAACTGCACCAACTGCTCGAAATGCCACTGCAACGGACGCTCCACCTCACCTAGAGGTGTAGAATATGGACCCCAAGCGGCCGCTTTCCTCGCTCTGCCGGTAGAACAGGTGACCCAGGCCACCACCGGCCTGTTTTTCGGGACCATGGTCCCACCTACAAGCTTCTCTATGCCGATACCTGCACCGGAAGTGAACAAGAAGTCGGTGTTCGACCGGCTCACTGCTATGACGGCCCCTATCAACAGGTCGCCCACTGCCAAACCAACAGCCTCTGTTTTCACCAGGCTAAATCAGAACTCTAAACTGGCTGTCCCAAGGAGGGCAACGGCCGCTACTCCGGAAGACGTTAAGGCGGCTTCCCCTGTCAAAGAGTCAGTCTTTTCAAGACTGACGATTCCTGCTCCTATCCCTGCTCAAGGATCTGTCTTCGATAGGTTGGATATCACACCTCAGAAGACAACCTCAGTCTTTAAGAGGTTAACACTGGCGGTGCCTCATTCAGACAGGGGGCAAAAAGAAGCTATCTCTATCTCTGAGCCAGTCCCAACGGCTCGTCGTGCTCGACGTCGCCATTGGCGACGAGTGAGGAAGGCAGGGGGCAACTCTCCCTCAGGGCTAACTCCACCGGTTCCAGTGGTGGAAGTCAACGCTGCTGTTCCAACTGGGAACAGCTTTGAATTGCTGAGGAGGGTATGGAAGAACTCTCCAACCGCTACATTGAAAAGATCTCCTCCGCCTGCGGAGAAAGTCCCAGAAACAAGGTAAGAACAGCCCCCTCAACGGCTGTCCTCAAGAATTTATAAAGTTTGGAGGAGGGTTCAAGACTCCGTGATCGACACGGATCACTCCCGTCAACGAAGAAGATGAAGGTGCAAAAAGAAAAAGACCGTCCAATTAAACAGCAGAGGACAACGATCGCTAGGGTGCCCACTGCAATGGCCCCTTCCACTTCAACGGCCCACAAAAGAAGAAGGTCGGAGAAAACCCCCGCACCGGCGACAAACACCAGAGGTAATGAACCTAAACGCCCCAAGTCAGGGGGCATAACAGTTCATACGGTTTACATGGCATCGGGAAAAGAAGATAGCCGCATTTCAATAGGTCATAGACCGCATACGAGGTCAGTGACCAAGGCTCAGGAGCAGCAGCAGAAGCTCCAAGAAATGATGAACGCTATGGCCGCACTTACAGGGCCAAAAGAAACCCCGGAAACATCCTCGGACGAGCGTCAAGAATAAGAAACGGACGCCGAATTCCTTTGGCGCGTACTAGAGAAGAAAGATAAAGAAGCTGCGGAGCAGGCAACCAACATAAAGAAAATGGCCCTCCTGTTCCAGGATATGGTGGGTATGATGATTCAACAAGATCCACCTGCTGAAGATCCCTCGATCATTCTTGAAGACGATAGGGGAGAGACGTCGAATCCTCCACCGGCTCTATCCACAACTAAAGAGGATATCATCTCAAAAGCTGATTTAGATGAATACATCGCCCAGCAAATACGGGTTCATCATGCGACCGAAGCGGCCGGTCAGGTCGTAAAAACGGGGCGGCCATACCCAAGTTGGTACGATCAAATCAAGTACCCACCCGGTTATACGATTCCCAAGTTCCACGTCTACAAGGGGACGGGCAATCCACACCAGCATGTTGCCCAGTTTAGGGCACTCTGCGGCAATACCGGCGGTGATGACAAGCTTTTACTGCGCCAGTTTGTTGGAATTTTATCGGATACGGCGTTTGAGTGGTACTCTGAACTTCCGAACGACTCTATCAAAACCTTCGCAGAGATGGAGCTGCTGTTTACTCAGCGTTTTGCAAGTGCCAGTGAGCGTACCCCGATGACAGCACTGATTAACGCCGGGGTAAAACCCGGCGAGACATGGGTTCAGTACGCTATACGATGGCGGAATTTATGGTCAAAGTGTGAACAGCGTATTGAAGAAGCTCCCGTGGTGGGTATGTTTGTGGGGACCCTTGATCCGCAAGCAACCATCTCACAATTCATGATGTTCTTCAAGCCAACTACCTTCCAAGTCTTGATCGACAAACTAGCACAGATGGATCAGATGGGCCATAAACCTCCTCTTCCAAGGCCGGACTCCCGAAATGACAAAGGGAAGGGAAAAACGATCGTCGTCGCTAATGCTCAACAACAATCGAGCGACACGAAGCTGGTTGCTCGTCAAAATAATATGCGCCCGTACGTACCCCTTGAGGATAGGATGGGACGTCCGTATTCCTTTCCCCGCGATAAAACGAGGAGGTTATTCGAGCTGGCGTTGCGCAGCAGACTCATAAATCTACCGGATCCAAAACGTCCGTTGCAACCAAGTGACGTCAATGAGCCCAACTACTGTCCTTATCATCGAGTACTAGGCCATCCGATCGAAGATTGCTACGTTTTCAAGAATTGGCTTGAAAACCAGTACCGACAGGGCAAGTTCGCGTTATCTGACAAATGGAAGGTGAATCCCCCGCAGCCCCACACCTCTAAGGGGACGAATACGCCCGGGGCAACATGCTCCGTCATTGAAGAAGCTCCTTGGGAGGTTGTATTATCAGCCAAGACAAAGAGGATGCTAAACGATCTTCAGGCATGTCTAGCGATCAAGTGGAAGAACCCGTTGGAACCGCAGGTCATTGAGGGGATGTTGAAGCCACGTCCAACTCCGAAGATCGATGGTGGTGGCTCAAGCACTCGCAACCAGCCGTCAAAATCCTTGAAAAAGAAGAAGAAGAAATCTAAGAAGCCCGTGAAGCCTGGCGACAAGCGCACGGACTTACAAAAGCAAATTGACGCGCTGGATGAATACAACCAAAAGGCACGGACTCCCATTACGCTCCAAGAGTTCCTCAATCACGTCTTTCAAGAAGAAGATGAGGGAGAAAGTTCATCGAATGAATCCGAGGAATATGTGGCGAGCTGTCATATGATCTCCCATTCGATCGTGAACGATGAGGAGACTCCTGGCACTAAAACGCTGGGGGTAGATACCGAATCAAAAATTCCGGAGCTATCAGATGAAATGATTGATGCGTTCCTTAACGAAGCTCGACTGAAAAGTAAAGCTGATCGAGAACGCGAGATGGCTATATTTGAAAGGGCCAAGCGCCAGCGACTTGATGAAAAAGCTGAGACGATCCCGCTGGAGCAAAACACCTTCGCTACCGACAAAAGCCAATTCAAGATAAAGAAAAGGTTTGCTAAGGCCGTGTCAATGGGCATGAAGCTACCATCCTCTGAAGAAAAAATTACTGGTGAAATGGAAATGCACCCCTCCTATTGCTTATATCATCAAAAGATTTCGCACCCCACTCAAGAGTGCAAAGCTTTCGATAGATGGTGGCAAGGATACGTTGCTCATCGACAACACTTTAAGCGAGAAAAGCGCAAAACTCGTCGGGAGCAAAGAAATACGACCGAAGAGCTTGAAAGAACTACCGGCGATTGTCGCATGGTTAACACTGGCGGGCCACAAGTGCCTACATTCGGGAGCGATTCTGATGAGGAGCTGGAACTTGCCCCTCTCTTTAAAGAGTCCACTTCGGGAAAAGAAGAAGAGCCAAAGGTCTGCGAAAATATTCGGCTGCGGAATCGGACGCTGCCTAAAAAGAACCTCGGACCCTCAAGCAGAAAAGATAAAGGGAAAGAAAAGGTCTCTGAAGATATCGTCTTAGATGACCAAGTTCTGGAAGAGCTAAACGCCAACAACCCGCCGAAGAAGAATAAAGTGGATTACAACGTCTTAGCACATCTGAGAAAGCTGCCCTCACAACTCAGCATTTTTTACGCCCTTTTGCTATCAAAAGAGGCGAGAGATTCGTTGATCAAGGCACTACAAGATCCGGAACAATTCCAAGCATGCCTGGCCGAGGAAAAGATGAAGGATGAGTTGGAGGAAGTGCACACGGTCGATATCACTTTCGGCGATGAAGACCTTCTCCTTGGGACGTGCGAACACAATCGCCCTCTCTATGTCTCAGGATACTGCCACGATATTAAGATAGGTAAAATCCTGATCGACAATGGATCCTCTGTTAATCTCCTCAATGTGCGGGTGTTAAAAGAAATCTGCATGAGCATCCAGCACCTTGCTCGTGACAAGATCACCATCTCCGGGTTCGACTCCCAATCGTCAAAGACTCTTGGATCTGTGATACTGACGCTACGCTTCGGGCTACTCGTCACGGACATTAAGTTCCATGTCATAGATGCCAAGACATGCTACAACGCTTTGCTCGGCCGACCATGGTTACACGAGTACAACATCATCCCTTCTACACAACATCAGTGTATGAAGTATTTTAAGGATGGTTTTGAGTATACCGTGACGGGAGAACTGAACCCGTTCTCTGTGAACGAAGTCCGCAAATACGAAGATGCCAAATACTTCTTACCAGATTTCGAAGATACGGAGAAGTGTCACAAGCCGGAGAATAAAACTAACGCTACCATCCCTGTCTTCGGCAGTGATACCGAGGAGGAAGAGGAGATAGTGTATTCGGGTCCGCCCCAACACAACAAGCCAGGGCCGTCCGCCCCTACGTTGATCTTCGGTAGCGACTCAGAAGATAAAATCCATGCTGTATTCTCTGCTCGACCTTCAATACAAATGTTCCCTGATGAAGAGCAAAGTCTGCAAGTCGTCATGGTGCCGCTTAAACACCATAAGGAACTGGATGCACTTAATATTTACAATGTAGAAGAGCTAAAAACATTCTACATCCCTCCCAGGCGAGAGAGCGAGAAAGCAATTCTATTTTACCGCTCTAAAGAAACCAAGGTAGAAAAAGAAATCTGGCATGGCGCGGATCCTACGCTCGACAAGTTTCAGCCTATCCGTCTTCCCAGATATTATACATAAGGTTTGAAGAAGCTCCTGAAACGCCAGGGGATATCCTTCAAACAAACCGTTAGAAAGGCCAAATTCTATGACAGGGTCTGGAACGTCCTCGGGACTCAACGCAAACTGCCTAACGAGAGAATGGAAGCAAGAGGTCTTGGATACATCCGGTCAAAGAAACGGGAGCTACTAAACAGCTGTTACGTCATGTATGACTTCGATGAAGAAGCAGATGCTCAATGGGAGGACGCTAATCCTGAGACAATGAAAGTTTCGGATGCAAAAGTGCCCAGTCCGTCGTTCGAAGAACAAATGGACAAGCTTATAAGGGAAGCAGGTCAAAAAGTCCGAGACGATCATAACCGCGAAATGGTCATCTACGAGAAAGCCAAAACGCAACGCCTTCTCCAACAGGCCGTGAAAGATGAAAAGGCTGCTCCCTGTCAACCTGTTATAAAGAAGGCTCAGCGCAAAAGCAGAAATAAGTCGAAAGGCCAAAAAGGCGCCCAACAACAACAAAGCAAGGCTAAGAAGCCACGCAAACGGGAGTCGAGCGTTATTGATTTATCCCTTATGAAGAAAATGGGTCGAGCGTACTCGTTTCCTCAGAACAAGATGAAGAAGATACTTGACCTCGCTCTAAAACATCAGATGCTTACACTGCCGAAGTCTAAGCACCTCGAACAAGCAGGCAAAGTCTCTGACCCAAACTATTGCTCTTACCATCGAGTAATAGGGCATCCTCTTGAAGATTGCTTCACCTTCAAAAATTGGGTTGAAGATCAGTACCAGCTCGGCAAGTTCGCCCTGTCTGACAACTGGAGGGTAGCGCCGCCACAGAAGCACGAACCCAAAGCCACGAGGAAAGAAGAACCGGTTCCACATCGGGATTGGAAGCGAATTCGCACCTGTCACGCGATTACAATATTAAAAGAAGAGCCCGAGAACATGGATGACCTTCCCTGGTGCTTCGAAAACAGCAGCGATGAGATAATCTCAGAATTCCCACCAGCGCCAAAAGAGCTGGAAGATGGAATCCATACCACTGCAGATAACCTCAAGAAGATTGAATTGGGAATGGCAAATGACCCGCGACCGACATTCATCAGCGAGCTACTATCTGAAGAAAGGGTGGCCGCGTTAAAAGATGTGCTTCTACAGCATAAAGATTGCTTCGCGTGGAACTATTCCGAAATGCCGGGACTAGATCCAGAAATTGCTGTACACAAATTGGCAATATCCCCGAACATCAAGCCAGTCAAACAGGCGCCGAGGAGAATGCGGCTCGAGCTCGAGATGAGTATCAACGTCGAGGTCAAAAAGTTAATCGACTCTGGCTTCATCCAAGAAGTTCAATACCCTGAATGGATCGCCAACATCGTCCCGGTGATGAAGAAAAATGGGACAGTGCGTATATGCGTAGACTTTCGGGATCTTAATAAAGCTTGTCCGAAAGATGATTTCCCAGTGCCAGTCACCGAACTGATGATAGACAATACGTCCACTCATGAGGTTTTCTCCTTCATGGACGGCTCATCAGGGTATAATCAAATAAAGATGCATCCCGAAGACCAGAAGCACACAGCCTTCAGGACTCCTCTGGGAATATTTTGTTACAAGGTGATGCCATTCGGTTTAAAGAACGCCGGTGCCACCTACCAAAGGGCCATGACGAAGATCTTCGATGACCTTATACACGAAATCGTCGAATGCTATTTCGACGATCTCGTGGTTAAAAGCAAATCATACGAAGAACATCTCGAGCATCTGAAGACCGTATTTCAACGCCTTCGACAATACAACTTGAAAATGAACCCGCTCAAGTGTGCATTTGGAGTTTCCTCAGGCAAATTCTTGGGATTCATTGTTCGACACCGAGGTATCGAAATAGATCCGTCAAAGATCAAAGCGATCATGGAAATGCCTCCGCCAAGAACTCTCAAACAATTGCGATCTCTCCAAGGGAAGCTCGCATACATACGGCGATTTATAGCCAACCTTTCAGGAAAGTGCCGTCCCTATAGCCACCTGATGAAGAAGGGAACCCCGTTTGTCTGGGATCAAAAGTGCCAAAGCGCACTAGACGAGATCAAGAAATACTTGCAGAACCCGCCGGTGTTGGCTGCTCCGGTCAAGGGAAAACCCCTCATTCTTTATACAACCGCCCTCGAAGGTTCCTTAGGCGCATTATGGGCACAAGAGAACGATCAAGGGAAAGAGAGAGCACTCTACTACTTAAGTCGAGTTCTGCTGGGGGCAGAAAGCAACTACTCCCCCATCGAAAAACACTGCCTGGCGTTGATCTTTGCGATAACAAAGCTCAGGCACTATGCGTTGGCGCATGAAGTCCGTCTCATTTCAAAGGTGGACCCCCTTAAATGCTTGATGTCAAAGGCTATATTGACGGGTCGACTCGCTAAATGGGCTCTACTTCTGATGGAGTTCTCGATAACATATCAACCTCTCAAGGCAGTGAGAGGCCAGGCCATCGCCGACTTCCTCGCTGAGCATCCGATACCGGCCGACTCCCTTTTAAACTGCGATCTTCTAGACGAACATGCGTTTGATGCGATCGATGGTGATGATACCCGATGGGAGCTTTATTTCGATGGCGCATCTTCCGTGAAGAAGCGCAAACAAAGTACCCCTATAATCAAATCGGGCGTAGGGCTCATCTTTGTAACTCCACGATGAGGGATAATGCGCTTTGCTTTCTCCCTAACAGAGCCGAGGACAAACAATGAAGACGAATACGAAGCTCTGATAGCAGGCCTCGAGATCGCCATCGACATGGGAATTTAAAATCTCCTCATATATGGAGATTCCCAACTGGTCGTCAGTCAAGTAAACGGCGACTACCAAACGTGCAAGCCAGAATTGGTGAAATACGGTGAAAAGGTGCAACAACTGTTGACCCAAATTCCCTCTTATACTTTGGATAACATACCGCGTGCGGAAAATAGCAAAGCAGACGCGTTGGCCAAACTTACTAAAGAACTGGCTGACGAGAACCTCGATGACGTTAGAATCATGGTACAGAGCCGTCGAGTTCTTGCCCCAGCAGAAATATCTCCGGAATCATCCGAAGAGAAGGAAACGACTGAGCGAATGGCTCTGCAAATAAAAGACCCGGAAAAGGCCGAGGATTGGAGGGAAGTCTTCATAGACTACTTTAAGTCCCACCGATTGCCCGAAGAAGCGTCCACAAGACATCAGCTCATGAAACAAGCTCTGTCTTTCGCCTTCGTCAATGATACCCTGTACAAGAGGTCATTTGATTCTCTGTGGCTGAGATGTTTAGGACCTGACGAAGCGAAAAGGGTTGTCCGGGAAGTTCATGATGGACTCTGCGGTTCTCACCAAGCGGGCCCAAAAATGAAATTGAAAATAAAACGGATGGGCTACTACTGGCCCACGATGATTCAGGACTGCCTCGAATATGCGTAGCAGTGTCACTCATGTCAAATTCATGGGGATTTCATCCATTAGCATCCAAATCCATTACATCCAACTGTGGCTAGCTGGCCATTCGAAATGTGGGGGACTGATATAGTCGGCCCCATCGAACCAGCATCGTCTAGAGGACATCGTTTCATCCTAGCGACGACTGACTACTTCTCTAAGTGGGCAGAAGCGGTACCGCTTAGGGAAGTAAAGACGGAGAATATCCTTCACTTCTTCAAGACGCACGTCATATATCGGTTTGGAACTCCGTGACGGATCATCTCCGATAACGGGCCAGCTTACAGAAGCCACAAGATCAGTCGCTTTGCGCAACAGCATAATATAGACTGGAGATATTCCTCGGTTTATAATCCGCGAGCCAACGGACTAGCTGAAGCCTTCAACAAGACCTTGACAAAAATCATAAAGAAAACGGTGTCCCGAAATAAGAAAGACTGGCACGAAAGACTGCAAGAAGCTCTTTGGGCATATCGAACTACGTTCAAAATGGCCACGAACACAACGCCGTACGCGTTGGTGTTCAGTACAGAAGCAGTACTCCCCCTCGAGATAGAATTACCCTCTCTACGAGTGGCAGTCTACTACGAGCTAACGGACGAAGAAAATGCTCACCTTCGGCTTGAGGAGCTTGACGCCCTTGATGAAACCCGGCTCATAGCACAGCAAAATCTGGAAGCTTATAAAGCAAAGATGACGCGCTCATATGAAAGATTGATCCGGCCGAGGACATTCCGCCAAGGCGAACTTGTGTTAATGGTCAAAAGGCCTATGATCCCCAATCGCGCCAAGCGGGGAAAATTCGAGCCAAACTATGAAGGCCCGTACATCATAGATAAAGTTTACCAGGGTGGGGCCTATCTACTCATGGACATGCACGGTGAAAGGCCTTTCAGGCCGATAAACGATCGCTTCCTAAAGAAATACTATGCTTAATGAGCCATAGCCTAGGTCAATGATAGATGACGACGACTATGTCCGCTCGCTATCTTCCTAAGCTCAAGCTTTATAAAAAGTAGCCGGCCTTCTCCATGACGGACCGAAACGTCCTTAAACTAACGACGGACCGAAATGTCCTTAAACTAATAGCAGACCGAAACGTCTTTAAACTACTACCGTAGCATCTTTAGGCTGACAAGATAAAAAAATATATATATAAAAATAAAAAAAATAAATAAATAAAAACGGTATGTCCATAAGCAAAAAAGGGCACGGATGAAAACCCGAAAGGGCGCCGTGAGTAAAAACAGCAGGGCTACCGGCGAGTGTTCGTGAAAACCCGAAAGGGCGTGACCTCGTAAAAAAAAGAGAGAAAAAGAAAATAAAAAGAATAATAAAAAAATGGTACGTCCATGAGCAAAATGGGCACGGATGAAAACCCGAAAGGGCACCGTGAGTAAAAACAGCAGGACTACCGGCGAGTGTTTGTGAAAACCCGAAAGGGCGCAACCTCGTCAAAAGACACTTACAGGGTCCCCTCGACCTTGTAAGGAGAAACCACCCGCGTGAGATCCTTACGACTCACAAGGGAGCAGCACACTTAGGGATCCCCATGATTCCTAAGGAGAAAATACACTTACGGGATCCTTACGACTCGTAAGGAGAACTCTTTTATAGGACCCTCACGGCTCATAAGAGTTGAAAGTCTTAAGTTACAGAGACCTAAACCTGTGCTTAAGCAACCCCCACAACTTCCGATATTGCCCTACAAGTGGTCCAATACTGGCCCTTGTATACAATCCACGGGAGCGAATAAACATTTCCCTAACCAAGTCCCGTCCGTGACTAGGGATATGTTCGCATGACCCTTGTAGGTCCTCTCGACTTACAAGGAGAAAACCCTACTGTAGGATCCTTACGACTTACAGAGGAACATACACTTAGGAATCCTCACGACTCCTAAGGAGAAAATACACCTACGAGATCCTCACGACTTGTAGGGAGAAATACCTTCGTGAGACCCTTACGGCTCATGAAGTTAAAAGCCTTAGCCGACAGGACCCTAACCCTGGTCGCTAAGCCACCTTTGTTCGACATCGACAGAGGCAGATGATGATTCGCTCCTGGTAATATCCCAGTTGTAGCGGTGCTGATGCCGAAATCGGTTTACAGCGAAAAGCCAATAGGCCGCATATGCATACGAAATAACCGAAATGATTGGGCACCGCGAAAAATAGCCGAAACGATTGGGCAATCGCGACCTTCGCGATATAAAAGTTGAAATGATAGAGCATCGCGGAAATAAAATAAAAAAAAAGAAGAAATGATAAAACTTTGGCCCTACAGTTAAGATCACATCGATCCCTGTATACAATCCAAGGGCGTAAACAAAGAGGGAACTATACCTTCCTAACAGGCTCCGCCAGAAGACGAAGCCAAATCTCGACGGTTCAGTTCAACTCCGAAGAAACCAGAACCCTTAGCAAATTCCTCGACTCACGATACAAACACTCTTTGACGAGAGCCTCCTGATCCGCGTCGACTCGCAGAGCCACCAGTGCTTCCGTGGGAAATCCTCGACTCGTTTCAAACCCCAAGGAAACAAATAATCCTTGGCGCTTGGGAAACAAATAATCCCTAGCAAACTCCTCGACTCACGGATACAAACACTCCTTGACGAGAGCCTCCTGATCCGCGTCAACTCGCAAAGCCACCAGTGCCTCCGTGGGAAATTCTCGACTCGTTTCAAACCCCAAGGAAACAAATAATCCTTGGCGCTTGGGAAACAAATAATCCCTAGCAAACTCCTCGACTCACGGATACAAACACTCCTTGACGAGAGCCTCCTGATCCGCGTCGACTCGCAGAGCCACCAGTGCCTCCGTGGGAAATTCTCGACTCGTTTCAAATCCTAAGGAAACAAATAATCCTTGGCGCTTGGGAAACAAATAATCGCTAGCAAAACTCCTCGACTCACGGATACAAACACTCCTTGACGAGAGCCTCCTGATCCGCGTCGACTCGCAGAGCCACCAGTGCCTCCGTGGGAAATTCTCGACTCGTTTCAAACCCCAAGGAAACAAATAATCCTTGGTGCTTGGGAAACAAATAATCCCTAGCAAAACTCCTCGACTCACGGATACAAACACTCCTTGACGAGAGCCTCCTGATCCGCGTCGACTCGCAGAGCCACCAGTGCTTCCGTGGGAAATCCTCGACTCGTTTCAAACCCCAAGGAAACAAATAATCCTTGGCGCTTGGGAAACAAATAATCCCTAGCAAAACTCCTCGACTCACGAATACAAACACTCCTTGACGAGAGCCTCCTGATCTGCGTCGACTCGCAGAGCCACCAGTGCCTCCGTGGGAAATCCTCGACTCGTTTCAAACCTCAAGGAAACAAATAATCCTTGGCGCTTGGGAAACCAATAATCCCTAGCAAACTCCTCGACTCACGGATACAAACACTCCTTGACGAGAGCCTCCTGATCTGCGTCGACTCGCAGAGCCACCAGTGCCTTCGTGGGAAATCCTCGACTCGTTTCAAACCCAAGGAAACAAATAATCCTTGGCGCTAGGGAAACAAATAATCCATAGCAAACTCCTCAACTCACGGATACAAACACTCCTTGACGAGAGCCTCCTGATTCACGTTGGCTCACAGAGAAACTAGTGTCTCCGCGGGAAATTCCCGATTCGTCTCAACATGCAAATGAAGCCTCAGGCAGCAGGGACTAAAAAAAAAAAACTTGCTTCCTAAACAATGGGACCCTGCAAGTCAATCCAAAATGGTCTCTTGCATACTATTCACGGGTCTCATCCTCCAAAGTTGAATTTCGACGAGGAGGGAAACAACCGCTTGTGGGTCCTCTCGACTCGTAAGAGGGAAAAATTCTCTTATAGGATCCTTACGACTTATAAGAGAAAATCACACTTAGGAATCCTCACGATTCCTAAGGAGAAAACCCACCTACGAGATCCTCTCGATCTGTAGGGAGAAAAGTCTCTATGAGACCCTCACGGCTTATAGAGTTGGAAAGTCTTAGGCAGCAGATCTGAACCTGCGGCCTAAGCCATCGCTATTTCTTAAGAAAGTCAGGATACTCGTTCTAATCATCCGTTAGCCATGTTTGCTAAGGTGATATGCTGATAATAAAAGAAAGAAAAGACGGAGAAAATGACAGAAAGAACATCTGATTTACATTTAATCGAGCATTCGAGACACACTCATTCATGCATGGACAGAAGACTCAGGACGAGAAATAAGACAAGCTGAAATAAAAAGTTTTCATTCATATTGCCAAAAATTCTTACAATCATAAAAAGCAGTGAACGAAAAATATTATTGCAATGGAATAACTTCAGATCCAGGGCACGGATTGAGAAAGTCAAAAGTAAAGCCATCCAGAGTTCTTCTGGCCTTTCTGATTATTCTTATACGCAGCCTCTCGAGCTCCTCTGTGTCAAGATCATCGGCAAGCCCTCCCGGCCTTCGATAAGCAGCAACTATCGTCGTCTGCTGGAAGATTTGATGTAGAATGTCAATGAGGTTGTCTCGCCGTTTCTTCGAGATCAACCCCGTCAGGTACACTGAATGCACCTTGTCCTCGGCATCATCCAGCGCATTGAGCGGTAGGGCCTCGTGAAGACCCGGAAGTGCTCTCCATATTGCTCCCAGCACGACTTTCAAAAGAGTCGAACGACGGGGTAGCAGCCAACCACCGCTTGCATTCAGACGACCCATGACCTCTGCACATTGAGCGTCTGTAAACTCCTGGTTTTGTTGACGACCCTGTGCGCGGATGTCGTCATAGGTGATGAACTCGTGCAAACTGTATAGATGCGCCACCATTATGCCTGGAGGAAATACCACAGGAAGATTAGTGATAGATGAAAAATAATATACATAGAGGGCTAAATTCCTAGAGAGCAAAGCTCTGTTCAGGGATTAAAACCCATGAACAAAAGTTTAATGAAACCCCAATGGGGATCTCTTTAGATCAAAAGATCTGTGAGAGCAAAGCTCTTTGACTGAGATTAATTTAAATTAATTTAATTTACATTAATTTTACCTAAAGTTTCTAATTTTTAAAATGAGCAAAGCTCTGCTAGTGAAACCCCAATGGGGATCTCTTTAGATCAAAAGATCTGTGAGAGCAAAGCACTTTGATTGAGATTAATTTAAATTAATTTGATTTATATTAATTTTACCTAAAGTTTCTAACTTTGAAATTGAGCAAAGCTCTGCTAGTGAAACCCCAATGGGGATCTCTTTAGATCAAAAGATCTATGAGAGCAAAGCTCTGCTGTTTAAGATTAATTAAAATTAATTTAATCTAAGAATCAATTTTACCTAAAGTTTTTTCTAAAAACTTCGGAAAGAAGAGCAAAGCTCTAGAGTTCTTGAAGGCAAGAGCAAAGCTCTGAAGTTTTTTGAAAATAAAAATCGGAAAGATGATAAGCATCTGTGGGGGACCAAAGGTCCTATTTACAGGCATCAAGTGCCTCTTCGACTTCCAAAAGTTGTCACGGCGGTTGGAATTCCGCCACCGTTGCGCTCACGTTTGGGGCCACGTAAGCACAACGGTGGGGGGGCATTTGTTTACCCCAATCAGAGCAAAGCTCTGTTCAAATTCCGAGGCAGGAGATGAAGCAACGCTTCATCTTCCCCCAATCAGAGAAAAAGCTCTGCTTTGAAAATTTAAAATTTAATAAATGAAGCAACGCTTCAAATTATTTGCGCTGCGCAACACGCCACGTGTCAGGCGCAGATGCATCAGCGCAGCGCCCAAAGCGCGCACAATCAGAGCAAAGCTCTATTTAAAGGAAGCAACGCTTCAGTTGCGCATGCACTGCACTGCGCGACACGTGTCAGCGCAGATGCGCTCACGCAGTTGCGCTGCGCTGTGCGCTGTGCGACATGTGTCAGCGCGGTTGCGCTGCGCTGTGCGCTGCGCGACACGTGTCAGCGCTGATCCGCTAGCGCAGTTGCGCTGCGCTGTGCGCTGCGCGACACGTGTCATGCGCTGGGGCATCTGCGCCAAACAGAATTAAAATTCTAAGAAATCTTTTCTGTTCTTGTTAAAACAAGAAGATTTTCTTCTGCAAAGCAGAAGCCCTTAGATCAAAGATCCAACGGTGGGGAAAATTCCCCAAATCACTCAGAGAAAGATCTCTTTAACAAATTTAACTAATTTATGGGCACTATAAAAAGGACCCTACGCCTCAATTCAAAGGATCAACATTTTTCTTGAAAAAAGTCTAGAGCTTCAAACAGAGAGAGAATTCTGAGAAAATTTCAAAGAAAAAGGTAAAGACCTTCATGAGAGAAAAGAAATCTCTTTTAATAAATCATTGATCTAGAAACCAGATCAATGTTCTTCACATAATAAACAGTGCTTTGCACTTCTCATGAACCACTGGTTCTTTAAAAAAAAAACAACAAAACAACAAAATAAAAATAGTGCTTTGCACTTTTATGAACCTTTAGTTCTTGAAATAAAAAGAAAAACTTATTTTTCTTTGATCTAAATTAGATCAAGAAATAAAATAGTGCTTTGCACTTCTGTTCTTGAATCTAAAAGATTCTTAGTGCTTTACACTTCCAAACTGCGCTGTTGCGCTCTTAAGAGAGCGCCACGTGTCAGCTACTGAACAACTTGCGCTACGCGCTCTTGAAATAGAGCTTTGCTCTCTGGAATTGGTGCAACTCATCAGAGCGCGCCGCGTGTCAGCAGCGCAACAACGCAGCGCACTAGCGCAGCGCACTGCGCCGTTGCGCTCGCGCTCACCAGAGGTAATTGGCGCAAAGCGCCTGACAAATGCAATGCATTTCTTTCCTGAAGGGCCAGGCCCAGTTAAAAGACCAAGCAGGCCTAATTAAATTGATGCTCTGCATCATTTATAAATGGGCAGAGCCCAAACGAAATAATAAAAATGCTACGCATTTTTAAAGGGGCAGAGCCTAAACAAAACAGATGCCTTGCATTATTCATAAATGAGCAGAGCCCAGAATAAATTGATGCTCTGCATCTTTATAGGCAGAGACCAAACAAAAAAAATGGAAGAAATGTGATGCATTATTTAATAAAAGTGTTGAACATTTTCAACTGGACTTAGCCCAATCATGGCCGTAAGTCCTCAAATTAAATTGACTGAGCGATATTGCTCCCTTAAATCAATTTATATCCGGTTCGAGGGTACATCTCCGAACTCCTCTGACACTTGTCGTTGTAATCCTTCAACGTCGTCAGAGAGGTGACGGGTCCCGACGACCACACACGGAATATGGACCGAAACGTCCTTAAACTAATGATGGACCGAAACATCTTTAAACTAATGATGGACCACTACGTCCCTAAACTGGCGATGAACCACCATGTCCTTAAACTGGAACACAGACCACCATGTCTCTAAACTGGAACATAGACCACCACGTCCCTAAACTGGCAATGGACTGAAACGTCCTTAAACTAATGTTGGACCGAAATGTCCTTAAACTAATATCGGACCGAAACGTCCTTAAACTAATATCGGACCACCACGTCCCTAAACTGGAATATGGACCATCACGTCCCTAAACTGATGATGGACCACCACGTCCCTAAACTGGAAAATGGACCACTACGTCCCTAAACTGGAACAATAGAGCCTCAAAATGCTCTTTTGCCGGATCTAAACGATCTCGTTTAAGTTGATCTTAGCCCCCAAACACGGCTAACGTATCCTTAAACTTTCAAACGGACTATAAAACTCCAAATCAACCTTGGTTCAAGGGTACATCTCTGAACTTCTCTGACATCTGCCGTTGTAATCCTTCAACGACGTTAGAGAGGTGATGAGTCCCGGTGGTCAGATATTAAATCGATCATCACGTCAAGTTGATCTTAGTCCAAAACAGGACTAACGTATCCTTGACGAACGTTTAAGTTGATCTTAGTCACAACGCGACTAATGCATCCTTAAACTAAAAACACCAAACCCAAATCTAAGTAAATACGGATTTGGACTAATCCACGTCCTACGGGCGACGGCATTACTCAGTCTCCGTATACAATCCACGGGCAACCGCAAACAAAACAAACACACACGACACGAAGTGAAATTCTGGAGAAGGAGAAAGTTGTTACCGCGATGCGGTAGCGTAATTAACTGCAGGGGCTTGCGCCTACAGGGAAGAGCGTTCCCACAATCAAAAACCCCTCACCCTGAGGGGGAATCTGACGAAGTCTGCTACATCGGCCGCATCCGTCTAAACCTCCGATACACGGTGCCATAAATCAACTTGGCATCTTCGGAGAGGTAGACGGATAAAACCACATATCATCTGCCCCGAATCTCAGGCAAGACGCGAAGTCTAGGCCGCCATTCGGAGGGGAACACGTATGTTCGTCCGGCAAATCGCAATTTAGAGGAGAACCGGCAGGTACTGGATGCTCAGCAAGGAAGTCGGCGATGGCTTGGCCTTTCACTGCCTTAAGCGGCTGATAGGTTATTGAAAACTCCATTAAGAGCAGGGCCCATTTAGCGAGTCTCCCTGTCAATATGGCCTTTGACATTAGATATTTTAGGGGGTCCACCTTTGATATCAGACGGACTTCATGTGCCAATGCATAGTGCCGGAGTTTTGTTATCGCGAAGATTACGCCAGGCAGTGTTTTTCAATAGGGGAGTAATTGCTTTCTGCCCCCAGAAGAACTCGGCTTAAATAGTAGAGTGCTCTCTCCTTCCCTTGGTCATTTTCTTGCGCCCATAATGCGCCTAAGAAACCTTCGAGGGCCGTTGTATATAAGATAAGGGGCTTTCCCTTGACCGGAGCAGCCAGCACCGGCGGGTTCTGCAGGTATTGCTTGATTTCATCTAGCGCGCTCTGGCATTTTTGGTCCCAGAAAAAAGGAGTTCCCTTCTTCATCAGGTGACTGTAAGGACGGCACTTGCCTGACAGGTTGGCGATAAATCGCCGGAAGTACGCGAGCTTCCCTTGGAGAGACCGCAGCTGTTTGAGAGTCCTTGGCGGTGGCATTTCCATGATCGCCTTGATCTTAGATGGATCTATTTCGATACCTCGGTGTCGGATGATGAATCCTAGGAATTTACCCAAGGAAACTCCGAACGCGCATTTGAGGGAGTTCATCTTCAACTTATATTGCCGAAGGCGTTGAAATACGGTCTTCAGATGCTCTAAATGCTCTTCATATGACGTGCTCTTCACTACGAGGTCGTCGATATAGCACTCGACGATTTCATGTATGAGATCATCAAAGATCTTTGTCATAGCTCTCTGGTAGGTGGTACCGGCATTTTTTAATCCGAAGGGCATAACTTTGTAGCAGAATATGCCCAAAGGAGTCCGGAAAGCGGTGTGCTACTGATCTTCGGGATGCATCTTTATCTGATTGTACCCTGATGAACCACCCATAAAGGAGAAAACCTCATGAGTGGACGTGTTATCTATCATCAGCTCGGTTACCGGTACTAGGAAATCGTCCTTCGGGCAGGCTTTATTGAGATCCCTGAAATCCACGCATATGCGCACCGTCCCATTTTTCTTCATTACCGGGACGATGTTGGCGATCCAGTCAGGATATTGTACTTCTTGGATAAATCCAGAATCGATCAGCTTCTTGACTTCGGCGTTGATGCTCATCTCAAGCTCGAGCCGCATCCTTCTCGGCGCCTGCTTGACTGGCTTGATATCAGGAGATATTGCTAATTTATGCACAGCAATCTCTGGATCTAATCCCGGCATCTCGGAATAGTTCCACGCGAAGCAATCTTTATGCTGTAGAAGCACGTCCTTTAATGCAGCCTCCCTTTCTTCAGATAGCAGCTCGCTGACGAATGTCGGTCGCGGATCGTCTGCCGGTCCCAACTCAATCTTCTTGAGGTTATCCGCAGTAGTATGTATGCCATCTTCCAGTTCTTTCGGGGCCGGTGGAAATTCTGAGATTACCTCATTGTCATTGTTTTCGAAGCACCAAGGGAGCTCATCTATGTCCTCGGGCTCTTCTTTTAATATTGTAATCATGTGACAGGTGCGAATCTGCTTCCAAGATCGATGTGGGTCTGGTTCGGCTCTTGCGGCTTTGAGTTCGTGCTTTTGTGGCGGCGTTACCCTCCAACTGCTGGATAAAGCAAATCTGCCTTGCTGGTACTGGTCTTCGACCCAGTTCTTGAAGGTGAAGCAGTCTTCGATAGGGTGTCCTATGGCTCGGTGATAAGAGCAATAGCCCGGATGAGAAACTTTGTTAGCTTGCTCAGGGTGTTTAGACTCTGGAAGTGCGATCATTTGATGTTTTATAGCGAGCTCAAGTAACTTCTTCGTCTTGTCTCGGGGGAAGGAATACACTCGACTCATCTTCTTCATGAGGGACAAATTCGGGCCGCGCAATACCCGATCACATAACTCTCTAATCCTGCATCGTTGTTGTCGGCTCCTCTTTCCGCTTCTTGACCTACTTCTGCCTCTGCGTCGGGCCTTTTGTACAGCGGGTTGACAGGGAGGAGCATCTTGGTCTTTTGCGGCCTGTTGAAATAGACGTTGCATCCTGGCCTTCTCGTAGATGGCCATCTCACGATTATGGTCTTCCCGAGCTTTTTGACCCGCTTTCCTGATAAGCTTGTCTATTTGTTCTTCAAACGACGGACTCGACATTTCGATTGCGGGATCTAGTTTTGATGAGGGGTTGGCATTGCTGGACAGGGCGTTTTCCTCCTCATTGAAGTTATATACGGCGTAGCTACCGTGGACTCGCTCCCGTTTACCGGATCTCACGTATCCAAGGCCGAGCGTTTCCATTCTCCCGTTGGGCAATTTGCGCTGAGTTCCAGGGATATCTCAAATCCTGTTGTAGAACCGAGCTTGTCGAGCAGTCTGTTTTAAGGGTACTCCTTGGCCCTTTAATAGCCTCTTTAGTCCATTTGTGTAGTATCTGGGCAAACGGATGGGTTGGAGCCTGTCGAGTGTAGCATCCGCACTATGCCATATCTCTTTCTCCACTCTCGTTTCTGTGGATTGGTAGAATAGGATCACCTTTTCACCCTTTTGCATGGGAGGGACGTAAAACGTCTGCAGGTCCTGCACATTATGAGCTTGAAGTGCGTCGAGATCCTTGTAGCGTTTCCGTGGCACCATGGTGATTTGCAAACTCTGATCATCGCTAGGGGATGCTTGTATTGACGGCCGATTGGAGAACACGGCATTAACCTCATCTTCCGAGTCACTTCCGAAGATCAACATAGGGGCGGACGTTCCTGGGTTGTTGCGTCGAGGCGGCCCAGCGTAAACTATCTCTTCTTCTTCTTCGGTATCGCTTCCGAAAACAGGGATGGTAGCGGCGGCTTTGTTCTCCGACTTGCGACACTTTTCTGTATCCTCGAAGTCTGGCGAAAAGTACTTTTCATCTTCGTACTTGCGGACTTCGTTCACGGAGAATGGGTTCAGCTAACCCGTCACGGTATACTCAAAACCATCCTTGAAGTACTTCATACACTGATGCTGTGTAGAAGGGATGATGTTGTACTCGTGTAACCAAGGACGACCGAGCAAGGCGTTGTAGCAGGTCTTGGCGTCAATGACGTGAAACTTGATGTCCGTGACGAGCAGTCCGAAGCGTAATGTTAGTATTACAGATCCGAGAGTCCGTGATGACTGAGAGTCGAAACCGGAGATGGTAATTTTGTCACGAGCGAGGTGCTGTACGCTCCTGCAGATTTCCTTCAACACCCGAACATTAAGGAGATTGACAGAGGATCCATTATCCACCAAGATTTTGCCTATCTTGATATCATGGCAGTATCCAGAGACATATAGGGGACGGTTGTGGTCGCACGTCCCGAGAAGAAGGTCTTCGTCACCGAAAGTGATGTCGGCCGTGTGCACCTCTTCCAGTTCATCCTTCATCCTTTCTGCGGCGAAGAAGGCTTGGAATTGCTCGGGTTCTTATAACGTCTTGATTAATGAATCTCGCGCTTCTTTTGATAATAGGAGGGCATCGAGAATGCTGAGCTGAGAAGGTAGCTTCCTTAGGTGCGCTAGGATGTTGTAGTCCACCTTACCCTTCCTGGGAGGGTCCTTGGCAGTCAGCTCTTTCATGACTTGGTCATCTAAGGCGATATCCCCGGTGACCTTCTCCTTTCCCTTATCTTTTCTATTCGCGGGTCCGAGATTCTTTTCCGGGAGCGTGCGACTGCGCAGCTGAATATTTTCGCAGGCCTCCGGTTCTTCCTCTTTCCTAAGACGGACTCTTTAAAGAGGGGGCCCAAAGCCATTTCCTCATCAGAGTCGCTCCCAAAGGTGAGAACTTGTGATCCTCCGGCGTCGACCATGTAACAGCTGTCGGTAGTTCTTTTGTGCCTGTCGGTTGTACTTCTTCGCTCCCGACGAGTTCTGCGTTTCATACGCTTAAAATGCTGCCGGTGGGCAACATATCCTTGCCACCATATCCTAAAAGCGTCGCATTCCTCCGTAGGGTGTGAAATTTTTCGATGATATGAGCAATAATTAGGGTGCCTATCCGCCCCATCGAACGCGTTTTCTTCTGAGGGTGGTAGCTTCATTCCCATCGACATGGCTTTGGCAAACCTTTTCCTCGTCTTAAACACATTTTTATTCGCATCGGATGTCTTTTGATCTGGCGGGAGTGCTTCGACTTTTTCGTTTAGTCGCCTGCGCTTGGCTCCTTCCGATGCGGCCATCTCACGCTCCTGATCGGCTTTACTCTTCAAACGAATCTCGTCTAGAAAGGTGTCGATCATTCCCTCTGTTGGCCATATAAGTTCTGGCTAAGGCTGTGCCCCCAGTTTCTCAGTGCTAGGAGCTTTCTCCTCTTCCGAGTGGGAAATCACATGACAACTCGCCATATGTCCCTCGGATTCATCCGATGAGCTCTCTCCATCATCTTCCTCCTAAAAGACGTGGTTAAGGAACTCTTGTAGCGTGACGGGAGTCCGCGCTTTTTGGTTGTACTCCTCCAGCGCGTCGATCTGTTTCTGTAAATCCGTGCGCTTGTCTCCAGGTTTCATGGGCTTCTTAGATTTCTTCTTCTTTTTCTTCGAAGATTTTGACGGCTGGGTGTGAGCACTTGGGCCATCACCATGAATCTTTGTAGTTGGGCGCGGCTTCAACATCCCTTCGATGGTTTGAGGTTCAAGCGGGTCCTTCCATTCGACTGCTGGGCACGCATGAAGATCACTCAGCATTTTTCTGGTTTTAGCCGACAGCATGACTTCCCATGGAGCTTCCTCGATGAAAGAACAGGTTGCCCCCGGTGTGTCCGCTTTCTTAGGAGTATGCGGCTGTGGCGGATTCACCTTCCACTTTTCGGACAGCGCAAACTTTCCCTGGAGGTATTGATCCTCAATCCATCCTTTGAAGACGAAGCAATCCTCAATCGGGTGGCTTACCGTTTGATGGTAGGGGCAATAATTAGGGTTATTCACCTCAGTGGGTTGTGGCGGTCGCCTTGGATTTGGCAAGTTTATAAGTATGTTGCGCATTGCCAGCTCGAATAACCGTTTTGTCTTATCCCGCGAGAACAAGTAGGGGCGCTTCATCTTCTCATTATAATACCGGCGTCTTTCTTCCAGTTGATCCGCCAGCTTTGGGGCACTGGGTTGCTGCTGAGCATTCGCGATGAAGGTTGCCTTCCCTTTACCCTTGTCACTCCGAGGCT
This sequence comes from Agapanthus africanus, assembly GCA_030015575.1. Classification (NCBI taxonomy): domain Eukaryota; kingdom Viridiplantae; phylum Streptophyta; class Magnoliopsida; order Asparagales; family Amaryllidaceae; genus Agapanthus; species Agapanthus africanus. Next base: position 635,627,349 of record JASDDO010000014.1, on the reverse strand, counting down.
CCGGCTTCGGGGGAGACGGTCTGTGACCCATCTGGTCCATCTGGGCCAACTTGTCGATTAAAGCCTGGAATATGGTTAGCTTAAAGAACATCATAAACTGGGAGATAGTGACGTGAGGGTCTAGGGTTCCTACGAACATGCCCACCGCGAGCGCTTCCTCAATGCGTTGTTCGCATTTCGACCACAAATTTCGCCAGCGTATAGCGTACTGGACCCACGTTTCGCCTGGTTTCACCCTGGCATTAATTAATGCTGTTATCGGAGTGCGTTTGCTGGCGCTTACGAATCGCTGAGTAAATAGCAATTCCATTTCAGCGAACGTCTTGATGGAATCGTTCGGGAGTTCCGAATACCATTCGAACGCTGTTTCTGATAAGCTGCCCATTAACTGGCGAAGCAATAGTTTATCGTCACCGCCGGTGTTACCGCAAAGGGCCCTGAACTGGGCAACATGTTGGTGGGGATTGCCGGTCCCCTTATACATGTGGAATTTTGGTATTGTATAACCCGGCGGATATTTGATTTGGTCATACCAGCTCGGATATGGACGCCCCGTTTTTACGACTTGACCAGCTGCCTCAGTCGCATGATGAACCCTGATTTGCTGGGCTATATAGTCGTCCAAGTCAGCCTTGGAGATTGTCTCCTCCTTGGCCGTTGAGAGAGCCGGCGGTGGATTTGACGTTTCTCCCCTGTCGTCTTCAAGGACGATCGGAGGATCCTCAGCAGGTGGGTCTTGTTGGATCATCATTCCCACCATGTCTTGGAATAAGTGGGCTATTTGCTTTATATTGGCTGCTTGTTCTGCAGCCTCTCTATCTTTCTTTTCCAGTATCCTCCGGAGGAACTCGGCGTCGGTTTCCTGTTCTTGTTGCTGATCAGAGGACGCCTCGGGGTCTTCTTTCGGCCCAGTAAGCGCGGCCATTGTGATCATCATTTCCTGGAGCTTTTGCTGTTGCTCCTGAGCTTTGGTCACCGACCGTGTAAGCGGTCTATGACCTGTGGACGCACGGCTATCTTCTTTCCCCGACGCCATGTATACAGTGTGGACCATCCTGCCCCCGGCCTTAGGGTGTCTGGGCTCAGCACTTTTAGCTTTCGTTGCAGGCCCGGGGATCTTCTCTGGCCTCTTCTTTTTATGAGCAGTGGAAGTTGAGGGGGCCGTTGAAGTGGGCACCCAGACAGCTTTTCGTGGCTTAGCCTGGTGACTGACTTCATGTTGGATTTTCAGCTTCTTGTGCTGGCGGGAGAAATTTGGATCGATCACCGAGTCTCGGGTCTGCCGCCAGACTTTATAGATTTGGGAGGACAACCGTTGAGGATATTGGGGCTGTTCTGGCTTTATTTCCGCGGCCTTTTTCAGCGGAGGGGGAGACCTTTTTAGCACCGCGGTAGGAGAATTCCTACGCATCTTATTTAGCATCTCAAAGCTGTTCCCAGTTGGAACGGCAGCATTAACTTCTGTCGTCGGGGCTGTAGGAGTTAGCCCAGAAGGAGAGTTGCCTCCGGCCTTCCTCACTCGGTGCCAGTAGCGACGTCGAGCGTGTCGTGCTGATGGAGTCGGCTTGGTGAGGGTGATAGGCTCATCTTGCCCCCTGTGTAGGTAGGGGGTCGCTGCTGGTGTCAGCCTGTTAAAGACCGATGTCCTCTGGGTAGCAGGAGCAGGAGCTGGAACAGCCAATCTTGTAAAGACAGATCCTTTGGTAGGAGAAGCTGCCTTGACGACTTCAGGAGCAGGGATGGTTATCCTCTTCGGAATAATCTTCTCTAGGATTGCAAGCTTCATTGTGGGCCCGGAGGAATTTTGGACCAATCTGGCGAAGACCGAGGAGCTGGACGACCTGCTGAGAGGGGCCGTGGGAGTAGCAAGTCGATCAAAGACCGACTTCTTTGACGCTTCCGGTACGGGCATTGGGATGTTAATGTTCACCGGCGGGAGCATGGTCCCAAAGAATAGACCAGTGGTAGCTTGAGTCACTTGCTCCACAGGCATAGTGAATAGGGAAGCAGCCTGCGGTCCATATGCCACACCTCCAGGTGAGGCGGAGCGTCGGTTGCATTTGTAGTTGGAGCAGTTCGAGCAGTTGCCAGCCATTGATCCTTTTGCTTTCTGCAGCAAACGAAACGCCAAATCTTAGTACTTCGAAACCCAAGGGCAACCATTAGCGAACCGCGTTTGGTTCGCGAATCACGACACACGAAGTGTGGAGTGGAAAGAGGAAAAGGTCCCACCGGGCGTGCCAGAATCTGTTCCCCTCCGAATGGCGGCCGCGACGCTGGGACGTCTCGACTGAGATTCGGGGAAGATGCTAATTGGTGATATCCGTCCACCTCTCCGAAGATGCCAAGTTGATTTATGGCACCGTGTATCGAAGGTTTAAACGGATGCGTCCGATGTAGCAGACTTCGTCAGATTCCCCCTCGCTTGAGGAGGTTTTGATTGTGGGGACGCTCTTCCCTGCAGGCGCAAGCCCCTGCAGTTAATTACGCTACCGCATCGCGGTAACCACTTTATCCTTCTCCAGATGGTCACTTCGTGTCGTGTGTGTTTATTTTGCGTTTAGTTGCCCGTAGATTGTATATGGAGACTGAGTTATGTCGTCGCCCGTAAGGCGTGGACTAGTCCAAATCCGTATTATCTTAGATTTGGGTTTGGGGGTTGTGTTTAAGGATACGTTAGCCTCGTTTGAGACTAAGATCGACTTAAACGTTTGTTAAGGACACGTCAGTCTAGTTTTTAGACTAAGATCAACTTAACGGGATCGTTTAGATCCAACAAGAGAGCAGTTAAGGGAGCCCTGTTGTTTAGTTTAGTGACGTTACGGTCGATAGGTAGTTTAAGGACATTGCGGTCCATAGGTAGTTTAAGGACATTGCGGTCCAATGTTAGTTTTAAGACGTTGCGGTCAAGGTTAAGGACGTCGTAGTCCGTGGATTTAAGGACTCCACAGTCCAATGTTAGTTTTAAGACGTCACGATCAAGGTTAAGGACGTCGTAGTCCGTGGATTTAAGGACTCCACATTCCAATGTTAGTTTTAAGACATCACGGTCAAGGTTAAGGACGTCATAGTCCATGGGTTTAAGGACCCCACAGTCCGTCGTTAGTTTTAAGATATCACGGTCAAGGTTAAGGACCTCATAGTCCATGGGTTTAAGGATCCCACAGTCTGTATCAATGTGTGGTCATTGGGACCCGTCACCTCTTTGAAGACGTTGAGGAATTACAACGCCGAGTATCAAAGGAGTGAAGAGATGTACCCTTAAACCGAGGTAGATTAAATAATCTTTGGCCCAATTTGGAACCAAGACCAATTAATTAGATTATGAGCCCATTGGCTCAGTTGAATTTGAATTGAGGACTTATGGCCAGCTTGGGCTAAGTCCAATCATATTTAGAAGAAAGGAATGTTTAAAAATAGTGATAAATAAAATTATTTGTTAGTGTTTTAAATAAATTCATTTAGATTTTAATTTTTTTTATTAGAGAAAAATCACTTATAAAATTATTTTTGATATTCTTAAAAGACAATAAAGTATTAAGAGATTTATTAAGAAGTTTTTGAAAAGAAAAGATTATTTATTAAGTATTTTAAGAGTTTAATTAGATTTTATTTTAATAAGTATTCCAAAAAAGAAAAATCTATTTTTTTTTGAAAAGCGCTTTTTAAGCCATTAGATCTGATCTTTTAATCTTAGCCCTTAATCTCTCCAAACCCTAATCTCTATGTTATAGATTAACCATATTCCTATTTTCTCTTTTTTTTTTATTTCTCTCCTCCTTTTTTTATAACATCTTCTACCTTCAAAGCCGTAGCCTAAGGAACCAGGCGAAGGAGAAGAAAGATCCCACGCATCCACGAGCCTCAGTTGGTCGAGGCGTCCTTTACTTTACGATAACGATGATTCTAGATAATGCTTTCTCTGTAAGTCCCCCAATATTATATCTAAAAATATTTATATCTTGCTAAACCTATTGCTATGTTGATATACCCTGTTAGTATGACCATGTACTATTGTACTACACGACATGAATCGAATTCAGAAAATTAATTATTCGTATTTTACGAAATTTAAGAAACCATGAGAGCTTGCTGGAATTTCTGGACAGTCGGTATTAAAACGGCCATAACTACTGCTATAGGAACCCAAATGGAATGATTCTTTTTTGAAATAAAACTGCATAAAAATATCTACAGTTTTCATAACATTAGCGTTCTCTGAAACAAACTGATACTGGGTCGTTCCGGCTAAAACTTTTGCTACTGATGCAATTTCGATGTTATGGAAATCACCGACTAACCCGGTATTTGATTTTTAGTTTATTCTCTTTAATAATTTTACCGGTCCGCCTTTTAGGTTATAAAGTCTGAGTCCTACTTGCACAATAAGATTTTAGGACTAATCCCACTGTGCTTTTGTCACAACTTAGCGACAAGAACGTATACGGACAAATTCTGTCCAGATTGGTGCACTGTTTTTCAAAATGTTATAACTAGAACTCCAAACTCGATTTTTAGGTGTATGGATTCCTAATATATATACATACAATTTTCCCATGAAACCAAGTCCCAAAAATATATAAATCGACACGATACAGGCTCTGCGAATCATAAAATGTTTGTTGTTCAGAAAAGATAAAATTGTTTTGAAACACTTAGACTACAAAATCATAACTATAGTTTCGGAAATCCAAAGCGCGCAAACTCGCGTGTTTTAGATAACTAGACTGAAAGAACTTTTATCTCTAGTATAATCCGAGAAAAGTAAACCGATAGAATATATCGCAGACTGCGTTTTAAAAACATATGTCGGCGCTGGCCAGATTCCGATCTGTTCCGCACAGTGAAACCGAAACGCATCTTTCTCTCCAAACCAAAAGTCGGATTTGGACGAGACTTGACCCATGAAAGCGAAACACATAAAACTGCATTCTTTGTTTATTTTAGTTTTCATATCAATTAAGTAATTATTAGTTTTCAGTGTTACTTTAAAACATCGTTTCCAGTTCATGCTTGATCATATCACCTAGTGACATTCATGCCTTGTGAACTTGAATATATATACCGACTTGAACTCTAACTATGTTCTTATCGATGCATTATTGTTATCATGTGGTTATCGTGTATTTCGTGAGTTACAAATCTTGAAACCATGAATTTCGTGAATCTAATGAATCTCGTGAACATGATATGTATAATAGACACTGGTGTGTGTGTGTGTCTTATATATATTATATATATATATATATATATATATATATATATATATATATATATATATATATTATATATATATATATATAATATATATATATATATATTTCAACTAGAATCCTATAAGATAGATTTAGAAACTTGTCATTCCCACTTTTTTACCATTAAATTAACTTTGGGATGTGTGCTGCCAATTATGTTATGTTTGGTAATAAATGAAATCTCTTATTCATAATTGTTAGCACACATCTCAAAGTTAATTTAATGGTGAAAAGTGGGAATGATATATTTCCAAATCCTTCCAATATGATCTTAGTCGATATATATATATATATATATATATATATATATATATATATATATATATATATATATATATATATATATAATGGGGATGGGGTAGCTCAACGACTGGGGGTATTTATATATAACAGAGGATCGTTCGTGTTAATCATAGACCCTATGGGTCATTGCATATATATATTATATATATATATATATATATATATATATATATATATATATATATTATAACACGAATATGGTGAATCTCGTGCTCTTGTTGTTCTGTGGGTGAAACAGAATATCATAGTTATATAATAAAACTCCCACAAATCGAGCTTATGCTTATAATTAATAATACTGAAATATCAAATATCATGATACTCTAACTATTTTGCACTGATTAACACATGTTACTTATTTGACATGCATACTACCGTTTATGTTCACAAGTTATTCTCATGCCTATTATGTATAGCATGTTTCTTTTCAAATAACTTTTTTTATAAAATGGCGACTTACCGAACTTTAGTTCGCTGACGGCATTCCTATTTTTTGTTTCTTTTTTGGGGAATGTCGTCAGACGATAGTGGGGCATGAGACGAGGCTAGGTAGGAAGTAGTACCAACTGAGGAGAATTTCGATCAATTCTTGACGTGGGTCGGGATCGCGTCAAGATGTTACCTTCTGTTGATCTGCTGATGGCGGCGATGGACGGCTGAGATTAGATCTGGAGGCTGGCTCCTGAAGCGTGTGGATCTCAATGGGTTTGAGGTTGTTTGGCCGAGCTACCTACAAGGAAGTCCCGGGGTGGTTGTACCATCGAGGACCCTCTGACGGTCAAGTCAGAGAGGAAATCCGAGCAGAGTAACGGCTTAGTGGAGTAAAAAATGGCTTACTTGAACCGTATGAAGGAGGGTTTTATATAGCGGTGCAGCAGGCAGGCAAGCACGAGAATCACACCGCCGTCACGCCCCCGTGATGGGCAGGATCTCCCATTAATGGCGAGATAGGCTCGGTAATGGGGGATCGTGATGGCGTGGAACGTGTGATGTGGCCGGCGGATATCTCGCGCATGGCGAGATTCGCAGGATGGCGGTTGCACCTGTGAGCGTGTCGTTGATTGGTCGATGAGACCGAGGAAGATGACCTCGGCGGAGAGCTCGCGGACGAGCGGGAGAGCCGAGGTATCTTAGTTCCGCGGTAGCTCGGAGACGAGCTGGGAGGCCGAGGAGGCCAATTGTGCAGGGGGCTCGGAGGTGAACCAGCGTTTGTTTGTGGGACGGGCACAGGAGTGGCCTGGTCGGCCACTGTAGGTCAATTCTTGTGAGCTTTGGGACACGTCCTCTGCTACGTGTCATGATCTGGGAGATCACCGATATCGAGCATCATCATTAGCCCCCCACTCTCGTCCCGACCAGCTGACGGGTCGGGTCGAGAGTGGTCTGCCGGGTCACCCGAAGTGAGCTCCTTTTCAAAGATATCATCGGGGGCGTGTTCTCGGGCAATTTGTTATATTTTCTGGATGAGGCCAGCGAATCAGGGGTGAGATCTTTGCATTAAAGAGGGTGCGCCGGATCGGGCGTACGTCACTGAAGCGACAGCCTACGTGTCGAGCGCTGGTTGGCTGACACGACGAGCCGCAGACTTCTGGCGTCTAATGGTATATGGCCAATACGCGTGCGACGGGTGGAGCGATCGTGGCCGTCGAATGCACTGAACCGTTTCAGCGGGAGATGACTGTCACCGTAGGATGTGTACGCTGGAAGCTATAAATAGAGGTGGGGTCCGCTTCAGGGCTCATATTTCTTCATATTTTCCTCGTTCTTGATCTTGTTAGCTTGGCGCTCTCCTTTTTAGGTCGGATCTCTACGTTTTCTCTCTCGAGGACTTCTCTCCATCAGGTTAGATATCTTCTTTTGAGGATTCTGTAGATGTCGTCGGGGAAGGTTCTAGGGATCTTCCACTGAGTCGGAGTCTTCCTGGGGAGTTAGGGTTAAATCCTCTTCCCGGGGTCGCGCGACAGAGGCGGTTCCCAGAGTGGAGGTGGCAGACTCCCCTGTTGTGCCATCCTTGGTGAGGTATGAGGACGAGCTTGCCACCGCTCGAGCTCGTTTCCATATCCCTTCCGGCTATACGCTACGTTTGGCCGAGGAAGGAGAGAGGGCAGATCAAGTACGGGGTAAGGAGATTGACTTGTACCTGAAAGCCTTTTGGGCCGGAATGCGCCTGCCTTTCTCTCCCGAGGTTGTTAGAGCGCTAAATTACTTTGGGCTAGCCTCGGGCCAGCTAGTGCCGAACTCCTGGAGGATTCTCCTTGGGTTCCTGGTCCATTTGAAGTTGCAGGTTGCAGATGATCCCTTTCAGTCTGTCCACCCTAGCATCCTCTCTCATTTACAAAGGTCACCCTGGCACTCGCACGGACGACCCGAGATGGGTTTACCTCTCCTTTAGGAAACAATGGGGAAGTGCAACCGGGTCGGGAGTCGTCGTCTTACCTTCTTCCATCCACGATTGGAAGAAGAAGTTTTTCTTTGTTGGGCCGCCAGAGGATAAGGATGGCCCATGTCCACCCAGTGGTCTAGAGATAGGTGCTGGCGGGGAAATCAGTCCAACGATCCCGACGCGATGAAAGTGGCGGAGTGGGAGCCCATTCCCCGGGCTGACATGCTACTTTCTGAGCGGGCCCTTAGTTAGGCCGGGCACAGCCCTGCCCAGTTCGTCGGTAAGTTATGAGATTGCAGGCGATCTGTTAGGCTTGCGTTTGTTTTCATTTTTATTTGTGTTGATGACTTCATTGCATCTTGTTTTGTGCAGAACCCATGGACTTGAGCCAACTTCGATCGGCCATGTGCAAGCCGAAGAAGGGATTGAAAGCTGGAAGTGCCAGCTCTTCTCGTCCGACGTCGGTCCCGGCTCCCCCGGCAGCTGTCCCACCCCAATGTTCGAGTGCGGGCTGTGCCCCGGAGCCCAGCCAGGCACCGAGCCGAAAGCGGGTTCGGGGACAGGAGGCCCAGGCTTCGGAGTTAGAGACCAGCTCTCCACCGTCGTCTCTCAAGAGGTTCCCCCGAACAGTTCCACGGACCCCGACCTCCCCGATCTTGGGGGACGAGGGGGACCTCCGCTTTGAGGTGCCCTCGGGGCTCTCCGTAACTGATAGCTTGCTGGTCGACATGGAGAGGTCGGCTGGGGGCAAGGTCCCTCGGGGGACTCTCAAGGCGCAAATGGCGGCCATCGCCCAAGAGGCCGTGCAGGTCAGTGCTCGCACCTCACTCGATTTTTCACTCAGCGTCTCATCATTCGTGAGATTTGGTGCTCCCCTTCTCTTTCTGACCCCCTTCTGATTTCCTTTAGGTACTCCAGCACGTCGCCCTCGTCATCCAGATGGAGGAAGAGGAAATTTCCCCGGCGATGCGGGCCGCGGGCGAGTTCTCCTCGCTGGAGGAGAGCTCAAAGCTGGAGCTGGAGGCAGCGATGGCGAGGGTCGCTACCCTGGAGGGCGAGGTGGCGGCCGGGAAGCAGGAGGTGGTGGCCGTGAAGTAGGAGATTGCCAGGTACCACGAAGCCGCCCAGGGCGCTGAGGCCAAGCTTCAGGACTCCAAGGTGCTCGTCGGCACCATGAAAAAGTCGGCGAGCACCCTCCGGAAGGAGCTGTAGGCGGCAATAGAGGGACGAAGAGCCGATCTCAGAGCGGCGAAAGCAATGGAGAACTACAAGAAGTCGGAATATTTTTACACTGTCCTAGCCTCGACCATTACCCTCATCTGGCATGAGGCCCTCGACGCCGTCAAGGCTCGGATGCCGGAGTTCGATGACGCAGAGCTCCGAGCTAATTATCCTCGCGGGGATGACGAGCAGGGAGATGACCCCGGGGGCGAGGCCGGGAAAGAGATTTTCGGTGAGGGCAGCGCCAAGGCTCCTTTGATGGGCGCTAAGCCGCCATACACCGCCTGAGTCGTTGTAGATATTGAGCTTCCCGGGGTTGCGCCTGGCCCTGAGGCCTGAAGCCCCTCGTCTTCTTGTTTATTTTCTTTTGTTGCATCGGGAATTTTGTAGACCTCCGGGCATTTTGTAAGGCTGGGGAGCCCCCAATACCCTTGTAAAGGCTTTGATTTTGGGAATGAATTATTTTTGCAATAGTATTTGCGCGCGTATTTTCTTTTGTCGGTAAACACTTGTATTTTCACAGTACTACCTTCGTGCTGTGTCGGTTCTTCATCTAGAGATCACGCGTCGATTTGAATCTGTTCACTTGCCAAGTGTGCAAAGACCGGCGGGAAGACGGTATCTCCATGGCCCCGAAGTCGAGGTGGAGATCGCTCAGACGTAGATAGACCGGATGCCTCTTGGTGAGGGCTTTTGTTCCTTAGTCGTGGGAGGAACGGAGAGGCATGCTAAGGATGGGCCGAGAAGGGTAGCTGCCCGGTGCCTCATGGTGAGGGCTTAGCTCCTTAAGGACGGGCCGGACAGGGTTGCTTCCCGGTGCCTCTTGGCGAGGGCCTTGATCCCTGGCATTTTGGGGTAGGGATCTACCAGCCAGGGATAGCGAGCAGGGTAGCTGCTCGGCTGCCTCTTGTTGAGGGCTTTGATCTCTGGCGTTGTGGGGTAAGGAGCTACCAGCCAGGGATAGCCGAGCAGGGTAGCCGCTCGGCTGCCTTTTGGTGAGGGCTTTGATTTCTGGCATTGTGGGGTAGGGAGCTACCAGCCAAGGATAACCGAGCAACGGCGGGCCCGGTTGCCTCTTGGTGAGGGCTTATATCCTTAGCGCGGGAGGGGACGTAAGAGACCTACTAAGGATGGGCCGAGTAGGGTTACTGCCTGGTGCCTCTTGGCGAGGGCTTTGATCTTTAACGACGGGCCGAGCAGGGTTGCTTCCCGGTGCCTCTTGGCGAGGGCTTTGATCCCTGACGTTGTGGGGTAGGGAGCTACCAGCCTGGGATAACCGAACAAGGGCGGGCCCGGTTGCCTCTTGCGAGGGCTTTTGATCCTTAGCGCGGGAGGGGCCGTAAGAGGCCTACTAAGGACGGGCCGAGCAGGGTTGCTGCCCGATGCCTCTTGGCGAGGGCTTTGATCCTTAAGGATGGCCGAGCAGGGTTGCTGCCCGATGCCTCTTGGCGAGGGATTTGATCCCTGGCATTGTGGGGTAGGGAACTACCAGCCAGGGATAGCCGAGCAGGGTAGCCGCTCGGCTGCCTCTTGGCGAGAGCTTCGATCCTTGGCGTTGTGGGGTAGGAAACTACCAGCCAGGGATAGCCGAGCAGGGTAGCCGCTCGGCTGCCTCTTGGTGAGGGCTTTGATCCTTAGCGCGGGAGGGGCCGTACGAGGCCGGCTAAGGATGGACCGAGCAGTGAAGCTGCTCAGTCGCCTCTTGGCGAAGGCTTTGATCCCTGGCGTTGTGGGGTAGGGAACTACCAGCCAGGGATAGCCGAGCAGGGTAGCCGCTCGGCTGCCTCTTGGTGAGGGTTTTGATCCTTAGCACGGGAGGGGCCGTACGAGGCCAGATAAGGATGGACCGAGCAGTGAAGCTGCTCAGTCGCCTCTTGGCGAGGGCTTTGATCCCTGGCGTTGTGGGTAGGGAACTACCAGCCAGGGATAGCCGAGCAAGGTATCCGTTCGGCTGCCTCTTGGTGATGGCTTTGATCCTTAAGTATGGTCGAGCAGGGTTGCTGCCCGGTGCATCTTGGCGAGGGATTTGATCCATGGCATTATGGGGTAGGGAACTACCATCCAGGGATAGCCGAGCAGGATAGCCGCTCGGTTGCCTCTTGGCGAGGGCTTCTATCCTTGGCTGTAACACCTTAGAATGTGTTTTGTAGCTAATTATATTTTAATGTATGGTTTTTAATAAAAAGTTTACCAAATTAAGTTTTAAATATTTTATCCTATTTAATGTGTATTTTATTAGAATTTTGTTAGGCACACACACACACTTGTGCATGTTAGCTAGGGTGTTAGTTTGGGGTTTAACCATCTCTTAATCTAGTTTTAGGCTTTGTTTTAGTGCTTTGGGTTGTTAGGTGTGTTATGGTTGTATTTATTCATGTTGGTTTTAAAATGAGAATGAATTTGGAAAATGATTTTTATTTAAAAGGGTTTTATTTTAATGGTTGAATGGTTGACTATGATGGCTTTAAAAGGGAGAGTGAGAGAGAGGGCATGGGGCATCATGGCATGAGCCATGCCCATTTAATGAAGAGAGAGAATGAGAAGGGGGTCTTTGTTGTTTGTTCTCATTTCTCCCTCTCATTTCCTTGCTCTCATTCTCTCACACTCTCACACACACACACACAATCACCTGCATTACCAGAAGCAGTAGCTCCAGCATCACCATCATCAGCTCCAGCATCACCATCATCAACTCCAGCATCACTATCATCAGCAACAACAGCAGGCAGCAACAGCAGCAGTAGGAGCCCCAGCGACTTACAGCAACTCCTTCCACTTCTTCACCTGCCTTCTAGGGTTCATTAGGTATATTTCTTGAACCTCATTTCGTGGTTTGCTTAAGTTGTGCATCGATTGCTTCGATTGGTGTTAAATAGCTAGTTTAGTGCTAATTGTGGTATTTATGTGGAACTTCGATTAAGTGATGATTGAGTGGGTAAACCTAGTCTATTTTAGTGTTAATAGGGTCACCTTAACTGAGTTTAACCCCAGATTACACTAAAATACCATAAGGTTTCTAATTTGTGCAATTTGGCATTTTTCATGCGATATTTGTTACTTCTGAGATCTGCTTTGACCCGGACCTTTCAGGGTAAAATTGAGGAAACTGGAGCATGCCTGTTAGGTCTAGACACCACCACCAAAACACGAGCCACCAATTCTAATCCCTGGCCGCCAATTAATTCAGTTTGGCCGCAAATTGCGGCCAGGAAGGGGGCAGGGATGTTGAGGTCTTGGATAGGGTTCTCTGATGTGTATTGTAGTGTTTTGGCATGTCTAGTTTTGTAAGATTTGGCCTGTAGGAAAATCTGAGATCAAATACCGTTTTTCATGTCCGTTTTGTTTGCGCGATACGCGCGATACGTGAGAGGGTTCTGTGATCCAGCGTATCGCGGCGTGTCGCGATGGTTTTAGACGCGTACACACACGATTCAGCGTATCGTGCACACGCGCGTTTAGTTCGCGACGCGAGTTTCTCGTTTTGGTTCGATATCGCGTTTCGCGGAATATTTGGCTTATATTTGATTTCCGTGTCGTAATTGCAGGTTTGCAGACAGGGACTACGGACATTACTACAGGGGGAGCAGATGGTAGGATTCACCTAGCGTGGAGCGTAGGTGAGTAGATTTAACATCTACAGAGGAATCGCCCGCATGGCGTTATGCGTCTGGGCTAGGATTCAAATACCTGTCGCACATTCTACGTCATTGTAGAATTGCGCCTTTACTTTATTTTCTTGATATAGTTATATTGCGACTAGCAGCCGTAGGACACCGCACATATTATTCACGGTTCATGTTGCACGAGCACGGATTGTATGCTACACACACACCGTCAATAATGCCATGTCACACACAACCCCTTATAGATACTATTGCTTGTCACACATGACATCTAGCTTACCGGTATACCTATAGTGTATCATACCTTTAGTGATAGGTACATATACACCTTGCGATACAGCTACAGGTATACCTTTTACATATTTTACTTATACCGGGGGAATATCTTACTCATATTCTTCTTATACTCAGGGAGGGTATACGACATCAGTTCTTATAGGTAGATACCTATACATTGCTACACCTGTATGTTACCCACATATTCAGTTGCAATCATATATTTACCTTTACTGATGTTATTTAGTTGTACCTCATTGGTTTCGCATACATCTGGTTTCAGCTACATATTCTTATTTATATGCTCGCATTTCAGATATATCGCATATATTTATTCCTGGATTTGCGCATTGTTATTGGGATTTTAGATGATGTTTTCTGGATTTGGGAACCGCGGGAGTTCATGAAATTATGCATACATTGAAAAACCCGGTTTCCTTGATATGATATTTGCGCATCCACCATGAGCTTTATCGGTGCTGATATGTATATACCCCTACGAGGAGGCGTCGAGGCCGTAGAGGGTACATGGTGGGGCCCGGTATGGTTCCCCTCGGCAAGAAGATCGATGGATTTTGCCGATTGAGCCTGGAGGCGGGCTAGTACCTACCAGTGACAGTACTGATGACTCGGCGGGGGTCATGGAGACACCGTTGGGAGTCATGCACGTATGCATACGTCGAAAGGCGAGGGTCAGAGCTAGGCACTCGTGCTTTCGGGACAGCGTATGATACGTACCTATCAGGATTTCTGTGTCGATGCTTGGCACACTGTTTTCATGATATTTCTTTTAATTCTTTTGTATATATAACAGGGGATTATCCGGTGTTATATATACCCTTACACCAATATTAGTGGAATGGGACGCTAATATATGTGTATTGCCCCCATCATATTCATTTCTGCAAATGTATATATACCTTTAGGATGTTAGAAACTTACTTGAGATTCGACTTGGGATATAGATGATTCATTGAGATTGGATATTGGATATGAAAGAGATTGTTGATTGTACATTCGGTATATAGGAGATTACTCGATATTGTACATTGAGGAGATGTGAGACTTATATGATGTGAGAGCCCAGTTTGGGGGCTGATTTGAGGAATTGTGGATTTGAGTGTCTTGATGGATTGTGACCCTGCCACGATGTCAGGTTTCCGTGGAAATGACATATTCCACCCTATACCTCACACTTATCTACTTTATGCACAGATTCATATATTGGTAGTACCTGTTAGTGTACCCTTATGATAGTTGCATATTTACATTTCCACATCCCTATTGCATGGTTATTGCATATTATTGTCATGTTATTATTGCTTCACATATTGATTGTACCTGCTAGAGTACTTTCCTTTATTCAGCATTTGCATGATATGTTATTACTGTAATCGCATATCTTAGATTCATGCTGTACGTGCATTCCTGCGATTACCTGCATATGTTATCTACTATTCACGAGTTGGCAACTCACCCCCGTTGTGCCACAAGTGTTTCAGGTTGTTCCCCAGAATAGTCGAGGCAGGCTATTCAGCTTTTCAGCTATCATCTTTTGCTACAGATACCGCATCAGCTCACAGTACCATTTTGCTTAGGTGGGTTAGATGATTATCTGTATTTCATATTGTACACTCATTGTATTTTGTACTCTCCATCTACTATTGTATTGTTGACTTAGAGACTTGGTGAGGACGTTACTGTATATTATTTGTGGATTTGTCGTCTTTTATATACAGCTTTCTCTCTATTGTCCTTATTTCTTCGCTATAGCTTCATATTTTTGTGTTGTATTCATCTTGGCTGGTTTTTACAAAAAGGGGTGTTGCTAAAATTTTAAAGAAATAAAGTAGGACTTTTAAAGAATTTGGGTTGCGATTTCAAATGTTTCAAAAACTTATAGTATCTTTTCCGTATTTTTATGGTTTAGATTTCTGGGTTTTGGCTTTCTTTTACTGCGTTACGTCTTTTGGCGTTGCGTAGTATTAGGGCCGTCACGGGTCAGATTTTTGGGTCGTGACAAAGTTGGTATCAGAGCGCTAGGTTTTACCTTTCAGAGTGTAGGATGACCTTAGTATGATGGAGTAGGTAAGTTAAGCAAAGTAACGTAGTGTGTGTATGTCTGCAGCATACCCACGATGCGATACTTCGCCTAAAGTGACCTAAGTACAATTTACTTGACATTCCTTCCTTGATGATTCATATCCTTGAGATTCGATTTCCTTATTCTTATCGAATCTCATCTTATATCTATTTATAGCCTTGCCGCCGATGACTATGGGGACAAAGAGTGATGCAGCGAGGGCCGAGGTCAGAGTTGGCTCGGGCGAGACGAGTACTGACCAGGATGGCACTCTAGTTGCACAGGTGCAGACGGACCAGCCTACGACCTATACTATTGATAGACTTTTGGCAGAGATGCAGGACTTCCGCCAGACGATGAGTTCATTGGTTGAGGTCGTTCGGGAGCTACGACGGGAGGTTGTTACCCCTGTTACTCAGTTGACACTTGCGATCAGCATGCAGCAGTCCGTCACCTACATAGCACCAGTGGTTGCAGCTCCAGTTGATGAGGCGCATATTCCAGAGGCTCAGAGAGTTCCAGGACAGTGGAGGCCTCGTACCAGTGTACCAGCCCAGAGACAGAGGTTTGGTCATCGAGACAGATTTAGTAGCCGTCGCGGGAGTAGCAGAGGCTTAGGACGAGGACAGTCATTCAGCTCTCATCCTCAAGATGGTCAGCAGTCAGCGCGTGGATGTTTTCGATGCGGAAGCCTTCAGCATTTCGTCAGGGAGTGTTCCTCAGCACAGCGTCAGGATCGTACTCAGAGAGGCCGTGGACGTGGAAGATTTGCTCAGAGGGTTCAGTCTACCAGAGGAGTTCATCCGGCTGCAAGTAGAGGGCAGACACAGGAGTTTGCTTCTACTCATCGGGACGCGCAGACGTCCAATGTGGAGTTCTCAAGTATCCTTAATTCGCTTGTTCTTTTGGTGTATTCGTTTGTTTTTCATGCTTGTACCGTGGTTGGGTAGATTAGTCGTAGTTAGCTGTTTTAACTTCTGTCAGCGATTCTTTTGTTGCGCGACACGTATTCCAGTTTTGTGCCAATCGGATAGGAGGTAGAGATTCGTCCGTCGTTTTGATCCTTCTAAAGATGTTGGATTTGACGTTCTCCTGGGCACGGACTGGTTAATTACGTACTAGGTGTTTGTGGACTACCGTGAGGAAACAAGTTAGGTTTTGTTTTCCCCGGCAAGTCAGTTCTTGTTGTGCAGGTGGATAGTTGTGCCGCCTCTCACAGCTTGAATTCAGCCTTTTCGCTAGTCGGCTACTGAGGAGATGTCGTGGATTCTTGGCGTTCATTCGTGATACCG
Organism: Agapanthus africanus; assembly: GCA_030015575.1. NCBI lineage: Eukaryota > Viridiplantae > Streptophyta > Magnoliopsida > Asparagales > Amaryllidaceae > Agapanthus > Agapanthus africanus. The sequence continues at coordinate 635,610,913 of JASDDO010000014.1, read as the reverse complement.
GAGCCACAGTGGAATTGTTGGACCGGGTTTCTTTCATGCGAGAGTTTTTCCGACGTTGTTCCGGATGAGCCGGCGAAGCTTGGGAGCTAAAGGATCAGCTGCAGAGTTTTGGTTGGGGAGTTTTGTGCGTTTGAGTGTTTCGCTTTTGGAAGCTCCTATTTCTGTTCGTCAAGGAGGAAGATGGCAGTTTGAGGTTGTGTATCGACGGATCGTCAATTGAACCGGCTTACGGTGCGGATAGGTATCCTTCACCACGCCGTGACGATTTCTTCGATCAGCTCCAGAGTGCGAGACATTTTCTAAGTTTGCTTGGGATCAGGTCATCATTATTGCGGATTCGGGATGATGGCATTCCGAGGACTGCCTTATGCGTGCTATGGGCTTTGGGTGTTTTTGTGAGTCGTTGGATTCACTGATGCCCTAGCAGCATTCGTAGATGTGATGAACCAGATTTCTTCAGGCCGTTCCTGGACCAGTTTCTGTTGTGTTATTTACGACATTCTGGTCTATCTAATGTGTCTTGAGGGACAGTAGTAGCACTTGAGGATTTGTTATGCAGATACTGGGAGAGTACCAGCAGTTTGCTAAATTCTCAGTGTTTCTTCAGGCTTGTTTTGTGTTGACTCCTAGGTCTTATAGTCGCGAGAGACGGTTTTGTATGGTTCCGAGGAAGATCGTGGCCTTACAGCTTAGGCCCAGACTTGTGTGCAGGACGGAGATCCGCAGATTGTTGGGCTTAGCAGGTTTTACCGCCGTTTCATGCAGGATTGCTGGAGCAGTGCTGCACCGTCGACTGAATTGACCGAAATGGAGATTTCTTTTCTTTGGACTGAGGCATGTGTGCGGAGTTTTCGGCAGTTGAAGATTCTGTTAACAACTGCATCAGTTCTTTCTTTGCTTTTGGTTCGGGCGACCTTGTTGTTTAACTGTAATGTTTCTTGAGTGGGGCTCGAGTGTGTACTGAGGTGACACTATAGAGTTATCACTTTTGCTTCCCTACATCTGGAGGGAGTACGAGGAGGATATTCCACTCATGATCTGGAGATGGCCACGGTGGTTTTGTGTTGGAGAGTTGGAGACACTATCTGTTCGAGAGTCATGTCAGATTTTCACGGACCACCAGAGCTTAATGTACATCTTCCTGCAGCGGATTTGGATTGTTGTGTTAGTCTTCTGCATATTTACAGTTTTTGTGTGATCGTTGAGTATAGCTTAAGTTCGTCTCTATGGAGGGGACAGCTTGCTCATGTCCGCGCCCGACCACTTCCCTTATATCGTTTTCGCGAGACACTGCCCGTCGATGCTCGTACGTCAGAGATACTTGAGCATATTTGGCTGGGTAATGATTCGGAGACCTTGAATTGTGACAATGGTGTGCTAAGTTAGGGACACGTTTGTGTACCTGACACCGTCGGGTGGAGACGTGCAATCCTAGAACATGCACATCTGTCAACTCTCTATATGCATTCAAGTTCCACCAACATTTAACGTGACTTGTGAGATAGTTACGGGTGGACAGGGATGTAAGGATAAGTTTCAGGTTTCGTTTCAAGGTGTCAGTCTTGTTGTGTGCTTGAGTCGAGCATCTGAGGCCGGCTGGAGAGTTGCAATCTTTAACCGTTCTGAAGTAGGAGTGGGAGCAGATCTCCACGAATTTCGTTATGGTTTCTACCCAAGTTTAGTCAGGGTGTGACTCCATTCGGATTCTTGTCGTCCGGTTTTACTCAATGTGCTCAGTTGTTCTTGTTAAGTTGTGTGTTTGTATTGTTTGTTGTCAGCAGTTGGGGATCGTCACTCGCCATCGTTAGGGTTCTCCTTCGATCGCTGTTATCAGGAGACACTCCAATTGGCCACCTTTAGGTTTAGGGGTTAGGTCGTGTCGATCACCAGTCTGTTGTTTTTCTGACTCCGCGTAAGTAGGACCTTGGACCCCAGCTAGTCTAAAGACTTCGGAGATGATCCAATTGATTCAAGTCAGGATGGGAATTGTCTATTGCGAACTGAGGTCTTATGCCGACTGCCTTGGTCATAGACTCGAGTTCGCAGGGACAGATCTTGTATTCCTGCGGACTTTCCGATGAATGACGTGTTGGATTTTGGGAAGCTTGTCCCAGGATTTAGGTCTTTCTGAGATCCTATAAGCGAGTTAGTTTCGTTGCCTTTAAGTTGGCACTTCCGCCCAGATTATTGGATTTTCATCCCGTATTCCTTGTGATGATACTCTACAATTACCTTCTTCACCTTCTCACATGATTTAGCACCAGACCATTTAGCTTGGACGCGATCCTTCGTTCACCAGCAGCCAATGGTATTAATGGCTCAGCAGGTGGTGGGACATCGGTCAAGGGTCTTGCTATCTGTGGAAGGTTTCCTTGGACGTAGCCGTATAGTGAGATAGTCACTTGGGAGGCTGCGAGCGAGATTTGAGGATTTTAATCTTCTCTTTGAAGGTACGCGTATCGGTATATTTTTTAAAATTCGGGGACGAATTTCTTTTAAGGGGGGAGATTGTAACATCTTAGAATGTGTTTTGTAGCTAATTATATTTTAATGTATGGTTTTAATAAAAAGTTTACCAATTAAGTTTTAAATATTTTATCCTATTTAATGTGTATTTTATTAGAATTTTGTTAGGCACACACACACTTGTGCATGTTAGCTAGGGTGTTAGTTTGAGGTTTAACCATCTCTTAATCTAGTTTTAGGCTTTGTTTTAGTGCTTTGGGTTGTTAGGTGTGTTATGGTTGTATTTATTCATGTTGGTTTTAAAATGAGAATGAATTTGGAAAATGATTTTTATTTAAAAGGGTTTTATTTTAATGGTTGAATGGTTGACTAAGGGGAGAGTAAGAGAGAGGGCATGGGGCATCATGGCATGAGCCATGCCCATTTAATGAAGAGAGAGAATGAGAAGGGGGTCTTTGTTGTTTGTTCTCATTTCTCCCTCTCATTTCCTTGCTCTCATTCTCTCACACTCTCTCTCACACACACACTCACCTGCATCACCATCATCAGCTCCAGCATCACCATCATCAGCAACAACAGCAGGCAGCAACAGCAGCAGCAGGAGCTCCAGCGACTTACAGCAACTCCTTCCACTTCTTCACCTGCCTTCTAGGGTTCATTAGGTATATTTCTTGAACCCCATTTCATGGTTTGCTTAAGTTGTGCATCGATTGCTTCGATTAGTGTTAAATAGCTAGTTTAGTGCTAATTGTGGTGTTTATGTGGAACTTTGATTAAGTGATGATTGAGTGGGTAAACCTAGTCTATTTTAGTGTTAATAGGGTCACCTTAACTGAGTTTAACCCCAGATTACACTAAAATACCATAAGGTTTCCAATTTGTGCAATTTGGCGTTTTTCATGCGATATTTGTGACTTCTGAGATCTGCTTTTGACCCGGACCTTTTAGGGTAAAATTGAGGAAACTAGAGCATGCTTGTTAGGTCTAGACACCACCACCAAAACACGAGCCACCAATTCCAATCCCTGGCCGCCAATTAATTCAGTTTGGCCGCAAATTGCGGCCAGGAAGGGGGCAGGGGTGTTGAGGTCTTGGATAGGGTTCTCTGATGTGTATTGTAGTGTTTTGGCATGTCTAGTTTTGTAAGATTTGGCCTGTAGGAAAATCTGGGATCAAATACCGTTTTTCATGTCTGTTATGTTTGCGCGATACGAGCGATACGTGAAAGGGTTCTGTGATCCAGCGTATCGCAGCGTGTCGCAATGGTTTTAGACGCGTTCACACACGATTCAGCGTATCGTGCACACGCGCGTTTAGTTCGCGACACGAGTTTCTCGTTTTGGTTCGATATCGCGTTTCGCGGAATATTTGGCTTATATTTGATATCCGTGTCGTAATTACAGGTTTGCAGGCAGGGACTACGGACACTACTACAGGGGGAGCAGATGGTAGGATTCACCTAGCGTGGAGCGTAGGTGAGTAGATTTAACATCTACAGAGGAATCGCCCGCATGGCGTTATACGTCTGGGCTAGGATTCAAATACCTGTCGCATATTCTACGTCATTGTAGAATTGCGCCTTTACTATATTTCCTTGATATAGTTATACTGTGACTAGCAGCCGTAGGACACTGCACATATTATTGACGGTTCATGTTGCACGAGCACGGATTGTATGCTACATACACACCGTCAATAATTGCCATGTCACACACAACCCCTTATAGATACTATTGCTTGTCACACATGACATCTAGCTTACCGGTATACCTATAGTGTATCATACCTTTAGTGATAGGTACATATACACCTTGCGATACAGCTACAGGTATACCTTTTACATATTTTACTTATACCGGGGGGATATCTTACTTATATTCTTCTTATACTCAGGGAGGGTATACGACATCAGTTCTTATAGGTAGATACCTATACATTGCTACACCTGTATGTTACCCACATATTCAGTTGCAATCATATATTTACCTTTACTGATGTTACTTAGTTGTACCTCATTGGTTTCGCATACATCTGGTTTCAGCTACATATTCTCATTTATATGCTCGCATTTCAGATATATCGCATATATTTATTCCTGGATTTGCGCATTGTTATTGGGATTTTAGATGATGTTTTCTGGATTTGGGAACCGCAGGAGTTCATGAAATTATGCATACATTGAAAAACCCGGTTTTCTTGATATGATATTTGCGCATCCACCATGAGCTTTATCGGTGCTGATATGTATATACCCCTACGAGGAGGCGTCGAGGCCGTAGAGGGTACATGGTGGGTCCCGGTATGGTTCCCCTCGGCAAGAAGATCGATGGATTTTGCCGATTGAGCCTGGAGGCGGGCTAGTACCTACCGGTGACAGTACTGATGACTCGGCGGGGGTCATGGAGACACCGTTGGGAGTCATGCACGTATGCATACATCGAAAGGCGAGGGTCAGAGCTAGGCACTCGTGCTTTCGGGACAGCATATGATACGTACCTATCAGGATTTCTGTGTCGATACTTGGCACATTGTTTTCATGATATTTCTTTTAATACCTTTGTATATATAACAGGGGATTAGCCGTTGTTATATATACCCTTACACCAATATTAGTGGAATGGGACGCTAATATATGTGTATTGCCCCCATCATATTCATTTCTGCAAATGTATATATACCTTTAGGATGTTAGAAACTTACTTGAGATTCGACTTGGGATATAGATGATTCATTGAGATTGGATATTGGATATGAAAGAGATTGTTGATTGTACATTCGGTATATAAGAGATTACTCGATATTGTACATTGAGGAGATGTGAGACTTATATGATGTGAGAGCCCAGTTTGGGGGCTGATTTGAGGAATTGTGGATTTGAGTGTCTTGATGGATTGTGACCCTGCCACGATGTCAGGTTTCCGTGGAAATGACATATTCCACCCTATACCTCACACTTATCTACTTTATGCACAGATTCATATATTGGTAGTACCTGTTAGTGTACCCGTATGATAGTTGCATATTTACATTTCCACATCCCTATTGCATGGTTATTGTATATTATTGTCATGTTACTATTGCTTCACATATTGATTGTACCTGCTAGAGTACTTTCCTTTATTCAGCATTTGCATGATATGTTATTACTGTAATCGCATATCTTAGATTCATGCTGTACGTGCATTCCTGCGATTACCTGCATATGTTATCTACTATTCACGAGTTGGCAACTCACCCCCGTTGTGCCACAGGTGTTTCAGGTTGTTCCCCAGAATAGTCGAGGCAGGCTATTCATCTTTTCAGCTATCATCTTTTGCTACAGATACCGCATCAGCTCACAGTACCATTTTGCTTAGGTGGGTTAGATGATTATCTGTATTTCATATTGTACACACGTTGTATTTTGTACTCTCCATCTACTATTGTGTTGTTGACTTAGAGACTTGGTGAGGACGTTGCTGTATATTATTTGTGGATTTGTCGTCTTTTATATACAGCTTTCTCTCTATTGTCCTTATTTCTTCGCTATAGCTTCATATTTTTGTGTTATATTCATCTTGGCTGGTTTTTACAAAAAGGGGTGTTGCTAAAATTTTAAAGAAATAAAGTAGGACATTTAAAGAATTTGGGTTGCGATTTCAAATGTTTCAAAAACTTATAGTATCTATTCCGTATTTTTATGGTTTAGATTTCTGGGTTTTGGCTTTCTTTTATTGCGTTACGTCTTTTGGCGTTGCGTAGTATTAGGGCCGTCACTGGTCAGATTTTTGTGTCGTGACATTGGCATTGTGGGGTAGGAAACTACCATCCAGGGATAGCCAAGCAGGGTAGCCGCTCGGCTGCCTCTTGGTGAGGGCTTTGATCCTTAGCGCGGGAGGGGCCGTACGAGGCCGGCTAAGGATAGACCGAGCAGTGAAGCTGCTCATTCGCCTCTTGGCGAGGGTTTTGATCCCTGGCGTTGTGGGGTAGGGAACTACCAGCCAGGGATAGCCGAGCAGGGTAGACGTTCGGCTGCCTCTTGGTGAGGGTTTTGATCCTCAGCGCGGGAGGGGCCATACGAGGCCAGCTAAGGATGGACCGAGCAGTGAAGCTGTTCAGTCGCCTCTTGGAGAGGGCTTTGATCCTTGGCGTTATGGGTAGGGTCGGGGTAAGCTTGAAGAACCCCTCACCCTTGGCCTCCTCAAGCAGTACTGTCTGGGAGACGTTGAGCGGGGTGTACTCCTGAAACTTCGGGGAGTAGCGTTTGGGCCGCTCAGGTCCTCTTCTCTCTTCCCTTGCCCTTTTCTTTTGGTCGGCTTGCTCTGCCCGGAGGAGATTTGTGTTCACCTCGGATTTGAGCTGGACCTCGCGCTCGGTCCAGGCCTTGTTCACACTAGAATATTGTATTATTATATTCCCCATTCTTATTCTTTTTATAAATAAACAGGTGCTTTTGACGCATGTCTGCTACATGTTACAGGTTACAGGTTCTTAGAAAGAAAACAGTGAAAACGATGTAAATACGATGAAAAAGTGGACTTTGACCAACAAATAGAAGACTCTTGATCAAGCCTACATCAAAGATAAAATTCACAAAGTACAAGGCAATGCAAGGTCCAAGATTACAAAGCGAACGGTTAAAAGTCCACCGCAATTACCACTGGAGATCTGGAAGAAACATAGAAGCTATTTTAATAAAGAACCAAATAATAAGGAAGCCCAAAGATCCAAGGCCCAATACTTTCTTTAAAGAGACAGAGACATAAAATTTTACCAAAGCTTGAAGTCCACTTTGACTAGGTCTTCCTAAGGATATTTTGGTAAATGTAGACATGCAAATCAATTGTAACCTAGGGTTTCCTATTCTCTATAAATAGGAACTCTACTCATTGTAATTTCTTATGCCTCCCTTTAATGAATAAAATTTAGAAATCTTTTGGAGAGCATCGGTGTTTCTTCTCCATTCAGAAATTCAGATCTGACAACCCTGCATGGATGATTGGAGAGATGCATCAGTAAGTAGTTTTATTTAATTGCCCTAGTTTAGATTTTAATTCCTTGCCTTAGATGTTAGCTTTGGGAAAGGATTTTGAGAGATGAGATCTCTCATCCCTTTCTTACTCATCACATAGAATCTATAGGACTCCATGCATACATGCACATACCGCTCCCTACGGCACCCTATCCCTCGAGGTAGCGATGATACCATAGTATAAAGGCCCGGGTGTGATGTTTTCCATGGAGGTTAGGGTAAGGATCTCTAAAAGAAGGACAAGAACCTAGAGGAAGGAACACCTTCCCGAATGGATCCAATCCCCTTTATTGATAATTACCAGAACTCCTCTTAGATCCTAATCTGGGTATAGAAAGCGTTGAGATTTATTTACATTTCCAAACCATTCCTAAACCTAACCCTAGCAAGATTTAGATCTAGATTAATTTAGTTTTTAGATAGAATCAATTTTTAGATTTAATAATCAACCGAACACCCTTCGGAATTAACTCGTAAGAACGAATCGGAAATTCACAAAATCCCTGTGGACCGACCCGTACTCACCGGCTAGCTTCATGCGACGCCGTTCTTGATTGCGGTTACAAATATTTTTGATCTATCTTTTAGAAAGCGCAAGCACGCTAAATCATTCAAATCAGGCCTTTACCTCGGCCATGGTCTTAGGTTGCGCTAACGCAAAGGAGCGTAACCACTCCTTGTACCTAAGAACATACCTCAGGGCTGTGATGACGGTCTCGTCCCGATGTTCGAGGACCTCGAGAAGGGCGTTGTAGAAACGGGTGATGTATACTTTAAACGTCTCTTTGTCTCCGCTCTTGATCGTGAAGAGATGGTCAACTGTGCGTCTTTGCCGCCTATTCCCGACGAAGTGGCCGAGGAATTGGGTGGCCAGCTCGTCGAAAGTTGAGATCGAGCGTGGCTCGGGTCCTCGGAAACAGTCTCGTCCGGAGCGGATGAAAGTGGCAGGGAAAGCTTGGCATTGGACGGCGTCGGAGTTATCTTGGAAGCCCATCCCCGCGGTGAACGCATCCAAATAGTACTTCGGGTCAGATTTGCCGTCGATGAGGGAGACCTTCGGGGGCTTGTTGCGAGAGGAGACGTAGACAGCAAGCAGCTCCTCGGTGAATGGTTTGGTGAGCGAGTCGGTGGCGTACTTAGCCCCGTCACTCGAACGGTGACCTTCCCGATGCATAACTTCAATCTTCTTCTTGAGGGCGTTGAGTAGGTCGTGGTACCCCGACGATTCGGCACATTCTGATCCCTAGCCTCTGTTGTTGGAGACCTGCGTCTGGCCACGGCCCCGGTTCCTCTCAATGAGGTTCCTTAGATCCCCCGGCGAGGTAGTCTTCGAGCCGCCGTGGCGAGTCCCGTCCGCACGATCCCGTCGAGGGAGGGGTGTCGGTCATGCCTGGGAACAGGCGAGATGACCGACATCTCCTCGGGAGGGAAAGGGCCGTGAAGAGGCTCGGGGTGAGGCGCTCTGGCGACGGACCTCGGTGTTGAACTGTGGAGCGCCCAGCGGGTCGCGGAATGTATTGGCCCGGGAGATCTGCGGCCGTGGGAGGTAGCGAGGCGGTGGTCGGCAGTGCCGACGTGAGCGGAGTCTTCTCTCCCTCTGTAGGGGTCCCGGTCCCGCGGAGGGGGACCGGCGGTCTGGGGATCTTGCCCTGCCGTTTGGACGCGGATGAGAGCCTCTACGACGGACGCGAGTCGATCTATCCGGCCGGCAAGGGTGTTGATGGCATTCGGTGGAGGAGGTTCGTCCGCGCCTCCATTGAGGGGGAGGCAGCGGCTAGTGCTTGGATCATTGTGATGAACGCTCGCCATTAGATTGAGATCGGAAGATGAACTTTTGTTTTTGTGGAATCAAGGAGTTCCCATAGACGGCGCCAGCTGACGTGGGTCGGGATCGCGTCAAGATGTTACCTTCCGTTGATCTGCTGATGGTGGCGATGGACGGCTGAGATTGGATTTGGAGTCTGGCTCCTGAAGTGTGTGGATCTCAATGGGTTTGAGGTTAGTTGGGCCGAGCTACCTGCAAGGAAGTCCCGGGGTGGTTGTACCACCGAGGACCCTCCGACAGTCAAGTTAGAGAGGAAATCCGAGCAGAGTAACGTCTTAGTGGAGTAGAAATGGCTTACTTGAACCGTCTGAAGGAGGGGTTTATATAGCGGTGGCAGCAGGCAGGCAGGCGCGAGAATCACGCCGGCCGTTACGCCCCCAACGTCACGCCCGCGTGATGGGAGGGATCTGATCGCACGCTTTTGGCATGTCGGATGTTCAAAGTTCTAAAGTTTACCGCGATCAGGACGGTGTCGCTTTGCAGCTAGCCGGTTGAGCACGGGTCGATCCACAGGGAGATGGTTGTATGTCCTTTCTTGATTTAGACGAGTCAATAAAGAATTGTGTATATGTTTGTTTGAACTAACCTATGTGTATTATTTGCAAGTATAAAGTTGTTAAGAAAAAGATACGAAATTGTAAGCTAAAGAAATCCGTACTCAAAACCTTTGAGCCGAGTCTTAACCAATTGAAGCTAGAGCAATCGGCAACAACGTGGATTAGGGGATTTAAGCGCGGTATTCGTGGAATCCGGCTTATTTACCCTTGTCCTTCCGTTCTTGTCTCTTGCTTTCGCCTCCGGCCAAACCGAACGCAACCGGTCGCGGTTAGGAATCACCGTTACCTTGTCAGGGTAGGGTGCCTAACGGAGCGCTTGCGTAACGTTTGGGCGGAGTTCAAATGGAAAATAACGGGAAAAGGAAACGAGGAAAGAAGTGTTAACTTACAATACCGTATTAATTCTTAACAACGACAATAATTACAACATTCACAAAATGAACAACAAAGAGCAAAAGAAAAGAATAAAGAAAAGAAAAGATTACAAGCAAGTAATTTATGTGCATGGAATAAAACTGCAAGTAATTAAAGACAAGAATGAAAAATGCAAGTAATAAATAAGCAATAAAAAGAACAAGAAACTAGAACTCAAGACAAGCATGGGATCAATAGCCAACCCTTAAACTTGCAAGCTCAATGAAGAGGTTGCAAGATCAAGAGAAGGGTAGTGAACTCATGTGAAGTGAAGAACTAGTCCCGTGAGAAAATACGACCCTTGAGATCAATAACTAACCCTTAACCTTTCAAGCTCAATGAAGAGGTTGAAAGATCAAGAGGAAGCAAGAATCTCAAGGGGGAGCTAAACCAACAAGAAAGATACAAAAACCCTCATCTTCATTAACATCCACTCAAAAAGCTCTCACTACAATTTTCATGGAGGAAGAATGAAGAAGAAGAAGAAAGAAGAAGAAAAACTAACAAAAAAGAGGCTAAAGAAGTGCTCCCTTGGTTTGGCTCAGATCCTGGGTATTTATAGGCTGTGTTCTGAAACCCTAGGGCCAAATTCTGACCCCATATGAATGTACCAATATACCCCCAAACACTCATCAGAAGAGGCGCCAACATGGCCGCGGATCCGCGGCCAATACCCCCTATTGGCCGCGGATCCGCGGCCCTTTAGTAGAGTTGGGATGTCATCTTTTGTGGGTTTGCCTGGTTTCATTTTTCCTTGTGTTTGAAAACTTCATACTGCACAAAAGTCTTCCAGAATATCAGCAGAATTCTTAGTCCAAGATTGCTATCTTTTCTTCACTTTTGACTTCTATCTCTCTCGAGCTCCGCGCACCCATTGATTCTTGTGCTGCCCCCCTCGTGCTCTGTGCTTGTCCCAGACACGAATGACCACTGTCATATGTCTTGTCTCAGGAACTGGTACTCGGCACTGGACGGATATGGATGACCGGAACCCGGCTTTTATCTGCTGTCAACAGATGTTCTGCTTTTGGCGTAACTGTGGAGATTTTGTCTTGATTTGCAATATTTGGACTGGAAACCTGTACTCTGTAAATATGTAACAAACACGGATTAAAAGCACCTACCTATAAACACTCGAGCGTAAGAATGGGCGGTATAAAATGCAGTATTCTGTTATGAACAAATACCCCCAAACTTAACTTTTGCTCGTCCCGAGCAAAACCAATTATTCACAAAAATAAAATCCTAACCGCACTTTCGCAGGGAACGCGATTGCACTGAGCGCGTGCAACAAGCCGTTAAACCTCTAGGTGTCCCTAGTAGGAGGAGTGTTGTCTCCTGAGGGTTTTCAGCGGATTACACCCACAAAATCCCGTCAAGCTAGTGTCATAAGTTAACAATGATTCTACTCCTACAGTTTAGTATTTACGTTAGAAACTCTATTATCCTAAGTTAGAAATATCCAACCCTTATTTTTCACACCTCCTATCTATTTAACCTTAGGTCCTATACGTTCCAAAAAAGTTTAGAAAGATGTTGGTTCTCCTGAGTTTTCCTTCTAAAGTGCGGCCTCAAATCAGGGATTTTTATCAACTTTACAGAAAACACAAGTCTTATTCTTTATTTCTATCTTTTATTCAAACATCGATTGTATACCCCTACGTGTGTGTGTATTTGCACCCCTACACTCAAGAATTCAATTCAAGCTATAATACCCTTGCCCTAATACCTAATACTACTTCTTTTCATTAAGGATGGACGGATTTGCTCACACACCTTTTATGCGACTATTAATGCTTCTTGAGGCACTAACGACCGATTACTGAATGTGTGAACATTAAAGCGTAAATAGCAGTTTTCAAGTCTTGACATTATTCTATTTTTCTTTTTCTTTTTCTTTTTCTTTTTCAAGACCGGATATATTTTTCAATATGCTCTTTTGGTGATTAGCTTTAAATACCGTTTTTTCTTTCATACTAGGCTTTCAGGCAAGAGTATTTTTAGGTATCCTCTACTATCCCAAGTTTCAAGGTGCGTGTAAGTGCAGTTTGTAGGGTATATACTTTCTAAATTTAAACTCAAGAAAAGAAACTATTTTTCAGACTTATCTTCCAGTAAAGCATCAATACTTTCCCTTCATCTTGACTTAACTAAAGAACTGAACTCAAGATTACTTATTTCTCAAAAAAAAAACTGTAAGGACGTATACTTACCAAGTTTAAACAGAATGAGGGTTATTTTTAGGGTTTTCAATTCCTAAGCCTAGAATTTAGTTATTTCTAATATATCAACTAAACTTTCAGAATAAAAATCTAAGTTACCCTATTAGCTAACTTGACGACAAAGTTTTTATATTTTTGGAAAATTTTCGATTTTTGTGGGTTTTTAATATGGTATGCAAATGCAAAATATACAAATGAATGCGAAGGAAGAAAGCTTACCGAGCACACCCCCAAACTTAAACTTGACAGTGCCCTCACTGTCAGGCTATACCAAGAGGGTCAAAATTGTCGGCGCTCCCCCTAAAAACAAATTATATACAAAACCAAAAGGAAAACAAAAAAAATATATACAAAAAAGGTGTCCCCCCCAAACTTAAGTAAAACAGTGTTTCCACTGTTAAGCGTTGAAATTCAGGATTAGGGGGGAAAGAGAACAGTGTCAATTTATACAAGGCCTTACACAGGCCAAAGGTGAGCACCAACCATTCAAAGATCTTATCGTGATAAAGCAGTGGTTGGTGAAAGAAGGCGTAGAGAAAAGAGATGGAGAATACGCGAGACCATATGCGGAGAGAAGCGGGATACGGTCTCGATATATGAGAGGAAGAAGAATGGCGGAAGGGAAAAAGAAGTGGAATACGAACTTGAGGGTGCAAATGGAGTAAATAGATTAGCACAATTTGTGATGACCGATGTGTGAAAAGTGATTGTGCTAATATATTTATTCGTCGAGAAATGGGGTCAAATCCCTCAAGGTTCGTGAGAAACCATGGGTACGCCAAACTTGGTAAACCAGACACAGGAAGTGAAAATGATACGGGTTCTTGCAAGGTCGGAACGATGGAAATAATGGAGGAAAGTGGTTGAGGAAGGGTATCGGTTAAGGGTTCTGGAGGGTGTACACAGTCAGTGAAAGGAACAGGATGAATTGGAAAATCCGACTCATCATCTAGAACTGTTTCATCCTCAAAAATATCCTCAAAATTCTCCTCAAAGTTAAGCTCATCCATGCATATTTCATCAAAGTCCAGACGCATATGGGGTTCGGGAAAAACATTTAATGACTCGGGATGATGAGTTGAAGAGACAAACTCAGCCAAATCTACGGGTTCATCATCCAAAATATTCCCAGCGTCAATATCCTTAATCAAGTGAAAATCAAAACTCTCAGACACCTCATCAAAAGCATGGATTTCAATCGATTCTGGTTCTAAGATAGAGGTGTATAGGTCAAAAGGATTGGGTATTGTTTCACTCAAAAGGGACCTTTCACAATCGGGCAAATCAAACACTACGAAGTCACACAACTCATTATCTGTTCTATCTGTAATCAATGAATCATTTGGAACACTAGATAGACATTCAAAACCGGAGTTGTGGGATTCAAGTTGAAACGGGTAGGTTTGATTTGGAAGGGTATACAGCTCACTCTCTCCACTCAAATTCACAGCCTGTCCTACCGCCTCTTCATACATTGGAAAATTCGGAGCTAGTTGAAAACTAGCTACCGGGTCACTAGGTTGTATGAGGACGGCCATGGACGCATTCAAATCCATCATCTGTTGGCTTGACGCTACCCTAAAGTCTTCCAATGACTGTTCTAGGCTAGACATAGGTTGTGATGGGGTTTCAGTAAAAGATTCGAAGTTGTTTGGATACTGGAAACCCCCAAATGGCTGTTCCGAAGCAATGTCTAGGGAAGGTGCAAAAGTTGGGTAGGACTGGTAGGAATTGAATGGCTGGACAGGAGTGGGATCAACATTTGGATAAGAAGGTGAATGAAATTGCTGATCCCAAGAATTTGAAGTGGTGAAAGGAGTGAAAGATCGGCTACGGGATTGTTCAATACGTTCAGCGATGGACAAAGGACGACTTGCAGAAGGGGTATCAACATAAGCGGGTGCTGGAGGTTGAAAAGGTTGATACAAAGTGGAATGAGGAGTGCAAGTGTTTGTCTTAGACGCTCTATGCGATCTTTCAGTGAAACTTTGGGCATGGAGGGATCGTTCGACGTTCGGCCAAAGCAAGAACCGTAAGAAGTGATGTCTGGTTGTGGGTACCAAAGTTCGGCAAGAGTTTTGCGAGGAGGGGTACCCATGATATGAAGAGAGAAAGAAAGAAAGGCAGAGAAAAGGAGGAGAAAAAGAATGTGATTTTTTTTTTGTTTTGTATTAACAAAAGAATGAAGTATACACACAAAAAGAATATGGACAAAAATAATCACGACACAAAAATACCACACACCTAATCGTTCTAGGGTTCACCTAGGTCAACTAGACCTGCTCCAGAACTTGATTTTCGAAGTAAAACTGTGTCGAGAAACGGGCTTAAGATACACTGATCACGAGACCAGGTAAGTGCAGAGATATGGGGAGGTTTTCCAACGCTTTCGCGAAGTTCCTTAATTAAATAACCCTTTCTCTTTTGGCGGTTTCACCGTTAACACTTTCCTAGACACCCCGTAAACAATATACCGTTAAGCGAGGTTCTAAACACAATTAACTTCTCCTAGTGAGCGCGAAGTCCTTAAGGCTTAAAGTCTAGTTTCTTTTAAATTTGTGCGGGTAAACGTTATACGCAAGTTCGTGATTTGTGGGCCACGGAAAAGGTGATGAAATCCTTTACCGTATCTTGTGGGGTTCGCTTGCCCTTAAGTCCGTATTAATGTATGCAATGCACAATTCAATAAAAATTCTATAAAGAATCAAACAATCGTTTTTTAGTTTAAGCGCGGCACTGCAACAAATACGGGTTAGTCAATTTTTAGCGTTTGCTAGTGAACTTGCAAAGAATCCTGCAAAGAATAGTATATTGGATGCGTCGGATTTGAGAAGAAGGTGTTAGTAAAGTACGTACCGTTAAGTTTTTGGGTTAGGAAACCCCCGTTGAATCAAATCCGGTAAGCTTGAAAGGTTCGCTTGCGCGGGTCAAACTACCCGGATCTTTGGCACTGTACTTCGTAATCACCTTAACCTTGAACGTACACTTTGCTCCCCACAATTGTAGTTTGCAAATACGCAAAAATCTGCACACTTGCCCACAAAAATGATCAAAAAAAACAAAAAGATATTTATTTTTTTTTTAATATTTTATATATATATATATATATATACAAAAAGAATATCAACCCGAATAACAAGAAAGAAAATACGCTACCGTCTCCCCGGCAACGGCGCCATTTGATCGCACGCTTTTGGCGTGTCGGATGTTCAAAGTTCTAAAGTTTACCGCGATCAAGACGGTGTCGCTTTGCAGCTAGCCGGTTGAGCACGGGTCGATCCACAGGGAGATGGTTGTATGTCCTTTTTTGTTTTAGACGAGTCAATAAAAAATTGTGTATATGTTTGTTTGAACTAACCTATGTGTATTATTTGCAAGTATAAAGTTGTTAAGAAAAAGATACGAAATTGTAAGCTAAAGAAATCCGTACTCAAAACCTTTGAGCCGAGTCTTAACCAATTGAAGCTAGAGCAATCGACAACAACGTGGATTAGGGGATTTAAGCGCGGTATTCGTGGAATCCGGCTTATTTACCCTTGTCCTTCCGTTCTTGTCTCTTGCTTTCGCCTCCGGCCAAACCGAACGCAACCGGTCGCGGTTAGGAATCACCGTTACCTTGTCAGGTTAGGGTGCCTAACGGAGCGCTTGCGTAACGTTTGGGCGGAGTTCAAATGGAAAATAACGGGAAAAGGAAACGAGGAAAGAAGTGTTAACTTACATTACCGTATTAATTCTTAACAACGATAATAATTACAACATTCACAAAATGAACAACAAAGAGCAAAAGAAAAGAACAAAGAAAAGAAAAGATTACAAGCAAGTAATTTATGTGCATGGAATAAAACTGCAAGTAATTAAAGATAAGAATGAAAAATGCAAGTAATAAATAAGCAATAAAAAGAACAAGAAACTAGAACTCAAGACAAGCATGGGATCAATAGCCAACCCTTAAACTTGCAAGCTCAATGAAGAGGTTGCAAGATCAAGAGAAGGATAGTGAACTCATGTGAAGTGAAGAACTAGTCCCGTGAGAAAATACGACCCTTGAGATCAATAACTAACCCTTAACCTTTCAAGCTCAATGAAGAGGTTGAAAGATCAAGAGGAAGCAAGAATCTCAAGGGGGAGCTAAACCAACAAGAAAGATACAAAAACCCTCATCTTCATTAACATCCACTCAAAAAGCTCTCACTACAATTTTCATGGAGGAAGAATGAAGAAGAAGAAGAAAGAAGAAGAAAAACTAACAAAAAAGAGGCTAAAGAAGTGCTCCCTTGGTTTGGCTCAGATCCGGGGTATTTATAGGCTGTGTTCTGAAACCCTAGGGCCAAATTCTGACCCCATATGAATGTACCAATATACCCCCAAAAACTCATCAGAAGAGGCGCCAACATGGCCGCGGATCCGCGGCCAATACCCCCTATTGGCCGCGGATCCGCGGCCCTTTAGTAGAGTTGGGATGTCATCTTTTGTGGGTTTGCCTGGTTTCATTTTTCCTTGTGTTTGAAAACTTCATACTGCACAAAAGTCTTCCAGAATATCAGCAGAATTCTTAGTCCAAGATTGCTATCTTTTCTTCACTTTTGACTTCTATCTCTCTCGAGCTCCGCGCACCCATTGATTCTTGTGCTGCCCCCCTCGTGCTCTGTGCTTGTCCCAGACACGAATGACCACTGTCATATGTCTTGTCTCAGGAACTGGTACTCGGCACTGGACGGATATGGATGACCGGAACCCGGCTTTTATCTGCTGTCAACAGACGTTCTGCTTTTGGCGTAACTGTGGAGATTTTGTCTTGATTTGCAATATTTGGACTGGAAACCTGTACTCTGTAAATATATAACAAACACGGATTAAAAGCACCTACCTATAAACACTCGAGCGTAAGAATGGGCGGTATAAAATGCAGTATTCTGTTATGAACAGGATCTCCCATTAATGGCGAGACAGGCTCGTTAATGGGGGATCGTGATGGCGTAGAACGTGGGATGTGGCCGGCGGATATCTCGCGCATGGCGAGATTCGCGGTTGCGCCTGTGAGCGGTGTCGTTGGTCTGTCCATGAGACCGAAGAAAATGACCTCGGCGGGAGAGCTCGCGGACGAGCGGGAGAGCCGAGATATCTTGGTTCCGCGGTAGCCCGAAGACGAGCTGGGAGGCCGAGGAGGCCAATTGTGAAGGGGGCTCGGAGGTGAGCCAGCGTTTGTTTATGGGACGGGCACAGGAGTGGCCTGGTCGGCCACTGTAGGTCCTTTCTTGTGAGGTTTGGAACACATCCTCTGCCACGTGTCATGATCTGGGAGATCACCGTTATCGAGCATCATCACTGTTCCCCTCCGAAAGACGCAGCGGAGACGCGATGTACGTCTAGCCTGAATTTCGGGGCAGATGCTAATTGGTGGTATCCGTACACCTCTCCGAAGATGCCAAGTTGATTTATGGCACCATGTATCGAAGGTTTAAACGGATGCGGCCGATGTAGCAGACTTCGTCAGATTCCCCCTCGTTTGAGGGTTTTTTGATTGTGGGGACGCTCTTCCCTGCAGGCGCAAGCCCCTGCAGTTAATTACGCTACCGCATTGCGGTAACAACTTTCTCCTTCTCCAGATGGTCATTTTGTGTCGTGTGTGTTTATTTTATTTGTGGTTGCCCGTGGATTGTATACGGAGACTAATGTATGTTGTCTCCCGTAGGGCGTGGATTAGTCCAAATCCGTATTTTCTTAGATTTAGGTTTGGGGTTTGGGTTTAAGGATACGTTAGTCTCATTTGAGACTAAGATCAACTTAAACGTTTGTTAAGGATACGTTAGTCTAATTTTAGACTAAGATCAACTTAACGGGGCCGTTGAGATCCAACAAAAGAGCAATTGGGCTCTATTGTTTAGTTTAATGACGTTGCGGTCGATGATTAGTTTAAGAACGTTACGATCCATTGTTAGTTTAAAGACATCGCGGTCGAGTTTAAGGACATCATAGTCCGTGGGTTTAAGGACCCCACAATCCGATGTTAGTTTAAAGACATCACGATCGAGGTTAAGGACATCATAGTCCATGAGTTTAAGGACCCCACAGTCTAATGTTAGTTTTAAGACATCACGGTCGAGGTTAAGGACATCATAGTCCATAGGTTTAGGGACCCCACAGTCCGTTGTTAGTTTTAAGACATCACGGTCGAGGTTAAGGACATCATAGTCCATGAGTTTAAGGACCCCACGGTCCATGAAATGTGTGGTTTTCGGGACCCGTCATCTCTTTGAAGACGTTGAGGAATTACAACGACAAATATCAAAGGAGTGAAGAGATGTACCCTTGAACCAAGGTGGGTTGTTTGAAAGAGCAGATGTGCTCAGTTCAATATAAATTGAGGACTTATGGCCAAAATTGGGCTAAGTCCAATTAAGAATGTTTAACATTTTATTTTTTTGTTCTGGCTATTAAGCCTTCATTTGGGCTCGGCCCTTTTAATAATGCTAAGCATTGGGCTCTGGCATTTTTTTGTCTTATATTGAATGCATAGCATCCATCAGAAACAAAGCTTGTTCTGAAAGTGCGCCGCGTGGCGCGCCAGGCGCTTTGCGCCAGTCAAAGAGCACATTGCGCTACTGTCAGGTAGTGTACACGAAAGTGACACGTGTCGCGCTTAGCGCTAAGCGCTAATTTATTAGCGCATTGCGCTTTCCATTTATGAGCGCTTTGCGCTGATTTAAGGGGGCGCCAGTGAGTGACACGTGGCGCGCTTGGCGCCAAGCGCCAGTCTATGAGCGCAGAGCTCTGTTTCAGAAGCGCAAAGCGCAAGCTGTGTCTGTGTTTGACACGCGGCATGTTTTGGCGCTGAGCGCCGGTCCAAGGAGCACAAACGCGCGATTCATGAGTGCAAGGCACTTTTCAATAGCGCAAAACGCATTTGATCAAATTTATGATCAGAGAACAAGTTTATGTTCTTTTTAAAGGAGGTTTTGCCTCAAGATTCAAGAACAAAGTTCTTATTTATAAAATGGCGCTGCCTTTGTAGATCAATGATCTATGAATGAAGTAAATACTTCTTTTGTTTTTATGATGAGATCTTTTGATCTCTTTTATATCAAAGACCTTGGTCTTTGTAGATCTATGATCTTTTTTAGAAAATAGTTCTTCTTTTCATGAGATGATTTCATCTTTGTGTTCAAGAATCATTCTTTACCTTGAAGAAATAATCTTCTTTTGTTAAGAGCTTGCTCTTCTTTCTTTAAGTTTTCTCAAAATTTGTAGGGGGGTTTCTCTCTATGAGACTTGAAGTCTTGGGGCCTTTATATAGGGCCAATTGATTTGTTAAATCAGTTTTAAGAGATCTTTCTCTGATTGATTTGGGAATATTTCCCACCGTTGGATCTTTGATCCTAGAGCTTCTGTTTTACAGAAGGCAATTTTCTTGTTTTTAATAAGATTGAGAAAATCTTTCCATAACAGAATTTATTGTCTTTGGTAATTTTTATTTACCATTGGATCATTGATCCAACGGTGCTCTGATTTACAGAGTAAAATCTTGTCATTTGGAAAGATTTTAAGAAATCTTTCCTTAACAGAATTTAATGCCGATTAATTAATGATTTATCATTATTATTAGATCTTTAATCTGACGGTTGGGGAGCTTTTATTTTCCAGCGCTGGCGCACCCGTGCTTTGGACGTGGTGCGCTGCTTAGAGGACAGCGCACATTGCGCTAGCGCACCTGTGCTTGACACGTGGTGCGCTGCTTAGAGCGCAGCGCACCTAGCGCTAGCGCACACGTGCTTTGCACGTGGTGCGCTACGACAGAGTCTTTGACTCTCAGCGCTGAGACATTTACATTCTTTGCATGTGGAGTTTTTTTCCTTTATTTTATTATTGTATTATTATTATTATTTTATTTTTTAATTTTTTTTATTTTATTATTTATTATTATTATTATTATTTTATTTTATTTTATTTTTATAAGGGAGCAGGTTGTGAGCCAAAATTTTGGCAGGAACAATCACTTCTCCATCCAAGCAGAATTTTAGGTGGTTGTTTCCTTCATATTTCCGCATGCCTTCTATTTCGAAACATCGGACTGTAATGTTCTAATTTGGACTCTTGTTTGTTTAAGTTGTAATAAGTACTGCTGGATTTATTTTCAAGGTTGTAATGTTTTAAATTATTGTATCAATTCTCATGTTACTGCTAATACAGACACTTAGCATATTCATATCGGGAAGAAACGCTTTTCGGAGTGAAAACGTTGTGGGCCTAGTCCGTAGCCGCTCTCCGTCTTTTGAGAAGCGGGACGTGACAGCGGCTACCAGAGATTAGGATCCCCATAATCAATAAACCCCTTGCTTACTATGTGTAAGAGGGAATCTATATAACGCCTGATAAGAAAGCGCAACTATCTCAATCGGTAACGAAAAACACTCGACGTCCTGTAACGAGTAGAGAGTTGAGTTTATCTCTTAACAAAATATGTCTTTTATAAGCGGGATGCAAAAGTTATAGTAGCACTCTTGAAGAATTTCACATATATGAGTCTGATAGTGGGACCGCTCTCTTAAGAGAATATGTGCTTATTCTTTGAAACAACTCATGAAAAGCAGGATCAAACACAAGGCCGAAACGTGCTGGCTTAAGGGTTCGGTTAGACACCTAGAATGTTATGTGCACGACACAACGTTTCGTTTTCTATAAGCGGTCATGGTTCAAGGTCATGCAACATTATGATTCCAGAATGAAAATTGTTGACTGTTAAGTGAAAGGTTCAATACATGACACACCTTCACGATACATAGTAATCCATTTGTAACCACCGTTACTTTTTTTAATTTCTAGTGTTATTGTTACTTTTATTATTTGCTTAATTTATTTATCATTTTTTGGTATTTTTATTATTATTTTTTTTGGGGGGAGAAGGAAACCTTTCGGTCGGGGGGTTGTTGGAAATTTTAATAAAATATATATTTATTTTGACAATGAAAATCTGGTGACGTGCATTTTTTGTGATTAAGGGCATTTAATATTCTTATGAAGTGATCACTTATTGCCTCTAAATGCACCTAATTATTATGTTTAAATATTTGGACTGAATTGTTACTTGCATGTACAATTAATCTTGGACATTATTATGAATTATTTGGCTGAAAATAGAGCTCATGGCTTTTGGGTTTAAGCCTTTAACGGTTGGCCATTAACTGGTCATTTACTTGGCTATTATTTTAGCATCAAGTTAGTTCTTGAATGCAATTAATTCTCTATCAACAATTATTTTCTTATGTTACTGTTACGACGAGTATATGTTTTTCCACCCCTTAAAGGAGCACACATATATTGTTTTATAATATTTTTCTTCTAAAAAAAATAGGTAGAGAAAAGGTGTAGGATAGAGCTCTTGCTTTTTGCTCTGAGCAGGAATGAAGAGCGAAACGGTGTTATTCGTTGGCTATTGTATATTGGAGGTGACGTGTCAAGACCCGCTGCATCGGCGGGAAACCAGCAGTTTTTCACTGCGGTAGCACAAATTGCCTTAGAAGGAGGGTGATGCCTGCGCCTCAGTCTACGGCTTCACCGTCTAATTATGTTTCATTTTATAAAACGACAGTTTCACATAATGACAACTTCTCATAAGTACAGGTCCAATTCTCGGGTTTCACGTGCCCAATTCACCGTCCTTCTTGATACATCATTGATCAAGGTCATTGCAATTTTCCTGCCTTTTTTATTGGTCCAACAGCTCATTATTATGTCCTTCTTTTGTTTGATTTGATGTGTTATTTATCCGATATTTTATATATTTCTAAGATGTTTATACAGATAATTGTTTATAGAATTCAAGCCAGACAAGAGAAAATTAAGAGGCATTCTTTAAAAATATTTGAATATTCATTCTCTTTTTTAATACATGCAATGATCATTTTTAATAATCCCAGCTGAATATAAGATCTATGTAAGTAGCCATATGTTTCCCACCTCAATCTAATCATCAATTCATTTGACACTTACGCCTAACGTGCGAAGTATTTATCAGTTTAATTACATGCATCACACTGGCATTTAATTACGTGCATTACACATAAAACAATGGTGTTTTATTTTTGTTTTTTTATTTCTCTGAATAAATAAGAAGCCGCGTCACCAATCAATTTCAAAATTAATGACATCCTTCTTTTTGTTCCATAGTAGTAGAGATAACAACAGCAAATGAGCCTTTTTATCCCAAGCATATGGGTAAGCTACATGAACCAACATGAGAATCATGCCGGGTCGAGCACATGAATCCTCCGTCTCCATCCACTCAACAATATAGTTTCATAAAGACTTTTGGCATCCATGTATTTTTGTATCGCCTCCATCCACGTTTTCTACGGTCTCTCTTTCGCTCTTTTTACTTGGCGTAAATCGAGAATATACATTCGTTAATCGGTTAAAACTTATAGTTAATCGGTTAAAACTCGAAAATGAGGGAGATTCCATACAATTTTACCTAGAATTTTTTTATTAAAAAACAGGAGGAAGAAAACAGTACTGTAGCTACTTTATTCATTTAAGATGGCACAACATGTGTCATCAACCTGTCTCACTAGACTTGGGCACCGAAGAAGATTAGTCCTACCAAATACTATAGACATATCCTTTTCGACATTTAACTCTTTGAGTTCAATTTAGGGCCAAGATTTTTCGCTTTATAATCCTCACTTCTTGTTGGATCAAAAACATGCAACCGGATCAAAAACTTTAATAGCTAAACACGCAACCAACCCCTCTCCAATATATATGTGTGTCAGAGGTATTTGAACCCATTGATTTTTCATACACGTATATTCGAAGGTAGTGTGATCAACTTAAACATAACATATCGTTCAAATATGTTGTAGATCGATAGTTCCTTCTTTTTAAAAACGCGAACCGATTTGCAATGGAGCGCTCTCTTGTGTATATATATGTGTGTGAGAGAGAGAGAGAGAGAAAAAGACGAGCATACCCATAATAAGCATAATGATCTCTTATTCTTTAATTTTTCTCTTCAGTTTGTTGTTTCTATCCCTGGTAGAATTTGGGATCAGTCAGAGTTATGCACCAAAATTCAGCAGAAAATGAGATGGTTTCTCATCTGAGTTTGTTTTTGGACCATATCTTTTCGTATCACCTTTGCTTATCAGGTACTAATAATACATTGAGTTTCTAATGTGTATAAGCCAATATAACAACAACAACCGAGCCTTTTATATCAAGCATATGGGATAGGCTGCATGAACCAACATGAGAATCATGCCGGGTCCAGCACATCAATCATCTGTCTTCACTCACTCCTAACAAACAATATATTTTCATTGAGGCCTTTGGCAACCATGTCTTTTCGTATCACCTTTATCAATGTTTTTTCTGTCTTCCTTTTGCCCTTTTGACATTGTCTATATCGAGAATATCCATTCATCGAACCGGTGCTTTCATAAGTCTGCGTCGCACATGACCTAACCATCTTAGCTGGTTTTCCCGCATCTTCTCTTTCATAGGTGCTACACCAACTTTTGCACGAATATCCTCATTTCACACCTTATTTTTCCCAGTGTTACCACACATCCAACGAAACATGCACATCCCCGTTACGTGCATTTTCTATGTATGGTGCTTCTTACGAGCCCAGCATTATATACCATATACCAACGCAGGCCGAATAGCGCTCTAATAAAATTCCCTTTCAACTTTAATGGAAAGTTACGATCATACAAAATCTCTATTGCACTCCTCCATTTCAACCAACCAGCTTGGATTATTTGGTTGACATCGCTATCGATCTTCTCATTCATTTGGATGATGAAATCTAGATATCTAAACTGATCGCTCGATGATATCTCTTGTCTATCCAGTGTTATATCAAAGTGGTCTCGATTTCTCTGTTTGCTAAATTTGCAATGCATATATGATTTCTTGGACCTGCTCAATCTAAACCCCCGAGATTCCAATGTTTTGCCTCCATAACTCCAATTTGGTATTAACCCATGTTTTCGTCTCATTTACTAGAACAATATCATCAGCGAATAACACACGCCAAGGTATTTCATCCTGGATAGTTCAAGTAAGCTCATACATCACGATGACAACACATGAATGGATTTATGCAGATTCTTGATGTAAACCAATTGTAATCGGAAAATCACTCGTTAGGCCACAGCAAGTTCTAATATTTGTCGCCACTCCATCGTATATGTTCTTGATTATGTCGATGTACTTGACTGGGATCCCTTCTTCATCATTATCCCCCGTAATACCTCTCAAGGCATTCGAAAACACTCGATAAGTTGACAAGGCAAATGCCATAATAGTATAAATGAAGATAATTAATAGTAGAGATGTAGCTTATGCTGGGTCGTAGACTCGTATATTGTACTTGTTTTCCAAGTTTTTATCCTTTTAGTCCAAGCTTTTGGTGGTATTATCAGCGCTAATTTTGGATATCTAGATGGTATCCAATGCTTTTTTAATCATACTCTATGTCCCACAATAATATAAAAAAAAAGGTAAGAGTTTTATTGCTATGATATGTCCCCTTCAAATAAAAGCATATTTTTGTTATGTATTCTCCATGCAATAAATATCTAAGGTCTAGTGTTTTCCATTTTCTCAACATAAATAAAATTGCTCCACCTTCAAATCAAGCATCACCTGCACCGCACATGCAGAGCCTCACGATCACAGAGGCGTGCAGTTGTGTCCTATTGAAAAGGCCATATAAAAAGTCAAGCTTCTTCTTCTTCTTCTCAAGGGGGAAAAGAAAATATTGTATAATCTGCCTCCATGGCTCTTCATTTTCTTCCTTCTCTTCTTCTTCTTCTTCTTCTTCTTCTTCTATTAACAATATTCTCTTCTCAAGCTCTCTCCGCAGCCACAATCAATCATCTCCCCGGCTTCACCGGAGTCCTTCCGTTCCGTCTCGAAACCGGGTACAATAAATTAAATTCAGTGTGTTCTGATTTTGCTCGCATGTGTCGAATCATAAGAAAAACAAACAACAACATTCTCTTATCCTTTCATGCGTGTTTTGCCTGCAAAATGTTGTTTTTTTAATGCAAAATCACATAGGCCTAAACCCAATTTCTTAAGCCCTAATCCAAGTTCTAGAGTGCTTTTAGAATATGTCTAGAAGTTCTTGAGATCTTCTGGAAATTGTTTTAAAATGACTCTAGATATCTCGAAGAATTTCTAGAATGCGCGCAAGAGCTCTCAAACTCTCAATCTCTTACTATAGCTCACAAAACTGGCGTTTCCGCCGGTACAAAGCATCCGAAACATTCAATCATTTCTTATATAGGCTTAAATTTTGTATTGTTAAAGTGTGAAAATCTTTTTTTCCCCTAATGGAAAAGTAAGTACAGCTGGCCTAGTCAAAAAATGCATTAAAAATTTAAATGTACAGAGACAAATCTCTGGCATACAACAAATTAATAAAAACATGCAACTTATCCTATTTCCTTCTAATATAATAGAATAACAAGTGGATCCAGTAGTATCTATAAATATTAGGGCATGATTGTCAATCAAGACTTTTAAATAAACATGGAACTTTTGAAATCAGGACATAGAACTTTTATAAAACTTGGATTTTTTTATTGGATTCTTGAACTAAGCCAGAACTGAAAATCGAAACTATATTAGATTATTATTTTTTATTGGTGCAGTCCAAACTAAACGAGAACATGAGATACTGGTTTATTTTTAAAAATACTGGTTTATTTTTAAAAAAAAATCGAAGTATATCGCTATGACCAATCGAGCTATGCTCGTGGTTATATATGGGAACAAAATCATTATTTGTTTATATCAAATAAAAATAGTAGTTGTAATGAACTAATGATATGTTTTAAAGATATATGAATTTTTTTGACCAATCAACTAGAAAATATTTAATTGTTTCTAAATATTTGCAAGATCAAAAACTATTTTACTGCTTTAATTATAGAAAATGAGATTTTTGTAGATCGATAAAACATAATTAAATCCGTCTTTCTTTTAGTTTGATCAAATTAGGACATAGATATATGTTTAAATAATTTTTTATTTTCTGATTAATTTATTTTCTGTATTTTCAGATTAATTTTGGGTATCTTTAAATTAATTGAATTTAAAAGAGATCGACAAACTTTGTGTTGAATTGATTGAATTTAGTCGATAAAAGAGAGGGACAAAAGAGTGAAAGCTTGTGGAAAGAAAATTGGAAGGGAGGGAGGGGGGAAGGAGGGGGACTAGGGTTTGTAGTTATGATTTTTAATATTTGTTTCGTCTAAATAGGTGGGATAATTTTTAAGGATGGAACACTCGTTTTATATATAAAAGAGTTCTAATTGGAACATTTTTTTTATTTTAGTTCTAATCTCATTTCTATTCATGACTAACAAGCTTAAAAGTTTAAGTTATAGTTCTAATTGACTAACAATAACTAATATATTGTCTCAGTATGTTTCGGTTCTAACTCTTTGTTCTAATCGAGAGTAATCGTGAAAATCTGAATATGAATGGTTTCTCTTATGAAAAATATGAAGGTATGTGAGTGTTGATGAGGTGAAGGATGTGGAGCTCTTCTATTATTTTGTACAATCGGAAAAGAACCCAAAAGAGGACCCTGTCATCCTTTGGCTCACCGGAGGCCCCGGTTGCTCCGCCTTCAGTGGTCTGGTCTTCGAAATAGGTACAATTATATTTAATAACAGCACAAAAAAAAATTCACAATGAGATAAAAAGAAAGAAAAAATGATGTGAATTCAAACTTTTAAGTGATTTATATTTTTCGTACAACACATATAATTTAATAAGTGTGTAGGAAGAAAATATTTGTAGAGAACTAGTTTTGTCGTTTTGTTAATTAGAGGGCTGCTGATATCATCAGAAAAGGGGTTGGATTGAATGTAATTACTCATCATTATTCAGACTTCTTTTAAGATTTGAATAGATTTTTTCTCTAAAAAAATAGTTAAAATGATAAAAGTTTAAAAGAAATTTAGTAAAGATAATAGAGATTTTTCAAAAGACTTGTAATATAGATTTTTTATGATTTGGCAAGACAAAGGCCGAGTTATGAATAAATAGAATTTTCTTTTTGGGATCGATTTGGCAGGCCGAGACAACAAAATCATTGATATAACCTTTTGGGTTTAGATAGATAAAAAAGAAAGACAAGAGAATAGATCTGAGTGAGAGACGGAAAGGGGAAAAATGATCTAACAAAGATGAGAAGAGATTAGAATTATGTAGAGAGGTTAAAGAGAGGAGAGAAAGAAAGACGCAAAAATGCATGTGGGGAGAGAGAGAGAGAGAGGAGGCAGCTCAAAACTTTTTAAAACTTTAGTTTTTTTGGAGTTTAAAAAATAGAGTTTCGAGCTTTCAAAACTTTTTGAAACTGTGGTAGAAATTATACATTTTGGCTGCCAAATGAGTCTTGGTTATAAATTTTAAAGTTTAGCCTCAAAATCACAGGAAATCTAAACACATTGCCAAATGAGGCTTAAGGGGTTCAAATGAGATAACAAAATATTGTATGTGTTTTCATATTTCATTTCATATTTCACCATCAAAACTTTGATATTTTCATATTTCACTCCAAAACTTGATATTTCCAAATTTCATCACCAAATCGATATTTCCATGTTTTATATGACTCGATTCGACCATCAAATTCACCGCCACACGTCTGTCTTGTTTATCCATGCTACTTTTGTAGGATAGCTGATGACCGTCAGCATCCTACTTTTGCTTCACATGGACCCCAAATCCCATCTAAATTCAAAGCTTGTAGGATATTGATGTCGACTTTGAGGTTTGAGTCAACCTGAGGTGATTTTTTTTGTCTATATATACATGATTAGAGATAAAGATTGTGTGGAATTTGAACACTTAATCAACTGAAAGTGTTGTGTGATTTCATTTCTCTTTATGAATTGCCACAAAAATCTTTATATGGGGAAGTTCTTCTAATCATGTCTACAGTTGCTTTCACTTCTTTGTCTTCTTTTTATTATGGGGAAGTTCTTCTAATCATGTCACGCATGGCTTTTTAGTTTTCATTGAGAAGTGACAAAATTAATTAATGGTTTATAACATCCAACATTTATATCTCTAGCTCTATGAACAATAAACTTGAAAATCAATAGAAATTTTATATACATATTCTTTAGATCATGAGTATCAATACTAACTAAAATGTGTAAATTAAGGCCGCCGCTTAAAATACCCTCCTATGAAAGCGTAGGCTCCTATTAAAAAACATCCATCTTTTGTCTAATATGTGTAAATTAAGACTGCATCATTGTCCTCTGAAAAATAAAACCAACACCATTGATCTTTATATATATATATATATATATATATATAATGGAGGAAAGATGCCATAATAGGGAATTTATTTAGGAGGGAATTTCCTCATATGGCGTCGAAACAATACATCCTCCCTCATTTTTTCCGCCGATCGGCAACCACCCATTTTCATCGTTATCATCTAAGGTGTGGGTACACCAAATTTCATGTGATTCTACAACCATTTCACCGTTGATTTAGCAATGTAAAAAGTTCTATTGTCGGTAAACCGTTAATTTTGAACCCACTAAATCAACGGTGAAAAAGTTGTAGAATCACATAAAATTTTGGTGTACCCACATCTTAGATGATAACGATGAAGATGGTGGTGCCGATCGTCGGAAAAAATAAGACAGGATGTATTTTTTCGACGCCATTAGGAGGAAATTCCCTCCTATGGCCTCTTTCCTCCATTAACCTACACACACACACTATGTTTCGACATGTAACACGCGTCGATGTAAATCTGATATTATAAGTATAAAATGTTCTTTAAAAATAAAAATAATTTTTTTTACTGTTTCGACGCGTCGCATTTTTTTATTATTTCGACGGACCTGACGCTTCGAAATAAGTATTAATTGCTGAAAAAAATTAATTCAGAACAGAAAATATGGAATTCTAATTACATCCAATCCGATTTCGATTCAAATATCGAATACAATTCAAATATTTCGATTCAAATATCGAATACAATTCAAATATTTCGATTCAAATATCGAATACAATCCAATTTCGATTCAAATATCGATTACAATACAATATCTATTCCATTTCAATATCCATTCCATTCAAATATAAATTATCATCCAAATATCGATTACAATATAATATCCATTCCAATACCATCCTAAATCAAAAATTTACAAAAGTGGCGAACGAGAAAGGACGATCAGGGGGAGGGAGAGTTGATCATGAGGGAGGCGCATCTGGATCTCCGGGGTAAAGCCCTTGCGATTAAAAGTTTAAAATACACAATTTAATAAATATGTTATTTATATATTTATATATTGTTAAGTAAGGGTTATCGAACTTACCAAGGTACTCGCATCCCTTATTTGCATGTGTGTGCACGCACGCGCACAGTGCGCGTGTATGCGCCTGTGCTGCAGCGCGCAGTGTGCACGCGCGCATATTCATACATGCGCATACACACACATACATGCACACATATAATTTAGTAAATACGCTATTATATATTATTAAGTAAAGATTATCGAACTTACCGGAGGTACCGGCATCCCTTGTTGGATGTACATGGTGATAAGATTAAGCCTCTGTTGGACTGTCCAGCTAGCAAAATGATAGGCAACAGGAGTGGGAGTGTGAGCGGGTACGAGGGCTGATTGGCATGAGAAACCCGCCGTATTTCGATGTCCGACCCTGGAGAGATCCATGAAAAACAGGAGTCCTACTCCTAAGGGTCCTGGTCGAGCATGACGTCTCCAATGCCACACCGTCTGCCTAATAATACCTAGGAGGTGGAATGCCCACTCGGCTGGAAGGGAGCGTTATATTGGCGATGAGGGATCTTGGAGGACACACACTTAACTCTCCCGTGATGATCCGGTCGATACACCGTGAAAGCCCTAACTACGGCGAATGATCTCTGCACGTCATCATTCGGGTGTCCCCTGCTCCGCCTCCATCTCCGCGATCAATCAGATCTCTCTCAACCACCATTGCCACCTGTTTGGAGAAGAAACATATTACCGTCTTTCTAACAGCTACACAATAATTATTCTGAAATAATTAAGAAACACGGTATTAGTGGAGGCTTACATATTTGCTCTTAGGCATCAATCAATGCAGGCGTACCATCGTCCCGTACAAATCTAGCCCTGTAGAGTTCGATCCGATCAAGGGGCTCTCCATCATGGCTTTCTTGCTGTATATTTCATTTAGAAAGTTAACACATAAATTTCTAAGATATTTTTTTAACGTATTAATATTAAATACAATACTTACGTGTTCGATGGAAACCTGCAGGGAACTCTTGCTCCCTCCCCTGTAAACATCTTGTAACTGAGCGTGAGATGGTTTGCCTCGCTCGCTCTTCTCCTGCAGTTACATCAAATATTGTTTATTGAGTTGTTAGAAAAGAGTAAAATAGTATCTTCAAAAGACATACCTTAAACTCTGAGGTCAAGTAATTTTCGACCAAGGCACGCTAGTATGCATCGGATCAACCTGGATCCGGCTTAATCGCATACATCTTATCTGGTGAAGAATAGTCTTCAAGCTTGCCGAAGATCTTGTTCTTATGGTCTCTCCAATTCTTCCCCATATACTTATACATCTTGTCATAAATTGCATGTTCATTGCAAACTACCTAGGGGCCTTCTACACCATACCACCGGAAGTCGAACCGTGCCTACAAAATAAATTTCACGATAGAAGAAATATTTAAATAAATCAAAATATTGAATTGTATAAACAAATTTCACTATCATCTCCCATACAACAATTTGCTTCTTTTGCGCCAAGTATGAGCTTTCAATCTAGGATCATCCACTCGTCATCGTCGTTCTGGATCACATGAGGCAAGTATTCCTCGCTGTTCACGATAGACGACATCGTGGCCTTCACGTCTTTGCTGGCTCCATGAACAGTGTCCCCTATCCACGAATGGTATACGGTCGGTTTGTCGGGGGCATGCGACATCGTCCTCCAGATATCAGTGGTCTGTGTGGGTCCTCTCTTATTCTGTGTCTGTTTCTTGAAGGACTGCCTCTCGTCCCCCGTAGACCGATCGGTTCTGCTATTAGAACCTGATACATCTAAAACAACTTCACGGCATATAGTTTAGTATGTTAGAGAACAAAACAATAGTGAAAATTAATGCTGAAAAGAATATCATACATGAGCAACAAATGCAGGAAATAATATGCTGAAAAGTACACACTGTCGAATGTCGTAAAGATGCAATAAATTGTAAGTTTCACGTTACTTAAGTTTACATACTATAGTCTTTTCTTAATAGAAAAAACGCACAACACCTTCACCGGAATTTTCGGAATTGACTTCTCATCTCTCGGAGGCCTTTTTGGTAAGATCCACCTCGATTCCCCATAAGTTCTACACTTATTTAACTTCTAGTTATCATCTGTCGTGAATAACATGCAGTCATTTGGACATGCATTAATTTTTTGATAATTGAAACCGATATCGGCAATCATCTTCTTCATCTCTTGAAAATTGGCAAGGAGATCGGAATTTGGATAAGCCTCCTTGTTTATCTTTAGAAGGTCATCTCGACTGACTTGTTGCTCCATAAACTTTCACATTTAATATGAAACATGCGAACCATCCAACCCAACCTGTCATTTTCACACCCTCATAAAGAGATTTCTTAGCATCCTCCATTTACTTAAAAAAAACTCGCAGATTCGGTATCTGGAACCACATCATCCTAAGGGGTATCATCGTCCATGCCATCATACAACTCATCCATCATATCATTTAAACTAGTGGTTGCTGAGGTTCTCACAGGAGGCGGTGACAGACGATGTGCAGTGATTTTATAATCTACGACCTCTCCATGCAAGTGCCGATAGTGTTGTAGGGTGTTTTTTGTCACCCCATTGAAATGGGAATACGCGCGCGCTTGTCAGGCGTATTACAGATTCCCCCTGTCTACGGTAGGCTGGGGTTTATTGATTGTGGGGATCTGAATTTCCGGCAGCCGCGGACTAAGCTGCCGTTAATTACCTCTCGCCTTTGGAGCGAGTGAACCTCCGATTAACGGGTTAAACTGGTCATGCGAACTTAATGTGCAGTATGCGTGTGTTGTATTTTAAAAAGGGTTTTGGATATATCGGGGGTCCCGCTACCCGGATAGCGGGCTGGGGGTCAAGGGGGCTAGCAGCCCCCTTGCGGGATGCGGGGTGCGGGGCAGCGCCCCGTTAGAAATTTTTTCTAACGGGGGAAGTGTCGTAGCGTATGTGTGTGTATATGTATATATACGTATATATAAAAAAAAAGGGAAAGGGCATCCAAACGATGCGTGGGAAAAAGCGCCAGCGCTTTGGCTGCTAGCGTAAGGGCGCTAGCGCCCCACGTGCCAGGCACGTGGGCGCTCGGGCGCTGGCGCTTTGGGCTCGAGCGCTTTGAGCACCAGAGCCTCACGTGCCAGGCACGTGGGCGCTCGCGCTCTGAGCGCAAGAGCGCCAGCACCCTACGTGCAAGGTACGTGGGCGTTCGGGCGCAGCGCTTCTGAGCGCTCGGGCGCTAGCGCTCTGAGCACAAGAGCGCTAGCGCTTCTGAGCGCTCGGGCTCTGAGCACAAGAGCACTAGCGCCCCACGTACCAGGCACGTGGGCGCTCGGGCGGCAAAAGGGACTTGGTCCCTGCAATGGGAGTTGTACTCCCATAAATGAGCACTTATTATTTTGTATATATTTATATATATGAGGAGTTAAACTCCCAGGATATTTTGAAGCTGATGAATGAGCTTCTCCCCTTGAGCCCTGGATCTTCCCCAAAGTGGGGTTTCTGGAGATGGGTCTCCTTTTTCTTCCTGTCATTTGGCCGGATCTTGGAGAAAGGGGGTGAGATTTAAAAATCTCCCTATTTTGAGATCTAATGGAAGATCCAAGCTCCCTTTTGTGGGTTTTGTGGTGAAAAACTATTTAGTTTTGCCAAAAGAAGAGTAAAACTCTTAATTTAATTCAAAAGAAAGAAGAAGGTTTTAGAACCTTGAGGAAGGATAAAGAGGCACAAAAACCCTAGATCATTTTTGAGAGGAATGAAAAAGTCTCATAGATATTTTCATCATGTTGCTTTATATAGGCTTACACATTTACACATAGCCCTTTGGGCTTTACAAAATGACATTTTGCCCCATTCCCATGGCTCATGTGCCATTTCTTTTTGCACATAAGCCATGAGCTTTACAAAAATTTGGCTTTATGCCCATTCATGTATAAAAAATTACATCAAAATTATTTATTACATGATTTTTTATTTCAGCATGGGGGGAGGCCGGCCGCTTCATGTTCGGGGCTCGACTCGGGCATGAGCTCACTTGATCTGGGCATGGGCCCACTTGACTTGGGGTTGACCTTGACTTTGACTTGGTCAACCGGGATGCAATTTTCGACTCCAACAAGTGCCCTCCATCAATAAATGCACACTGCACATTTGAGTTGTGTGCATGAAATTGATGGATCTTGAAGCTGGACTTCGAGGCGGAACATCATCCCGGGGGCGGAGCATCCCTCGGGGAGCATGATTCCCGGGGATCGGAGCATCATTCTGATTTGCGGAGCATAATTCCAGAATCGGAGTATCATTCCGAAGAGTCGGACCATAATTCCAGGGATCGGAGTATCATTCCGAAGAGCGGAGCATGATTCCGGGGATCGGAGCATCATTCCGAAGAGCGGAGCATGATTCCAAGGAGCATGATTCCAGGGATCGGAGCATCATTCCGAAGAGCGGAGCATGATTCCGGGGATCGGAGCATCATTCCGAAGAGCGGAGCATGATTCCAAGGATCGGAGAGCATCATTTCCGAAGAGCGGAGCATGATTCCAAGGATCGGAGCATCGGATCGGAGCATAATTCCGAAGAGCGGAGCATGATTCCAAGGATCGGAGCATCATTCCGAAGAGCGGAGCATGGGTCTAAGCATAATTCCGACGAGCGGCAGACATTCTGACCTAAGCATAATTTCGATTCAGAGGTTGATTCCCTAGCGAAGCATAATTCCGATAGGGAAGGCAAATACTCCGAGACGAAGCATGATTTCGACACGGGATACATTCTGCGACGGAGCATGATTTCGGCACAGAGCTTGTTGGCTGACTTGATTCCAAGACGAAGTATAATTTCGACAGAGAAGGCAGGTACACCGAGGCTAAGCATGATTTCGACACGGGGTGCACATTCTGAGACGAAACATGATTCCGACGCAGAGCTTGCTGGTTGACTTGATTCCGAGACGGAGCATAATTCCGACGAGGAGGTCGTTGGTTGATTCCTAGCCGAAGCATAATTCCGGCAGGGAAGGTAGATATCCTGAAGCGAAGCATGATTTTGACACGGGGGTAAATTCTGGGAAGGAGCATGATTCCGCCGCAGAGCTTGTTGGTTTGATTTGATTTGGATTGACATCAGCATCGCTATACTGGAATATGGTACCAGAAGCGAATCATCATTTGCCATGAGAGGATTTGGGAATTGGTTTTGGTTTGGCATCTGCATTGCTGCACTGGAATAATACCAGGAGCAACTCATCATTTGCCCCGCGGGATTTGGAAATTGGTGGCATAGGAGACAGGTTTAAATTCCTATCACCTAAGGCTTTTCAATTTTATGGACCGTAAGGGTCCCATAAAAGCATTTTCTCCCTACGAGTCGAAAGGATCTCGTAGGTGTATTTTCTCCTTAGGAGTCGTGGGGACTCCCAAGTGTGTTGCTCCTTTGTGAGTCGTAAGGATCTCAAGCGGGAATTTTCTTCTCATAAAGTCGAGAGGACTT
The DNA here is from genome assembly GCA_030015575.1 of Agapanthus africanus. Classification (NCBI taxonomy): domain Eukaryota; kingdom Viridiplantae; phylum Streptophyta; class Magnoliopsida; order Asparagales; family Amaryllidaceae; genus Agapanthus; species Agapanthus africanus. Next base: position 635,575,607 of record JASDDO010000014.1, on the reverse strand, counting down.
TGCGAGTGCATTTCATCTCTTTTTCACGAGTTTGCGCCCTTTTGGGTTTTCACAAACTCGCCGGCAGTCCTGCTGTTTTTACTCACGGAGCCCTTTCGGGTTTTCATCCGTACCCATTTTGCTTGTGGACATACCTTTTTTTTTGAATCTTCATCGCCGGTGGGACTTTGAATGTGGCCTCGCCGGTAGGACTTGGGAGAGATTGGGGTCATTTTACGTCCATGGATTGTATACGGTTTTGCAGGATGTATGGTCCAGACCGTAGGGCCGAAAAAATTTCGGGACATTGTTGGCGTCTGCATCGCTGCACTGGAATATGGTACCAGTAGCGACTCATCATTTGCCGTTGAGGTATGGGATTTGGAATTTGGTTGGCGTCTGCATCGCTGCACTAGAATATGGTACCAGGAGCGACTCATCATTCGCCATTGGGGTATGGGATTTGGTTGGCGTCTGCATTGCTGCACTGGAATATGGTATCAGGAGCGACTCATCATTCGCCGTTGGGGTATGGGATTTGGTTGGCGTATGCATTGCTGCACTGGAATATGGTACCAGGAGCGACTCATCATTCACTATTGCCTATTGGAAAGCGATGGCTTAGGAGACAGGTTTAGATCCCCATCACCCAAGGCTTTTCAATTTATGGGCCTTAAGGGTCCCATAAAAGCATTTTCGCCATGCGAGTCATAAGGATCTCGTAGGTGTACTTTCTCCTTAGGAGTCGTGGGGACTCCCAAGTGTGTTTTTCCTTTGTGAGTCGTAAGGATCCCACGAAGGTTCTCCTCGTGTATCCTGAGGACACATGAGTGGGTCTTCCTAATGGACCATAATTCCAAGGGCGGAGACCGGCTGCTGGACTGGTGATTGCGGTGGGGTATGAGTGTGATGAGAATTATTTGAGCCCGTGGATTGTATACGGTAGTCAATTTGGGGGTCTAACCGTAGGGCCGGAAGAATTTTGGGAAACTGGATTTTGGTTGGCGTCTGCATCGCTGCACGGGAATATGGTACCAGGAGCGACTCATCATTCGCCGTTGTTTTTTTCCACCGCGATTGCTCTATCATTTCAGCTTTTCTTATCGCGAAGATCGCGATTGCCCTATCATTTCGGCTTTATTTTACTCGATGATTTTTATTGCGAGTTGCCCCATCATTTCGGGTTTTATTTTTCTTTTATTTACACATTTTATGTTTATTTACACTTATTTTTTTTTTATATTCCCAGTTTAACGACTTAGAGGTCGATTGTTTTCATAGAAAGGCAGATGTATGAGAGAATCAGTCTCACGAAGAACTTCGGTCTCCATTTGTATGAAATTGGCGGTCGCAGCTGGACTGTTTGTTAACACACCTTTAGAAAGTTCTATCTCTCCTGCCTTGTATTGCTTTTCGACCCAATTTTTGAAGACGAAGCAGTCCTCAATGGCATGACCTATCACTCTGTGATAGGGGCAGTATTTGGTGTCGTCGGTCATATTGCTTCCTGCGGTCTTTTTGACTCTGGCAGTTGTAGACCGTTCTTCAGGGCGTCTTTGAATATTTTACGGATTTTGTCCCTTCTGAAGGAATAGACCTTATCTAGCTTCTCTTTGAGTGGAGATTCTCCTCCCTCTCCGAACACTGGCTTCCGAGACTGGTTGGCACTAGGCCCTGCTCATCCCTTACTTATTTTGGTTAGCCGAAGTGTTAAAAGATTCAGAATCGTCGGAATTCCCGCCTTTGCGATTATCATCCTTGCGGTTTCTCCAAGACCTATTGTTATTTTTGGAATCCGAGGAGGACTCCTGCTTTGAGCGCTCCAGCATCTGAACTTTCCTGGTCAGCTCTTAGAATGTTTTAAGACCCGCGGTGCATAGAAACGGGGCCATCCAATTGTTGAGATTTTCGACGAGGAGACTGACAGATTGGCCCTGCTCTATCGGTGGTTCACACTTGACGGAGAGATTGCGCCATCGGGTTATAAAATCCGTGCCGCTCTCGTTGTTCTTTGGCTTGGTCCTCACAAGGTCGGCGATGGTGATCTTATCGCTGACACTCATGAGTCTTTATCGAAACAAAGACTCCATTTGGACGAAAGTTGTGACGGAGTCATCCGGTATGCTCGTGTACCAGTCGAAAGCAACATCGTCAGGCTATTAACAAACTGGCGGAGGAGAAGCACATCATTGCCCCCAGTATTCCCGCATGAGGCTTTGAAGTAGGCGATGTGCTGATTCGCATTTCCCGTCCCATCAAATCTTCCAAATTTAGGGATGACATAGCCGCTGGGAAATTCTACCAGATCATACTGAGCAGGATACAGTCTCCCGCTATCACATTCAAGCCAGATTGGATTTGAGATGTGGTGGCCCAGTCCTTGCTCTTGCTGCGTGTGCCCACCATGTAGACAGTGTGGACCACATATCCAGCCATTTCCTCATCTTTGGCGGGGTAACCCTGTTCCTCGAACTTCATGAGGTTCAGCCTAGCAGGAGCCCTAGCCCTTTTGTTCGCTCTGTACCTGAGCCTTTTCTGTCTTAGCTTCTCGATTTTGAGGGTTTGGTGGGCATCCATTTTCTGGGAAGCCACCGTGAGTCGATTAGCGGGGAGCTTAGAGAAGACACCCGATCGAGCAGTTGTCAGGGGCACCGCCGGAGCTCGCTTGAGAGGCCTTGTTGCTTTGTTGGTGTTGACGGCCTTGCCTCCAGCAGGGGCCAAGGAAAGTCGTTCAGACACCGACTTGCGTTTGGGTAGTGGTGCCCTCGAGATCACCACATTTGGTCTCTTGCCTTTCGAGGCCGGTTTGTCTGTTACCGGAGCTTGAGGAGCTGGGACGGCGTTAGCTGACACGAACATAATAGAATCAAATGGTAGCGGCGGCTCCTCCCATTGTCGCTCGAGACTGGCCGGAAGGACCGTCCTGGAGTCTATCCTCATCGTGTAGGAGACGGGAGACGTGCTGAGAGCTGAGTTCATCTTTGGAGACATTGTTGAGAAGTGATTGCTTGAAAAGCTGCATGAAAGAGTATTATTTTAGTATAAATATAGATATGTATATTGATTGAGTTCGCATGCACGCTTAACCCGAAATATGGGAGGAAAGATGGGTCCCACCGGGCGTGCCGAAATCTGTAGGGTGTTTTTCGTCACCCTATTGAGATGGGAATACGCGCGCGCTTGTCAGGCGCATTACAGATTCCCCCTGCCTAGGATAGGCTGGGGTTTATTGATTATGGGGATCCGAATCTACGGCAGCCGCAGAGTAAACTGCCGTTAATTACCCCTCCCCTTTGAAGTGAGGGAACCTCCGATTAACGGGTTAAACTGGTCATGCGAACTCAATGTGCAGTGTGCGTGTGTTGTGTTTTAAAAGGGGTTTTGGATATATCGGGAGTCCCGCAGAGTTTTTTACGGAGGTCCCTGTCACTTCCCGCTTCCCATAGTGCGCTAAGATTGGCACGTGACAGAGCCAACCATGCTACCTGTGACTAGGAAACATCCTTCCACGGTCACATTACGGCTGTCTAGAAGATATTAAGAACAGGAAAGTAAATAAACTATCTAGTACATGTCCATGAGTCAGAATAAACGAGTCAAGAAATAATATGCGGAAGCAAAAGATTCAATACAATAATAATCTGGAATGTACGTTCCATAATACGGGCTCATATCAGAAATGAAAAAATAGTGAAAGGAAAGCTAAACTAAACTAATAATAAGTCTTCATTATTCGGCCGGTTGATCAAAATACTCTTGGACTGCCTGCGACAAAGATAATGGATCTAGGCCATGCAAAACCCAGACATCAGTGCGTCATAATATCAATAATTTTTAGCAGGCATGATGTAATGAAATATGCAGGCATGAAGTATAGGCAGTAACAAGTTATCAGGAAATAAATAGTAACATGAATACTGATTAGTGAACAGAATATATTATAGGTGAGGTGCAGTGAGTAGTCTAAACTGTGCTATAGGGTTATCTACTCTAAAGTTATTTGAAATCAATTAATGTAATCTTCATCGTAACCCATCGGTCTATGCCTCGTTCATTCCCCACGGGACCACGGTACAATATATAATAGACCGTGAGTCTATGTCCCGTTCATACCCTACAGGACCACGGTACAGGATTTAATAGCCCTTTGAGTTACGTTCAGTTACAATCTTGATTTCCTCATACCCCCAAGGTTATGTGTGTAAGTCAGGTATTGATAAATCGGAAGCTAATGCCAACACAGGATCAAGTAGGTACAAGTTTGTCTAAATAGACACAGGATATGTCCATAGGGACAACAGCTCAAGATTGTTGGCATTAGTAACAAGATAAGGTAATAAGTCAAGTAGTAATATATCAGGTCATGTCAGATAGTGCACATGTATCAAGTCATGTCAAATAGGGTATTAGGTCAAGTCAGGTAGTGCACAGGTAACAAACGGGTGCTCATAATCAAACTGTAGCAAGTATTGAATCAAGGTGAAAGTACGGATGTACAAACATCTATCAGGGGTTACATCATGACTATGTAGGATGCACATTATCAAGCATGGTGAACTAATACAATAGTAACATGAAATAATATGGTCTCGGCGTGCAACTAGATATGTAATAAACCGTACGGATACAGACGGATATTATAAAACTGTAAATCGGTAAAATTTGCTGAATATTAAAACAAAAGCACTATTATTTATTAAATAGATATTGATATAATAATACTAACATGGATAACATATTCAAACCGATTAATAACTATAAAAGTGATATTGATTAACCATGCGCAAGAAAGTTCCGTTCAGAAATTCAGCGTCACCCTGATTTGTACAATAGCTTAAAAATAACAAACGTTCTCCAAAAGGGACGTGTCTTATACCAAAACAAAGATAATTCAATAAGGTTTTCATTTTTATAAGTTGAAGTATCTCATGTTGTTCCTACAAAAAGTTAAGAACATTCGAAGTTGAAAATTTGCTGCTGAAATTTCCCTGGACAGCAGTTTAGAGATATTTTCATTTGCATTTTACGTTATTTAAACAATTTATTTTGCAAGTAAATATTTCATAGAGTTATAGTATTCTGAGTTAGCTTCGTAAAGAACTAAAGAACGTATACTGATAATTTTTCTATGATTTATAATGAATTTTATAAGGTAAGGTGTATAGTAAATTTCAGATTTGTCGTATCCGCTTTGCAACGACGTTTCATGTATAAACTATAATATTTTCAAACTATATTTTATATAACATTATAAAATGTAGTCTATAAACTAATTAAAGATAATAATAAGAAATATTACGAAGATATATATTTTAAATGATATGGATGCAATCGGGTATCCGAAAACAGTAAAACTTCAGTATGGATGCATAATACTATACCTAACTTGTAGCAAGATGATTTAGCATGCGACTAGACATGTAAATAATGATATTGATGTGTATGGACGTCGTATAACAGTAAAATGATAAACTGGTAAATGCGGGATGTACAACTAAATAATATGAAATGTAAATATTCAATTGGGTGCAGCATATTGTAGTCTAGCATGTATCAAGATAAATTTGCATGCACTAGATATGAAGTAACTTGCAGGGATGCACACGGATATCCGAAAACGGTGAAACATGCAAAATGATCATGTGGGATGCATAACTAATCATTATGGGGTATTATAATTCAAATAGATATAGAATACAGTAGTATAGCATGTAGCAAGATTAACTTGCCTCGATCGAATCACGCGACGGATACGCACGGCACGTCCGACGTCGGTAAATCGTCGCAACGCACACGCAGCACGCGGGACGGGTCCAGGCAAGGCAAGAAGTTGATCACACAGGCAAGGTACGTTCACTGGATCACTCGGATCGTCAGCGACGAGCACGGCTCGGACGGTGATCACCGGAATCAAGAAACAAGATCAAGAAAATTTAGAAGAAAGAAGAAGTAAGAAGAAGAGGCTGCGTATTAAATAAAGAAGAAAAAATAAATAAATAAAATATATATAAATATATATATGCAGAGGAGAGAGAGAGAAAGGGGTTGTTAGTTTGTTAGGAAATTAGTTTAGATTTAAATTTTAAAAAATCTTTTATTAGTTAACTAAATTTTAATTTGTATCAGTTTATAAAATTAATATTATATAAATAAAATTTGATATTCTGGTAAATACAAACATAATCCAAAACATGTCCGGGTTGGGTCAAAATTTCAGTTTTAAAATACAAAAAATATACATGTCGACCAAAATTAAAGTTGGATATCCAGATAACGAAAAAATGCATACCCCTAAGAACGGGTACACGCACATGCACGTAGTCATCCAAACAAGTCCGTTTTACTGGACGGGACGAGAACAAGATGCGCGGATACTACCACGGGATTAGGGGTATCATGCAGATCATGCAATATATTTTTAAACTATTTTATGTGACTTAAATGTTATATAAAAATGCAGATGCCAGGTAAACTGCTAGTATGCAAATGAAAGTGTACGAGTCCACGTATCAAGTCAGGATAAATCATAAATATGAATCAAGATAGGTTTCAAGAAAGCGGGTCGGGTCGAATGCAAATACAAATGTCAAATATACTATTCGCACTAAAAACACAATAAATCAAGAAAATACCATAAATAAAGAAATACATGAACTAGAACTGGTATAAATGAACTAGGGTATTACAGTCCCGCTATCCGAATAGCGGTCTAGGGGTCAAGGGGGTTAGCAGCCCCTTTGCGGGGTGCGGGGCAGCGTCCCGTTAGAAATTATTTCTAACGGGGGAAGTGTCGTGGAGTATGTGTGTGTATGTATATGTATATATACGTATATATAAAAAAAAAGGAAAAGGGCATCCTTTGCATCCAAAGGATGCGTGGGAAAAAGCGCCAGCGCTTTGAGCCCCAGAGTGCTAGCGCCCCACGTGCCAGGCACGTGGGCGCTCTTGGGCGCTAGCGCTCTGAGCGCTAGCGCCCCACGTGCCAGGCACGTGGGCGCTCGGACGGCAAAAGGGACTTGGTCCCTGCAGTGGGAGTTGTATTCCCAAAAACAAGCACTTATTATTTTGTATATATTTATATATATATGAGGAGTTAAACTCCCAGGATATTTTGAAGCTGATGAAGGGACTTCTCCCCTTGAGCCCTGAATCTTCCCCAAAGTGAGGTTTCTGGCGATGGGTCTTCTTCTTCCTGTCGTTTGGCCGGATCTTGGAGAAAGGGGGTGAGATTTAAAAATCTCCCCTTTTTGAGATCTAATGGAAGATCCAATCTCCCTTTTGTGGGTTTTGTGGTGAAAAACTATTTAGTTCTGCAAAAGAAAGAATAAAACTCTTGATTTAATTCAAAAGAAAGAAGGTTTTAGAAGCTCGAGGAAGGAGAAAGAGGCACAAAACCCCTAGATCTTTTTTGAGAGGAATGAAAAAGTCTCTTAGATATTTTCATCATGTTGCCTTATATAGGCTTACACATTTATACATAGCCCTTTGGGCTTTACAAAATGGCATTTTGCCCATCTCATGCCTCATGTGCTATTTCTTTTTGCACATAAGCCATGGGCTTTACAAAAATTTGGCTTTATGCCCATTCATGTATAAAAAATTACATCAAAATTATTTATTACATAATTTTTTATTTCAGCATGGGGGAGGCCGGCCGCTTCATGTTCGGGCTCGACTCGGGCATGAGCCCACTTGATCTGGGCTTGGGCCCACTTAGCTTGGGGTTGATCTTGACTTTGACTTGGTCAACCGGGGTTCAATTTTTGACCCCAATAAGTGTAACCTTGACTGAATCCGTTAGCAAGTATATGCATTCGAACCGCTTCTCGACTATCCCTTCTGCTGTTACATCATTTATTACAGGGACGGGATCCGGCTACCACCAACTCCTGACGAGAATTGCATAAACTCTTCGAAACTATTAAGGAATTCGAAGCCAAACTTGTTCTTATTTATCCAAGTCTTATACATTTTGTTCGATACGTAAAACCTAAGATATCATAATAAACATTTTCAAATAGTACACGATATTAACAGTTTTATACTGCATTGAGAAAACTAAGAACGTTATTGACAAAGAAGAGAATGAAAACAGTGTCTCGGAAATACATTTAAATGATTTACTGTGACCGACAATATGAACGGTTTTATTTTGGATGTCGAGGGTAACAGTTGTCGGGGGTAAGGCTTCTATCCCATTAAGAATGTATAACGTATACACCCTCTGCACTTATGCTTTCATTCGCTTCGAGAACAACACCTCCCCACTGTTCTCTGAGTACACTGCAATAGAAGAGATAAACATCTTAATACTATCAGTATTGAAATGACCATCTCAGCTATATTTGTACACGGAGAACTAGCGGAAAGGTACTGATGAAACTCATCTCGAAACGAATGAAAGTATAAGTATCCAGAGAAGTGTATACGTTATACATTCTTAACTTGTCTAGAACGGGATAAATCTATCGATTATAGTGTGACTAGTCTTCTCGTCGCATAAACTGCGAGATGGTTGTCGACGAAAAACGATTAACGTTCGAGGTTGATAACACACACATAGTTTTATGTCACGAAAATAACTGTACACATACAACTGATAGAAAGGTTCTAAGGCACGATATTTTATCAATGTGAAATACTCGATGACGATATGTATCGGTTTACTTTTTATTGTCATCGAGTATCATGAACTTAATTAAATTAGTTTTGATGGTTATCGTTTCAGTATCGTCGGTTATTGGAGTATTTAGTTTAGGATTTTGGAAATTTCAATTTGAATGGTAAATTGCTCAAACAATTGATATTATTAACGAAGTATCTGGATTCATTAAAATAAACACGCATCTATACAACGAACATTACATAAAATTAAGTCTCATACTTTCTCTCTCACACAAACACATTTCCATACACAATATACTACACACAGTACACACATCCACAACAGACACGCAAATATCGCAAATAAAATAGATAGCAAGAACAATAACAACACGAGAATTCATTATTAAAATTTTTCACTAAACTGCCTTTAGCTATTGTTGTTTTTTCACTAAATTACCTTAAAATTTTTCCTAAGTAACATATTTCTTCGATTTTACTTAATTACACTAAAATACCCTTAACTATTGTTGGTTTATACCCTTAACTATTGTTATTTTCACTAAATTGTCTACAAAAATTCTCTAAATTACTCTAACCCTAACACTTAGCATTAATCATTAGTTTAACCTTAACCCTAACCTTAACTATTTTTATTTTCACAAAACTACCTACAAAAATTCTATAAAATAACTTAACCCTAACACTAAACCCTAAACTAAACATAACCGTAACCCTAACCAATCTTCAAATACAACAAAATTAACAAAAATCAACAGTAAAATAAATTGAAATTTCAAATTTCAAAAAAAATTAACTAACTTAATTTGCTTCAGAAGGTGGAAGCGGGGGCACGGTTGAGGTGGCGCGGAGGCGGCGGGCTCGAAGGCTAGGGGATCGGCGAGGCTCGGAGGCGGTCGGGGTGATTGGAGGCGGCGGATCAGGTTAGGGGGCTTGATCGGAGGCGGGAGACTCGGAGGCTGGGGGATCAGAGGCGGGGAGGCAGCTGGGGGACTTGGAGGTGGCATGGGGGTTGATTGGAGGCGGGGGATGGAGGCGGGGGATCGGAGGTAAAAGGGGGGGGAAATAATTTTGGGGAGGGAAATAAAAAATTTGGTGAGATTTTGGGGAGGGGAAAGGGATCACGGGTATTTTAATTTGTTGATTTGGGTCAATAGCGGGTATTTTAATTTGTTGATTTGGGTCAATAGATATTTCGACGCGAGACTCGAGTCGATATATCTGTTGACCGAAGTCAACAAAAACACAGGAATCGAGGATTTATTTCGACGGTCTATAAGCGTCGAAATAAGTTGCCCGTCAAAATAAGCCCTAGTTTCTTGTAATGTAATAATCAAGAAGATCGATCATCTAGTTAGTTTAGCGAAGATCAAACACAATAATACTACATCAGAAGTGTTTGCATAAAAAAGTGGAGTTCCGTTGAGCGGACCGAATAAAGCAGGATAGAGAAAGGATAGTTCGGCCCAAATTTACTTAAGGAACCGGATCATATGATTAAGGGAGATATAAAGGATCAGAATAAGATCTTATGACAGATTTACAATCAATCAGAAGTCGGTGGTTACGAAACTTAAGTACCAAGCAAGAGTGTAATTAATGCTCGAATCAAGGAAAATATTGGGTTTTGAACTATTTCCCAACAAACCGTAGTCTTATAAAATCCAGAGTTGAAGACGAAGAAGGAATCTCCCTCTCAATCAACCAATTATAAACTATCCCGGTTATAGGGCTTCTTAGCCATCCTATCATAGTTAATGTAATTTAGACTCCGGCGACTAGCGCCATCTCCATCGAGGCCCTGTCGAGACTTGAGATGACCATCCCTCCTCGATCAAATATGCCTCCACGTTTCTTTAGATCCACCGAAAGTAAAGCATGAAGATGAAGGAACATCCATCGGTCCTCCTTTCGGCGCACCAGTACCCATATAACGCCGATTAGGGTATAGCGGAGGGCCGGATCGGGGCTGTTATCATGCCTATGAGAGTTCAGAAGTCCATCCATACTCTCATAAAATGGTAATAGAACCGATATCGGCCTTCGACTGTATCAAGATTGGGTCACAACACTGGGGATTTAGACGTCCATTCCTGCCTTGTGTTGTGATTTTAGGATTGGTCTCGGTCTAGGAGAGGAGATCAGCCCTCCACTCGGTTTGGTAATAAACGACCGAATGATTTAGACGTCCATTCCCACGCTCGGGTATTGAGAGCAGTGGTGTAGTCGATGAATCATGATTTGGCTTGGGCTCACGGTGTAAGAGATTTAGATGCTGATCCCTGCTCTTGCACTCGGTCTTCAAGACAAGGTCATGATCTAGGGGTTTGAGAGTTTATTATTATTGTCAAATCACATGTGACCGATATCCTAATTTTTATCATTAATATGAAGGCCGGATGACTTATATTTGCTGTGTTTATTGCCAATTGTATCCATACAACCAAGGGGTCTATTTCTATTTCATTAAGGAAGAATGTTCTCCTCTTTCGCTAACGACGGCCCATCCGTCGAAGGAGACAGTATCACGCTAATTATTTTTGTCTTTATTGCAGATCTAATTTTAGAGCGAACACCTTTTTAGCAAGCCTGGTGGGGCCCCGCTGTTGTATGGTACAGACCCGATCCGATTCTAGCAAAGATCCCGATTTCCAGCACTTGTCATTAGCGAAAAGGGCTATGCGGTGGAAAACCTAGTGGTTAGAGAAAATGAGTGACGGCGGTAACAACCAGAATCAAAATGAAGCACCTCCGAACGAAGGTGACTCCGCCGCGTCAAAGAGGGATTCAAGTTCGGCGAACCCTCCGCCGAACAAGGACGACCTACCGACGAATCTTACCGATAATGAACTGCTCGAAGGGATTAACCGGCGGATTGACTAGATGGCGGCTGCTTTTGGTCACCAGATGTTGGAAGTGAACCAACAAGCCTTTCAGGTTTTACCAGTGATGCTGATCCTGGCGCAACAACCGTTGCAAGAAGCAATAAACGCTACCAACAGAAGTCCCAATCAAATGGCCGCGGCTATAGATAGGTTGGCGGAAACCGTGGATCTTGGGGAAATAATCCACAGTACATCGGTGTCCTGAATTCTGCAGCTCCTACTGCCGGTTTGGCTCTAAATGCACCAAATAACAACCTCGTTGGGCATACGCAGTGTAACACCGCCACACCGGGAATTCCCCCGCTCCAAGACCCAAACCATGCCTACCCGAACCAAAGTCATGGGGGCAATACTTCTCCCCCGTCAATGTTCCAACCTACTGCTCCAAACTAGACCGGGGCTAGGCCGGATGACGGACATGGATTGCCTCCTAGAGGCTATACTTGGTACTCTCCAGCAGGAGGCCAGAATTTTGGCCGACAGGACCACAATACACCAACCCGAGGACCGTTTAACGCACCAGCTATAGAGTTTGGATGGTTCGGTGACAACTTTGATCCTAATGAAGAACCAGCGTACCGTCCTCAGCAAAACCGACAAGCTTTCCCCAATGCGCCTCAGTCGCGGGATAGAGAACCAGGGGAGTGCTATAGAAAGCTCTATTTAGATCACTGTGATCTGACATGAGTATCCGAGGGGTTTCAAGGTCCCTGACTTCATTCTATTCTCAGGTGAAAACGACCAATCGGCCGACGAGCACATCGCTAGATTTACCATTCAGTGTAAGGAGACCAACAACTTTGGTATGTACAAGCTCCGATTATTCGGTGGATCCCTCACTGGGGTAGCATTAAAATGGTATAGGAATTTGGCGCCAGCTTCTATCCAAGACCGACCGACTATGGAGCAGAGCTTCAGGGCCCAGTTTATCATGGTCATCGTCGATGTGAAAGTGGAAGATATCGCTAGGATATATCAAAAGAACAACGAGCCAGTAGAGGAATTCGTTGCCTGAATGTTGACGGCTAAGAACAAATGTCGGGCGGCCTTACACGATAAGGAATACATGAAGATGCACAAAGAAACTTGCTCCATGATAGCAAGAAATATTTCGCATGTATGAAGTTCGAAAGTATAAGCGATTTGTTGAACCACATAGCACCTTTCGAACGCATGACTCGTGATGAAAAGACGAAAAGGAATTCTTCCAGAAATTCCGAGTTTAAAAACAAGCTCGGTGTGACCATCGTCGAGATCCAAGAAGGAGAGGAAGCCGATCTTGATGTCAAGATCGAGGCTAACGTCGGTTTTTCCGAGTTCTTCCCAGGGAATACCTACACCTACACCATGCCCAAAGAATCTACCGATTCGGCGCAAAAAAGATGATTCGTCAAAAGGAATTATTTCAAGAGGAACCGAGACTACGACTATGACATAACAAAAGCTAAAATGATTTTCGACATGCTCTTTGAGGAAAAGAAACCCAAGGTATCTCACCGAATTCCAAGCGCCGAAGAGATTGAGGAAAAGAAAGATTATTGTAAATGGCACAATTCATAGTCGTATTCAACTATTAACTGCGTAGTTCTCCGCAATACTCTACAGAAGGCTTTTGAAGAAGGACGAATCAATTCGTAAAAGCGGCATCAAAGGTCGAAAAGAACCCTTTTCCTAAGAAGACTTCAGTGAACGTTGTTAATGCCGATTTAGGGAAAGGGATTAGTGAGGCTGCGCCCTTTTCGGGAACTGATGAAGAATCGACCGACTCCGACAGGAATTGTGCGGGGTCTGTTAGAATCATGCAGCTAAATACAGGCAACGCTCAGATGTGGTCAGCTGAACTGGGAGGTTCGATCACATGGACTCTTATGAAAAAAGTACGCGAAAGTAGGATGGAGGATTATGAGGTAAAACAAGATTTCTACAACTCCTGTATGGTCTACCAGTGCAAGGAGTGTGCCTCCTCCTGTGGCGCAGAGATACCTTTAAGGAAAATCAAAACCGGAGAAGCGGAGAAATTGAAGACAAGCACGTTTAAAACATTTATGAGCACGTTATTCAGAACAGGAGTTGTCAAGGGGACTGAGAAGGAGAATAGCTCCAAGCCAGGGGAGGATGGATTGAGTGGTTCTAAAACCCATAAAGCGGACCTATACGTACCATTTGGGGCTTTTGGAGCATTCAATCAGAATAAGCCTTCCGGATTACAGAAGAATGGGCCTTACCCTCACCGAAAATTTCCTATCGCACGGCCTGGCCCGGACAAAAAGGCACCGGCTGTTAGAAATACCGATGAAGAGAAGAAACCGCTCGGGAATAATTTTCTGAGGGGCGGGAGCGGCAGCAAAGCCGGTCAGCTGCGTGACCGACTACCTGAAGAGGCCAGTGCAAGCCGAGTTTGGTGGCCATAAAGATTGGGGGCACAACTACTGAAGCGTCGACATCAACTAATTAGCGATGGGAGCTTAAGAAGGATGGTCCCAAATCAAATGTACTGGCCGATAAGATAGGGGTGAATGCTATACTCACCGTCACGGAATCATTCCGAGCGACTATCGATCAACCCAATTATGTTTCCGGAGATTCGGAAGGAGAAGAAACAGATCGATGATCTTAGCGGCCAACGAGGCCGTCGATGACAAGAATCCTTTTGTGAGATTGGAAGAGAAGATGACCAACCATCTGAAGCCGCTGTACACTACGGCGATATTAGAAGGAAAACAATTTGACCGGATCTTTGTGGACAATAGAGCGGCTATAAATTTGCTATCGATGTGGATTCTAAAAATACTGAACAAGACAGATGATGACATGATACCCACAGAGACGTCTATAACCGGGTACAGTGGGCAATCCACCAAAGCAAAAGGAGTGTTATCCATAGAGGTGGAGGTCGGAAGACAATGCAGTTTTTCCGTGTTCTACGTCGTTGACACAGACAGAAGCTATAACTCTCTTTTCGGGAGAGACTGGATCCACTCAAATGAATATGTCCCTTCAAGCTGATAGAAAAGATGTGCTTATCCTTTTACAACACTAACACGAAGTTGAGGCATTACTTTTTTCCTTCCGAGATTCAACTTATCACCAAAGTCGATATTTTGAAATACATGCTGACGAAGCTTGTGTTGAAAAGATGAGTTGGGAAATGGATATTGGTTCTGTCCGAGCTCTTTATAAAATATATGTTGTTTACCGCCGAAAACTGGGAAGACAAACGTCTTGTCTGAATTTGGGGGCATATGCTATATGGAACATATCCGTCCGCCTCTCTGAAGATACCAAGTTGATTTATGTCACCGTCAATCGGAGATTTGGATAGATGCAACCATTTTAGTATACTTTATCAGATTCCCCTCATTTATGAGGGTTTTTTAATTGTGGAGACGCTTTTTCCTGCAGGCGCAAGCCCCTGCACTTAATTACATTATCGCAATGCGATAACAACTTTCTCCTTCTCTATATGAACCACTTTATGTCGTGTTATATATTATTTATTTTTGGGTTACCCTTGGATTGTATACAGAAACTAATTTTGTCTTCGCCCGTAGAGTGCGGATTAGTCCAAATCCGTACATTAGATTTGGGGTTGAACCTAAGTTATATCTGCAACCAGCTCAGAGGTTTAAGAATCGTTAATCTTGTTTTAGATTAAGACCGACTTAAACATATGGTTAAGGGCCATTAATCTTGTTTTAGATTAAGGTCGACTTAAAATGATTGATTTTCTTTTGAAAATCAAAGAATTTTGAAATTTTAGGGACTTAGTCTATTTTTAGACTAAACGTTAGGCTTTGTGTTACCCAATAGTGCTAAGCACCAGGTCATACATTTTGTTTTGGGCTTTACATAATCCAACAGTGCTAAGCACTAGGCCCAGAAGCTTTAAGATTCATCATAGGATATAATATCTTTTCCGCTTCAGTGTTTATGTGGATATCACATGAATAGCTAGTCTCTTGGTGGTCACGTGCCTTTCATGTGAGTATCCATGTCTCTTGGTGTCCGCGCTTTTCACATGAGTAATGCTAAGCACTCGTTCACATAGCACTCACGTGGATGTTACGTGAACCGTTATCTTCATAATTGCTCACGTGTCTTTTACGTGAGCAGTGCTAGGCACTTATTCATATAGCGCTCACGTGGATATCACATGATGCGCACTCTCTGTTTAGCTTCAGCCCCTCACGTGGATATTACGTGATGTGTGTGTTTTTGGCTTTAAGCGTTCACATGACGCACTTTTATTTGCTTTTCTTCCCAGCGTTCATGTGGATATCACGTAAAGAACTGTCTTCATGGGCACTCATGTGTCCTTCACGTGAGACTTTAAGTCTCAGCGCTCATGTGTCTTTCACGTGAGATTTCCACTCTCGGATGACTTCTTTTTTAGCGCTCATGTGGATATCACGTGAGGCGCTATCTTCATGTTTTCTTCTGAGCGCTCACGTGCCTTTCACGTGAGTCGTGCTATCACGTGAGTTTGTTGTCTCTTGGGTTTTCTCGTGTCTTTCACGTGAGCCTTTGTATTGTATATGAGGTTCTACCATATTCATGCAGAGATTAATAGAGTTAAACTCTAAAATCTCAAATTTTCTCTGCAGTTCTTGTTTATGTAAGAACTAAGTTCTTTATTTTTATGTGAGAATTAAGTTATAAGTTTCTGGAATATAAATTCCATCTTTTTCTTTCTTTTCACATTCTTTTCTTCTGTTATTCATAGTTTTTCCTTAGATCCTGAGTCTGAAAAACAAGATCTTCCCGATGAGAATTAAATTCTCTTTTTTATAGGAGATTTGTCTTGTGGATCTCAAATCCAAAGGAAGAACTAAATTTTTTAAAAGGGTTAAACCCTTATATCATACGTAAGATAGGCAGAAAAGAGATGTTTTTATCTCTGTTCTTACCTAGGCTTTGACAGGTTGAAGATGGTCTTTTTTTGAAGAGAATTAAATTCTATGTTGTTTTTGTGGAAGCTTATGGGGGGTCTGGTGTATATGAGACTTGAAGTCTTGGGTTCTTTATAGAGGAGAGAAAAAACTATCAATTAGTTTGAGAAAATCTCTCATTGAGAGATCTCAATTGATTTAATTGATCTTAAAGATCACTTGGGAAATTTTATCCACCGTTGGATTTTTGATCCAGTAACTTTCTGTTTAACAGAAAATATTTCTAGTTAATTTTAACAAGATTAGGAAAATATTTTTGTAATATAGAATTTTATTTTATCAGATGATCTAATCGATGATATTATAATCACCGTTGGATTTTAAATCCAAAGGTTCTCTATTTAACAAAGAAAATCTTTCTATATTAGAAAGATTAGGGGAAATATTTCTCATATAAAATTTAATTCTATCATATAGAATTTAATTCTAGTAAAAGTCAGCGCTTCAAACTGATACGCCCATGTGCTTTTCATGTGAGTGCTGCTATATACATATATGGCAGCGGCACTCACGTGCCTACCATGTGGGCGCAACCGTATAATTATGGCCAGGGATGCTCACGTGCCTATCACATGGGCGCTGCCATACAATTATGGCCAGGGTACTCATATACCTAGCATACGAGCGCTCACGTGTTTAACACGTAGGAGCTTTTAAACGATTTAATCCTGTCCGAAGTTAGTACTCACATGCTTTGCATGTGAGTGCTCAAGTGTTTAATACGTGGGAACTACCCTTCAACTTTTTATAAAGGAACATGTACCAATGAGGGCAGTGAAAGGGCAGGCAATAGCAGATTTTCTAGCCGATCACCCATGCCTGACCTTAGGGTTGGAGGATGATGAAGAAGTGATCGGCTACGTAGGAACCGAATCTTGGATCTTATACTTTGATGGTTCTAGCACGAGGTAGCATGTCGGGGCAAGCGTCGTCCTTATATCACCGGACATCATTTGTTTCTGTTATTCGGTGGCCATTGATAACAATTGCATGAACAATCAGGCTAGGTACGAGGTTTTGATACCCGGCCTAGAAATCCACATCGATATGGGAATGCTCACGTAAGAATCTTCGGCGACTCCGAGTTAGTGATCGATCAGACATTTGAGCTTAAGGTCGAACTTGGTTAGATAAGTGGAGAAGGTCAAAAGACCGCTGGTAGGTTTCATCGACGTCCGTGCACAGCATGTCGACAGAAAGCATAATGGTAGAGCAAACAACCTTGCTCTACCATTGGACAGAAAGCATGTCCGTGCACAGCATCTGGCTTGGGGAGAATCTTAATGGAACCAGATACCATCGTTAGAATCGGCCGGAAGGATGTTGAGGGTGGAAACACGACTTAGTAAGAGCGGTGAATACCAGTGATGATTGGTGAAAACCTATAGTGGAATGCCTGGTGAATCCCAATACGATGATCGACAGGAGGCTAAGTAGGACAACCTTACGATATGCCCTAATCGAAGGGGTCTTATACCAGAAGAGCTATGACGTTTTGATGCTTCGTTGTTTCGATAAAAGTGAGTCAATGTAGTAATGGGGGAGGTACACAAAGGAATATTGACGCTCATCAGGCCGGCATAAAAATGTGCTTGTTGATTCTTCGGTACGGCTACTATTGGCCGACCATATTCTCAGATTGCCGTTGCTATGCGAAGGGGTGTCAAGCTTGTCAGAAACATGGGCCTATCTAGAGTGCGCCCGCTACCCACTTCAATCCTATGGTTAAGCCGTGGCCATTTAGAGGCTGGGCCATGGATTTGATTGGTATGATCCACCCCCATTCTCTAAGGGGAATACGGTCATAATTATGGCCACAGACTTCTTTAAAAAATGGGTAGAAGCTAACCTTTTGAAAATCGTGAATCAGAAATCGGTCATCGAGTTTAAAGGAGAATATAATTTATAGGTTCAGCTTACCAGAAAGAATAACAGCCGATAATGGGACCATGTTCACAGGCTAAGGGTGTTGGGATTTGCGGAAATCTACGAGTTCCAGGTTCATCATTCGACACTATACTACGCCTAGGCCAACGGCTAATCCGAATCTACTATCAGGCTTCTTAAATAAAATATTCAAAAGATGATCGAAGACACAAGGAAACCTCGTGAATGGCATGAGAAGTTATTGGAAGTCCTTTAGGCCTATAGGACCTTCCAAAGGACAAGTACCGAGGTGACTCCTTTTTCTCTTACCTACAGTCATACATCCGTGCCCATGAAAGTACAGGTGGCTTCTTACAGACTTAGCCAGCAGCACAATCTAGACTTTGACTTTGCCATGAACGCGGAACTAGAAGACTTGGAAGAATTACGCTGCACGGTTGTGGACCGACTTTAGGTTCAGAAGATTAAAGTAGCAAATAGCTACAATAAAAAAGTGAAGTTGAAATCCTTTCAGATCGGCCATAAACTCTGGAAAACTATATTACCAATTGATCACAAAAATAAGTTCGGTAAATGGTCTCCCAAGTGGGAGGGCCCCTACTTTGTCTATGAGGTGTTGGGAAAAAGGGCATATCGATTGCGAGATATTCATGGTCAAATCCACAGTCGGCATATAAATGGAAAATTTTTAAAGAAATATTATCCAGAATTATGGGAATCACACAATACATGATCGGCAAGAAAAGAGATGTTCCATTGATAAGTTAAAAGTTCCAAAACCGATCACAGCAGATCGATCGGCTCAAGGAGAGTACATCGCAGAGCTAAAAGTTAAGAAAAAGTGCGGTCAACCGGTCTAGCTCAGTGGAAGCGGTGTCGAAACCAAGACCGAATGCTTCATCAAGGGCAGTGGTTTCATGCTGAGATCACTTAGGCATTCTCGACGTTCCCAGGTATCGGGGATCACCGCGAGTTCTTCCTCCACCCGGTTCCTTCAGGTGCGGGCCGCAGCCAGTTCCCTCTTAACCAATGTGAGCTCATGATGATCGCCTCGCTGTTAAGCGCCAACCAACTCTGCCTTATAGAAGGCTAGATCGGCATCCGCGTCTTTGATCTTCTCGGTTAGTTAAGAACGCTGGTGCTTCAAATCGCCTAACTCGGAGGCGAGCAGGCCAAACGCTCAACATGGAGGGTTCTCTTCGTTTCGAGAAAACGAGACGTAGAATAAAGTCCTCCACTGAAGAAATACTCGATGCTGTAAGGAGACATCAATGGATAAGGTCCGGTCGTTGATCTCTCCTAGCGAGTGGAAGAACCGGATAGTAGATCATTATTCGACGAGAGGCAGCTTCGTAGTCGAAAAGTAACGGTTCATCAGGAAGGGCCGACATCAAGGCCAAGATAGAGCACATCATTATCCGATGAAAGGCTAAGTCACCACCCCTTAAGGGATTCTCCTTCGTAGCAGAGAAACGATGAAGGACGAAAGCGTAAGTATGATGTTCAGAGCACGAGTGTTACTTCTGGATGACCTTTAAAGGAACGTTATCAACCATAGTCTTGAGGAATCTACGGCTAAGGCCATCGGGGTTTGAGGAGGAAATAGCCATAGAGTCGATAGTGAAACCTTACTGGTGGCAAATGATTCTTTTTATAGGAATTCTGGTCAAAATAAGCATTAAATACGGCGGTCAAACCGTCGTACTCCAGAATCGACAGCACGCAAACGCTAACGGAGGAGGATGATTTACTATGCTCAGAAATATAGAATTCGAGGAAAGACTTAATTAATGTTATCATTAATAAAATTCAAAAAGAAGGCCGATCACAAAAACTAATCGGTTCGACCAGGAGGGAGGACCGATCACAGAAAAGATCGACCGGCTCGACTAATAAAAGTAAAACAAAATAAAAGGCAAAAAAGAAAAAATATAAACCTACGAACCCTCAGGGGAGAGAAAGCGCTAGGACAATTTCCTGCACTCTGTCATAGCTTCGTTAACATGATGGGTGTGAAAGGCCACCACCTGCTCGATAACTGGCTCCATTCTTTATAAATGGGCGATGCGCTGAGCATCGGCCTCGTGAGGAACGAGCGCTTGATCAAGACGACGTCGCATGGCGTCGCGCTACGCCCGATGGCACCCTAAAGCCTTCTCGATATTAGCAACCCTGCGATTCCACTCGGCGAGTTCCTTCTCAGTCGTACGGCGTGAGATGGCGAGGTCACCCCTCACTTTCTTCAGCCTGCGAAGCTCGTCAACAGGCTCTTTGTGCATTTTTAAATCCTCCTCCTGTTGAAAAAAGACACGCCGATGGGCGAGATCGATGCTAAAGTACTACCTACCTGCCTCGATACGGACTCGAACAGAAGCCCAAGTTTTTGAAAGGTGTCCAAAGTACGATGGGTCTCCTCAAGATGACCGAGCGTCATCTCCTAGGGCAGGGATGGTATAAGGGCAAGTACCGAGCGAAGTAGAAGGCGATGCCCTAACAAACCGATAGCAAAAGGGGTGCCGACCTGCTTGTGAAGGTGGTGAAGAAACATGTTGTATTGGTCCAGAGAAAAGTTTCAAGAGCCATGGCGCACCAGTTCCATGGGCAGCGGGTCCTGTATCCAATTGAAGACGACATCCCCGTTTGGAACCGAACGAAGGGGTGTCGTGAGGAGGGCGAAGTTGCGTAACACCCAGCCGCGGTCAAGGAGACCTATGTCAGGACGGAATATTGGCCTCCACGAGACGGCGACGTTGAGAGTTCATTGTGGCCGAAGAAGAGGCAGGGCACTTCAACATAGATAAATTAAGAAGTTAAGAATAAAAAGAGATTAGTTGTGAGAAAATTCGAAGGAGAACCACATATTTATATGATTTTGCGCAAACTGTTTCCGATTCGTGTAAAAACTGTTCGACTTCCAAAAGCCGCCAAAAGTTGTAGAAAAAATGGTTCATTTTGAAGAAAAATCTTACCAAATCCTAGAATAATAATTACACAGAATCTTTAACAATATCTCCCTTTCTAAAGTAAAGTAAAATAAGCTAGGGCACCGTATCAGAAGAAGACCACAACAAAGTCCAACAAAAATACAGGCTTAAGCTAATGTAAATGGAAACTTCAAGAAGCCAAGAAAGTCAAATTTATGACCAAAAAAGTTCAAGATGTTACAAATAGGTTTACCAGCAATTAATTTATTTAACTTATTATGTCTTAATTAATTGTTTTATTATTTTTCAAAATTTAAAGGGTACTTTAGTGAAAAAAATAGTGGTAGTTAAGTGTACCATTTTTTTTGCACATGCTTTGCACGTATAGAAAATAAATATTTTTATACAATATCCTGGATGAGAAGGGGTTGAAATTTTAAAAAAAAGTCAATATAAACAGTCATAAAAATAGCTTTGGAAAGTGAATAAAAAGAGAGTGAGGGAAATTTTAGATTTTGAAAAGCTGGTGTTGTGACTTGGTGAAATGAGATGATTTATTTTAGGGTTTTTTTCTTAACTTTATAAACTATTCTGAAAAATATAGGTCATCAATTAAAGTTATCGGCTGCACGCCGTCTTAGATTTGCATTATAATAGCAGAGAGTTTAGTAATATTCAGAGTAAATTAAAGCAAAAATATTTTAATTAGAAAAATTTGTATTGGCAAATGATCCTTTTATTCTCAATGTGCAGGTCCTTTAAAATTTGTTACCAACAAGTACAATGGGAGCTTACCATCTTTGGTATATAATCACTATTCTTGGACAAAGGTCAGCTTTGATCTAAAGACAAAACTATCTTTTAATTAATAACTTGCAATTTCTTTACTAAAGGAGCATTGATCTAAACATAAAACTATCTTTTCCAAAGTAAAAATAATGCAAGAACATGAATCGAATCCTATTTCTTAGGACTTCTATTTTGATAATTCAAAACTTTTCTTATTTAGTTCTATTTATAAATTATGTTTGCAAGAATAAGGATCGACCGCAGCCGATAAAAATGCAAGACTCCACAGAGATTTCAAGGTCATGGTTTTTGTATTCAATCATTGAATTCTTTCAATAGAAGAATCTAGGGTTTCGAAACCCAAATAAAACTTTCAAAATAATACATAAATTAAAATTGCGGAATAACATAATCTACAAAATAAACAAATACTATTTTCGTTTCCTTCCATTATAAGTGTTCATTTACAATATCAATGTTACTTTTTGCATCATCAATACAAATTAAATTTTTAATCCCCATGCTAACCCTCATTAATATTGGAGTAATACACAGGGGGAAAAGACGAGATAGATATAAATGTAAACTTAATATGATAAACTTTAAATTATGTTAATATGGTAATTTAGCATCAAAGATCTCATAAGTTTAAATGATACAGTAGTTTTTCAAAAGTTCTCTAAGGGCCTGTTTGGTTGCAAGATTATGAAATTTGGATTCCAAAATAGTATGGATGAAAATTTCTGGATTTGGTAATTTGTTGTTTGGTTGGTATTGGATTCTTAGTATTGGATTTATAGATCCTTGTAATCTTTGTTTGGTTGGTGAAAAGAAAGTGGAATTTGGATTTGAGGATTTTAGAGAGAGATAGAGAGAGGAGGAATTTTTTAATAACTAAAGTACATGTGGGGGCCACCAAATAGTGAGAAATCCTTAAGAATCCATTCATTTTTCAAGGATTTTGGAATCCATCTTTTTTGTGGGCCCCATCACACAATCCATACAAATCCATATTTGTAATCCAAGCCAACCAAACACAAAACTTGTGAATCCTAGAATCCACAAATCCAAAACTCAAGAATCCTATCAAATCCTTCAAACCAAACAGGCCCTAAAAGGGAGTGCACAACCAAATAAATGGGAACGGAGGAAGTAACACCTAAGGAAATAGATAAAATTCGATCTGATGGTCTCGCTAGCTTCACATTTTAGTTGCTTTCTTTCCTAACAAAATTGTTTGAATTTTCAGCTCACAAATGTTATCTTTCTTGATTCTCCTGTTGGAACTGGATTCTCCTTCTCTAAAGATCCTGAAAGTTATGTGGTTGATGACACTACTTCTTCAAAACAAGTGTATGAGTTTCTAAGAAAGGTAATAATATTACATCTACTCGGATATTTTCATTTCTTCCCATTAATAATAGCAGTGTTATGCACGTGCCATGCACGCATGCATATTTCAGTACTGAGATCATATAGTAAAAAAAATTATGTTGGCAAAATAATATAAACAAATAACTTAAGATTGACCCCGAACCTTAACCGTGGAGGCCGACGGAGAGGGAAAAAAGGTTTGGTGTTTCTAAACCGTGTGTTTCAGAAAAAGAAATAGAGAGAAACGAATGGAATTATAACATTATTGCAATTTTGCTTGATCTTTTAACCAAATTGACGAGTTTTTCCAGAAAAAAATTCAAATTATTCAATTTGTTCTAGAAAGTAAAATTGAAAGAGAACTATCATGATTGGAATAGAAACCATCCAACAGCAGTGGCGATTATCAGCTTCAAATTTGCTTTGCAATTCTATTATCACAATGGAAAAAATAAAAGCTAAATTGCAAACATACCCTTATCTTATGGCTCAGCAGCAGGAAATATCCCTAACATTTAAAAACAACCAATGGTTTGATGTCTAAAATACCATTTATTTAAATATTTAATTAAAAAACCTATATTTTTCTTTCTTCCTTATCTAATTTAAATATTTGGATTTTTACTTTTAGACCCCCTAAACTATACTATTTACTCGGTTGCTCCCTCGTCACTAGTTACATGTTGTCCCCATTAAACCTTTAAGTTGAAGTTGCTCCTTTAGACCCCTCTCAGACTAAAATCGACCTTTTTTTTTAAATATTCCTTACGAAAGTAGATAAGATCAGTCTATTAAAAAACAAATTTAGGGGTTTATGTTTATTGAAGAAAATATAAATGATTTGAGAGATTTTAAGATTATTAAAAATAGAATTTGAAAAATAAAAATATGATTAGGTTTTAATGGTAGAAAGCGAGAGATTGAAGATGAAATTTTGAGAATTAGGTTACAAAGATAGAACATAAGAAAATTGAAGAATGTTAGTTGGATCAAAATATTTTTTGATGTGAAATTGAAAATTCCAAGCTAGTTTTAGTTTTTTGGATGAAAATGTTAAGAGAAAATGAAATAAACAATTATGATATATCAAATTTAACTACTCATATCCAAAAATATAAAGTGTTGAAGATTAAATTGAAATAATTCTTGCGGCGTGCCTATGAAACGTCATTACAATATCCATGGTTGCAGTGGTTTGCTGAACACCCGCAATTCCTTTCCAATGAACTCTATATTGCTGGTGATTCATATGGCGGGAAGGTTGCTCCAATTGTTGCTCATGAGGTTATGGAAGGTAAAAGTTGAAACAATATTATGTATGTCGGGCGAAGTGAAAATTACTAGATTAAAAGTTGTGTTCTGCCAATTTTGATTTTAACAGTTTTTTTTACTATTTAACAGGTAGCGGGTAGTTTTGTTCGACGCCTTCTGTTATTCATCTAGTTATAATAGTAGATATGAATCATTTACAACCACTTCAACTATAAGTTTTCTACTATGCATGCAACATATTTAGCTTTCTATTCAAAATAAAACATGATTTACAATTATATAATAGATTGAAAAGTCTTAGGGTAAATTGTCAAAAAGCCTCCGGCCTGCTTCAAACTTGTGTAAAAAACCCATGGCCGAAATAAAACCCCATTTTTATACTGGTTGCATGTAATATTTAAGCAGTTGGAGAGAATAAAGGCCTAAATAAAATGCAGCCCGGTGATTTTTTCCACAGAGATTTTGAACAGTAGGCCTTTTCCAACAATTTAGAAAATATCATGGGGTTTTAGACGAGGCTTTTGACAATTTACCCAAAGTTTTAATGGAAAAAGAGTAACCAAACACTGAGCATTCTATTATTTAATGTTATCAATAGTAGCTAATGATATTATGACATATTAACAATGTATTTTTTTTACCTTAGGTATCGAAGCTGGGAATCATCCTCTCCTTAATCTCAAGGTATATGCTATATATAATCATCATATGCCGAACAAGGGGTGAAGAAAAACAGACATCTTTGTTTAAGATATCAGAAAAATGATGCCCGTGTCGAACGTACCCTCATGGCTGTGATCATGTGACTCAGCCCTGGTAGGGTCCGGTCCAACTTAACCTAGGCCCCATCCGCCCCCTGTTTTACCTTTATCGGGGCTGCGCGCCCGCAGCCTCGAGGCGACCACAGCTCCATTAAACTCTTATGATGTTTATTACTTACAATTTTGATTTTTCCTATTAAGGGTTATTTAGTTGGCAACCCAGCGACCGGTGAATTAGTTGATACGAATTCTGTAGTCCCATATGCACACAGAGTTGGCATTATATCCGATGAACTTTATGAGGTAATTAACGAACAAGCGTTCTAAATTATATTGTAGCTAGTAATTTATATCCTTGTTTCTTTTTATTTAGGCGATACGAAGACACTGCCACGGAGAAAATTATGAGAATCCTAATCCCTTCAACGTCCTATGTACTAGGGCACTCAACAAATTCGACGAGGTGAGAGAAATAGTCTAATGCATGATTATCATCTGAAAACACGATTATACCCCTTTGAAAGAATTAATATAATCTTCCATTTCTAAATTAGAACTTTACTAATCTCTTCTATACAATAATCTGTATATATAATCTCCGTATAGTTTGTATCAGAAATAAACAATGCCTATACATTGGACCCCAAATGCCCTCTTGCATCACCTCATCGAAAGAAAATGATCGGCGGTAGGTTGTTGCGCGAAAATTACATCAAAGTTTTGCGACCACCACCTGTTCCTGAACTGAAATGTAGAGTAAGTGTTCGGATGTTTCTCGTTTTACTTCAGGAGGAAACAAATATTTCTCGCCAACTAATGAGTTCTTTTAATTTAAAATTGCAGTCGTATGCTTATTATCTATCATATTATTGGGCTAATAACTACCGGGTTAGAGAGGCCCTCCACATCAAGAAGGTACAGCGTAAAAATAATCCGAATTTTCATTGCAAGAACAAAGAATTTTTCTTTATAGTGTAATGTAGCTGCTGGCGCAAGAGTGTCTAACAAGGGATGGTTCCCACTTGGTTTAGGTGGGGTATGACCCAACCATCCTATTGTGTATGCCTCACGTTCCAATCTCTATTTGATTTTCCTGTTTGATTCGGCGTTATCACAGAGATTGGATAAATTCAAGTTTATCTATAAAAAAGGGGGACATGCGTCTGGAGATACAGCTTCAGACGTCTGTCAGCGCTCTGTATGTTCGCATACTTTGGGCAGACGTCATAATCGAACATATCAGACGTCTGTGAGCGCTTTGTACTTTTCGAAGCCTCAAGACCAGACGTCTAAATCTCCTTCTTCAAACGTATGGGGACGCTCTGTTGTTTTAAAGACTTAATCGGCAGGCGTCTGGCAATGCCTTCTTCAGACGTCTGCAGTGTCTTGGATCGGATAATTTGTTAGTTGGAAAATTAGTTATTTGGATCTATTTTTTCTAAAACTATATATAATATAGTACTTTGTAAACCTAGATAAGAAAGCCTTTAGATAGCTTTTGTGATATTTTGAGAGAACCCTTTTGTTTTTTAGAGTTAGGGTTTTGAGAGGGATTTGTGATTCATCCACCATTTGTACTCCGCCATATTTGATGATTAATAAAAGTTTCGCTTTCGCCTTTTGGTTAGTATTTTTATTTCCTATTTTCCTGTGATTTGCTTTGTGTTTTCTTCTCTATCGTTTGCATATCGTCATGATTGTCTTGCCGTAACAAACTGGTATCCGAACCATTATTGTTTAGAGATCTTTTGTTTGAACCGTTAGGTTTCAATATTGCGATCTAGATTAACGGTAGGTAACGACACTTGTGTTCTCTTCCCCATCTTATTAGATTGCGATTTTGAAGTTTTAGGATTTGGAAATGCCTTGAGTAAAACAATCGTGTTTTAGTTTCATCCCGCATCATGTCTCTGACAACCATGAAATTCGATATTGAGAAGTTTGATAGAAATATGAGATTTAGTTTATGACAAGTTCGTATGATTGCCGTGTTGACTCAAAATAACTTGAGAAAGGTGATTCTTAAGAAGGATGCAAAGCCTTCCACTATGACGGAGGAAGCTTAGAAGGATTTGGATGAAAAAGCCCTTACAGCTATTCAATTGTGTCTGACAAATGAAGTTCTACAAGAAAAATTGGTAGAAAAGACCGCGACTAATTTGTGATAGAAATTAGAGAAATTATATTTAAAGAAGTCTCTCATAAATCGACTCATGTTGAAATAGCGCATCTATACACTTCGTATGCCAGAAGGCTCTCCAATCAAATCTCATATCTGTGAGTTTAATTCGATCATTATGGATCTGAATAAGATCAATATTAAAATTGATGATGAAGATCAGGCTCTTCTATTGTTATGTTCGTTGACATCCTCTTATAAACATTTTCGTGACACCATGGTTAATGAACGAGATACAATCTCGAACAAGGATTTCAAAAAAAAATTGATGAAAGAAAAGATTGACAAGGAGTTAACCTCTAGCGAGGACGGTGGTCAATCCTTTGGCCTATTTGTTCGAGGACGAGCGAAGAAGAGAGATCCGGAAGGCAGCAAGAAGAAGTCAAGATCGAATTCCAAGAATAAGAACTTGACTTACAACTATTGTAAGAAAAAGGGTCACTTCAAGGTCGATTACTATAAATTGCAGAACAGGCTAAAGCAGGAGAACAAATCAAAGGAGTTTTCAGCCGAAGCTAATATAGCGAAAGGAAAAAGAGATTTTCTTATGGTTCTTGATAACACACTTCGATCCAAGGACGAATGGAACATGAATTCGGGCTGTTCATGCCATATGTGCCCCAATGGATTTGTTCACCATCTATGAATTCATTGATGGTGGAGTGGTTTTGATGGGCAATAATAGTTCGTGTCGAGTTATTGGTAAGGGAACGATCCAAATCAAGATATTTGACGGTGTTGTGAGTACATTGGTGGAAGTTAGGCATGTACTTAACTTGAAGAAGAATCTCATCTTTTTAGGTGCACTCGATGACAAATGTTATAAGTTTTTCGCTGAAAATAGAGTTTTGAAGGTAACCAAAGGCACTCTCGTTGTTATGAAGGGCTTGAAAAAGAGGTTCTTATATCCATTGCAGGGTTCGACAACTTCCGGATTGGTGGCTATTTCATCATCCAAATATATGACAGATCCAGAAGTTACCAGATAATGGCACTTGACGGGCGAGCATATGAGTGTGAGAGGTATGGCCAAGTTGTCGAAGCAGGGTCTATTATGTGGACAGAGTATATCGAAGATGGAGTTTTGTGAGTATTCCATTTTTGGGAAGCAGAAATGAGCCAGCTTCAGTTTGGCAGTGCACAAGATAAAAAGTACTCTTGACCATATCCATTCGGATGTTTGGAGACCCTCTCTAGTTGCTTCTAAAGGAAGCGATACCAAGTATCTGCTTATTTTCATCGATAATTTTTCGAGGAAATTTTGGGTCTACTTCTTGAAGCACAAAAATGATGTGTTTACTACGTTCAGGTAAATGGAAGACGTTGCTTGAGAAGCAGACAGAAAAGTAGATTGAGTGACTAAGGACAGATAACGGGTTGGAATTTTGTGGTGGAGATTTTAATGATTTCTGCAAAAATGAAAGGATTGTTCGGTATCATACCGTTGTCTACATACCACAGCAAAACGGAATCGCGGAGCGTATGAACTAGACTCTTTTAGAGAAAGATCGATGCATATTGTCTAATGCTGGGCTCGGCAAGGAATTTTGGGCAGAGGCAGTGAATACGGCATGCTTCATTATGAATCGGTCACCTCATAAATCGCTAGGTAGTAAAACACCGGAGCAGATATGGTCTGGGAAGCACGTCGATTATTCTACATTTCAAGTGTTTGGTTGTTCCGCATATGCACATTGCCGTGAAGGCAGGTGGGATCCTCGAGCGAAGAAATGCATATTTCTTGGTTATGCTACCGGAGTCAAAGGTTATAGGTTGTGATATTTGAATCCTATGTCACCAAAATTTATGATTAGCAGAGATGTGACTTTTGATGAATCTGCTATGTGAAGGCCGAAGAACGTGAAATCTCCAATTAAAGACGGTTCAAGGAAGGATGAGCCGGGCGTTGATATTGAAGTCGATGAAAGCTCGGGTTCGCAGAAGATCTCTCCTTCACCATCGTCTGATGAAGCTCTTGATGAGCAGTCCCAAGATGAGGAGTATCTACTCGCTCGTGACAGATAAAGAAAGGACATTAGACTACCACAGAGATATGGCTACGATGATCTAATGACGTATGCGTTGTCTGTTATAGAAACAGTTGATAGTAACGAGTTTATGAGCTATCAAGAAGCTATCTCATCCGATGAGTCAGCTCGTTGGCTAGTTGCTATGAATGAAAAGATTGAGTCTCTTCAAAAGAACCAGACATAGAAGCTCGTAAAGTTCGAAGGAGGAAAAAAATAGTTGGCTGCAAGTGGGTTTTTAAGAAGAAAGAAGGAGACCAAGGGGGTTTGGATACGAGATATAAGGCGTGATTGGTAACTAAAGGCTATTCGCGGGTTTAGAGAGTTGACTTCAATGAGATATTTTCTCCAGTTGTAAAACATACCTCTATAATTGTCTTGCTCGATTTGGTAGCTATGCAAGATTTGGAGCTTGAGCGGCTCGATGTGAAAACCGCATTCTTTCATGGTGATTTGATAAAGTAGATCTACATGCAATAACCCGAAGGTTTTGAAGTTGAAGGCTTTGTTTACTAGAGAAGTCTATTTATGGTTTGATGCAGCCATCTAGACGTTGATATAAGAAGTTTGTCTTCTTCATGATAGACATTGGGTTTACGAGAAGTAAAGCCGACAGTTGTGTTTATTATAAGAAGCGCGCTGATGGTTCTTTCATATATTTGTTATTTTATGTTAATGATATGTTGATAGCAGCAAGATATATGGTTGATATTCAGAATTTGAAGGAACAGTTGAAAGACAACTTCGAGACCAAGAATTTGGGAGCTGCCAAGAAAATAGTTGGTATGGAGATTAGGCAGAATCGCAAGGGAGGAAAACTTTACTTGTCTCAACAGCGATACGTTGAGAAAGTTTTGGAGCATTTCAGTATGGCAGACACTAAATCTATAAGTACTCTGTTGACGGCTCATTTCAAATTTTCAGCTCGTTCATCACTGCAAACTGAGTATGAGATTAAGTATATGTCGAATGTTCCGTATGCAAGTGCGGTGGGTAGCATTATGCATGCCATGGTTTGTACCCGACCCGACATTTCACATATAGTTAGTGTTGTTAATAGCTATATGGCATCTCCTAGTAAAGACCATTGACAAGCTGTAAAATGGATTTTACGATACTTGTGTACGTCTGATGTGAGTTAGTGTTTAGAAGGAACAATGACAATTTGGTTGTATTCAGCGATTCCGGTTATGCAGGTGATCTCGACAGGTGAAGGCCGTTCACTGGTTATTTATTCTCTTTAGAAGAATGTGTCATCAGTTGTCGTACTTCATTACAGCCTACAGTTGTGTTATCTACGACGGAGGCGGAGTATATGGCCATTGTTGGGTCCGTTAAGGAAGCGATCTGGTTGAATGGACTATTTTCGGAACTTGGTATTCAAAAGGATATCATAATAGTCTACCGTGATAGCCAAAGTGCAATTCATTTTACGAAGAAACAGATGCATCATGACAGGACGAAGCACATTGATGTTCGATACTGATTTGTTCAGGATATCGTTGAAAACAAGAGATAGTTGTGAAGAAAGTTGGCACAGCGGATAATCCGGCCGACATGTTGATAAAGTATCTTTCGGTTGTTAAGTTTAAACGTTGTTTGAACTTAATTGGAGTGTGTCGCACTCATTGGGTCCTTTAGGGGTTTTGTAGTGAAGGTTGAGCTACTATTAATTTTATGGAGTTTTGTAGGAATACGAGATAAGGTGAAGATTTGTTGTGCGCGCTTCATATTCTAATCCCTATTTTATTTCCCTGTTTGATTCGACGTTATCACGGAGATTGGACAGATTCAAGTTTATCTGTAAGAAAAGAGACACACGTATGGAGATACAGCTTCAGACGTCTGTCAATACTCTGTATGTTCGCATATTTTGGGCAGACGTCTGAATCGAACACATTAGATGTCTGCGAATGTTCTGTACTTTTTGAAGCCTCGAGACCAGACGTCTGAATCTCCTCCTTCAGACGTCTGGAGACGCTTTGTTGTTTTGAAGACTTCATGGGAAGACGTCTGGCAATGCTTTCTTCAGACGTCTGCAGTGTCTTCGGTGTATTTTGTAACCCTAGATGAGAAAGCATTTAGATAGCTTTTGTGATATTTTGAGAAAACCCTTTTGTTTTTGAGAGATAGGGTTTTGAGAGGGATTTGTGATTCATCCACCATTTTTACTCCTCCATATTTGGTGATTAATAAAAGTTTCGTCTTCGCGTTTTGGTTAGTTTTTTTAATTCCTATTTGCCTGGGATTTGTTTTGTATTTTCTTCTCTATCGTCCCCTTTTCTCTCTTGCATTCGTAGCAACCTTTTTTCCTTTTCATTGAAACTGATATCAGTTTTTGCTTATTATGCTAATGCCGGATTTTCGTTGACCAAGTTTGTTTAGCAAAATCTTTGTACATTTAATGCTGAGCAGGGGACTGTGAAAGAATGGGTTAGATGCAACAAAAGCGGCCTTTCATATACAAAGAACACCGCAAGTTCTGTAATATATCATCGCAATCTAACCATGAAAGGATACCGAACATTGGTGTACAGGTAAAACTATATTAAAATAAAGGATAAATTTTATAAAACACCATTGAACTTTCAAAGTTTTCAAATAGCACCATTGAACTTTGAAAATGCCATGAACCTTTCTTTGAGGGAATTTTGTTAAAGAAAAGCTATATTCAGTTCATTTTGTATGTGTGTGTGTGTGTGTGTGTCACTTGTACAAGGTCATTTGGGTTTATAAAACTCGTGTTTTAAACGAGACGAAACTAACATTTTCATACAACATTGCTGATTCAAGGGGGATTTGTGTCATTTCAAATTTAAGTGGCGCTATTTCAAAAACCTTTAAAAGTTCAATAATGATTTATAAAATTTACCCTAAAGAAAATAAAAATTTTCAAATTTTCTTCATCTTGGTTTGATTCACACAGTGGAGACAAGGACATGCTTATTCCATATATTGGAACACTAGCATGGATAAGATCTCTCAATTACCCCATTGTTGAAGAGTGGAGATCATGGCATGTGAATGCCCAAGTTGCAGGGTAATTTCTTTTAGCCGATTTCTTTTGATAACATGATACAATGTGAGAGATTTTTTGGGCTAACGATTTCTTTCTTTCTTTCTTTTTTCCCCTTTTGGAATTTGTTAGATATACAACAAAGTACTCCAACAATCTCATATTTACGACGGTAAAGGTAAGGAAATTCGAGAAGAAAGATGCATGATAAATTTTATAAATTAAGCACCATTAATTAGATTATCAAGGTTTTTGAGATAGCACCATTGAACTTTAAAAATGCTACGAACCCTCCTTGAATGGTATTTTTGTGGAGTATTTTCGTCAAAATTTGCCATATTCAGTCCATGTACAAGATCATTTTGGGGTTATTTGGCCTATGCATGCCTTAAACCGGAAATTAATATTCTGATACGGCACTGTGAATTCAAGGGGAGGTTCGTGGTAGTTTTGAAGTTTCATGGTGCTATCTCAGAACTCCTGGAAATTTGTTGGTGCTTTGTATAGAACTTCTTTTTACTCTTAATAACCTGCATTTTATCCTCAACTCTCTTTAACTTGTTTTAAATTTTGTTTATGCTGCACACGATTCGTTCTCAAATTAATCCGATCTTATGTGTCATTTTTTATTTGTCATATTACATTCGATACTTTTATAGAGAAAAAGTAAGAAGCATAGATTCTTACATTTGATATTGCATTTTGTTCCAATGCAATATAGGCACAAACAAAAAAATACTATGAAAGAGAAAAATTGAAGGGTTGTGAAAGCTAGAGTAAAAGTATAAATTCTCAAAAACTAGAATGATTCACGTGTATTACACTATGAACAGTGGATAACCCGTTTCTAATTTTTTGAATCAAATGGGATTCTACTGAAATTTTACTCGTAATAAAGAGTAGTTTTCTCTTGACAACGCAGGATGCTGGTCACACTGCACCAGAATACAAGCCTGAAAATTGCTTGGCAATGATTGATAGATGGATTTCTCAAAAACCTTTGTAAAATAAGTACTGTGAAAGCATGCATCATATATCCAATATCTCTATTGAAATTGATGAGATTGTAATAAATGGATTTGTTACTTTTGTAATCTAATTATTTCAGTTTTATTATTATTTTTGTTTGTTACTAATTTACTATCTTAATAGATTTGAGAAGTTAGTTATGAATTTTTTAAGGGTAAATTGAAAAAACCCCTTTGATAGGTTTTACCGGTGACAACCCCCGACCCCAAAGTGGTTGTCAAAAGCCTCTTGGAAAATTTTCCTGCGGTATCTGCCTGCAATATCTAATTAGCTTATACATATCACAAGAAATTGCAAAGATATCACCAAATGGGCTTGACTCGATTGGTATCAATTTTCTCTTTAATGTGAGAGATTGCAAGTTCGATCCCCAAAGAGGGTTAATTTTCAAAAATCAAAACTGCATGATATCGCAAGGAAAACTATATACTATACATATCGCATAAAAAATTAGATATAGCTGGCACCCATACAGATACCATAGACAGGGTTTTTTGGTAACTAAAAACCTTTTCAAGAGGTTTTTGACAACCGTTTGGGGCCAGGGGTTTTTTGTCAGCGAGAAAACTTGCCTGTGGAGTTTTGACAATATACTCCTTTTTTAATTATTTTTTCAATAGAATGAGAATTTTTCTTTCCACCTACTTTTTTTGGAATCATTTTGAAATAAATGGCATTATTTGCTGCATGGATATCGCAAGGAAAACTGTATACATATTGCATAAAAAATTAGATATAGCTGGCAACCATACAAATACTGCAAGTAGGGTTTTTTTTGGCAATTGAAAACTTTTGCAAGGGGTTTTTGACAACCGTTTAGGGCCAGGGTTCTTTGTCGGCGAGCCTGTGAGCTTTTGACATTATACCCTTTTTAAAATTATTTTTCAAAAGAATGAGAATTTTTCTTGTCACTTGTTAATTTATTTTGGAATCATTTCGAAATAAATGGTATTATTTGCTGTTTGTGAAACTTGTCATCATCCATTGCTGCTACTTATCTTTTCTTTTTTTGAAAAGTTAGTTGATGGATATAAATTTAAGATTTGTTATTACTACTACAGTTTTTTGTAGCCATAAAAATCTCTTTAATTTTTTTTTGGCTAAAAAATATTGTTTTATGTTTTACGGATATTAATTCTCAAAGATTTTCTCTCCTTCAAAAGTTGATAACTAGACCATTTTAGAATTAAGGATTTTCCTCCCTTTTTTGAATATTTTATTTCAATAAATATGAATGAGCCATATGCTATCCTTCCCTTCTGGTTATCATAGTGAAGACTATATTGTTTTTGTTTTTGTTGTTCCTCTAATGCACTAGTTTATTAAAATAAAGATTTGATGTGGATATTTTCATTATGCTAACAAAACGTATTTAAAACCTATTATCTTATCTAAAGATCATTAAAAATCTTTTCAAAATTTTATTTATGATGGTAAGCATATACCTACATGCATTGAACATGCAAAAAGTCCATGACACGTAACTATCTTGGAATTATGGATTTTTCTCGTTCTTAGGAATATTTTATCTCAAATAATTATGAGAGTGCCAGGATGACCCATCCTCTTCTGGAATATTATCTGCGCAGGCCATACTTCTCCATTCCATGCGGAAAATTTATTATCTTGTATTTATTTTTAGATATCTTATTAAATTAATAGTATAAGCACTTTTATATTTTTAGGTATCTTATTGACTTAACTTGTATACTGAATGATTAGATAAATTAATGAGAACTACGGCTAGGAGAAGATGAGAACTACGGCTAGGAGAAGCACATATCATATCAATTTGAAGCTTCCAATCACTACTACAATAAAGGGTTGCTCCTAAAGAGATAGGAATCCGTAGGGGCAACTTTTTATTGCACCTACAGATTAATCCGTAGGGCCATCGAATACCTCTACGATGCTTTAGGGATTAATTAAAAAATATTAAAATGTAATCTTTTATTTGGCCCTATGGAACCGCAAAAGAAGGCTTTACGGATTAATCTGTAGAGGCATCAAAGGGTTATTTATAAAAAAATAAAGATCGGTAATTTTCCACCGTCTCCAAATTTTCTCACCAACTCCCGCGCAATCGATCACCCGCCTCCTCCACCCCAGTCTCGTCAGCCGCCTCCACCTTTCGTCGTCAAAATTTCCCGTCGTCGCCGCCACCACAGTCTCGTCATCACACGCTCGTCGCCATCTTTGCCGCCACCACAGTCTCGTCGAGCTCCATCCCCGGCTTCCTCCACCTCGTCGAGCTCCATCCGCCGGCAAAACTATAACTGAGGTGAGTGAATTTCCATTTTGAACTTATAATTATGCATTTTTTGTGTTATTGTTGATTTTAGGGTTAGGGTTAGTTCCGGGTTAATTAGGGTTAGGTGAGGGTTAGGGTTGGGGTTCGATTTAGGGTTAGGGTTAGGGTTAATTAGGTAGGGTTAGGGTTAAGGTTAGGCTTAGTTATGATTAATTAGGTAAAATAGGGTTGGTGATGATTAGGGTTTGGGCTAGGGTTAATTTGGGGATTTGTGTCATTTCAAATTTCAGTGGTGCTACTTCAAAAACCTGTTCAATAATGATTTATAAAATTTACCCTAAAGAAAATAAAAAAATTTCAAATTTCCTTCTTGGTTTGATTACACAGTGGAGACAAGGACATGCTTATTCCATATATTGGAACACAAGCATGGATAAGATCTCTCAATTACCCCATTGTTGAAGAGTGGAGATCATGGCGTGTGAATGGCCAAGTTGCAGGGTAATTTCTTTTAGCCTATTTCTTTTGATAACATGATACAATATGAGAGAATTTTTGGGCTAACCATTTCTTTCTTTCTTTCGTTTTTGCCCTTTTGGAATTTGTTAGATATACAACAAAGTACTCCAACTATCTCATATTTACGATGGTGAAGGTAAGGAAATTCGAGAAGAAAGATGCATGATAAATTTTATAAATTAAGCACCATCAGATTATCAGGGTTTTTGAAATAGCATCATTGAACTTTAAAAATGTTATGAACCTTCCTTGAATGGTATTTGATGATGCTCGATATCGGTGATCTCCTAGATCATGACACGTGGCAGATGACGTGTTCCAGAGCATGCAAGAAAGGACTTACAGCAGGCCTCCCACGGCCCCTCCAGTGCTAAGGGTCTAAGCCCTCACTAAGAGGCAGCCGAGCGGCTACCCTGATCGGCTATCCCTGGCCGGTAGACCCTTACCCCACAACGCCAGGGATCAAAGCCTTCACCAAGAGGCAGCCGAGCGGCTATCCTGCTTGGCTATCCCTTGCCGGTAGACCCCTACCCCACAACGCCAGGGATCGAAGCCCTCGCCAAGAGGCACCGAGCAGCAACCCTGCTCGGCCATCCTTAAGGATCAAAATCCCTCGCCAAGAGGCACCGGGCAGTAACCCTGCTCGGCCCATCCTTAGTAGGCCACTTACGGCCGCTCCCGCGCTAAGGATCAAAAGCCCTCTCAAGAGACAACCGGGTCCGCCTTTGCTCGGTTATCCCTGGCCAGTAGCTCCCTACCCCAACACACCAGGGATTAAAGCCCTCGCCAAGAGGGACCGAGCAGCAACCCTGCCCGGCCCGTCTTTAAGGATCAAAAGCCCTCGCAAGAGGCAACCGAGCCCGCCCTTACTCGGTTATCCCTGGCCGGTAGCTCCTTACCCCAACACACCAGGGATCAAGACCTCGCTAAGTGGCACCGGGCAGCAACCCTGCTCGGCCCCATCCTTAGTAGGCCCCTTATAGCTCCTCCCGCGCTAAGGATCAAAAGCCCTCTCAAGAGGCAACCGGGCCCGTCCTTGCTCGGTTATCCCTGGCTGGTAGCTCCCTACCCAAACAACACCAGGGATCAAAGCCCTCGCCAAGAAGCAACTGAGCATCTTCACTGCTCGATCCATCCTTAGCAGGCCTCTCACGGCCCCTCCAGCGTTAAGGATCGAAGCCCTCACCAACAGGCAGCTGGGCGGCTACCCAGCTCGGCTATCCCCGGCTGGTAATTCATTACCCCAAAACGTCAAGGATCTAAGCCCTCACCAAGAGGCAACTGAGCAGCTTCACTGCTCAGTCCATCCCTAACAGGCCTCGTACGGCCCTTACAACGCCAGAGATCGAAGCCCTCGCCTAGAGGCACCGAGCAGCTACCCTGCTCGGTCCATCCTTAGCATGCCTCTCCGAGCCTTCCACGCTAAGGAACATGACCTCACCAAAAGGAATCCAGTCTATCTACGTCTGAGTGATCTCCACCTCGACTTCGGGGCCATGGAGATACCGTCTTCCCGCCGGTCTTTGCACACTTAGCAAGTGAAAAGATTCAACTCGACGCATAATTGCTAGACGAAGAACCGACACTACACAAAGGCAGTACTGTGCAAATACAAGTGTTTCCGACAAAAGGAAAATACGCGTGCAAACATGACCGCAAAAAAATCTTTATTCACAAAGTCAAAGCTTTTACAAGGGTATTGTGGGCTCCCCGGCCTTACAAAATGCCCGGAGGCCTACAAAATTCCCGATACAACAAAAGAAATAAAACAAGAAGACGAGGGGCTTCAGGCCTCAGGGCCAGGCGCAACCTCGGGAAGCTCAGCGCCCATTACAGGAGCCTTAGCATCGCCATCGCCGGGAATCTCTTCCCCGACCTCGCTCCTGGAGTCATCCCCCTGCTCGTCATCCCCGCGGGGATATTCGGCTCAGAGCTCTTCATCAGCGAACTCCGGCATCCAAGCCTTGACGGCGTCGAGGGCCTCATGCCAGATGGCGGTAGTGGCCGAAGCTAAGATGGTGTAAAAATGTTCCGACTTCTGGAAGTTCTCCACCGCATTCGCCGCTCTGAGGTCGGCCCGCTTCGCCCCCTCTAACGCCGCCTCCAGCTCCTTCCGGAGGGTGCTCGCCGACTTCTTCATGGTTCCGACGAGCACCTTGGAGTCCTGAAGCTTGGCCTCAGCGGCTTGGGCGGCCTCGCGGTACCGGGCAACCTCTTACTTCATGGCCGCCACCTCCTACTTCCCGGCCGCCACCTCGCCCTCCAGGGCAGCGACCCTCGCCATCGGTGTCTCCAGCTCCAGCTTTGAGCTCTTCTCCAGCGAGGAGAGCTCGTATTGCCAGGGAAATTTCCTCTTCCTCTATGTGGACACGAGAGCGACGTGCTGGAGGACCTGAAGAAATTAGATTGGGGTCAGAAAGGAAAGGGGGGCACCAAATCTCGCGAATGATAAGACGCTGAGTGAAAAATCAAAGCCAGGTGCGAGCACTAACCTGCATGGCCTCTTGGGCGATGGCCGCCATTTGCGCTTTGAGAGTCCCCCGAAGGACCTTGCCCCCGGCCGACCTCTCCATGTCGGACAACAAGCAGTCAGCGACGGAGAGCCCCGAAGTTTAACACCTTAGATTGTGTTTGTAGCTAATTATATTTTAAAATTATGGTTTTTAATAAAAATTTTACCAAATTGGTTTTTATTTATTTTATCCTATTTAATGAATATTTTATTAGAATTTTTCTAGGCACACACACACTTGTGTATGTAAACTAGGGTTCAGAGATGGGGTTAGACCATGATTAGCAAGCATGATGGATTAACCCATTCTCTTTAAGTTAATCAATATTGAATTAGATGCTTTTGGGTTTTTATTTGTATATGGTTCTTTTCAAAAAGGAAATGAAT
Organism: Agapanthus africanus; assembly: GCA_030015575.1. Lineage (NCBI taxonomy): Eukaryota > Viridiplantae > Streptophyta > Magnoliopsida > Asparagales > Amaryllidaceae > Agapanthus > Agapanthus africanus. The sequence goes on along the minus strand of JASDDO010000014.1, from coordinate 635,536,242 downwards.
TTTAAAGGTTTTAAATGGGGTTGAATGGTTGACTTTGTGTGAGGGAGAGAGCATGGGGTGCATGGTGTGAACCATGCCTCTTTAATGAGGAGAGAGAAGGTGAGAGGGAGAGGTCTTTTGCCTTTCACTCTTTTCTCAACTTCTCACTCTCATTCTCTCTCTTAAACATACACACACACACTCACCCCTTCAGCTGAAGCATCAGCAGCAGAGGCAGCAACAACAACATCAGCAACAACTGCAACAACAACAGAAACAACAGCAGCACCAGAGGAAGCAACAGCAACAGCTAGCAGCAACAGCTCGAGGCAACACCAACAACAGCAGCTCGAGCAGGCAGCAGCAACAGCAGATGCATCAGCATCAACAGCAGCTCATGCAACATCAACATCAGCACTGGCAGCATCACCAGCTGTAGCAACAGCAGCCCCAGCACTTGCAGCAGCTCCTTTCACTTCTTCACCTGCTTTCTAGAGTTCTCTAGGGTATAATTTCTTAACCCAATCCCCTAGTTGCTAAGTTTGTGTGTTGATTAGCTTCGATTAGTGTTAATTAGCTAGTTTAGTGCTAATTATGGTGATTTGTGAGATGTTGTGGCTAATTGATGATTGCGTTGGTAAACCCTACTTATTTAAGTGTTGTTAGGGTCACCTTAACTGAGCTTAACCCTGGATTACACTAAAATACCATAGGGCTTCCTTTTTAGTGAAAATTGTCGTTTTTATGCGATATATTAGCTTTCTGTGATCTGCTATTGACCCAGACCCTTCAGGACAAAATTGAGCAAACTGGAGCATGCTCACTAGGTTTAGACAACACCACCAGAACATGAGCCCCTCTCTCCCAAACATGGCCGCAGATTTAATCTTATTGGCCGCAATTAGCGGCCAGGTTAGGGTGTTGGGTCTTGGGGTTTTGTGTAGGGTTGTCTGCAGTGTATTGTAGTGTTTTGGCATGTCTAGTTTTGTAAGATTTGGCCTGTAGGAAAATATGGGATCATATATCGTTTTGCATGTCCGTTGTGTTTGCGTGATACACACGATACGTGAGTGGGTTCTGTGATCCAGCGTATCGTGGCGTGTCGCGGTAGTTTTAGACGTGTATGCACACGTTTTAGCATATCGTGCACACGCGCATTTAGTTCGCAACGCGAGTTTCTCGTTTGGGTTCGATATCGCGTTTTGCGAAATATTTTATATATGATTTCCTTGTCTCATTTTCAGGTTTGCAGGAGGGGACTACTGACACTGCTACAGAGGGAGACAGGTGGTAGGATTCACCTAGCGTGGAGCTTAGGTGAGTAGATTTAACATCTACAGGGGAATCGCCCGCATGGCGTTATGCGTCTGGGCTAGGATTCTAATACTTGTCGCATATTCTACGTCATTGTTAGAATTGTGCCTTTACCCTATTTACTTAGATATAGTTGTACTGTGACTAGTAGCCGTAGGGCACTGCACATATTATTGACGGTTCATATTGCACGAGTACGGATTGTATGCGACACACACACCGTCAATAATTGCCATGTCACACACTAACCATTATAGATACTATTGCTTATCACACATGACATCTAGCTTATCGGTATACCTATAGTGTATTATACCTTTAGTGATAGGTACATATACACCTTGCGATACAGCTACAGGTATACCTTGCACATATTTTACTTATACCCAGGGGATGTATCCTACATATTTTACTTATACCCAAGGGGGTATACGACATCAGTTCTTATAGGTAGATACCTATACATTGCTACACCTGTATGTTACACACATATTCAGTTGCAGTCACATATTTACCTTTACTGATGTTACTTAGCTGTACCTTATTGGTTTCGTATACATCTGGTTTCAGCTACATATTCTCATTTATATGCTCGCATTTCAGATATATCGTATATATTTATTCCTGGATTACGCATTATTATTTGGATTTTACATGATGTTTTCTGGATTTGGGAACCGCGGGAGTTCATGAAATTATGCATATATTGAAAAAACCCGGTTTCCTTGATATGATATTTGCGCATCCACCATGGGTTTTATCGGTGCTGATTATATATACCCCTACGAGGAGGCGTCGAGACCGTAGAGGGTACATGGTGGGGCCCGGAGGTACCCCGGGACAAGAAAGGGATGTCGATGTGCTATGAGCCGATGAGCCCGGCAGGGGAACCATACCATCCGGTGACAGTACCAATGACTCGGCGGGGATCATGGAGATACCGTTGGGAGTCATGTACGTATGCATACGTCGAAAGGCGAGGGTCAGAGCTAGGCACTCGTGCTTTCAGGACAGCGTATGATACGTACCTATCAGGATTTCTGTGTCGATGCTTGGCACATTGTTTTCATGATATTTCTTTTAATACCTTTGTATATATATCAGGGGATTTAGCCGTTGTTATATATACCCTTACACCAATATTAGTGGAAGGGGACGCTAATATATGTGTATTGACCCCATCATATTTATTTCTGCATATATATTTATTTAAGATGTTAGAAATTTACTTGAGATTCGACTTGGGATATAGGTGATTCATTGAGATTGGATATTGGATATGAAAGAGATCGTTGATTGTACATTGAGGTGATGTGAGACTTATATGATGTGAGAGCCAGTTTGGGGGCTGATTTGAGGAATTGTGGATTTGAGTGTCTTGATGGATTGTGATCCTGCCACGATATCAGGTTTCCGTGGAAATGACATATTCCACCCCATACCTCACACTTATCTATTCTATGCACAATTTCATATATTGGTAGTACCTGTTAGTGTACCCTTATGATAGTTGCATATCTAAATTCTCATATCCCTATTGCATAGTTATTGCATACTATTGTCATGTTACTATTGCTTCACATATTGATTGTACCTGCTAGTGTACTTTCCATTATTCTGCATTCACATGACATGTTATTACTGTAATCACATATCTTAGATTCATGTTGTACGTACATTCCTGCGATTACCTGCATATATTATTTACTATTCATGAGTTGGCAACTCACCCCCGTTGTGCCACAGGTGTTTCAGGTTGTTCCCCAGAGTAGTCGAGGCAGGCTATTCAGCTATTCATCTATCATCTTTTGCTACAGATACCGCATCGGCTCACAGTATACTATTTTGCTTAGGTGGATTGGATGATTATCTGTATTTCATATTGTACTTTCGTTGTATCTTGTACTCTCCATATACTATTATGTTGTTGACTTAGAGACTTGGTGAGGACGATATTGTATATTATTGTGGATTTGTTGTCTTTTATATACAGCTTTCTCTTTATTGTATTTATTTCTTCGCTACGGCGTCGTATTTTTGTGTTGTATTCATCTTGGCTAGTTTTTACAAAAAGGGGGTGTTGCCAAAATTTTAAAGAAAGAAAGTAGAACTTTTAAAGAATTTGGGTTGCGATTTCAAATGTTTCAAAAACTTATATTATCTTTTCCGTATTTTCTTGGTTTAGATTTCTGGGTTTTGGCTTTCTTTTACTGCGTTACGTCTTTATGCGTTGCGTAGTATTAGGGCCGTCACGGGCCAATTTTGGGTCGTGATAAAATTGGTATCAGAGCGCTAGGTTTTACCTTTCGGAGTGTAGGATGACCTTAGTATGATGGAGTAGGTAGCTTAAGCAGAGTAACGTACTGTGTGTATGTCTGCAGCATACCCATGGTGCGGTACTTTGCATTAAGTGACCTAAGTACAATTTGCTTGAAATTCCTTTCTTGATGATTCATATCCTTGAGATTCGATTCCTTATTCTCATCGAATATTATATCTATTTATAGCCTTGCCGCCGATGACTATGGGGACTCAGACTGATGCAGCGAGGGCCGAGGTCATAGTTGGCTCGGGTAAGACGAGTACTGACCAGGATGACACTTTTGTTGCACAGGTGCAGACGGATCAGCTTACGACATATACTATTGATAAACTTTTGGCAGAGATCCAGGACTTCCGCCAGACTATGAGTTCTTTGGTTGATGTCGTTCGGGAGCTACGACAGGAGGTTGTGACCCCTGTTACTCAGTTGTCACTTGCGATCAGCATGCAGCAGTCCGTCACCTACATAGCACCAGTGGTTGCAGTTCCAGTTGACGAGGCACATATTCTAGGACAGTGGAGGACTCGTACCAGCGTACCAGCCCAGAGGCAGAGGTTTGGTCATCGAGACAGATTTCGTGGCCGTCGCGGGAGTAGCAGAGGCTTAGGACGAGGATAGTCGTTCAGCTCTCATTCCCAGGAGGGTCGACAGTCACCACGTGGATGTTTTCGATGCGGAAGCCTTCAGCACTTCGTCAGGGATTGTTCCTTAGCACCTCGTCATGATCGTTTTCAGAGAGGCCGTGGACGTGGAAGATTTGCTCAGAGGGATCAGCCTACCAGAGGAGTTCATCCAGTTGCGGGTAAGGGGCAGACACAGGAGTTTGCTTCTACTTATCGGGGCGCGCAGGCGTCCAATGCAGAGTTTTCAGGTATCCTTAATTCGCCTGAGTTTTTTGATGTACTCGTTTGCTTTTCATACTTGTGCCGTAGTTGGGTAGATTAGTCGTAGTTTATGCTAACTTCTGTCAGCGATTTTTTTGTTGCGCGACACGTATTTCAGTTGTGTGCCAATTAGATAGGAGATAGAGATTCGTCCGTCGTTTTGATCCTTCTAGAGATGTTGGATTTGACGTTCTCCTGGGCACGGACTGGTAAACTACGTGCTAGGCTTCTGTAGACTACCGTGAGGAAACAATCAGTTTTGTTTTCCCGGCAAGTCAATTCTTGTTGTGCAGGTGGATAGTTGTGCCGCCTCTCACAGCTTGAATTCAGCCTTTTTTGCTAGTCGACTTTTGAGGAGATGTCGTGGATTCTTGGCGTTCACTCGTGATACCGAAGCCACGGTTGGGATTGTTGGACCGGGTTCCTTTCGTGCGAGAGTTTTTCCGACGTTGTTCCGGATGAGCCGGCGAAGCTTTGGAGCTTAAGGATCAGCTGCAGAGTAGTGGTTTGGGGAGTTTTGTGCATCTGAGTGTTTCGCTTTTGGAAGCTCCTATTTCTGTTCGTCAATGAGAAAGACGGCAGTTTAGGGTTGCGTATCGACGGATCGTTAATTGAACCGACTTACGGTGTGGATAGGTATCCTTCACCTCGCCGTGACGATTTCTTCGATCAGCTCCACAGTGCGAGACATCTTCTAAGTTTGTTTGGGATCAGGTCATCATTATTGCGGATTCGGGGTGATGGCATTCCGAAGACTGCCTTATGCATGCGACGGGCTTTGTGTGTTTTTGTGAGTCGTTGGATTCACTGATGTCCTAGCAGCATTCGCAGATGTGATGAACCAGATTTCTTCAGGCCGTTCCTCGACCAGTTTTTGTTGTGTTATTTACGACATTCTGGTCTATTTAATGTGTCTTGAGGGACAGTAGTAGCACTTGAGGATTTATTATGCAGATACTGGAAGAGCACCGGCACTTTGCTAAATTCTCGGAGTGTTTCTTCAGGCTTGTTTTGTGTTGACTCCTAGGTCTTGTAGTTACGGGAGACGGTTTCGTATGGTTCCGAGGGAGGTCGTGGCCGTACAGCTTAGGTCCAGACATGTGTGCAGGACGGAGATCCGCAGATTTTTGGGCTTAGCAGGTTTTTACTGCCGTTTCGTGCAGGATTACTAGAGTAGTGCTGCACCATCGACTGAATGGACCGGAAGGGAGGTTTCTTTTCTATGGATTGAGGCATGTTGTTCCCCTCCGAATGGCGGCCGAGACATGGGGTGTCTTGCCTGAGATTCGGGGCAGATGCTAATTGGTGTTATCCGTCCACCTCTTCGAAGACTCCAAGTTGATTTATGGCACCATGTATCGAAGGTTTAAACGGATGTGGCCGATGTAGCAGACTTCGTCAGATTCCCCCTCATTTGAGGGGTTTTTTTTTATTGTGGGGACGCTCTTCCCAGTAGGCGCAAGCCCCTGCAGTTAATTACGCTACCGCATCGCGGTAACAACTTTCTCCTTCTCCAGATGGTCACTTCGTGTCGTGGGTGTTTGTTTTGTGTTTTGTTGCCTGTGGATCGTTTACGGAGACTGAGTTATGTTGTCGCCCGTAGGGCGTGGACTAGTCCAAATCCGTATTATCTTAGATTTGGGTTTGGGGGTTTGGTTTGAGGATACGTTAGCCACACTTGAGGCTAAGATCGACTCAAACGTCTGTTAAGGATACGTTAGTCCGATTTGAGACTAAGATCAACTTAACAGGATCGTTTAGATCCGACAAAAGAGCGTTTGGGCTCCATTGTTCCAGTTTAGGGACATGGTGGTCCATTGCATATATGTGGCCGTCGGGACCCGTTACCTCTCTGACGACGTTGAAGGGTTACAACGACAGATGTCAGAGGAGTTCAGAGATGTACCCTCGAACCAGAGTTAATTGGGGGAGATTCATAGTCCAGTTTGTTTGGAGGTTTAAGGATACGTTAGCCATCTTGGAGGCTAAGATCAACTTAAACGGGATCGTTTAGATCTGACAAAAGAGCATGCGGGGCTCTATTGTTCCAGTTTAGGGACGTAGTAATCCATTGCTAGTTTAAGGACATTGCGGTCCATGGGTAGTTTAAGGACATTGCGGTCCATGGGTAGTTTAAGGGCATTGCGGTCCATTGTTAGTTTTAAGACATCTCGGTCAAGGTTAAGGACGTCGTAGTCCATGGGTTTAAGGACCCCACAGTCCATTGTTAGTTTTAAGACATCTCGGTCAAGGTTAAGGACATCGTAGTCCATGGGTTTAAGGACCCCACAGTCCATTGTTAGTTTTAAAACATCTCGGTCAAGGTTAAGGACGTCGTAGTCCATGGGTTTAAGGACCCCACAGTCCATTGTTAGTTTTAAGACATCTCGGTCAAGGTTAAGGACGTCGTAGTCCATGGGTTTAAGGACCCCACAGTCCATTGTTGGTTTTAAGACATCTCGGTCAAGGTTAAGGACGTCGTAGTCCATGGGTTTAAGGACCCCACAGTCCATTGTTGGTTTTAAGACATCTCGGTCAAGGTTAAGGACGTCGTAGTCCATGGGTGTAAGGACCCCACAGTCCATTGTTAGTTTTAAGACATCTCGGTCAAGGTTAAGGACGTCGTAGTCCATGGGTTTAAGGACCCCACAGTCCATTGTTAATTTTAAGACATCTCGGTCAAGGTTAAGGACGTCGTAGTCCATGGGTTTAAGGACCCCACAGTCCATTGTTAGTTTTAAGACATCTCGGTCAAGGTTAAGGACGTCGTAGTCCATGGGTTTAAGGACCCCACAGTCCATTGTTAGTTTTAAGACATCTCGGTCAAGGTTAAGGACGTCATAGTCCATGGGTTTAAGGACCCCACAGTCCATATCAATGCGTGGTCATCGGGACCCGTCACCTCTTTGAAGACGTTGAGGGATTACAACGCCAAGTATCAAAGGAGTGAAGAGATGTACCCTGGAACCGGAGTGGATTAAATAGTTTTTGGCCCAATTTGGGATCAAGACCAATTAATTATGTTATGAGTCCATTAGCCCAGTTAATTACGAATTGAGGACTTATGGCCAGCTTGGGCTAAGTCCAATCATGTCTGGAATGTTGGCTTCCTGTTGGTCCCTTGAAGGAGAGACTTTGTCTCTGGCCCTTTAGCCAATTGGGCCAATGCCTAGTGTTAAACAGTACAGACCAATCAGTGTTGAACACTGGGAATGAGATTGACAAGTTAGTGTTTAACACTAAAAGGTAGTTGGTGTTAAACACCAGCAACAAGGCTTTCAAATTAGTGTTAAACACTAAAACAGATCAGTGTTAAACACTGGCAACAGAGATCTCAAATTAGTGTTAAACACTAAGGTAATCAGTGTTGAACACTGCAAATAAAGTTCTTTGATTAGTGTTGAGCACTAAGGCCCAACAGTATTTTAACACTGGATTCGGGAGTTCCAATTTAGCGTTAGACGCTGAGGCAAGAGGGGTCACGTGGTAGCACGTGAGGGCGCCCTCCCTTCGTTTGTTCTGCTGAAAAGATCGCATCTTTTGGAGTATCACGTGTCATCACGTGACGGGTGTTTAAATGAGGTATGTTAAAGCTTCTGCCAAAGGTCACGTGGGTCACGTGAGGCACTGCCTCAAAGGGCTTTCTGTAGATCTTTTGGGGGGGTCACGTGGTGACACGTGACCCTTCTTTTCTGTAGTTGTTTAGAAGATCTGTTAATCCCCTTCAGGAATTAAATTCCTCGTAGGGTTGAACCCTGACAATAATTTCAGAGGAATTAAATTCCTAGTTCCTTTTGAAGAGTTGAACTCTGAATTTTCTGTAGGAATTAAATTCCTCATATATATGAAGGACTGAATAGGGTTAAACCCTAATAAAGCTTTAAGGAGTTAAACTCCCGCTTTCTGTTAAAGAATTATTCTGGGGAATGAGATTAAGGGAATTAAATTCCTGTTGTTTTAACAGAACTAAGTTCTTAACTAGGGTTAAACCCTGATTCTTTTCATTCTGAAGGAATTAAATTCCCATAACACAGGGTCAAACCCTAATTTTATTTTAAAGGAATTAAATTCCTATAGTTCTGTAAGAATTATATTCTCGTGCTTGCATTCCCTCTCTATGCTTTGGATCTGCATGACAGGATCTCAACCCATTGAGAATTAAATTCTCAACTCCAAGAGGAGATGTGCACTTTACAGATCCTCCATCCAAGAGAGAAGAAATATGTCCTTCTGTTTTATATCAGAGTTAAACTCTGTTGAGAATAAAAAAAAAACCTTCCCTTTCTTACCTAGGGTTTTCTTTTGCAGAAGATCCAAATTCCTGAAAGTATCAAGGCTCTCTCTCTTCTCTTCCCTCTGCACACATATCTTTTTTTTTTATGTCTCTTGGCTCCTATTTATAGGAGAAGCAGCCGAGTCAATTAGTTTTGGTGAATCTTTCATTGAGAGATTTGATTTGCATCCATCATTCGTTTTGGACCTTTAGATTATTAGGTGAATTTTATTCACCATTGGATTTCAAATCCAGGGATTCTCCTTTGTTATTTCTGTTAGATTTAAAGGGGAAATCTTTCCAAATTCGAGATTTTCCCATAGATAGATGATATTTAATCTCCTCTAAATCTTTAATTCAATCGGTTGCTTTTGGAAAGATTTGAGAGTCCTTTTCTCAGAATTTAATTCTGTTAACAAATGGGCTTTGAAGTCGGTCACGTGTGGGCACGTGACCCTTGGTCACGTGTGGGCACGTGACCCTTGGTCACGTGTGGGCACGTGACCCTTGGTCACGTGTGGGCACGTGACCCTTGGTCACGTGTGGGCACGTGACCCTTGGTCACGTGTGGGCACGTGACCCTTGGTCACGTGTGGGCACGTGACCCTTGGTCACGTGTGGGCACATGACCCCTTGGAACGAGCCTTCTTCTTTCTTTCTGCGCTCTGCTTTCTGGTTGCTGCTTAACCGTCACATGCCACCACGTGACCCCTGGTCACGTATGAGCACGCGACCCTTGTCTGGACTCTTTTTCTTGGTTTAGCGGGAGAACAAATCTGCTGCTTTTGATTATCACGTGCCAACACGTGACCCTGGTCACGTGGGAACACGTGACCTCTTCTGAAGCCTTTTCCTTGATCTGATCAGGGAACCGGTTCTCCTTTGAAGCCGCTTTTAATTGTCACGTGCCAACACGTGACTCAGGTCTCGTGGGAGCACGTGACCCTTTCTGAAACCCTTTTCTTTGATGTAGTCGGGAAGCTGAATTTACCTTGCTGATGCTTTTAGATGTCACGTGCCAACACGTGACTGCTGGTCACGTGTAAGCACGCGACCCTTTTCTGAAGCCTTTTCCATAAGCTTTTCTGATTTTAATTCAGGAAACAAATGCCCCCACAGCGTTGTTCTCACGTGTCCGCACGTGAGTGCAACGCTGTCACCTTTTGTGACCATTGGATTCCTCTAGGGATTTGGGGAGATGAAACGTTTCCATCACCTCCTATAAATACTCATGTTTCTTCAGAAGAGCCTTCACTTTGCTCATCTTCTTCTTCTGAGAACTTTTCCCTTGAGAATTTAATTCTCGCTTCCAGAGCTTAGTTCTCTGTCTTGAAACAATCTTCAGAGTTTAACTCTGTTCAGGTGACCCTTTTTCCTCAGGTAATGTTCTTGGACAAATAGCGAACTTCCACATTCCTTTGGATTTTAAATCCAAAACAAGGGTTTTTTACTCTTTTTTAACAAGGAACCCATTTTTCTTAAAGTTTTTCCATAAGAACATGAAACCACCTAACCTTCGAACTGTAGATCTCTTAGGGTTTAGATGATCTTTGGGGAGATGATGATGGCGTTTCAACTCCATGGAATTTAATTCCATCCAAAAAATGTTTCTGGGAATTTAATTCCCTTTCTTTAATAAGGAATTTAATTCCAAAGAAGAACTCAGTTTCCTCACACGGAGGCTTCTTGGGGTTTCCTCGTCATTCTATGATTAGTGAAGAAGAAGAGGGTTTGTAATAAATCGTCCTGATTTTTATTTCAGGTATCATGGACGCTCATTTATATAATCTCAACGAAATCATTTCCTACGGGAATATTCGTGTCCTGGGCCGTAGTCAGAATCAGGAGTTCACCAATGCTCAGTGTGCTGAGATTATGAGCCGCTTTGACGAGTACAACCATCGGCTACTCCCCCGTCGCTCTTCTCTTCTGAGGCTCATCGTGCTGGCGATTTGGGAGGCGCTTCCTCTCTTCTGCGCCGGTGTGCCACTCAGGGCATTGGACGTTGCCGAGGATAAGATACATTCGGTGTATCTGATGAGTCTGATCTCGAAGAGAAGGCGTGACAACCTCATTGATCTTTTGCACCAGGCGTTTCAGCAGTCGGCCATACTTGCCGCCTACCGGAGGGTGGAGGACATCCGCGAGGACCCCGACGCTTGCGATAGCGAGAGAAAACATACTCGGGCGGTTCGAAATGCTTGGAGGATCTTGGACAAGGTCAAGCTTGAGTTTCTCAATCCGTGCCCCGCGCCTGAGGTCTTGCCGTTGTAATCGTTTTATTTTCATTTTGTATGAACCTTTTAAAGCATGAATGATAAACTTATCGTGTCCTTTTGTGTTTGCGTGCCCCCCTCCCTTTTTTTTTGGAATTTTGTCGTTCATTTTTTTTGTTGATGTGTGCAAGGCATTGTTTCATTTCTTAGTACGAACCAAGCATGGTGCCCACGTGCTCCACACGTGAGGGGCCTTTTATGGGGCTATTCAATTTTTCATGCCACATTTCTGTGCATAGCATTGGATGCAGAGAAGGCTCCTTGGAAATCGTTCCTTTTCCTGATTTCCAATGTCTTCCCTTATTTGGGCCTTGGAAGGGTTCCATCATGCAATTTTCTCTCGCGCGCAGCATTTAATGCTCCCCTTTATAGTCTTGAGGCCATAGCCTATTTCCTCCTCACAGAGAAATTTATTCCCATATTGACGTGATTTAATTTGAGGAGTAGCTGAGTGCCATGGCCTGCAACCGTCCACACGCTCGTCGACAGCCATGGGAAGTGCCTATCGAGGAGATGATCCCCCGCTTTGCTGCTCGGTTTGTGGATCCACTTCTTACCGACGACGAATGCGACTCAGCGATGTACGAACTCTCGATTCGTAGGGGGTCCCCCCTCCCGATGGGTTCCCTCTGGCTCCAGATGATTCTCACGGCCGTGCTTGCCGACATCCCTCCTCACCCAGCAGAGATGACCCTGGCAATGCTTGACGCGGCTGAAGAAAAGCTTGAGGGCTTTCATGAAGCGCGCCTGATTACTCAGGCCTTGAAGGATTGCTCAATTCATCTGCTGAGCCAGATAAAGGCCCGGCGAGCTATTATGTCTGCTTTCGCGGACGAACATGGCGCCAATCGATGGGGAGCGACTCCTCGCGAGAACCGTCGCTTTGACGTGCTGGAGAGAGCGGAGAGAGAGATGGAGAACCTTGTTCTTTGTTTTGTTAACCCTTGTGCCATTGATCCCGTGTTTGGTGACCTTTTTCCATTAGCGTAGTATTTTTACATTAGTCCCTCCTTTTCCTTATGTTTTATGCCGAACTTCCCTGTAGGCTTGGTGCTAGAATGTATGTTTCCGCTTGCATAAATAAACTTTGTATTCTTCTCATGAGAACTTTCTTTAATTGCAAATGCTATCATCACTTCCTACGCATCAGACCTTTTTGGGCATTATGAATGTTCATATGATTGCAAATGCTATTATATTTTTTTTTGAATACTCATATGATTGCGAATGCATGCTTGAAATATGTCGGAAATCTTTCTTGCTGCCTTTCACGTCAGGTGATGTGAGCGCGTTTTAGATCGATTATCCCCATCGAATGGAAGCCCATTTATACGGTCTTGTAAATGTCTTGTTTCCAAGGCTGCGGTCACGAAGGCGAGCTTACGTGGCCTGATAGAGTGACACGTAGAGAACATATTGTTGTGCGAGAAGAGGGCTCGGCCGTAAATTTTCGGAGAGGGAGTTGGCTTCTAAGGCGCTGAGCGAGCTTCATGCCCGCCTCACAGCCAAGGCCAACAAAGCATACGAACTCTGGCGGGTGCTTCAGGAGTCCATAAAAGAGGTGGTGGCTCTCGATAAAGCTGCCACGTTTACTCGTGAGAGGGTCGAGGCTCATAAAGCCACCGAGAAAGAGCTCGAGGCTCGGCTTGCTTCTTATCAGGCTCAGCAAGCTCAGGCGGAGGCTCGTCTTCTGGAGATCTTGCGTCATGAAGCCGTGGCTCAACAACAAAACGATGAGCTGGTAAAATTACTACACCGGCCGCCGGCTTGAGGACTTGTATCTTTTCTCCCCTTTTTGTACATACTCATGAATGAGAGTATCTCTTTTTTTGTTTCTTTCATAAATTGTACTTTGTATCTATTTTGGTTTATGAATAAAAGATACATTTTTCCTCTCAATGGTGTATCCCCTTTTTATTGAATGTATTCTGCGGATATTCTATTTTGATCTCCTTGCAGGACGGCGATGGCTTAGGATTCAGGGTTAGGATCTGCTTCCTAAGGCTTTTGCATTTTATGAGCCACGAGGGTCTCGTAAATAGTTTTTCTCCCTACAGGTCGAGAGGATCCCATAGGTGTAAGTTCTTCTTAAGAATCGTGAGGATTCTTAAGAGGGTTTTCTCTTGAGAGTCGTAAGGATCCCACAAGAGAGTTTTTCTCCCTTACAGGTCGTGAGGACTTGTAAGTGCTGGATGCGGTCACCCTTGTCCGTGTTTTACGGAGTCAGGGGTTTCTCCAGGTATTGTAGTTTAAAGACGTCGCGGTCAAGGTTAAGGACCTCATAGTCTGTGGATTTAAGGACTCCACAGTCCGATGTTAGTTTTAAGACATCACGGTCAAGGTTAAGGACCTCATAGTCCGTGGATTTAGGGACTCCACAGTCCGATGTTAGTTTTAAGACATCACGGTCAAGGTTAAGGACCTCATAGTCCGTGGATTTAAGGACTCCACAGTCCGATGTTAGTTTTAAGACATCACGGTCAAGGTTAAGGACCTCATAGTCCGTGGATTTAGGGACTCCACAGTCCGATGTTTGGTTGCAGGGACCCGTCACCTCTTTGAAGACGTTGAGGAATTACAACGCCAGGTATCAAAGGAGTGAAGAGATGTACCCTTAAACCAAGGCATAATCTGTAGGGAATCGGGGTGGTTGATTGTTAGTTTTAAGACATCACGGTCGAGGTTAAGGACATCATAGTCCGTGGATTTTAAGGACTCCACAGTCCGATATTTGCTCTGGATGCTTCACACGGGTTCACTGCCGTGCTTGGCGAGGACCAGGCTCCGCTCTGGGCATTTTCCGCGGGGTCAAAGAGTGACGTTATCCGCTTTCCATGTAACCAGGAATTTTGCACTAGATGCTGCACACGGGTTCACTGCCGTGCTCAGCGAGGACTAGGCTCCGCTCTGGATACTTCACACGGGTTCACTGCCGTGCTCTGCGAGGACCAGGATCCACTCTGGACATTTTCCACGGGGTCAAAGAGTGACGTTATCCGCGTTCCACGTAACCAGGAATTTTGCACTATATGCTTCACACGGGTTCACTGCCGTGCTCGGCGAGGACTAGGCTCCGCTCTGGACGTTTTCCACGGGGTCAAAGAGTGACGTTATCCGCGTTCCACGTAACCAGGAATTTTGCACTAGATGCTTCACACGGGTTCACTGCCGTGCTCGGCGAGGACTAGGCTCCGCTATGGACGTTTTCCACGGGGTCAAAGAGTGACGTTATCCGCGTTCCACGTAACCAGGAATTTTGCACTAGATGGTTCACACGGGTTCACTGCCGTGCTCGGCGAGGACTAGGCTCTGCTCTGGACGTTTTCCATAGGGTCAAAGAGTGACATTATCCGCATTCCACATAACCAGGAATTTTGCACTAGATGCTTCACACGGGTTCACTGCCGTGCTGGGCGAGGACTAGGCTCCGCTCTGGATGCTTCACACGGGTTCACTGCCGTGCTCTGCGAGGACCAGGATCCGCTCTGGACGTTTTCCACGGGGTCAAAGAGTGACGTTATCCGCGTTCCACGTAACCAGGAATTTTGCTGATTGTATCCGCATTTCACGGGATGGAGGTTTGACTGTTGGCGATATGTATACCATCGAGCCATGGAACTGGGAGTTGCCGCTGTTCCGCTTAGCTTGAAGTTGTGTCCGTCGTTACGAGACGAATGTTGGGATGATCTCCAGGTCGCTTGTGGCCCGTCGAGATTTAGCTTCTTTCTTTGGTGAAACCTGGGGGAAGTATGTCCCCTTTTTGTTTATGCCCTCTTTTTTATATTTTATTTCTTTTTCCGCGATGTTCTATCATTTTAGCTTTTATATCGCGGAGGTCGCGATTGCCCTATCATTTCGGTTATTCTTCGCGGTGCCCAATCATTTCGGCTATTTATTTATTCTCTACTCGCTGCTTTTTATTGTGAGTTGCCCCATCCTTTCGGCTATTTTTTATGCATAGATTTTTACTTGCTGCTTTTTATTGCAAGTTGCCCCATCATTTCGGCTATTTTGTAGACATGCGTGGCTCGCTAGCTTTTTCGCCGCAAGCTTGGATTTTAGGCATCGATTTCGACATCAGCACCGCTACAACTGGACTGTTGCCAGGAGCGAATCATCATTTGCCTTTGTCGATGTTAAACAAATGTGGCTCAGCAAACAGGGTTAAGGGTCCTGTCGACCAAGGCTTTTGACTTCATGAGCCGTAAGGGTCTCACAAAGGTATTTCTCCCTACAAGTCGTGAGGATCTTGCAGGTGTCTTTTCTCCTTAAGGATCGTGAGGATTCCTAAGTGTGTGTTCCTCTGTAAGTCGTAAGGATCCTACAAGAGGGCTTTCTCCTTATGGGTCGAGAGGACCTACAAGGGTTGGACTTTGCTGGGGAAATGTTTATTCGCGCCCGTGGATTGTATACAAGGGTCAGTATTGAGCCCCTTGTAGGGCAATATCAAAGGTTGTGGAAGATTGCTTAAGCACAGGTTTAGGTCTCTGTAACTTAAGACTTTCAAATCTTATGAGCCGTGAGGGTCCCATAAGAGAGTTCTCCTTACGAGTCGTGAGGATCTCGTAAGTGTATTTTCTCCTTAGGAATTGTGAGGATCCCTAAGTGTGTTGCTCCTTTGTGAGTCGTAAGGATCTCACGCAGGTGGTTTCTCCTTACAAGGTCGAGAGGACCCTATAAGTGTCTTTTAACGAGGTTGCGCCCTTTCGGGTTTTCACAAACACTCGCCGGTAGTCCAGCTGTTTTTACTCACGGAGCCCTTTCGGGTTTTCATCCGTGCCCATTTTGCTTGTGGACATACCGTTTTTTTTTATTTTATATATTATTTTTTTTTATTTTTTCTCTCTTTTTTTTATCTCGTCAGCCTAAGGATGCTGCGGTAGTAGTTTAGGGACGTTTCGGTCCGTCGTTAGTTTAAGGACATTTCGGTCCGTCGTTAGTTTAAGGACGTTTCGGTCCGTCGTTAGTTTAAGGACGTTTCGGTCCATCGTTAGGGGAAGGCCGGCTACTTTTTATAAAGCTTGAGCTTAGGAAGATAGCGAGCGGACATAGTCGTCGTCATCTATCATTGACCTAGGCTGTGGCTCGTTAAGCATAATATTTCTTTAGGAAGCGACCGTTTATTGGCCTAAAAGGCCTTTCACCATGCATGTCCATGAGTAGATAGGCCCCACCCTGGTAGACCTTATCTATGATGTATGGGCCTTCATAGTTTGGCTCGAATTTTCCCCGCTTGGCTCGATTGGGGATCATAGGCCTTTTGACGACTAGTACGAGTTCGCCTTGGCGGAATGTCCTCAGCCTGGTCAATCTTTCATACGAGCGCGTCATCTTTGCTTTGTAGGCCTCTAGATTTTGTTGCGCTATGAGCCGGGTTTCATCGAGGGCGTCAAGCTCCTCAAGCCGAAGGTGAGCATTTTCTTCGTCCGTCAGCTCGTAGTGGACTGCCACTCATAGAGAGGGTAACTCTGTCTCGAGGGGGAGCACTGCTTCCGTCCCAAATACTAACGCGTACGGCGTTGTGTTCGTGGCCGTCTTGAATGTAGTTCGATAGGCCCAAAGGGCCTCTTGCAGCCTCTCATGCCAGTCTCTCTTATTCCGGGAAACGGTCTTTTTTACGATCTTCGTCAAGGTCTTATTGAAGGCCTCGGCCAGACCGTTAGCTCGTGGGTTGTAAACTGAAGAATATCTCCAGTCTATATTGTGCTGCTGCGCGAAGCGGCTAATCTTATGGCTTCTGTAGGCTGGCCCGTTATCGGAGATAATCCGCCGTGGGGTTCCAAACCGATAGATGACGTGCGTCTTGAAGAAGTGGAGGATATTCTCCGTCTTCACTTCCCTCAGTGGTACTGCTTCTGCCCATTTGGAGAAGTAATCAGTTGTCGCCAGGATAAAACGATGTCCCCGGGATGATGCTGGCTCGATGAGGCCGACTATGTCAGTCCCCCACATTTCGAATGGCCAGCTAGCCACTGTTGGGTGTAGTGGATTCGGATGTTGGTGGATAAAGTCTCCATGAATCTGGCACGAGTGGCATTGTTTCGCATACTCGAGGCAGTCCTGGATCATCGTGGGCCAATAGTAACCCATCCGTTTAATTTTTAACTTCATCTTTGAGCCTGCTTGGTGAGAACCGCAAAGTCCATCGTGAACTTCCTGAACGACTCTTTCTGCTTCGTCAGGTCCTAAGCATCTCAGCTATAGAGAATCAAACGATCTCTTGTATAGAGTATCGTTGACGAAAACGAAAGATAGAGCTCGTTTCATGAGCTGATGTCTTGAGGACGCTTCTTCGGGCATTCGGTGGGACATAAAGTAGTCTATGAAGACTTCCCTCCAGTCCTCGGCCTTCTCATGATCTTTTATTTGTAGAGTCGTCTGCTCAGTCGCTCCCTTTTCTTCATATGATTCCGGAGGTATTTCTGCTGGGGCGAGCACTCGACGGCTTTGTACCACGATTCTGTCGTCATCGAGGTTCTCGTCAGCCAGTTCTTTAGCAAGTTTGGCCAACGCGTCTGCTTTGCTGTTTTCCGCGCGCGGTATGTTCTCCAAAGTATAGGAGGGAATTTGGGTCAATAGTTGTTGCACCTTTTCGCCGTACTTCACCAACTCCGGTTTGCACGTTTGGTAGTCACCATTTACTTGACTAACGACCAATTGAGAATCACCGTATATAAGGAGGTCTTCAATTCCCATGTCGACGGCGATCTCGAGGCCTGCTATCAGAGCTTCGTATTCAGCTTCATTGTTTGTCCTCGGCTCTGTTAAGGAGAAGGCGAAGCGCATTATCCCTCCTTATGGAGTTACGAAGATGAGGCCTACCCCCGATTTGATCATTGGGATACCTTGTTTCCGTTTCTTTACGGAGGATGCTGCATCGAAATAGAGTTCCCATCGGGTACTACCGCCGCCAATCGTATCAAATGCATGCTCGTCCGGCAAATCGCAGTTCAGAGGCAAATCGGCCGGTATCGGGTGCTCAGCGAGGAAATCGGTAATAGCCTGGCCTTTCACTGCCTTGAGAGGTTGATACGTTATCGAGAACTCCATCAAGAGCAGGGCCCATTTAGCGAGTCGTCCCGTCAATATGTCTTTTGACATCAAGTATTTAAAGGGATCCACCTTTGAAATGAGACGGACTTCATGCGCCAACGCATAGTGCCTGAGCTTTGTTATCGCAAAGATCAACGCCAAGCAATGTTTTTCAATGGGGGAGTAGTTACTTTCTTCCCCCAGCAGAACTCGACTTAAGCAGTAGAGTGCTCTTTCTTTCCCTTGATCGTTCTCTTGTGCCCACAATGCGCCTAAAGAACCTTCGAGGGCGGTTGTATAAAGAATGAGAGGCTTTCCCTTAACCGGAGCAGCCAACACCGGCGGGTTCTGCAGGTATTGTTTGATCTCGTCTGGCGCGCTTTGGCATTTTTGATCCCAGACGAATGGGGTTTCCTTCTTCATCAGGTGACTGTAAGGACGGCACTTTCCGGAAAGGTTGGCTATAAATCGCCGTATGTACGCGAGCTTCCCTTGGAGAGACCGCAGCTGTTTGAGAGTTCTCGGCGGAGGCATTTCCATGATCGCTTTAATCTTTGACGGATCTATTTCAATACCTCGGTGTCGAACGATGAATCCCAGGAATTTGCCTGAGGAGACTCCAAACGCGCATTTGAGGGGATTCATTTTCAAATTATATTGCCGAAGGCGTTGAAATACAGTCTCCAAGTGCTTTAAATGCTCTTCGTATGACATGCTCTTTACTACGAGGTCATCGATATAACACTCGACGATGTCATGTATGAGGTCGTCGAAAATCTTTGTCATGGCCCTTTGATAGGTAGCGCCAGCGTTCTTTAGACCAAAGGGCATAACCCTGTAGTAGAATATACCCAGAGGGGTCCGGAAAGCGGTGTGCTTCTGGTCTTCGGGATGCATCTTTATCTGATTGTATCCTGACGAACTGTCCATAAAGGAGAAAACCTCGTGAGTGGATGTGTTATCTATCATTAGCTCGGTTACTGGTACTGGGAAATCGTCCTTCGGACAGGCTTTATTGAGATCCCTGAAATCCACGCATATGCGTACCGTCCCGTTCTTCTTCATTACCGGGACGATATTGGCGATCCAGTCGGGATATTGGACTTCTTGGATAAATCCAGAATCGATCAGCTCCTTGACTTCGACGTTGATGCTCATTTCAAGCTCGAGTCGCATCCTTCTTGGCGCCTGCTTGACTGGCTTGATATCTGGGGATATTGCTAATTTATGCATAGCAATCTCCGGATCTAATCCTGGCATCTCGGAGTAGTTCCACGCGAAGCAGTCTTTATGTCGTAGAAGCACGTTCTTTAACGTAGCCACCCTTTCTTCAGATAGCAGCTTGCTGACAAATGTCGGTCGCGGGTCATCTGCCGATCCCAACTCAATCTTCTTGAGGTTATCTGCAGTAGTATGTATACCATCTTCCAGTTCTTTCGGAGCTGGCGGAAATTCTGAGATCACTTCATCATCGCTGTTCTCAAAGCACCGGGGAAGGCCATCCATGTTCTCGGGCTCTTCTTTTAATATCGTAATCGTATAACAGGTGCGAATCCGCTCCCAGGACTGAGGTGGATCCGGTTCTGCTCTTGCGGCCTTGGGTTCGTGCTTTTGTGGCGGCGTTACCCTCCAGCCGTTGGATAAAGCAAATCCGCCCTGTTGGTACTGGTCCTCAACCCAGTTCTTGAAGGTGAAGCAGTCTTCGATAGGGTGTCCTATGGCTCGGTGATAAGAGCAATAGCTCAGATGAGAAGCCTTGTTAACTTGCTCAGGGTGCTTAAGCTCTGGAAGCGCGATCATTTGATGTTTTAAAGCTAGCTTGAGTAACCTCTCCGTCTTGTCTCGGGGGAAGGAGTACGCTCGACTCATCTTCTTCATGAGGGACAAATCCGAGCGGTGCAATACCCGATCACGTAACCCTCTAATCCTGCGTCGTTGTTGTCGGCTCCTCTTTCCGCTTCTTGGTTTATTTCCGTCTCCGCATCGGGCCTTTCGTACAACGGGTTGACAAAGACGAACATCTTTGTCTTTTGCAGCTTGTTGAAATAGACGTTGCGTCCGGGCCTTCTCGTAGATGGCCATTTCGCGGTTGTGGTCTTCCCGAGCTTTCTGAACCACTTTCCTGATAGGCTTGTCCATTCGTTCTTCAAACGACGGACTCGACGCTTCAATCGCGGGGTCTAGTTTTGATGAGGGGTTGGAATCTCCTGACAGGGCGTCCTCTTCTTCATCAAAGGTGTATATAGTGTAGCTACTGTGGGCCCGTTCCCGTTTTCCGGTTCTCGCGTATCCAAGCCCAAGTGTTTCCATTTTCCCGTTGGGCAATTTGCGTTGAGTCCCAGGGACATCCCAAATCCTGTTGTAGAACCGAGCCTGTCGAACAGTCTGTTTTAAGGGTACTCCTTGGCGCTTCAATAGCCTCTTTAATCCATTTGTATAGTATATGGGCAAACGGATGGGTTGGAGCCTGTCGAGTGTAGCATTCGCGCCATGCCAGATCTCTTTCTCTACTTTCGACTCTGAGGATCGGTAGAATAGGATCACCTTCTCACCCTTTTGCCTAGGAGGGACGTAAAATGTTTGCAGGTCCTGCACATTGTGAGCTTGAAGCGTGCCGAGATCCTTGTAGTGTTCTCGCGGTACCATGGTGATTTGCAAACTATGATCATCGCTAGGGTGTGCTTGTATTGACAGCCGATTGGAGAACACGGCATTAACTTCATCTTCTGAATCACTTCCGAAGACCAACATGGGGGCTGAGGTCCCCAGGTTGTTGCGTTGAGATGGCCCGGCATAAACTATCTCTTCCTCTTCTTCGGTATCGCTCCCGAAAACAGGGATGGTGGCGGCGGTTTTGTTCTCCGGGTTGCGACACCTTTCTGTATCCTCGGAATCTGGCAAAAAGTATTTCGCATCTTCGTATTTGCGGACTTCGTTCACGGAAAATGGGTTTAACTCACCTGTTATGGTATACTCGAAACCATCCTTAAAGTACTTCATACACTGATGTTGTGTAGAAGGGATGATGTTGTACTCGTGTAGCCAAGGACGACCGAGCAAGGCGTTGTAGCAGGTCTTGGCATCAATGACATGGAATTTGATGTCTGTGACGAGAAGTCCAAAGTGTAATGTTAGTATCATAGATCCGAGAGTCCGTGACGATTGTGAATCGAAACCGGAGATAGTAATTTTGTCACGAGCGAGGTGTTGCACACTCATGCAGATTTCCTTCAACACCCGAACATTAAGGAAATTGACGGAGGATCCATTATCCACCAGGATCTTGCCTATCTTGATATCATGGTAGTATCCAGAGACATATAGGGGACGGTTGTGGTCGCACGTCCCGAGAAGGAGGTCTTCATCACCAAAAGTGATGTCGGCCATATGCACCTCCTCCAGTTCATCCTTCATCCTTTCAGTGGCGAGGAAGGCTTGGAACTGCTCAGGTTCCTGTAACGCCTTAATTAGTGAGTCTCGCGCTTCTTTTGATAACAGGAGGGCATCGAGAATGCTAAGTTGAGAAGGTAGCTTTCTTAGGTGCGCTAGGATATTGTAGTCCACCTTACCCTTCCTGGGAGGGTCTTTGGTAGTCAGTTCTTTCATGACCTGGTCATCTAAAGTGATATCCTCAGTGACCTTTTCCTTTCCCTTATCTTTTCTACTCGCGGGTCCAAGATTCTTTTCTGGGAGTGTGCGATTGCGCAGCTGAATGTTCTCGCAGGCCTCCGATTTCTCCTCTTTCCCTAAAACGGATTCTTTAAAGAGAGGGCCCAGAGCCATTTCTTCATCAGAGTCGCTCCCAAAGGTGAGAACTTGTGACCCCCCGGCGTTAACCATGTAACAGCTGCCAGTAGTTCTGTTGTGCCCATCGACAGTACTTCTTCGTTCCCGACGGATCTTGCGTTTCATGCGCTTAAAATGTTGCCGATGAGCAACATATCCTTGCCACCATATCTTAAAGGCGTCGCACTCCTCCGTGGGGTGTGAAATTTTCCGATGATATGCGCAATAATCAGGGTGCCTCTCCACCCCATTGAGCGTGTTTTCTTCCGAGGGTGGTAGCTTCATTCCCATTGACATGGCTTTGGCAAACCTTTTCCTCGTCTTGAATATCTTCTTGTCTGCCTCGGATGCCTTTCGATCTGGCGGGAGTAATTCAACTCTTTCGTTCAGTCGCCTGCATTTGGCTCCTTCCGATGCGGCCATCTCACGCTCCTGATCCGCTTTACTCTTTAGACGAATCTCATCTAGAAAGGCGTTGATCATTTCATCTGTTGGCCACACACGCTCTGGTTCAGGCTCTGTCCCCAGTTTCTTAGTGCCAGGAGTTTTCTCATTGTCGGTAAACGAGTGGGAGATTACGTTACAACTCGTCACATATCCCTTGGATTCATCCGACGAGCTTTCTCCATCATCTTCCTCTCGAAAGATGTGGTTGAGGAACTTTTGCAGCGTGACAGGAGTTCGCACCTTTTGATTGTACTCTTCCATTGCGTCGATTTGCTTCTGCAAGTTCGTGCGCTTGTCTCCGGGCTTCACGGGCTTCTTGGATTTCTTCCTCTTTTTCTTCGAAGATTTTGACGGTTGGGCGTGAGTATTTGGGCCCTTATCGCAAGTCTTCGTAGTTGGGCGGGGCTTCAACATCCCTTCGATAATTTGAGGTTCAAGAGGGCCCTTCCATTCGATCGCAGGGCACGCATGAAGGTCCCTCAGCATTCTTTTGGTTTTAGTTGACAGCACGACCTCCCATGGAGCTTCTTCAATAAAGGAACAGGCTGCCCCCGGTGTATCTGCTTTCTTAGGAGTATGCGGTTGTGGTGGGTTCACCTTCCACTTTTCGGACAGTACAAACTTCCCCTGGAGGTATTGATCTTCAATCCATCCTTTGAAGATGAAGCAATCTTCAATCGGATGACTTACCGTTTGTTGGTAAGGGCAATAGTTAGGGTTATTCACCTCAGTGGGTTGTGGCGGTCGCCTTGGATTTGGTAGGTTTATAAGTCTGTTACGTACTGCCAGCTCGAGTAAC
Source organism: Agapanthus africanus (assembly GCA_030015575.1). Lineage (NCBI taxonomy): Eukaryota > Viridiplantae > Streptophyta > Magnoliopsida > Asparagales > Amaryllidaceae > Agapanthus > Agapanthus africanus. The sequence goes on along the minus strand of JASDDO010000014.1, from coordinate 635,513,129 downwards.
CGTTTCATCTTGTCACGTGGGAACGAGTCGGGACGCTTCATCTTCTCATTATAATATTGGCGTCTTTCTTCCAGTTGATCTGCCCGTTTCGGGGCGTTACGTTGCTGTTGGGATTCGCGATGAAGGTTGCCCTTCCTTTACCCTTGTCATTCCGAGGTTCCGACTTCGGGGGAGGTGGTCTATAACCCATCTGGTCCATCTGAGCCAACTTGTCGATTAAAGCCTGGAATGTGGTTGGCTTAAAGAACATCATAAAGTGGGAGATAGTTGCGTGAGGGTCTAGGGTTCCCACGAACATGCCCACTGCGGGTGCCTCCTCAATGCGTTGTTCGCATCTCGACCACAAATTCCGCCAGCGTATAGCATACTGGACCTAGGTTTCGCCTGGTTTTACCCTGGCGTTAATCAATGCTGTTATTGGAGTGCGTTCGCTGGCACTTGCGAATCGCTGAGTGAATAACAACTCCATTTCAGCGAACGTCTTGATAGAATCGTTCGGGAGTTCCGAATACCATTCGAACGCTATTTCTGATAAGCTGCCCACGAACTGGCGAAGCAACAGTTTATCATCACCGCCGGTGTTACCGCAGAGGGCCCGGAACTGGGCAACATGTTGATGGGGATTGCCGGTCCCCTTATACACGTGGAATTTTGGTATCGTATAGCCCGGCGGGTATTTGATTTGGTCGTACCAGCTTGGATACGGCCGGCCCGTTTTTAGGATTTGACCAGCTGCCTCAGTAGCGTGATGAACCCGGATTTGTTGGGCTATATAGTCAACCAAATCAGCCTTAGAGATTGCCTCCTCCTTGGCCGTTGAGAGGGCCGGTGGTGGATTTGACGTTTCTCCTCGGTCGTCTTCAAGAACGATTGGGGGATCCTCAGCGGGTAGGTCCTGCTGGATCATCATTCCTATCATATCTTGTAAGAGAAGGCCCATACGCTGTATGTTGGCTGCTTGTTCAACAGCCTCTTTGTCCTTTTTCTCCAGTATCCGGCGAAGGAATTCAGCGTCGGTTTCTTCCTCCTGGCATGCGTCTGAGGACGTTTCTGGGTTTTCTTTTGGCCCGGTAAGTGTGGCCATAGCATTCATCATTTCCTGAAGCTTTTGTTGTTGCTCTTGGGCTTTCGTCACGGATCGGGTGAGCGGTCGGTGACCTGTGGACGCACGGCTGTCTTCTTTTCCTGACGCCATGTATACGGTGTAGACCATCATGCCCCTAGACTTAGGGCGTCCGGGCTCAGTGCTATTAGCTGTCGTTGCAGGCTGGGGGATCTTCTCTGGCTTCCTCCTTTTATGAGCCATGGAGGTTGAGGGGGCCGTTGAGGTGGGCGTCCAGACAGCCTTTCGGGGTTTAGCCCGGTGACCAGCTTCCGGTTGGATTTTCAGCTTCTTGTGCTGGCGGGAGAAGTTTGGATCGATGATCGAGTCTCGGGCCTGCCGCCAAACCTTATAGATTTTGGAAGACAGCCGTTGAGGGGATCGGGTCCGTTCTAATTTTATTTCCACAACCTTTTTTAGTGGGGGAGGAGACCTCTTTATCACCGCAGTAGGAGAATTCCTTTGCACCTTATTTAGCATCTCGAAGCTGTTCCCCGTTGGAACAGCAACATTAACTTCTGCCATCGGGGCTGATGGAGTTAGCCCAGAAGGGGAGTTGCCCCCAGCCTTCCTTACTCGGCGCCAATGGCGACGTCGAGCGTGTCGAGCGGACGGCGTTGGTTCAGCGGTGAGAATGGCTTCGTCTTGCCCCCTGTGTAGGTGGGGGGTCGCTGTTGGTGTTAGCCTGTCAAAGACCGACGTCCTTTGGGTAGCAGGGGTGGGAGCTGAAGCTGTCAATCTTGTAAAGATCGACTTTTGGCCGGAGAAGCCGCCTTGGCGATTTCGGGAGCAGGAGCGACCACTTTCTTAGGAGCAGCCTTCTATGGGATTGTAGGCCCCATGATGGGTCCACAGGATTTCTGGCCCAATCTAGAGAAGACCGAGGCGCTGATGTTGGGCGACCCGTTGAGAGGAGCCGCGGTAGGGGTAAGACGATCAAAGACCGACTTCTTGGGAGCTTCCTTTGTCAGCACCGGCGCCGTGAAGCTTGTTGGTGGGAGTATAGTCCCAAAGAATAATCCGGTAGTGGCCTGAGTCACCTGGTCCACCGGCATTGTGAATAACGAAGCAGCTTGGGGTCCGTAGGCTATACCTCCTGGCGAGGCAAAGCGTTGGTCGCAATTGCAGTCTGAGCAGTTAAAGAATTTCACAGAAGTAGAAGCCATCGATCCTTTGCTTTCTGCAATAAGCAAGACGCCAATTCTTAGTATCTTGAAACCCAAGGGCAACCATTAGCGAACCGCGATTGGTTCGCGAATCACGACACACGAAGTGTGGAGTGGAAAGAGGAAAAGGTCCCACCGGGCGTGCCAGAATCTGTTCCCCTCCGAATGGCGGCCGAGACATAGGCTGTCTCGCCTGAGATTCGGGGCAGATGCTAATTGGTGTTATCCGTCCACCTCTCCGAAGACGCCAAGTTGATTTATGGCACCATGTATCGAAGGTTTAAACGGATGCGGCCGATGTAGCAGACTTCGTCAGATTCCCCCTCATTTGAGGGGTTTTTTTGATTGTGGGGACGCTCTTCCCTGCAGGCGCAAGACCCTGCAGTTAATTACGCTACCGCATCTCGGTAACAACTTTCTCCTTCTCCAGATGGTCACTTCATGTCGTGGGTGTTTGTTTTGTGTTTTGTTGCCCGTGGATCGTTTACGGAGACTGAGTTATGTTGTCGCCCGTAGGGCGTGGATTAGTCCAAATCCGTATTATCTTAGATTTGGGTTTGGGGGTTTGGTTTGAGGATACGTTAGCCATACTTGAGGCTAAGATCGACTCAAACGTTTGTTAAGGATACGTTAGTCCGATTTGAGACTAAGATCAACTTAACATGATCGTTTAGATCCGACAAAAGAGCGTTTGGGCTCCATTGTTCCAGTTTAGGGACATGGTGGTCCATTGCATATATGTGGCCGTCGGGACCCGTTACCTCTCTGACGACGTTGAAGGGTTACAACGACAGACGTCAGAGGAGTTCAAAGATGTACCCTCGAACCAGAGTTAATTGGGGGAGATTCATAGTCCAGTATGTTTGGAGGTTTAAGGATACGTTAGCCATCTTGGAGGCTAAGATCAACTTAAACGGGATCGTTTAGATCTGACAAAAGAGCATGCGGGGCTCTATTGTTCTAGTTTAGGGACGTAGTGGTCCATTGCTAGTTTAAGGACATTGCGGTCCATGGGTAGTTTAAGGACATTGCGGTCCATGGGTAGTTTAAGGGCATTGCGGTCCATTGTTAGTTTTAAGATATCTCGGTCAAGGTTAAGGACGTCGTAGTCCATGGGTTTAAGGACCCCACAGTCCATTGTTAGTTTTAAGACATCTCGGTCAAGGTTAAGGACGTCGTAGTCCATGGGTTTAAGGACCCACAGTCCATTGTTAGTTTTAAGACATCTCGGTCAAGGTTAAGGACGTCGTAGTCCATGGGTTTAAGGACCCACAGTCCATTGTTAGTTTTAAGACATCTCGATCAAGGTTAAGGACGTCGTAGTCCATGGGTTTAAGGACCCCACAGTCCATTGTTAGTTTTAAGACATCTCAGTCAAGGTTAAGGACGTCGTAGTCCATGGGTTTAAGGACCCCACAGTCCATTGTTAGTTTTAAGACATCTCGGTCAAGGTTAAGGACATCGTCGTCCATGGGTTTAAGGACCCCACAGTCCATTGTTAGTTTTAAGACATCTCGGTCAAGGTTAAGGACGTCGTGGTCCATGGGTTTAAGGACCCTACAGTCCATTGTTAGTTTTAAGACATCTCGGTCAAGGTTAAGGACGTCGTAGTCCATGGGTGTAAGGACCCTACAGTCCATTGTTAGTTTTAAGACATCTCGGTCAAGGTTAAGGATGTCCTAGTCCATGGGTTTAAGGACCCCACAGTCCATTGTTAGTTTTAAGACATCTCGGTCAAGGTTAAGGACGTCGTAGTCCATGGGTTTAAGGACCCCACAGTCCATTGTTAGTTTTAAGACATCTCGGTCAAGGTTAAGGACGTCGTAGTCTATGGGTTTAAGGACCCCACAGTCCATTGTTAGTTTTAAGACATCTCGGTCAAGGTTAAGGACGTCGTAGTCCATGGGTTTAAGGACCCCACAGTCCATTGTTAGTTTTAAGACATCTCGGTCAAGGTTAAGGACGTCGTAGTCCATGGGTTTAAGGACCCCACAGTCCATATCAATGCGTGGTCATCGGGACCCGTCACTTCTTTGAAGACGTTGAGGGATTACAACGCCAAGTATCAAAGGAGTGAAGAGATATACCCTGGAACCGGAGTGGATTAAATAGTTTTTGGCCCAATTTGGGATCAAGACCAATTAATTATGTTATTAGTCCATTAGCCCAGTTAATTACGAATTGAGGACTTATGGCCAGCTTGGGCTAAGTCCAATCATGTCTGGAATGTTGGCTTCCTGTTGGTCCCTTGAAGGAGAGACTTTGTCTCTGGCCCTTTAGCCAATTGGGCCAATGCCTAGTGTTAAACAGTACAGACCAATCAGTGTTGAATACTGGGAATGAGATTGACAAGTTAGTGTTTAACACTAAAAGGTAGTTGGTGTTAAACACCAGCAACAAGGCTTTCAAATTAGTGTTAAACACTAAAACAGATCAGTGTTAAACACTGGCAACAGAGATCTCAAATTAGTGTTAAACACTAAGGTAATCAGTGTTGAACACTGCAAATAAAGTTCTTTGATTAGTGTTGAACACTAAGGCCCAACAGTATTTTAACACTGGATTCGGGAGTTCCAATTTAGCGTTAGACGCTGAGGCAAGAGGGGTCACGTGGTAGCACGTGAGGGCGCCCTCCCTTCGTTTGTTCTGCTGAAAAGATCGCAACTTTTGGAGCATCACGTGTCATCACGTGACGGGTGTTTAAATGAGGTATGTTAAAGCTTCTGCCAATGGTCACGTGGGTCAAGTGAGGCACTGCCTCAAAGGGCTTTCTGTAGATCTTTTGGGGGGGTCACATGGTGACACGTGACCCTTCTTTTCTGTAGTTGTTTAGAAGATCTGTTAATCCCCTTCAGGAATTAAATTCCTCGTAGGGTTGAACCCTGACAATAATTTCAGAGGAATTAAATTCCTAGTTCCTTTTGAAGAGTTGAACTCTGAATTTTCTGTAGGAATTAAATTCCTCATATATATGAAGGACTGAATAGGGTTAAACCCTAATAAAGCTCTAAGGAGTTAAACTCCTGCTCTCTGTTAAAGAATTATTCTGGGGAATGAGATTAAGGGAATTAAATTCCTGTTGTTTTAACAGAACTAAGTTCTTAACTAGGGTTAAACCCTGATTCTTTTCATTCTGAAGGAATTAAATTCCCATAACACAGGGTCAAACCCTAATTTTATTTTAAAGGAATTAAATTCCTATAGTTCTGTAAGAATTACATTCTCGTGCTTGCATTCCCTCTCTATGCTTTGGATCTGCATGGCAGGATCTCAATCCATTGAGAATTAAATTCTCAACTCTAAGGGGAGATGTGCACTTTACAGATCCTCCATCCAAGAGAGAAGAAATATGCCTTTCTGTTTTATATCAGAGTTAAACTCTGTTGAGAATAAAAAAAAACCCTTCCCTTTCTTACCTAGGGTTTTCTTTTGCAGAAGATCCAAATTCCTCAAAGTATCAAGGCTCACTCTCTTCTCTTCCCTCTGCACACATATATTTTTTTTGTATGTCTCTTGGCTCCTATTTATAGGAGAAGCAGCCGAGTCAATTAGTTTTGGTGAATCTTTCATTGAGAGATTTGATTTGCATCCATCATTCGTTTTGGACCTTTGGATTATTAGGTGAATTTTATTCACCATTGGATTTCAAATCCAGGGATTCTCCTTTGTTATTTCTGTTAGATTTAAAGGGGAAATCTTTCCAAATTCGAGATTTTCCCATAGATAGATGATATTTAATCACCTCTAAATCTTTAATTCAATTGGTTGCTTTTGAAAAGATTTGAGAGTCCTTTTCTCAGAATTTAATTCTGTTAACAAATGGGCTTTGAAGTCGGTCACGTGTGGCCACGTGACCCTTGGTCACGTGTGGGCACGTGACCCTCTTGGAACGAGTCTTCTTCTTTCTTTCTGCGCTCTGCTTTCTGGTTGCTGCTTAACCGTCACGTTCCACCACGTGACCCCTGGTCACGTGTGAGCACGTGACCCTTGTCTGGACTCTTTTTCTTGGTTTAGCGGGAGAACAAATCTGCTGCTTTTGATTATCACGTGCCAACACGTGACCCTGGTCACGTGGGAACACGTGACCTCTTCTGAAGTCTTTTCCTTGATCTGATCAGGGAACCGGTTCGCCTTTGAAGCCGCTTTTAATTGTCACGTGCCAACATGTGACTCAGGTCATGTGGGAGCACATGACCTTTTCTGAAGCCCTTTTCTTTGATGTAGTCGGGAAGCTGAATTTGCCTTGCTGATGCTTTTAGATGTCACGTGCCAACACGTGACTGCTGGTCACGTGTAAGCACGTGACCCTTTTCTGAAGCCTTTTCCATAAGCTTTTCTGATTTTAAATCAGGAAACACATGTGTGCGGAGTTTTCAGCAGTTGAAGATTCAGTTAACAACTGCATCAGTTCTTTCTTTGTTTTTGGTTCGGGCGACTTTGTTGTTTAACTGTAATGTTTCTTGAGTGGCTCGAGTGTGTACCGAGGTGACGCTATAGAGTTATCGCTTTTGCTTCCCTACATTTAGAGGAAGTATGAGAAGGATATTCCACTCATGATCTGGAGATGGCTGCGGTGGTTTTGCGTTGGAGATTTTGAGACACTATTTTTTCGAGAGTCGTGTCAGATTTTCACTGGCCACCAGAGCTTAATGTACATCTTCCTGCAGCGGATTTTGATTGTTGTGATAGTCTTTTGCAGATTTACAGTTCTTGTGTGATCGTTGAGTACAGCTTAAGTTCGTCTCTACGGAGGGGACAGCTTGCTCATGTCCGCGCCCGACCACTTTCCTTGAATCGTTTTCGCGAGACACTGCCCGCCGATGCTCGTTCGTCAGAGATACTTGAGCATACTCGGCTGGGTAATGATTCGGAGTCCTTTATTTATGACACGGTGTGCTAAGTTAGGGACGCGTGGGTGTACCTGATGTTATCAGGTAGAGACGTGTAATCCTAGAACATGCACATCTGTCAACTCTCTATATGCATTCAAGTTCCACCAACATTTAGCGTGACTTGTGAGATAGTTACGGGTGGACAGGGATCTAAAGAGAAGTTTCAGGTTTCGTTTCAAGGTGTCTGTCTTGTTGTGTGCTTGGGTCGAGCATCTGAGGCCGGCTGGAGAGTTGCAACCTTTTACCGTTCCGAAGTAGGAGTGGAGCAGATCTCCATGAATTTCGTTATGGTTTCTACCCAAGCTTAGTCAGGGTGTGACTCCATTCGGATTCTTGTTGTCCGGTTACACTCAGTTTGCTCAGTTGTTCTTTGTTAAGTGGTGTGTTTGTTTTGATTGTTGTCAGCGGTTGGGGATCGTCACTCGCCATTATTAGGGTTCTTCTTCGATAGCCGTTATCAGGAGACACTCCAATTGGCCACCTTTAGGCTTAGGGGTTAGGTCGTGTCGATCACCAGTCTGTTGTTTTTCTGACTCTGTGTAAGTAGGACTTTGGACCCTAGCTAGTCTAGAGACTTCGGAGATGGTCCAGTGTGTTAGGTCAGGATGGAAATTGTCCATTGCGAACTGAGGTCTTATACCGACTGTGTTGGTCATAGACTCGAGTTCGCAGGGACAGATCATGTATTCCTACGGACTTTCCGATGAATGACGTGTTGGATTTTGGGAAGCTTATCCCAGGATTTAGGTCCTTCTGAGATCCTATAAGCGGGTTAGTTTCGTTGCCTTTAATTTGGCACTTCCGCCCAGATTATTGAGTTTTCACCCCGTATTCCTTGTGATGATACTTTACAATTACCTTCTTGACCTTTCTCACATGATTTGGCACCAGACCATTGGACTTGGACGCGATCGTTTCGCTCACCGGCAGCCATGTGTGTTAATGGCTCGGCAGGTGAAGGAACATCGATCAAGGGTCTTGCTATCTGTGAAGGGTTTTTCTTGGACGTAGCCGTATAGTGAGATAATCACTTGGGAGGCTGCGAGCGAGATTTGAGAGTTGTAATCTTCTCTTTGAAGGTATGCGTAGCAGTATATTTTTAAATTCGGGGACGAATTTCTTTTAAGGGGGGAGATTGTAACACCTTAGATTGTGTTTGTAGCTAATTATATTTTAAAATTATGGTTTTTAATAAAAAATTTACCAAATTGGTTTTTATTTATTTTATCCTATTTAATGAATATTTTATTAGAATTTTTCTAGGCACACACACACTTGTGCATGTAAACTAGGGTTTAGAGATGGGGTTAGACCATGATTAGCAAGCATGATGGATTAACCCATTCTCTTTAAGTTAATCAATATTGAATTAGATGCTTTTGGGTTTTTATTTGTATATGGTTCTTTTCAAAAAGGAAATGAATTGTAAAGGTTTTAAATGGGGTTGAATGGTTGACTTTGTGTGAGGGGGAGAGCATGGGGTGCATGGTGTGAACCATGCCTCTTTAATGAGGAGAGAGAAGGTGAGAGGGAGGGGTCTTTTACCTTGCACTCTTTTCTCAACTTCTCACTCTCATTCTCTCTCTCAAACACACACACACTCACCCCTTTAGCTGAAGCATCAGCAGCAGAGGCAGCAACAACAACATCAGCAACAACAACAGAAACAACAGCAGCACCAGAGGAAGCAACAGCAACAGCTAGCAGCAGCAGCTCGAGGCAACACCAACAGCAGCAGCTCGAGCAGGCAGCAGCAACAGCAGAAGGCATCAGCATTAGCATAAGCAGCAGCTCATGCAACATCAGCATCTGCACTGGCAGCATCAGCAGCTATAGCAACAGCAGCCCCGGCACTTGCAGCAGCTCCTTTCACTTCTTCACCTGCTTTCTAGGGTTCTCTAGGGTATAATTTCTTAACCCAATTCCCTAGTTGCTAAGCTTGTGTGTTGATTAGCTTCGATTAGTGTTAATTAGCTAGTTTAGTGCTAATTATGGTGATTTGTGAGATGTTGTGGCTAATTGATGATTGGGTTGGTAAACCTTACTTATTTAAGTGTTGTTAGGGTCACCTTAACTAAGCTTAACCCTGAATTACACTAAAATACCATAGGGTTTCCTTTTTAGTGAAAATTGTCGTTTTTATGCGATATATTAGCTTTCTGTGATCTGCTATTAACCCAGACCCTTCAGGACAAAATTGAGCAAACTGGAGCATGCTCACTAGGTGTCACGCCCCGCTTCCCAAAATACGGAAAATGAGGGATGACTAGGCCAGCCATGCTCCTACGGTCAAGGAATCATCCTGCCGTAGTCACACTTTGGCTTCTAGCATTACATGGTAATCAGTAAATAAAGCATAGTAGTAAAGGAATCACATCACTAATTTATTATATTAAAATCCGTTGTTCACAAATTACAAATAACAAGAACAGTTACTAACCAAGTTCAACTCACAATCACTTTTATGGAAAGCAGTAAAGAAAGAAAGTACACCAGACTATATCTCCGTGAACTCGAAATGTAGATCCGACTCCTGCGCTGGTCCTTCCACGGGATCTGAGCATGCATACTCAGGTCGTCAGAGCGACACAATAACAAAATTATTATAATAAGATGAAACAGGTAAAAAAGGTAATAACAGTGAAAGTACAATGCGAGTAATCACTATGTCACTATATGATGCAAAATATGATCTGTGTCCCTATCGGTCTCTAGGTCATGTTTGAAATCGCATAGGGGAAAGGAGGATCATGTTTAACAGGAGTCTCGTACATACCCGAGACAACGGCCCACATGCCCGGGACATAACCCTGTCAGCCGGATCGCTAGATCCTCCCTAATATATATATCGCTGCTCGAATGATCATCCTCTAAAACACGGTCCCGCTAAATACGATTCTCTTTCCACTTCGATTTCCCCTTTATCCCCAGGTTTATACTATTTATGATCTTGATTTAGTCGTGTACAAGTATACCAATGACACGGTTTCATCACTGTTCACTGTATCAATCACTATCACGAATATTCACTTCCCATTGGTGTACCTGTCACTCCTAAACCAACATCAATCACGCACGATAATGCAATATCCACTGACTCTAACACGCACTAACACTAAGCATATGGCAAATGAGGTATGATATATGTATGTATGCCATCAATAAGCTAAGTTTGTTATGAACCAATGTGCACGTCATTAACTTACAAAAATTGCATAAATTCATATGTTTAGAATTCAACGAAATGATACAAATACGATAAATAGAAAACTCGGTCAGAAATTCATCAAAATTAGTTTCAGTTCAATCGGGTTTACGGTATTCAAGATATAACTGTTTCATTTTAAGTGCTCGCGGCTGGAAATTCAGTTTCTGAACTGAACGTCCGTTTCGCGACACGAATTGCGCCTAGTTGGGTTCAGAATTTAGCGATGCTACAGTTGAATAAAATCTAGGGTTTTCGATGGTGTATTCAACGCAATAGACGGATCCTCAATCGCGTCTGTGCGTCGAAAGTTATACACAGTTTAACATTATTATGTCACTTCTGAATCTGTTCTGGACAGTTATACGTTCTGCCCTTTTATTTACAATTTAAATAGCAAACGGCAATGAAACGGAATGAAACCACTTGTTTTGTTTAGCTAACAGATCCATCTTTAATCCACGTTAGAATTATGTAACATATGAATTCAGGAAACAAAGTGACACACATTTTGGGATAGTAAACAGTAATCAGAGTCGTTCTGGACTGCAGTCCAGAGTCGCACTCCGATCTAAATATCGTCGCAGTTACAGTATAGAAAACATTAGAAGCTTACATAGAGTTAAAGTTCGTCGAGTCGGATTCGATTTAAGCCCTCGAACGCATCTTTCCAGTATGTACATAATTTACAGTAATTTTAATCATTTTCAGATACGGGAAATTTCTAGTTTTATCGGTATATTTGGGGGTATTCGTTTTAGTCACTAACATTCGTATTTTCCAGTAAGATTTTTACAGGATAATCATCACTACAAGAGCCAACACAGAAAATCTAATTCCGTCAACTTAGGCAAGTATTTTCATTGGGGCCAAGCATCGAACACATACGTCGTTTAATTATATCGGGAAAAGGAATTTCATAACATACATGTTTGAGTTTGTAATATGGGTAAATTAGCATGTAGCAAGTAAAGTACTTGCCTGGAAACGTTTCGTGAATGTACGGCAGTGGTAACGTCACGAACGCGCGTCGAACGGCGTGGATTGGTTTGCACGACCTCGGCTCGCGATATGGATTTGACGTCGGAGTTGCCCGGAGCCGTTGCACGGTCACTGGAAGCGTAGGGGGTGCTCTGTGATTCGCCTGAGAAGTGCTGGGGTCGCCGACGGTCAGCAGCGTCGCTCCGGCGATGTGCATAGTGATGCTCGAGACTTGGGTTATGGTATTTTTGAAGAGAGAGAGAAGAGAACTGGGGCTCGGGTTTGTCGTGAGCGAGATGAGGCTGAGGAGAAGAGAGTGTAGAGGTCGACGACGTGATGGGGGATCGCCGGCGTGAGGGTGCAGGGTGGTGGCCGAATGGGTGCAGGTGAGTCTCAGTTGTACTGGGTTGGGTGTGTAGGGTCCTAGGTTGGTGGAGGAAGATGCGAGGGATGATGAATGAGGGGTCGACGAGGAGGTTCGCCGTCGTCGGAGGGAGTCGAGTGTGGTGGGTTCGTGAGTTTTCAAGAGGGAGAAAGATGAGGAATTTTTGAAAGTGAGAGAGAGGTGAGGGTGTGAGGGAGATAGGAAGCGACGAGGGGAGGAGATTGAGGGGATTCGTGAGGGGGTAACGGCAAGGCGTGGCGTGGGCATGGGCGTGAGCTACGGCGAAGGGAGTGGGTCGGGGGATTGTTACCGTTGGAGAAGAAGGAGGGATAGGAGCGGGTCGGGTCGGGTTAGCTGAGGAGGCGGGCTGGAGTGAGTGGGCCGGGGTTTTTAAAGAATTCATTTTAATTTAATTTTTGTGTGTGGGCTGAGTGAACGGGCCGGGGGAAATTACTTTAATGGTTTCCATTTTTAATGGGAAAAATCCTATGGGCCGAGGGTTTTAGCTGGGCCAGGGCTTAAGAATTTTAATGTTAATTTAAATTTGATTTTTGGTTGTTGGGCTGGGGGTTTAAGTATAGTTTCGGTTTGGATTTATTAATATATTTTTGGTTTTAGTTTGGTTTTAATTGGTTTTAAATTTTGGGTTTTGACTTTTAGGGTTTGGGAAATTTTAAATATTGGAATTTAAGCAACCAATTTCCCACAGAAAAATACGACGGGAAAAAGAAAGGGACACTCGGGGAAAAATTGGAAAATTAGAAACTTTTATTGGGATGGGAACGGGGATTTACATCATACCCCCCTTACAAAAATTTCGTCCTCGAAATTTAACAAGGATACAAGGAAACAATGTACTAAACAAAGAGATGTGGATAACGAGCACGGATATCTTCCTCCCGCTCCCAGGTGGATTCTCCTGGGGAACGACCGCCCCAAGACACTCGGACTAACGGAATGACCTTATTCTTTAGCACTTTCTCTCTGCGGTCGAGGATGGTAGTGGGCTGTTCTTCGTATGACAGATCGGTACCCAAAACTAGCTCCAAATAGTCCAGGACATGGTTCTCATCCCGAACATAATGTCGCAACTGTGACACGTGGAAGGTATTGTGCACACCAGCTAGCGATGGAGGCAAGGCAAGTCAATAGGCCACCTCTCCTACTCGCTCTAGCACCTCAAAAGGTCCGATAAAACGGGGACTGAGCTTTCCCCGGTCTCCGAACCTGATAACTCCACGGGTAGGGGAAATCTTCAAGAACACATGATCTCCGACTTCGAATTCTAGTGCCCTCCTGCTGGTATTTGCCCAACTCTTCTATCGATCCTGAGCCGTCTTAATACGCTGCCTGATCATTTGGACCTTGTCGACTGTCTGAACAATGAGTTCGGGGCCCAGTAATCTTCGTTCTCCCACATCATCCCAACATATTGGGGATCGACACTTACGCCCGTAAAGTGCTTCAAAAGGGGCCATCTGAATTTAGCCTGATAACTATTGTTATAAGAGAACTCGACTAGATGCAGATGGTCCTCCCAGGAACCCTGAAAGTCCAACATACAGGCTCTCAACATATCCTCGAGTGTCTGAATCGTACGCTCAGATTGTCCATCCGTCTGCGGGTGATAAGCTGTGCTGAATTTGAGGCGGGTACCCAAGCTCTCCTGTAGGCTCCTCCAAAAGTGTGACAAGAATCTGGTGTCTCGGTCTGACACAATGCTGACTGGAACACCATGAAGTCGTACAATCTCCTGCATATATCTCTCTGCCAGTGACTCTGTCGACTGTTCCACTCGGAATGGTATGAAGTGTGCAGCTTTTGTGAGGCGATCGACGATAACCCAAATGGCGTTATTGCCCCTAGGGCTCCGTGGTAAGGCCGTCACGAAATCCATGGTAATGTGCTCCCACTTCCATTCTGGTATCGGCAGTGGTTGTAACAATCCTGCTGTCCTCTGATGCTCCGCCTTCACCTGCTGACATACCAAGTACCTGGATACGAACCTCGCAATTTCCCGCTTCATTCCGTTCCACCAAAAATGCTGCTTTAGGTCCTGATACATTTTTGTACCTCCAGGATGCACAGAATAAGCTGAACTGTGTGCTTCAGCTAAAACTTCTTCTCGAACATCTCCCTTGGGTACGCAGAGTCTGCTACCGAATCTCAGAGAGCCATCTTCATATATAATCAAATCCGTTCTCAGTCCGGCTTCCATTTGCTCTCTAAACTTTTGCAATCGGGGATCATCCGCTTGTGCAATCTTGATGCGATCCACCAGAGAAGATTGCACCTGTAGTTGCCAAAGTTGACTAAGTGCGTTCGGCGTAACGACTTCAAGCTCGAGTCTCTGGAAGTCCTCAATAATGTTCTTCTGACCGGTCAACATCATGACCTCTGGCTTGCGACTGAGCGCATCTGGTACAACATTCACCTTTCCCGGGTGATACTGAAGGTCTAAGTCATAATCTGCCATCAGCTCTAGCCATCGGCGCTGCCTCATGTTTAGTTCCTTCTGAGTGAAGACATACTTCTAACTTTTATGATCTGTGTATACCTCCACTTTCTCGCCCAATAGATAGTGCCTCCAAATCTTCAATACAAAGACTACCACAGCTAACTCCAAGTCATGCGTAGGGTAGTTCTTCTCGTGATTTCTAAGTTGTCGAGAGGCGTAAGCAACCACTCGGCTGTGCTGCATCAGAACACAACCTAATCCCTTCCCTGAGGCATCACTGTGTATCACCAAACCACCGGAATCATCTGGTACTGTAAGAATAGGCGCCGTGGTTAACTTATGCTTCAGTGTGTCAAATGCCTGAGTGCACTCCTCTGACCACGTAAACGGTACGTCCTTCCGTGTTAGCTTCGTCAAAGGTTCATCGATTCTTGAGAAGTCTTAGAAGAATCTCCGATAATAACATGCCAATCCCAGAAAACTCCTGATCTCGGCCACTGACTTCGGCGTTGGCCAATCTCTGACAGATTCTATCTTTGCCGGGTCCACCGAGATGGCTTCGCCCGAAACGATATGTCCCAAAAACTGAACCTTGTCGAGCCAGAATTCACACTTGCTAAGCTTCGCATACAGCTTCTCTTCCCGAAGAATTTGTAAGACCGTGCGCAGCGTGCTCTTCCCGGGTCTTCGAGTAGACAAGTATGTCGTCGATAAACACAACGACAAACGTGTCCAAGTACTTTGCGAACACCCTGTTCATCAAGTCCATGAATATTGCTGGGGCATTGGTAACACCGAACGACATCACAAGGAACTCGTAATGTCCGTATCGGGTCCTGAAAGCCGTCTTGCATACATCCTCGGTTGCTACTCTGATTTGATGATATCCAGAACGGAGGTCCAACTTCGAGAATACCTTGGCTCCACTTAGCCGATCGAATAAGTCGTCAATGTGCGGGATTGGGTACTTGTTCTTTATTGTGACTTTGTTCAGCTCCCGATAATCTATATACATTCGCAGCGATCCATCCTTCTTCTTTACTAACAGAACTGGTGCACCTCACGGTGAAGCGCTCGGCCGAATAAATCCCTTCTCCAATAGCTCTTCAATTTTCTTCTTCAATTCCGTTAACTCAATTGGTGCCATTCTGTACGGGGCCTTGGATACTGGGGCCGTACCTGGAGTCAAATCGATCAAGAACTCCAAGATTCGAGGAGGTGGTAGACCTGGTAGATCTTCAGGAAATACGTCCAGAAAGTCCCGAACAATTACTGGGACTGGGCTCTCATCAATCTCTATAGCTGTCAGCTCCTTGGGCTTGGCTCTGTACTTGGCTGGCTCCAAAGATTCGCTTCCGCCCTCGAAAATAAACTCCGGGTGATTGGGAATGCGGAAGATCACCTTCCTTGCACGACAATCGATAACTGCATGGAAAGTGCTCATCCAATCCATCTCGAGAATTGCGTCATAACTGTCTGTCCCAATCAGAAGGAAATTCGCATAGAATTCCCTGCCACACACTACAACCGGGCATGATCTACATTCTCGACTAGATATTATAATGCCATTACCCGTATGTATTTCCCATCCCTTGGTTAGTGGTTCATGTGGTATGGAGTGTGTATCAGCAAAATGTTCAGACAAGAAACAGTGCGATGCTCCAGAATCAAATAGTACTCTAGCTGGCAAGGAATGTACGAGTAGAGTACCTGTAACCACGTCTCCTGACGCCTCTGCCTGCTCGGCGGTCAATGCGAAAGCCCGTCCCTGACCACGACGTGTAAAGGGTTGCCTCTGCTCCTGTGGCCTCTGTTGTGGCGGTCCAGAACCTCCCCGTATCTCTGCTCGCTCAGGGCAACCGCTAATCCTATGCTGACTGGATCCGCAAATCAAGCACTGTCCCTTGGCACGACGACAGTCCTTCTGGGTATGCCCACCTCTACCGCAATAGCCGCAAACTACGCTGGGGGCGATGCTGTGGTACGAATGGGCACTTCATTTGTGTCGTTCCAGGCCTGTGAACCGGTCTGGCTCCTAGAGAAGGCGCGTGGGTACGTGCTGGAACGACTGGGGGTCTCCTGAACTTGTTAATCAATTGCTCCTGAACTCTCGCCGTGTTGAATACTTGTGCGAAAGTCTGCAAATCTAGTGATGCAATCAACTGCTGCAACTCGAAATCTAGCCCCTGAAAGAAGCGTCTGGCCCTGGTGGCCTCTGAGACGACAATGTATGGAGCAAAACGGCTCAGACGGTTGAACTCTGCCGCATATACGTCCACTGGGCGTCCATTCTTCTTCAAAAGAATAAACCTTTCCTCCATTTCCGCCTTGGCTGTGGAAGGAAAATAATGATCTAGGAAGCACTCCTTAAATTTGCCCCATTCAATCGGCCCGTCTAGACTGCTTTCTTCCACCGACCATCATGTACGGGCTTCATCTTCCAATTGGATTTTTATCACGTCCACCCTATCTTCCTTTGGAACCCTGGCGGCTGTCAGTAAGTTCTCCATGTTCACCAGCCATTGCTCGACCTCAAGGGGTTCACTTAGCCCTGTGAATGCAGCTGGATGCAACCGTCGGAAGTCTGATACGGTACCAGCCCTAGCATGATAAGCTGGTGGGGTAGCGCCCTCGGGGGCGGTAATGAGTGCGGAGGGTCCTCCTGCGGCGGTAATCGCTCTGAGTCCCTCAGCGAGTAAATCTGTCTTCCTCTCCTAAGCTTCCGCGAGGGAGGTCAGTGCACTAAGTATTCTTTCCGTGCGGTTCTGAGAGCTGGAGTCCGAGGAGGGGTCGTTCGGGGACGTCATATCACTGGAAGATTCAAAAGGATAAGATCAGATTCAGGGATGAAAATCAAGAGTAGTGAAACGAGAATAACGTAATACAGTATCGTTAATGTTATACCTTGATACTAAACACGGCTTTGATACCAACTAAACCATGTCACGCCCCGCTTCCCAAAATACGAAAAACGAGGGATGACTAGGCCAGTCATGCTCCTACGGTCAAGGAATCATCCCGCCGTAGTTACACTTCGGCTTCTAGCATTACATGGTAATCAGTAAATAAAGCACAGTAGTAAAGGATCACATCACTAATTTATTACATTAAAATCCGTTGTTCACAAATTACAAATAACAAGAACAGTTACTAACCAAGTTCAATCTCACGATCACTTTTATGAAAAGCAGTAAAGAAAGAAAGTACACCAGACTATATCTCCGTGAACTCGAAAGGTAGATCCGACTCCTGCGCTGGTCCTTCTACGGGATTTGAGCATGCATACTTAGGTCGTCAGAGCGACACAATAACAATATTATTATAATAAGATGAAACAGGTAAAAGAGGTAATAACAGTGAAAGTACAATGCGAGTAATCACTATGTCACTATATGATGCAAAATATGATCTGTGTCCCTATCGGTCTCTAGGTCATATTTGAAATCGCATAGTGGAGAGGAGGATCATGTTTAACAAGAGTCTCGTACATACCCGAGACAACGGCCCACATGCCCGGGACATAACCCTGTCAGCCGGATCGCTAGATCCTCCTTAATATATATATCGCTGCTCGAATGATCATCCTCTAAAACACGGTCCCGCTAAATACGATTCTCTTTCCACTTCGATTTCCCCTTTATCTCCAGGTTTAAACTATTTATGATCTTGATTTAGTCGTGTACAAGTATACCAATGACACGGTTTCATCACTGTTCACTGTATCAATCACTATCAAGAATATTCACTTCCCATTGGTGTACTCGTCACTCCTAAACCAACATCAATCACGCACGATAATGCAATGTCCACTGACTCTAACACGCACTAACACTAAGCATATGGCAAATGGGGTATGATATATGTATGTATGCCATCAATAAGCTAAGTATGTTATGAACCAATGTGCACGTCATTAACTTACAAAAATTGCATAAATTCATATGTTTAGAATTCAACGAAATGATACAAATACAATAAATAGAACACTCAGTCAGCAATTCATCAAAATTAGTTTCAGTTCAATCGGGTTTTTGGTATTCAAGATACAGCTGTTTCATTTTAAGTGCTCGCGGCTGGAAATTCAGTTTCTGAACTGAACGTCTGTTTCGCGACACGAATTGCACCCAGTTGGGTTCAGAATTTAGCGATGCTACAGTTGAATAAAATTTAGGGTTTTCGATGGTGTATTCAACTCAATAGAAGGATCTTCAATCGCGTTTGTACTTCGAAAGTTATACACAGTTTAACATTAGTATGTCACTTCTGAATCTGTTCTGGACAGTTATATGTTCTGCCCTTTTATTTACAATTTAAATAGCAAACGGCAATGAAATGGAATGAAACCACTTGTTTTGTTTAGATAACAGATCCATCTTTAATCCACTATAGAATTCCATAACATACAAATTCAGGAAACAAAGTGACACACATTTTGGGACAGTAAACAGTAATCAGAGTCGCTCTGGACTGCAGTCCAGAGTCGCACTCCGATCTAAATATCGTCGCAGTTACAGTACAGAAAACATTAGAAGCTTACATAGAGTTAAAGTTCGTCGAGTCGGCTTCGATTTAAGCCCTCGAACGCATCTTTCCAGTATGTACATAATTTACAGTAATTTTAATCATTTTCAGATACGGGAAATTTCTAGTTTTATCGGTATATTTGGGGGTATTCGTTTTAGTCACTAACATTCGTATTTTCCAGTAAGATTTTTACAGGATAATCATCACTACAAGAGCCAACACAGAAAATCTAATTCCGTCAACTTAGGCAAGTATTTTCATTGGGGCCAAGCATCGAACACATACGTCGTTTAATTATATCGGGAAAAGGAATTTCATAACATACATGTTTGAGTTTGTAATATGGGTAAATTAGCATGTAGCAAGTAAAGTACTTGCCTGGAAACGTTTCGTGAATGTACGGCAGCGGTAACGTCATGAACGCGCGTCGAACGGCGTGGATTGGTTTGCACGGCCTCGGCTCGCGATACGGATTTGACGTCGGAGTTGCCCGGAGCCGTTGCACGGTCACTGGAAGCGTAGGGGGTACTCTGTGGTTCGCCTGAGAAGTGCTGGTGTCGCCGACGGTCGGCGGCGTCGCGCACAGTGAAGCTCGAGACTTGGGTTATGGTATTTTTGAAGAGAGAGAGAAGAGAACTGGGGCTCAGGTTTGTCGTGAGCGAGATGAGGCTGAGGAGAAGAGAGTGTAGAGGTCGACGACGTGATGGGGGATTGCCGGCGTGAGGGTGCAGGGTGGTGGCCGAATGGGTGCTGGTGAGTCTCGGTTGTACTGGGTTGGGTGTGTAGGGTTCTAGGTTGGTGGAGGAAGATGCGAGGGATGATGAATGAGGGGTCGATGAGGAGGTTCGCGGTCGTCGGAGGGAGTCGAGTGCGGTGGGTTCGTGAGTTTTCGAGAGGGAGAGAGATGGGGATTTTTGAAAGTGAGAGAGAGGTGAGGGTGTGAGGGAGATAGGAAGCGACGAGGGGAGGAGATTGAGGGGATTCACGAGGGGGTAACGGCAAGGCGTGGCGTGGGCGTGGGTGTGAGCTGCGGCGAAGGGAGTGGGTCGGGGGATTGTTACCGTTGGAGAAGAAGGAAGGATAGGAGCAGGTCGGGTCGGGTCAGCTGAGGAGGCGGGCTGGAGCCGGGGGTTTTAAAGAATTCATTTTAATTTAATTTTTGTGTGTGGGCTGAGTGAACGGGCCGGGGGAAATTAGTTTAATGGTTTCCATTTTTAATGGGAAAAATCCTATGGGCCGAGGGTTTTAGCTGGGCCAGGGCTTAAGGATTTTAATGTTAATTTAAATTTGATTTTTGGTTGTTGGGCTGGGGGTTTAAGTATAGTTTGGGTTTGGATTTATTAATATATTTTTGGTTTTAGTTTGGTTTTAATTGGTTTTAAATTTTGGGTTTTGACTTTTAGGGTTTGGGAAATTTTAAATATTGGAATTTAAGCAACCAATTTCCCACAGAAAAATACGAGGGGAAAAAGAAAGGGACACTCGGGGAAAAATTGGAAAATTAGAAACTTTTATTGAGATGGGAACGGGGATTTACACTAGGTTTAGACACCACCACCAGAACACGAGCCCCTCTCTCCCAAACATGGCCACAGATTTAGTCTTATTGGCCGCAATTTGTGGCCAGGTTAGGGTGTTGGGTCTTGGGGTCTTGGGTAGGGTTGTCTGCAGTGTATTGTAGTGTTTTGGCATGTCTAGTTTTGTAAGATTTGGCCTGTAGGAAAATCTGGGATCATATATCGTTTTGCATGTCTGTTGTGTTTGCGCGATACGCGCGATACGTGAGTGGGTTCTGTGATCCAGCGTATCGCGGTAGTTTTAAACACGTATGCACACATTTTAGCGTATCGTGCACACGCGTGTTTAGTTCGCGACGCGAGTTTCTCGTTTGGGTTCGATATCGCGTTTTGCGAAATATTTGGCTTATATATGATTTCCTTGTCTCATTTTCAGGTTTGTAGGCGGAGACTACTGACACTGCTACAGAGGGAGACAGGTGGTAGGATTCACCTAGCGTGGAGCGTAGGTGAGTAGATTTAACATCTACAGGGGAATCACCCGCATGGCGTTATGCGTCTGGGCTAGGATTCTAATACTTGTCGCATATTCTACGTCATTGTTAGAATTACGCCTTTACCCTATTTACTTAGATATAGTTGTACTGTGACTAGTAGCCTAGGACACTGCACATATTATTGACGGTTCATGTTGTACGAGCACGGATTGTATGCTACACACACACCGTCAATAATTGCCATGTCACACACTAACCATTATAGATACTATTGCTTATCACACATGACATCTAGCTTATCGGTATACCTATAGTGTATCATACCTTTAGTGATAGGTACATATACACCTTGCGATACAGCTACAGGTATACCTTGCACATATTTTACTTATACCCAGGGGAGGTATCCTACATATTTTACTTATACCCAGGGGGGTATACGACATCAGTTCTTATAGGTAGATACCTATACATTGCTACACCTGTATGTTACACACATATTCAGTTGCAGTCACATATTTATCTTTACTGATGTTACTTAGCTGTACCTTATTGGTTTCACATACATATGGTTTCAGCTACATATTCTCATTTATATGCTCGCATTTCAGATATATCGTATATATTTATTCCTGGATTGCGCATTATTATTTGGATTTTACATGATGTTTTCTGGATTTGGGAACCGCGGGAGTTTATGAAATTATGCATACATTGAAAAAACCCGGTTTCCTTGATATGATATTTGCGCATCCACCATGGGTTTTATCGGTGCTGATTATATATACTCCTACGAGGAGGCGTCGAGGCCGTAGAGGGTACATGGTGGGGCTCGGAGGTACCCCGGGACAAGAAAGGGATGTCGATGTGCTATGAGCCGATGAGCCCGGCAGGGGAACCATACCATCCGGTGACAGTACCAATGACTCGGCGGGGATCATGGAGATACCGTTGGGAGTCATGTGCGTATGCATACGTCGAAAGGCGAGGGTCAGAGCTAGGCACTCGTGCTTTCGGGACAGCGTATGATACGTACCTATCAGGATTTCTGTGTCGATGCTTGGCACATTGTTTTCATGATATTTCTGTTAATACCTTTGTATATATAACAGGGGATTTAGCCGTTGTTATATATACCCTTACACCAATATTAGTGGAATGGGACGTTAATATATGTGTATTGATCCCATCATATTTATTTCTGCATATATATTTATTTAGAATGTTAGAAATTTACTTGAGATTCGACTTGGGATATAGGTGATTCATTGAGATTGGATATTGGATATGAAAGAGATCGTTGATTGTACATTGAGGTGATGTGAGACTTATATGATGTGAGAGCCAGTTTGGGGGCTGATTTGAGGAATTGTGGATTTGAGTGTCTTGATGGATTGTGATCCTGCCACGATGTCAGGTTTCCGTGGAAATGACATATTCCACCCCATACCTCACACTTATCTATTTTATGCACAGTTTCATATATTGGTATTACCTGTTAGTGTACCCTTATGATAGTTGTATATCTAAATTCTCATATCCCTATTGCATGGTTATTGCATACTATTGTCATGTTACTATTGCTTCACATATTGATTGTACCTGCTAGTATACTTTCCATTATTCTGCATTCACATGACATGTTATTACTGTAATCACATATCTTAGATTCATGCTGTACGTACATTCCTGCGATTACCTGCATATGTTATCTACTATTCACGAGTTGGCAACCCACCCCCGTTGTGCCACAGGTGTTTCAGGTTGTTCCCCAGAGTAGTCGAGGCAGGCTATTCAGCTATTCATCTATCATCTTTTGCTACAGATACCGTATCGGCTCACAGTATACTATTTTGCTTAGGTGGGTTGGATGATTATCTGTATTTCATATTGCACTTTCGTTGTATCTTGTACTCTCCATCTATTATTTCATCTACGATATTGTATATTATTATGGATTTGTTGTCTTTTATATACAGCTTTCTCTTTATTGTCTTTATTTCTTCGCTACGGCGTCGTATTTTTGTGTTGTATTCATCTTGGCTAGTTTTTACAAAAAAGGGGTGTTGCCAAAATTTTAAAGAAAGAAAGTAGAACTTTTAAAGAATTTGGGTTGCGATTTCAAATGTTTCAAAAACTTATATTATCTTTTCCATATTTTCTTGGTTTAGATTTCTGGGTTTTGGCTTTCTTTTACCGCGTTACGTCTTTAGGCGTTGCGTAGTATTAGGGCCGCCATGGGCCAATTTTGGGTCGTGACACGAAGGCACCTCAAAGCGGAGATCCCCCTCGTCCACCAAGATCGGGGAGGCCGGGATCTGTGGAACCGTTCGGGGGAACCTCTTGAGAGACGACGGCGGAGAGCCGGTCCCCACCTCCGAAGCCTGGGCCTCCTGTCCCCGAACCCGTTTTCGGCTCAGCGCCTGGATGGGCTCTGGGGCACGGTTCGCACTTGAACGCTGGGGTGGGACGGCTGCCAGGGGAACCGGGACAGATGTCGGACGAGAAGAGATGGCACCTCCAGCCTTCGGTCCTTTCTTCGGCTTGCGCATGGCTGCTCGGAGGTGGCTCAAGTCCATGGGTTCCGCATAAGACAAGATACGATGGAATCAGCAACACAAACAAAAATGAAAACAAACGCAGGCTCCTAACTTACCGACGAACTGGGCGGGGCTGAGCCCAGCCCAACTAAGGGCCCGCTCAGAAAGCAGCACGTCAGCCCAGGGAATGGGCTCCTACTCCGCCACTCTCACAGCGTCGGGATCATTGGACAGACTTCTCCGCCAGCACCTATCCCTAGACCACTGGGTAGGCACGGGCCGGTCCTCACCCTCTGGCGGCCCAACAAAGAAAAACTTCTTCTTCCAATCGTGGATGGAAGAAGGTAAGATGATGACTCCTGACTCGGCTGCACTCCCCCGTTGTTTCCTAAAGGAGAAGTAAACCCACCTCGGGTCGTCCGTGCGGGTGTCGGGGTGACCTTTGTAAATGAGAGAGGAGGCAAGGATGGACAGACTGAAGGGGATCTTCTGCAACTTCAAACGGACCAGGAACCCAAGGAGAATCCTCCATGAGTTCGGCACTAGCTGGCCCGGGGCTAGCCCAAAGTAATTTAGCACTCTAACAACCTTGGGAGGGAAGGGCAGGCGCATTCCGGCCCAAAAGGATTCTAGGTATAAGGCAATCTCTTTACCCCATACCTGATCCGCCCTCTCTCCTTCCTCGGCCAAATGCAGAGTATAGCCGGAAGGGATATGGAAACGAGCCCGAGCAGTGGCAAGCTCGTCCTCGAACCTCACCAAGGATGGCACACCAGGGGCGTCCGCCACCTCCGCTCCGGGATCCGCCCCTAACGCGCGACCCCGGGAAGAGGATTTGACCCTAATTTTCCGGGAAGACCTCGACTCAGTGGAGGAATCCCTAGAATCTACCCCGACGACATCTGCAGACTCCTCAAAGGAAGACATCTAACCTGATGGAGACGTTTTCGGGAGAGAAAACGCAGAGATTCGACCTAAAGAGGAGAGCGCCGAGCTTACAAGATTAAGAACGAGGAAAATATGAAGAGATATGTGCCCCGAAGCGGACCCCACCTCCATTTATAGCCACCGGCGTCCTCATCCAAAGCGACAATCTTCTCCCGCCAAAACGGTTCAGTGCACTCGACGGCCACGATCGCTCCACCTACCGCACGCGCATTGGCCGTATCCCATCAGACGCCAGAGGTCTGCGGCCCATCGCGTCAGCCAACCAGCGCCCGACACGTGGGCCGTCGCTTCAGCGAAAGTACGAGCGATCCGGCGCATCCTTTTTAATACAAAGATCTCACCCTTATTCGCTGGCACCATCTAGAAAATACAACAGATTATCCGGGGACACGCCCGACGATATCTTCGGAAAGGAGCTCAACTCGGGTGACCCGGCAGACCACTTTTGACCCGACCCGTCAGCTGGTCGGGACGAGAGTGGGGGGCTAATGATGATGCTCGATATCGGTGATCTCCCAGATCATGATACGTGGCAGATGACGTGTCCCAGAGCATGCAAGAAAGGACCTACAGTGGCCGACCCGACCACTCCTTGCCCGTCCTACAAACAAATGCTGGCTCACCCCCAAGCCTCCTGCATAATTGGCCTCCTCAGCCTCACAGATCGTCTCAGGGCTACCGCAGAACCAAGATACCTCGGCTCTCCCGCTCGTCCGCGAGCTCTCCCGCCAAGGTCATCTTCCTCAGTCTCATCGACCGACCGACGGCACCGCTTACAGGCGCAACCGCCATCTCGCGAATCTCGTCATACGCGAGATATCCGCCGGCCACATCCCACGTTCAACGCCATCACGATCCCCCATTAACGAGCCTGTCTCGCCATTAATGGGAGATCCCGCTCATCACGCGGGCGTGACGTCGGGAGTGTAACGGCCGGTGTGATTCTCGCGCCTGCCCTGCCTGCTGCCACCGCTATATAAACCCCTTCTTCAGACGGTTCAAGTAAGCCATTTTTACTCCACTAAGCCGTTACTCTGCTCGAATTTCCTCTTTAACTTGACCGTCGGAGGGTCCTCGGTGGTACAACCACCCCGGAACTTCCTTGCAGGTAGCTCGGCTCAAAAAACCTCAAACCCATTGAGATCCACACGCTTCAGGAGCCAGCCTCTGGATCCAATATCAGCCGTCTATCGCCGCCATCAGCAGATCAATGGAAGGTAACATCTTGGCGTGATCCAGGTCGCGTTATTTTTGTGGAGTATTTTCGTCAAAATCGCCATATTCAGTCCATGTACAAGGTCATTTTGGGGTTATTTAGCCCATGCATGCCTTAAACCGGAAATTAATATTCTGATATGGCATTGTGAATTCAAGGGGAGGTTCGAGGTAGTTTTTGAAGTTTCATGGTGCAGTCTTAAAACTCTGGGAAATTTGTCGGTGTTTTGTATGGAACTTCGTCTTACTCTTAATAACCTGCATTTTATCCTCAACTCTGTTTAACTTGTTTTAAATTTTGTTTATGCCGCACACGATTTGTTCTCAAACTAATCTGATCTTATGTGTCATTTTTTCTTTCATATTACATTTGATACTTTTATAGAGAAAAAGCATGACGCATAGATTCTTACAATTGATATTGCATTTTGTTCCAAGGCAATATAAGCACAAAAAAATTACTATAAAAGAGAAAAATTGAAGGGTTATGAAAGCTAGAGTTAAAGCATAAATTCTCAAAAACTAGAATGATTCACGTGTATTACAATATGAAACGGTGGATAATCCGTTTCTATCCTTTTGAATTAAATATGATTCTACTGGAATTTTACTCATAATAAAGAGCAGTTTTCTCTTGACGAATGCTGGTCACACTGCACCAAAATACAAGCCTGAAAATTGCTTGGCAATGCTTAGATGGATGGATTTCTCAAAAACCTTTGTAAAATAAATAATGTGAAAGAATGTATCATCATTGTAATACCCAGTTCTTTTGTGTGCCAATATCCGTATTTTTATAAAATGCTACTTACAAAATTTAATTATTTATATTTATAATTATTTTGTTTTATATTTAAAAACCTAACCCTATTTTCTAATCTCCATTTCCTTTATAATTTCCTAACCCAAACCCTAACCATACCTCCTTTTTCCTTTCATTATTTTCCCTTTTACCCAAAACAAAACCAAAACTATATATATATTAAACCCCCGGCCCAAACGACAATATTAATTAAACAAATGCCCCCATTCACCCAGCCCAACAGAATTAATAAAAAACAAATTAATTAAACATTAATTCCTCGGCCCACTCCATTTCTTTCCCTTTGAAAAATAAATGAATTAATCCCCCCCCAAGCCGGCCCAGCCCAGCTGCCCGCGCCCACAACCCCAAACACGACCCGCTCCAACCCTTCTCCTCCCCCACTCTCTTCTAATTTTCCCGCTCTCTTTTTCTGCGTCTCCACTTCGTGCCCACGTCGCCCACGCCTGCACCGTCGACCTACGTTCTCGCTCCTCACGACCCACGATCGCGCGCGCCCACACACCCTCCTTAAACCCCTCCTCGTCTCTCCAACTCCCTCCCTGCTCACTCTCGATCTCTCTCAAACTCCTACTCTCCTTTCTCCCAACTCCCAACTTCGAGCCCCTCACCCCGACGACGACGACGACTAAACCACCTCGTCTTTCCTCCCTCGTTTCTTTCCTACCAACACCACTACCACTGCAGCCCTCCTCCTCCATCAACCGAGCTCCATTTTCCAACCCTAACCCTCACTGCACCACCTCGGCCACCACCTGCACGCCTTCTCGTCGCCGACGAACACTCCGCTGGGCCCCACGACGACGACGGAGACGACCAAATCCCTCGCTCCTCTCTCACAAACCCGAGCCCCCACTGCTCCCTCTCTCTCTCTCCAAAACAACCAAGCTCCGAACCCTACACACGACCACTGCTGCACCATCGCCGGAGCGACCACCGCCGACCATCGCTGACCCCAGAACGCCCCAGGAGATCCACAGCATCACACTCCGCTTCCAGTGATCGCGAGCCATTCCCGGGCGACTCCGACGACGAACCCGAACGCGAGCCAAGGCCGTGAACCCAAACCGTACCGTTCGTTGCGCGTTCGTGCCGTTGCCGCTGCCGTGCATCGCCAAAGCGTCTCCAGGAAAGTACCCTACTTGCTACATGCTAGATTATACTGTTATAATTCAAAATACTATTAATTCCATGTTTACGATTCGTGAAAACTTATATGACACAAGTGCTTGATGCAAAACCCGAGCGAAAACCATCCATTAAACTGACAGAACTTGATTATATGTGCTGGCCCGTGTGGCAATGAACATTGTGGTGAAATTTTACTGGAAAATTTAATTGTTACCGACTTGAACAATCACCCCCAATTACACCCGGTAAAAACTGAAAATTCCCGCGTCTGAAACTCGTAAAAATCATAATTAATTATCTACAAATAGGAATGATGTGTTCGAGGGCTCAAATTGAAGAAGACCAGACGATCTGGAACCCCATAAAAGTTTTTAATTGTTTCTATACTGAAAATATGATGAGAACTGGTTCGGAGAGAGGCTCTGGACTGCAGTCCATAGCAACTCTGGCTGTTGATTTCTATCTCGTAAGGCTTACCCCTTTGCTGTTTGAACTTGTACATTGTGGAACCCTATACTTTATTGAATATGAAACTATTATCTAAATAACTCAAGTTATTTCACCCCTTTTTACCATCGGTTACTATTTAAACTGTAATTTAAACGGACAGGACGTATGACAGTCCCAAATAGAAACAGAACTGATACCCTATCATGGAACAGTGCATAACTTCTGACATAGAGACGCGATTGAGAATACATCTAGTGCGTTGGAAACCCTATTGAAAAACCTAAATTTCATTCAACTTCAGCGTCGCTAAATTCTGATCCCAAGAGGGAGATAATTGTGTCGCGAAACGGACGTTCAGTTCAGAAACTGAAATTCCTGCAGCGAACGCTTGAAATGAAATGACCATATCTAGGGATCCTGAAACCCGATTAACGTGAAACCAATTTTTATGGATAGGTAATCAAACATACTGCTTACCCCCTTTTTATTGTTTCGCTAAATTTTGCATGTCTGATTTATGATAAATTATGCACGTGGTAGGACACCGACTCATGATATCTTATTCATGCCTTGATTACTGTATTCTCAACACAATATATATATGTCATTGTATTGGTAACCTAGCGATCATATGCATTACCCAGTGTTAGATTTTAGTGTTTGATTGTGGCAAGTACGTTAGTGTTTATGCATGAATGGATAAGTGACAGTGACACGTACTTGTACACAATCAGTGGACCCTATTGATTTATTGCATTGTCGACGTCTGTGGGACGTGTATAAGTGTGACTATAATTGGTATGGGACAATTATGGAAGCACTTGTATGGGTGTCACAGGTAAGGCACCAAACACTGTCCATTTATCTTGGATATCAGTCGAGACATGCTTGATGAAGACCCTATCTTCAGTTCTCGCATAGACTCGTCATGGACCGACTGGTATTTGAGTTTATGGTTGGCGTTTGATGTAGACTACGGGGTGTGGGGTAGTTTGAGTGTGAGTTCAACAGGATCTCGGGAGTCCCATGCCGGCACACACAGTGATTCTGGAGATATATGGGGATATTACTGATTATTAGCGAGCGACTCGGGCCCGTGTTCCCTTGCCCTTGGGTTCTACCCTTGGGTGGGGGATACTCACGAGTGGTTGACTCTCACACTTGGACCGACGATAGGCTTAGTGACCTGTAAAGTGAGACTTAGAGACTGATAGGGTTAGTGACATTGACATGCATTACTTACTGATTCAACATACCTTCCATACTGGTTACTGCTTTACTGTTTACCTGCTCTATTAGCTACCTGCATTGGCTACTTCATATTCACGCCATTATTCTATGATTACTATTTCATATTCATTATTATTGCACGAGTTCCAATTTGTGTCTATATATATTGCTATCGTGTCGCTCTGACAACCTGAGTATGCATGCTCAGAGTGAGAAGTAGATCTAGCTTGGACCAGGACCTGACGTACCTCGAGGACATCGCGGACATCTCGATCAGCGACCCGGAGCTATATTCTCTTGATCTCCATTTGGTTAGTTCTTTTGTATTCGTTTTGATTTGGTTACTGCATTTCTCATTACCTGTGCATTGATTACTGATTACCACGTAGTGCTAGAAGCTGAAGTGTGACTACGGAGGGATATTTCCTCGACCGTAGGAGCATGGATGGCCTTGTCAACTCCTCGTATTCCGTATTTTAGGAAGCGGGGTGTGACAAGGTTTTGTTGGTATCAGAGCCATGTTTTGCTTCGTTTGTGATTGCAGTTTCCGTGTAGTGCTTGACAATCCAAGACATCTTTCGGTCTGGATTGTAAACTTGTTATTCTTGATCTTGATTCACATAGTGTGTTCTGCTATACATTTTGATCCATCCGCTAGAGTTTTGGGTGACTTAGTAGAGTTACGTGGTTATAATTGTGAACTACATCATAGTTACAATACTGTACTCTGTTTGAGTGACTTGGAGTTCTACAGTTGATTTCCACTTGTTTGAATTTCACCTCACTCGATATTCTTGATTCCTTGCCTAATCCATATTGTATTTTAATTCTTATAGCTTGTGCCTTATATCGTCCTCAAAATTGTTGTTTCAGGACCATGTCTTCTAACGACTCTTCTTCTATCTCCACTCCCCAGAATCAGACCGTAGAGATTCTGAATGCACTGCAAGGTCTGAAGGAAGGCCAGGAGCGAACAAACGACCTGTTAGCTGAAGGATTAAGAAGGCAGGTGACTCAGACACCAGCGGAAGTCTCCAAGCATAAAGGGATCCCTGTTAGACGAGGAAAAGAGGTGAAGATGAAGCGCCCACTTGTTCCCCAGCAACGGAAGCAGCAGAAGACCCAACGTTGTGGGTACTGTAAGAAGCCAGGACACCTTCAGAGAGATTGTCGTAGCGCCAAAGGGCAATGCCTGATTTGCGGATCCAGCGAACACCTTATCAATGGTTGCCCTAAAAGGAAGGAGCTACAAGGAGGTGGTTCGTCCACACTCTCCACTCCTGCTAAGTGATGGTTATTTCGTAGTTCGAGCTTCGAGGAATAGTACGAACCCAGCGCAGGATTCAACTCGCGTGACGAGAATGCAGCGGTCTAGAAATCAAAGGAAGAGTTATCACGTTTTCTGCTTTTAATAAAAATGTTGTCACTCCTTTGTAAATATTTTCTTTTCGTTTGAGATCTTGTATCCGTTGAACTTTTAGTTGAATGTAATAAAATTCTGAGTTGTGATGTATGTATCGTCCCGTTCCCACTCACTTTACTTATACTATTCATTGCATCAGTATTCTAAATTTTGTTTTTCAGTCCTTGCCTACCGCATATTTTCTTTGTGCTACCGCATCCTTAGTTATTTTATTAGTGTGTTCCACTATCTAATCATAACTCTTTCTTTTCAGGCCATGGCCCACCCTGGAGCAGCGCCGCCTCTAGATGAGGACACACGGTCGTGCGTTTCCTTGGACTGCATCCTGGTAAGCTCAGATGACGAGATCAACGGCCCACAGGTTATTTTCGGAAACAGCGATTCCGAGGAAGAGGGATTCGCAGCCCCAGAAGTTGACATGATCACCGACTCGGACGACGAAGAAGAGGACCCCAAAGAGGACCCAATAGAGGAAGGTCCCGAGGAGGAACCAATAGAAGAGAATCCAGGGGAGGAAGACCTTGAGAAGAATCCAGTGGAAGGAAATCCCATGGAAGAAGATCCAGAAGAGGCGAATCACGTGGAAGAATACCATGATGAAGAAGCTCCAGTCGAGACAGAAGGACCAGAAGAACAAGACCTCGCGGCAGAAGAACCTCCAGTGGCGATCCCTGCGAGGCGATATGGAAATGGACGCTCCTATCTGAGCGCACGAGCCTACCGTAACCTGCTGAACTCCCATAACCGCGACTGACGTGATCCAGTTTTTGTCTCCTCTGGCCAAATAAATCTATGTATAGCTTAGGGCCACCCTTTATCTTTCGTGAGTACCTTGTTGGAAATTGTCTGGAATGAAATAAAATTTTTGAGTTCGCTAATCTTTTAATTTTTGGTTCACATGATGCTTGGACTGTTTCCCCTATACATTTCTTTCCTCCTGAGATTCATTACTGTCCTTCACTCCTGCATCTTGTACTGTTTTGACTCTCGCTTAGATTAGAAAGTACCGCACCCCGATCTTTTGAATGGGCCATACTCTATTGTGACCCCTACCCTGACTAGCCCTTATACATCAGTAGTGTTTCTTTTTGATTACATTTAGGGACATCGTTATTCGAAAATTTAGTTTTCATTAATTTGTATTTATCGAAGAGTGCGTGTTATTGACTACTTCCGTTTTACCCGTTTTGAATGCTTTACTACTCCTCACATTTTCAATAGCGCAAACATATACCGCGCATATTATTTTGTTCCAGGTCCCTTATTTTCACCATGTGAGTTTTCTAAGTTATTTTAAAATCGTTTGATCGATACATTTATTCTAAAATACATTGGCCTATCGACAAATCCTCCACTATTTTATGATTGTTACTTTATTTTTCCCGGGTATTGTGCTTATAGTTGCTATCATAAATGGTTATGCCTGATGCCATTATTTTAGCTGCGCTATTTTGACATACATATGTATGCATATATTTAGGATTTCAATTTTATCTAGCATGCCTCGAATGTTATTGTTCGTTATTGTTATTTTATTCTCTTGTACATATAGTTTGCCCTCATAGTTGATTCTGCCTTATACTTACTTAGACCTTCGATTTTTTTTCTTTTCTTTTTAACTGCTTTAAGTAAACCACTATATGTGAGTGTTCGAGGTCACAGCTTTTTACATGTTATTTTATATAGCTTATCGCTTGTTTTAAATTTCGAGGACGAAATTTTTGTAAGGGTGGTATGATGTAATACCCAGTTCTTTTGCACACCAATATCCGTATTTTTATAAAATGCTACTTACAAAATTTAATTATTTATATTTATAATTATTTTGTTTTATTTTTAAAAACCTAACCCTATTTTCTAATCTCCATTTCCTTTATAATTTTCTAACCCAAATCCTAACCATACCCACTTTTTCCTTTCATTATTTTCCCTTTTACCCAAAACAAAACCAAAACTATATATATGTTAAACCTCCGGCCCAAACGAGAATATTAATTAAACAAATCCCCCCATTCACCCAGCCCAACAGAATTAATTAAAAACAAATTAATTAAACATTAATTCCTCGGCCCACTCCATTTCTTTCCCTTTGAAAAATAAATGAATTAATCCTCCCCAAGCCGGCCCAGCCCAGCTGCCCGCACCCACAACCCCAAACCCGACCCGCTCCAACCCTTCTCCTCCCCCACTCTCTTCTAATTTTCCCGCTCCCTTTTTCTGCATCCCCACTTTGTGCCCACGTCGCCCACGCCTGCGCCGCCGACCCACGTTCTCGCTCCTCACGACCCACGATCGCGTGCGCCCGCGCACCCTCCTCAAACCCCTCATCGTCTCTCCAACTCCCTCCCTGCTCACTCTCGATCTCTCTCAAATTCCTACTCTCCTCTCTCCCAACTCCCAACTTCGAGCCCCTCACCCCGACGACGACGACGACTAAACCACCTCATCTTTCCTCCCTCATTTCTCTCCTACCAACACCACTACCACTGCAGCCCTCCTCCTCCATCAACCGAGCTCCATTTTCCAACCCTAACCCTCACTGCACCACCTCGGCCACCACCTGCACGCCTTCTCGTCGCCGACGAACACCCCTCTGGGCCCCATGATGACGACGGAGACGACCAAATCCCTCGCTCCTCTCTCACAAACCCGAGCCCCCACTGCTCCCTTTCTCTCTCTCTCCACAAAACCACCAAGCTCCGAACCCTATACACGACCACTACTGCACCATCGCCGAAGCGACCACTGCCGACCACCGCTGACCCCAGAACGCCCCAGGAGATCCACAGCACTACACTCCGCTTCCAGTGATCGCGAGCCATTCCCGGGCGACTCCGACGACGAACCCGAACGCGAGCCAAGGCCGTGAACCCAAACCGTACCGTTCGTTGCACGTTCATGCCGTTGCTGCTGCCGTGCGTCGCCAAAGCGTCTCCAGGCAAGTACCCTACTTGCTACATGCTAGATTATATTGTTATAATTCAAAATACTATTAATTCCATGTTTACGATTCGTGAAAACTTATATGACACAAGTGCTTGATGCAAAACCCGAGCGAAAAACGTCCATTAAACTGAAGGAACTTGATTATATGTGTTTTACCGAGTGGCAATGAACATTGTGGTGAAATTTGACTGGAAAATTTAATCGTTACTGACTTGAACGATCACCCCCAATTACACCCGGTAAAAACTGAAAATTCCCGCGTCTGAAACTCGTAAAAATCATAATTAATTATCTAAAATTCGGAATGATGTGTTTGAGGGCTCAAATAGAAGCTGACCCGACGATCTGGAACCCCATAAAAGTTTTTAATTATTTCTGTACTGAAAATATGACGAGAACTGGTTCGGAGAGTGGCTCTGGACTGCAGTCCAGAGCAGCTCTGGCTGTTGATTTCTATCTTGTAAGGCTTACCCCTTTGCTGTTTGAACTTGTACATTGCGAAACCCTATACTGTATTGAAGATTAAACTGTTAGATAAATAACTCAAGTGATTTCACCCCTTTTTACCGTCGGTTACTATTTAAACTGTAATTTAAACGGACAGGACGTATGGCAGTCCCAAATAGAAACAGAACTGATACCCTATCATGGAACAGTGCATAACTTCTGACGTAGAGGCACGATTGAGAATATGTATGGTGAGTTGGAAACCCTATTGAAAATCCTAAATTTCATTCAACTGTAGCGTCGCTAAATTCTGATCCCAAGAGGGTGATAGTTGTGTCGCGAAACGGACGTTCAGTTCAAAAACTGAAATTCCTGCAGCGGACGCTTGAAATGAAATGACCATATCTAGGGATCTTGAAACTCGATTAACGTGAAACCAATTTTTATGGATAGGTAATCAAACATACTGCTTACCCCCTTTTTATTGTTTTGCTAAATTTTGCATGTATGATTTATGATAAATTATGCACGTGGTAGGACACCGACTGATGATATCTTATTCATGCCTTGATTACTGTATTATCAACACATTATATATATGTCATTGCATTGGTAACCTAGCGATCATATGCATTATCCAGTGTTAGGTTTTAGTGTTTGATTGTGGAAAGTACGTTAGTGTTTATGCATGAATGGATAAGTGACAGTGACACGTACTTGTACACAATCAGTGGACCCTATTGATTTATTGCATTGTCGACGTCTGTGGGACGTGTATAAGTGTGACTATAATTGGTATGGGACAATTATGGAAGAACTTGTATGGGTGTCACAGGTAAGGAACCAAACACTGTCCATTTATCTTGGATATCAGTCGAGACATGCTTGATGAAGACCCCGTCTTCAGTTCTCGTATAGACTCGTCATGGACCGACTGGTATTTGAGTTTATGGTTAGCGTTTGATGTAGACCACAGGGTGTGGGGTAGTTTGAGTATGAGTTGAACAGGATCTCGGGAGTCCCATGCCGGTACACACAGTGATTCTGGAGATATATGGGGATATTACTGATTATTAGCGAGCGACTCGGGCCCGTGTTCCCTTTCCCTTGGGTGGAGGATACTCACGAGTGGTTGACTCTCACACTTGGACTGACGATAGGCTTAGTGACCTGTAAAGTGAGACTTAGAGACTGATAGGGTTAGTGATATTGACATGCATTGCTTACTGATTCAACATACCTGCCATACTGGTTACTGCTTTACCGTTTACCTGCTCTATTAGCTACCTATATTGGCTACTTCATATTCACGCCATTATTCTATGATTACTGTTTCATATTCATTATTATTGCACGAGTTCCCATTTGTGTCTATATATATATTGCTATCGTGTTGCTCTGACAACCTGAGTATGCATGCTCAGAGTGAGAAGTGGATCTAGCTTGGACCAGGACCTGACGTACCTCGAGGACATCGCGGATATCTCGATCAACGACCCAGAGCTATATTCTCTTGATCTCCATTTGGTTAGTTCTTTTGTATTCGTTTTGATTTAGTTTCTGCATTTCTCATTACCTGTGCATTGATTACTGATTACCACGTAGTGCTAGAAGCCGAAGTGTGACTATAGAGGAATATTTTCTCGACCACAGGAGCATGGCTGTGTAGGGTTGCTAGGGACGCGCACAAGGGTCTACGAGGCATCAACCATGCCCGAATAAAAATTTAGCCGTGCCGAACAACCCGAATATGGAACTTTAAACTAGAGATTAGGCGATAACTTGCATGCTAAACACTTTAACACTAAGTGAGAGGGATTACAACCTCTGTAGATCCGGTCCTTCACTTCATATGCTCCGTGTTGTGGTCCCTTCGCTGCGATCATCGGGATCTGGACTCTCGAGAGGTTCCACAAAGAGAAAGACGCAACCTTTGCTTCCGATCTTCGATACTAAGATGATCTACCTCGAAGTTTCTTTAACACAAGCTAACACTCATGAAATGATGTGAACACCCTCATCTAAATGGCAAGTGAAGATGAGGATGATGAAGTAGGAATTTTGCTCTATTTATTTATATTTTTCTCACATTTATCCATCACAAAATCAAAGCAAGAAACCATTTCAAGCTTAGAAGAAGAAGGAAGAAGATGATGAATAATGAATAATGTTGTTCTCTTTGTGATGAATAGGAAAAGGAGATATGATAGAATTATGCAACCATGGTTCACTTAACCAATGTAGAGAATTGACTAGGGTTAGGGTTTTGGGTAATTAAAAGAATGAGTCATTTGTAAATATCTTACACATGACAAAAAGAAAACCTTCTAGAAACATCTAGAAAGTTTAACCCTAATCCTAACCCTAATCAAGTTTAAACTCCGCTAAACGAGTTGCATTAGTTATCATATCATGTTACAATATTATATATCACATATATAATATTTACCGTAACAAAATAAAATAATACAATTAACATATATCACATATATATCAATGTATTACCCGAGTGAGAAAAAGAATCTTTTAGTAAGCAAATATTAGTTAATGTCATTTAATATATCATATATATTATTATACATTAAATTATCGAATCAACACTTGATCCGACAATCCGGCTATATCTCATATAACCGACTAATATTTATCCGTACCGATTCATCGAATCAACACTTGATCCGATGACCCGGTTGATATCAAATATCGCGAGAATAGAATACGGTATCACATATCGCATTATCCTCGGTCCCGTACATATCACATATGTGCTCCTACTCCGTTTTGCCTGAGTCAAGAAACCTCTGTGTAGGACTCTAAAGAATCGTCAATACGCCGGCAGTAGGTGATGATCATATCAAACACCCACAAGCTGCAAGCGGTCAGCTAAACGTAACATCTACCCAGGTATTGAGCGCTCAGAAGATCAACAAGCAAGCCTGTAACTTCTCCTGTGAATCCAAACAGTAACACTCCCGTACAGTCCGGTCTCGTCGTCTGATATGTCGTATATCTCGCCTAGGGGTGGTAAACGTCAGACCCCAGTAGCTCGATAAGTCGTGTCGATATGAGATCTATAACAGTTCGAGAAACTACTGATAACACTTACCAGTAAATCTCAGCAACCCTGGCCAGGGATTTCCGGTTATAGCCAATCGAACACAGCACAACATCAACTCCCTATACCGGGAGAGACGAATCCCCTCCTATCGCTCATTGCCTCCATGTGATTCGGGACTGTACCCAAAAGCCACCTTTTTGCACGCCCTCTTGGACATGGTATGATGGAAATCAAAGCACAGTGGGAATCACACAAGACTCTATGACGATCTCGGGTCAACAGACTACTCTGTACCAGTGTCACCGGAGAACTGCCATCTGACGTATGGTATAATACCATCTGGGAGTTCTCGGCGAGTCCGTCCAGTGTACCCAGTCTCCACTGAGCACCCGTACACCATCTTTGATGTCAAACACCGATGGATATGGGATCATCCATTGCCCATCATATGGGTCAAGATGCGTATACGCTAGTCTACTCTGGTGCATCGATGCCCTGTCTCGATACACCCTCGACTAGGAACAGTTATAGGATGTACTCGTCGACTACCATGGCCCCACTAGTATGATCTCATCATAGTCCCAGTAGTCGAGTACAAATCCTAAGGGCTTTATCAACATGTAATATAGAGACAATCAGAGTACATGTTAAGATAAAGTACAACCAGATAGCATACTATCATGTCGAGCAAGAAAGTCCTCCCTATATATGTCCTAGCATCCACTACAATATACATCATATGTACAGTAATGGCCTCTAGGGCATACATATAACTAACAATCTCCCACTTGCACTAGGGCCATCTGTTATGGTATCGCATACCCAACAATTAGCTGCGGTTGTAGTATCTCATACTCAACCATCCCATAAGAGTCTCTACTGGGAAAAAGGCCTTTGTGAGTGGATCCGCGCTGTTGTCCTCTGTGTCTACTCTCCTAACCTCGACCTCCCTGGAGATCAACCATCTCCATGATCAGGTGATACTGCCTAAGAATTATATCTGGATTTCTGATGGGACGGTAGTTCCTTGGCTGAAGCCACAACTCCATTGTCACACAATGGTAGGAACGAAGTTCATCTCATGAACTTATATATATCCAGACTGCCTCTTTGGTAGCATCCTTTGTAACGATGTATCTTGCTTTTAATCGTCTAGTATGTCACGGTATCTAGCTTGGAACTCTTCCAACATACCGTCCCTCCACTGAGGGTATAGACAAGCCTGCGACTGACATTCAGTCGTCCTTATCACTCTGGAACCATTCCAGTGATTCTCCCCAGGATCGATTGATACTATCTCACTACAACTAGTGAGTATCCTAACATCCAATTAGATCTATCTCATAGATCCAAAACCTAGGATTTAGTAGGTATCGCTTTGATCCTGTATGGAGAATCCTTGTGATAAGCGGAGATTGACCGAGCGTAGCATAGGAAACTCCTTCCCTATCAAGAGTATGTCATCCACGTACTCTACGAGGATCACCACCATACTCTCTACAACCTTTTCGTATATACAAGGTTCATCTACCATTTTGATGAAGTCAAACTCTTTGACTACCACATCAAAACAGATGTTCCAACTCCGCGATGCCTGCTTTATCATATAAAACATCTTGCACACGTTTCCGCTGCTCCCACTGTCCACGAAGCCCTCTGGCTGTGTACTTATAGACACTCTTTTCTAAAACATCATTTAGAAAAGCAGTCATGACACCCAACCACCAGATATCGTAGTCATGGTATGCAGCCGTGGCAAGTAGGATCCGGATGGACTTAAGCATAGTTTTGAAAGTCTCAACTTTTCCATGTACACCAAGTAATCTTCTCAAGATATACTCGCTCCTGATGGGGATCTAACCCTTCAGATAAAGCAACCAAAGTCCATACTTTGTTGGTGTATAAGGATTCCATCTTAGATCGATAAGCATCCAGCCATTCTTATAGAGTCCCACTCCTGTTGGCCAGCTCGAAACCAGTTGGGTCATCATCTCATGATGCAATCCTCGCTCCTACTGTCATAGAGAAACCGAAGTATCTCTCAGGTGGGTGAGGAACCCTACTAGATCGGCGGAGAGGCTGAGGTTCGTTGGAAACTATTGAATCCTTTGGTTCTACCAAATCATCAGCTGCATTTTGTATAGCTGGAACCATTCCAGTTCTACATAACAGACCTTGTCTCGAGCTTGTCCGGATTTTGCTTTTAGACATAGGCCGGACAACCCCAAATCTTAACTAACTTAAGATATGGGCTCTTCCCTTTCCATATCACATATGAAGTGGTAGGCAACTTATTTGATTTGAACCCTATTCAATAGGTATGCAGCTTCTCAAGCGCATAACACCCAAAAGGAAATAGGAAACTCAGTAGTACTCATCATAGAGCACACCATATCACATAGGGTGCTATTGCTCCGCCCCGATACACCATCGTGCTATGGTG
This sequence comes from Agapanthus africanus, assembly GCA_030015575.1. NCBI lineage: Eukaryota > Viridiplantae > Streptophyta > Magnoliopsida > Asparagales > Amaryllidaceae > Agapanthus > Agapanthus africanus. The sequence continues at coordinate 635,473,748 of JASDDO010000014.1, read as the reverse complement.
TATACGAAGGAGTAATGCTGAGAGAGAGAATCTTATTCTCCTTTAGAATATTCCAGGAATTCCGTGCTCAAGTATTCTCCTCCTTGATCTCATCAAAGGACATAATACTTATACCCGTATTTTGGTTCTCTACTTCTAACTTAAATTCTGTGAATATCTCAAAAGGTTCGGACTTATATTTCAACAGGAACACATGTCTGAATCTTAAGAGATTATCAGAGAATATAATGAAGTACAAAGAACCAATCTTGGCATGTGTAGACAGGGGACTTTCATACATCAGCATGTATCAATCCCAAAAGTTCACTAACTCTTTCTCTGTTTCCAATAAACAGAGCTGCGGTCATCTTATCTTTGTGACATGACAGGCAAGTTTCACAAGATGTAAATTCAAACTAATTTAAATATGCATCTATATGAAACTTCAGCCAGTCGGGTCGCATTGATATGACCTAGTCTACAATACCTCAAGAAGAATTCGTTCATTTCTGAACTCTTCCTCTTGTGTGTGTTCTGTACGTTAAGAACTGTAGTTTGATTTAGAACGTCAATGCTTTTAGATAACGTGCCTGATCCGATCAACTCTTGATATAGGAAATGTTCAAAACATTATCCAACAATACAAAATTATATCCTTTCTTTACTAATAAAGAGACTGATATGATTTTGTATATCAGGTTCGGTATCTAATAACATTTGTTCAGAATCAATGTATTCTTGTAATACAGGGTGATAGTGACCAACAGACTTGGCTGCAACACTTGCCCCGTTTTCTGTCTCATGAAACTAATCACCCGTTCTCAGTTCTCTACCTATCTGTAGCCCATGTAACAGATTACATATGCGGGATCCTGATCCGGTATCACATACCCAGGACGTAAAGGATACTGAGAAACAGTTCTCTGTAATGAACACACCCGAAGATGATGCATCAGCATGCACTTTCTTCGTTTGGGCGGCACGGGAAATCTGGTATTCCCCAATTTCCTGCTCTGTCTTATAACAATTATAAGTTGGAGCGGGACCAACGTTCCCCAGCTCAGTATAACAAGCGGGTTCGGTCAATATATCCGTTTTATTATCTTGATTAAGGCGTGATATCGTCGCTATCTGGAGAGAGAGAGAAGAAAACACTCAGCGTATGCTCTTGCAAGATTAGATTGGTTATCTAATATATCTAATCAGGATGTCTCCCACTGTTTTAATCAAATCTTCCTTCAAATCCTAAAAGGAAAGACTAGCCGGGATTAATTACACGCTACAAGTTCGCCAATCTTTCAGTCAGGCCAGTGTCGGTAGTTTGAGGGAGGTCCCCCGTGCTTTCGCACGAACCTAATTAAAGTAAAACCTCGTTTTCCCAGAGGCGTAACCCCGTTAACACCTTTCTAGACACCTACTTGATCAGCTAATTGTAATGTGTAAAACTCTCCCAGGAGTAACTCTTACTCGCAGCGGGTATCGGGATCCAACTATCTCATAGAAGGTATGCAATCTCATTGCAAATTTCAACACTTGAAATTCCCAATAATATTTTACCCCTAGTGACTTATGACCTTAACTATGGTCAACAAATCATAAGCACTAGTCAAGTTCTACCCGTCATTTCTTGATTAATTAGACCCACCCACATGACCCTTAACTAAGGTCAACAAAGTCATATGACTGTCCTAACTAATCGCATCATATGCTATATAGGAAGACATCACTTAGCTACCGCACACTGTGCCTTAACTATGGTCAACAAACACAGCACGAATACTAAGTACTCTACTTCCTAAAATGACGGAGGGTTACGACGGGTTTTTCAGAAAACCCTTTGCGTAATGAACTTGATATCGTTGTAGAATCGAGTGATTTTAAATGGAGTGTTTTTGAGGCTTTTCTAGTTTTGCTAAAGGGGTCACTCCCGGTGAAGGGATCGTCGGCCCTTTCCTCATCGAATAAGGTGCAGGGTATATCACATATCCCGCTGTGCAAAGCAGAAACTATAGAAGCAATCAAAAGACAAACCGAGTTTGTAGCATCTGCCAGTTATTGCTAAAGGAGTCACTCCCGGTGAAGGGATCTCGGTCCTTTCCTTATCGAATAAGGTGCTGGATGTTCTACAAGGAACACCGCTATGCAAAGCAAGAACTGTAGCTACCATTTTTTATAAACAAGTTTCTACAACATCTTAGGTTTCTTTTATTTCATTAATCTCATTAATGAAGTCCCATTTTAATTATGCTTCATAAGCATCTCTTTTGAAACGAAATCTGCAATATAACATATATCTCATATATATAATATAAACATTCGTCTCAGGCAGTAATATGATCTCATCACAGAACATTGCAGCAGAAGAACATATATGAAATATTGGATATACTAGGACGTCCGTGTTTTCAATACGAGCCTGTATAAAACACGGATTCCACGGTCGCGATGAATAGCCAAACCCACATCCCTAGACCCCTACGAGAGCGGCAAGTAACACTGCCAATTCTAGGGTTAGGAGACCCGGTCTCGACTCCTCGAGATGATCTCCCACTGGACCCTAGAACCCGGTTACTTGTGCTCCCCGCCTTGGGTCTACCTAATGCGGAAAAGTAAATAATATACAACGGTGACATCTTCCGCTACCTGGAAGTGCCCCAATAAAAGAATATTACATACAAATGAAATTTACATGAATGAAAAAGAAAAAACTCTCATCTCACATAAAACCCCGGCTATTCAAACGCGACGATCCAATACAACATATCACAGCAACACATAATATCTCATATCATCAACGTAAGCAAGTATGCGTATCCCGATTGTCGTTGATGTATAGCAACGAAGCCGGCAATACACCACATACTACGCTTACGGTCACAGAAAAGAAAGTGTAAAACTACAACAGTTGGAATCCGCAATCTCCTTAGACATCGCATGCCTAACCAAATGAATTCCTTAGACATCACAAGCCTAACAATTATAAACCCCGTATTTTAGTCTCATTTATCGAAAACTCTTTTCAATACCAAGTCGGCCAATTCAACAAGATTCCCGACGTCCTGATCGAATGCTCGTCGCAAACTCTAGTAGACGGCCGCACCCCCGATACCGTCGACGAAGTGCACCAAGGCGGAACACCGCTACCGGGAGCACCCGAACGGATGCTTTCGGCGACGGGGTTCTCCTACAGTCACTTGGTCGGGGCTATAGAGTGAGGCTGTCTATTAAGTTTACCGGGCGAGTATCCGCGTACCCTACGTGATTGCGACGGACTTTTGATCACATCAAAATTCCGTGGCAACCGATCATCTGAGACTAAACTGCTATGTTTATAATATTCAAATTAGTTATCTCATAACTATATGTGGATTCCAAATATTGTATCACATTCCAGATAAATAGAAAAAGTTAAACTTTCCGATCGAATTGTCAAGTACCCAAGATTTCCCCAATATATCTCAACACTTGAAATCAGTTTAAAAACGTCCATCACATGCCACAGTACCAATGGTCCAGCCGTAGAAGGGTCAAGCCAACGCCTCACATGTGGCACGCCGTACTGCCCCAAACCCTAAGGTTCAAAGGGCAGTTCAAGACGGTCACATAATCGAGTTAAGGTTTGTTGTCTTCTAGAGGGTCCATTGAGTTACTTGCACGACTTAGAACATTCTTAAACACGAGGAAAAATCTAACTTTTGAAAAATTTTCCGACAGGGAAAAAAGTGAGTTATTGATATCCGTTCGAACTTTTTAACAGTTTCTAAAAATTATCCGGAAAGCCAAATAGACAAAATTTGATACCCCGATCGAAACACCGAATCCCCAAAACAACTCAGAAAATTCAACTCTTGAAAAAATATTTAAAATTCCCAGAAAACCCAGAAAATTAAAATAGGAATTACTGTGCAACAATTGGGAGGTGACGTCATCACATAGCCGCGGAACCGCCGCAGAAGCTGGGCTTCTGCCGCGGTTCCGCGCTCTGTTGGATGAATCTTTCGCCTGAGTTTGCACAGTAATTCTTATAATTATTTATTGAATTTTTTGGGCATTTTTAATACGGAAAAATCCACGATTTAAAATCCGGACAGAGAGCATGTTAGGTTTGGGTTTTCGGGTTCGTTCGGACTTCAAATTCCGTCTAGACTTCGCCTAAAGCTCTAGCTTGGCTCTGATACCACTGTAGGGTTGCTAGGGACGCGCACAAGGGTCTACGAGGCATCAACCATGCCCGAATAAAAATTTAGCCGTGCCGAACAACCCGAATACGGAACTTTAAACTAGAGATTAGGCGATAACTTGCATGCTAAACACTTTAACACTAAGTGAGAGGGATTACAACCTTTGTAGATCCGGTCCTTCACTTCATATGCTCCGTGTTGTGGTCCCTTCGCTGCGATCATCGGGATCCGGACTCTCGAGAGGTTCCACGAAGAGAAAGACGCAACCTTTGCTTCCGATCTTCGATACTAAGATGATCTACCTCGAAGTTTCTTTAACACAAGCTAACACTCATGAAATGATGTGAACACCCTCATCTAAATGGCAAGTGAAGATGAGGATGATGAAGTAGGAATTTTGCTCTATTTATTTATATTTTTCTAACATTTATCCATCACAAAATCAAAGCAAGAAACCATTTCAAGCTTAGAAGAAGAAGGAAGAAGATGATGAATAATGAATAATGTTGTTCTCTTTGTGATGAATAGGAAAAGGAGATATGATAGAATTATGCAACCATGGTTCACTTAACCAATGTAGAGAATTGACTAGGGTTAGGGTTTTGGGTAATTAAAAGAATGAGTCATTTGTAAATATCTTACACATGACAAAAAGAAAACCTTCTAGAAATATCTAGAAAGTTTAACCCTAATCCTAACCCTAATCAAGTTTAAACTCCGCTAAACGAGTTGCATTAGTTATCATATCATGTTACAATATTATATATCACATATATAATATTTACCGTAACAAAATAAAATAATACAATTAACATATATCGCATATATATCAATGTATTACCCGAGTGAGAAAAAGAATCTTTTAGTGAGCAAATATTAGTTAATGTCATTTAATATATCATATATATTATTATACATTAAATTATCGAATCAACACTTGATCCGACAATCCGGCTATATCTCATATAACCGACTAATATTTATCCGTACCGATTCATCGAATCAACACTTGATCCGATGACCCGGCTGATATCAAATATCGCGAGAATAGAATACGGTATCACATATCGCATTATCCTCGGTCCCGCACATATCACATATGTGCTCCTACTCCGTTTTGCCTGAGTCAAGAAACCTCTGTGTAGGATTCTAAAGAATCGTCAATACGCCGGCAGTAGGTGATGATCATATCAAACACCCACAAGCTGCAAGCGGTCAGCTAAACGTAACAGCTACCCAGGTATTGAGCGCTCAGAAGATCAACAAGCAAGCCTGTAACTTCTCCTGTGAATCCAAACAGTAACACTCCCGTACAGTCCGGTCTCGTCGTCTGATATGTCGCATATCTCGCCTAGGGGTGGTAAACGTCAGACCCCAGTAGCTCGATAAGTCGTGTCGATATGAGGTCTATAACAGTTCGAGAAACTACTGATAACACTTACCAGTAAATCTCAGCAACCCTGGCCAGGGATTTCCGGTTATAGCCAATCGAACACAGCACAACATCAACTCCCTATACCGGGAGAGACGAATCCCCTCTTATCGCTCATTGCCTCCATGTGATTCGGGACTGTACCCAAAAGCCACCTTTTTGCACGCCCTCTTGGACGCGGTATGATGGAAATCAAAGCAAAGTGGGAATCACACAAGACTCTATGACGATCTCGGGTCAACAGACTACTCTGTACCAGTGTCACCGGAGAACTGCCATCTGACGTATGGTATAATACCATCTTGGAGTTCTCGGCGAGTCCGTCCAGTGTACCCAGTCTCCACTGAGCACCCGTACACCATCCTTGATGTCAAACACCGATGGATATGGGATCATCCATCGCCCATCATATGGGTCAAGATGCGTATACGCTAGTCTACTCTGGTGCATCGATGCCCTGTCTCGATAACCCTCGACTAGGAACAGTTATAGGATGTACTCATCGACTACCATGGCCCCACTAGTATGATCTCATCATAGTCTCAGTAGTCGAGTACAGATCCTAAGGGCTTTATCAACATGTAATATAGAGACAATCAGAGTACATGTTAAGATAAAGTACAACCAGATAGCATACTATCATGTCGAGCAAGAAAGTCCTCCCTATATATGTCCTAGCATCCACTACAATATACATCATATGTACAGTAATGGCCTCTAGGGCATACATATAACTAACAGGCTGGCCTTGTCAACTCCTCGTATTCCGTATTTTGGGAAGCGGGACGTGAAAATCATATATCTTATATCCCTATTAAAATTGATAAGAGATGTAATAAATGGATTTGTTACTTTTGAAATCTAAATATATCAATTTTATTATTATTTTAGTTTGTTACTAATTTACTATTAATAGATTTGAGAAGTTAGTTATGAATTTTTTAAGGGTAAATTGATAAAACCCTTTTGGCAGGTTTTACCGGCAACAAAAAATCCCTGACCTCGAAGCGGTTGTCAAAAAACCCTTGGAAAATTTCCCCGCGGTATCTGTATAGTTACATGCTGTTAAATTTGGATTAGTACGGGAATGGTTAGAATTTAAATCTAATCTCTTTTGTTTAGATTCAAATCTAATCTTTATATTAAATTCATATTTATCTCTATTTTAAATATGGATTTATCTCCTAACATTTATATACCCTATATATATGAGGCTTTCTCTAAGTCTAAGCGCGATCGCAGATATATAAGAGAGATTTTGTAAGAGAAGGTGTTTATTTGTAAAGGAGGGTGAGAAGTCGGTGTAATCTTTTATAATTCTTTCTCATTGTGGAAGTTTTCATCACAGTTTGCAGGATTAGATACTAGTTGCGCCGAATCTAGGTAAATCTTGTGTGTTTTTGTTGGTGTTCTTTTTGTATGATTTTGTATCCGTCGGATGGTCTTTTTCAATTTACCCTAAAGAAAAGTTCTTGAATTTCCGCTGCGTATAAATACGTAATCTTTACAACACCTACTATATCTAATTAGCTCATACATATTGCATGCAATTACATAGATATCACCAACTGGGCTTAACTTGGTTGGTATCAATTTCATCTTGAATGAAAGAGATCGCAAGTTCGATCCTCAAAGATGGTTAATTTCCAAAAGAACAAAACTCCATAGATATCGCGAGCAACCGCATACATATCGCATGAAAATTAGATATAGTAGGCAATTATATAGATACCGCTGGCAGGGTTTTTTTCTAGCAACTGAAAACTTTTTCAAGGGTTTTTGACAACCGCTTGAGGGCCAAGGGGTTTTCTGTCAGCGAGAAAACTTGCCTGTGGGGTTTTGACAAGTTACCCTTTTTTTTAATAACGAAGGAGAATTTTCTTGGGGTATGTTATTTTTGGAATCATTTTGTTGTTGTTTGTGAAACTTCTCATCATCCATTGCTGCTACATTTTTTTTAAAGTTGGTTGATGGATATAGATTTAAGATTTGTTACAACTATTACAGTTTTTTGTAGCCATAATAATCACTTTAATTTTTTTTTTGATTAAAACTATTCTTTTATGTTCTAAGGTTATTAATTCTAGATTTAAGGATGTAGTCATGCAACAATCAAGGAGGGTAAAACCGTCATCTTAAACACTTAACGGTCCTTTTTAACTGTGTTAAGGATGGAAGTTAACATAAGGCTAATTTAGTTTAATTGCAGGTTGTGAGGGTTTTATTTACAATATCCGAGTTTTGAGGGTTGTTTAAAATACCAATATTTTGGGGTCCTATATCAGAAAAACCCTTTTTTGTATTGGTGCAGTACAAACTAAACTAAAACACCGGATGCTAGTGTATTTAAAAAAAAATCGGAAGTATATCGCTATGACCAATCGAGCTATGCTTGTGATTATAAATGCGAACAAAATCATTATTTGTTTATATCAAATAAAACTAATAGTTGTAATGAACTAATGATATGTTTGAAAGATATATCAATTTTTTTGACCAATCAACTAGAAAATATTTAATTGTTTCTAAAACGTTTGCATGACCAAAAACTATTTTATTGCTTTAATTATAGAAAATGAGATTACTGTAAACAGATAAAACATAATTAAACATATCTTTCTTTTAGTTTGATCAAATTAAGGCATAGATACGTATTTAAATAATTTTTGTATTTTCTGATTATTTTATTTTCTGTATTTTCATATTAGTTTTGGGTATCTTTAAATTAATTGAATTTAAAAGAGATCGATAAATTTTGTATTGAATCAATTGGATTTGATCGATAAAAGAGAAGGACAAAAGAGTGAATGCTTGCAGAAAGAAAATTAGGGGGGATAGAGAGGGAGAGAGAAGAGTAGGGTTTGTAGTTTTGATTTTTAATTTTTGTTTCGTCTAAATAGATGGGATATTTTTAAAGGTGGAATACTCATTTTATATATAAAAAAGTTCTGATTGGATTTTTTTTAAATTTTAGTTCCAATTCTAATTCTATACATGACTAACACTAAATTTAAAACTTTAAAGTCTAGTTCTAATCGACTAACATTTTATATTGTCCCAGTATGTTCCATTTCTAACTCTTTGTTCTAATTGACTAACCACCTTACAAAGTTGATAACGTAGACCGTTTTAGAATTAATGATTTTTCTCTATTTTTAATATTTTATTTCAATAAATATGAGACCGCCAAATTCCACCCTTCTCTTCTGGTTATCATAGTGAAGATTATATTGTTTTTGTTGTTGTTGTTAGTGTGATGAACCTCTTTAATAAAATAAATAAAGATTTGATATGGATATTTTCATTATGCTAACAATACCATCTTTGAAAGCCTATTATCTTATCTAAATATCATTAAGAATCTTTTTAAATATTTTATTATAACATTTTGGAAAATTATAAATATTAATTTATAATTTAAAATATGGATATAATGAGTTTACAAAAATGATTTCACATATGAATTTTGGTATCGGATGGATATCCGTAAAAATATAATTATTTTGGAGAAAATGAGATATATGTGATATCTTATAAAATGACAAGTGTTTTGTTTTAATATGATATGAGATTTTATTATAAGATAATTGTATTTAAGTATTATATTAAATGTTTTATTTCTTTTAAAATCAAGATTTTAGATTTTTAGTAATATAAATGTATTTATATGTAGGGGTAATTATTTGCAAAATGTATTAGGTTTTAAAATGAGAGTGATTGGTATATGTTTAGGCTAGTTAACTCTCACAATCAACACACCCTCACACACTCTCCTCACTCCTCCTCATCCTTACAACCTTTACGCCACCACCTTGCTGTTGGGGTTTCTAGCGTCCTAGCCATCGACCGCGGTCGTTGTGGAATGAAAATTTTTGGTGTTTAAAAACTTGGCGTTAGAAACAACTACCTAGAATCGAAACCAAATATAAAACTATCAAGCTACAAAGATATTAATTACTGAGATAGAAGTGTTATACCAAACGATCTGCGTCCTTCGGTCTTCTACCCACTTCCTTAACTTCTTGAGATCTCCATGATTGAGCTTGAACGCCGGTCTTCTTTCGTCGAAGATGATCCACCCGAGAGATGTGGTTCATGGCTCTATGTCACGACCCAAAAATTTGGCCCGTAACCGGCCATTAAACCATGTAACGTCTACAGGCGTACGTTAAGTAAGCCGAAATTCAGAAATCTAAACCACCCCAAAAGGGATAATGGAGAAAAATATAGTTTAAAATATTCGGAAAAATCACAAGTAAAATCTCTAACTCTAGTTTTTTTTCTTGAAAATTTCGGCAGCATCTTGTCACGCCCCGCTTCCCAGAGTACGCTAAAATGGGCACGTGATATAGCCAACCATGCTACCTGTGGGTAGGAAGTATCCATCCACAGTCACATTACGGTTGTAGAGATATCAAGAACAAAATAAACTATCTAAAACATGTCCATAATCCAAGATAACATGAGTCAATAAAAAATAAATGCGGAAGCGAAAGATCCAATACAAAAAACTGGAATGTATGTCCCATAATGCGAGCTCACATCAGGAATAAAATGCAGGAAAGAAAAGCTAACTAGTGCTAACACTCACAGCTCAGCCTGTCGGCTGAAGTACTCCTGCTCGGACTGCGACAGCGGTACAGAATCTGGGCCATGCAAAATCCAGACGTCAGTGCGTCAAAACATCAAGTAATTGTAGGGTTCCTAGGCACACTAGTGAAGGTTCATATAGCATCAGACATGCCCGAATAAAATTTTACATGTGCCGAACAACCCAAAGACAGGATCTTAGCTAGATAATTAGGGTTTAGCATGCAAGATAATATCTTTTTATCTAAGTGTGAGGGATTACAACCTTTGTAGTCCGCTCATTCGCTTCACAAGCTCCGAGTAGAAGTCCCTTTGCCGCGATTCACGATCTCCCGGACTCAAGAGAGGCTCCACGACTCGAATGATCCATGCTAGCTTGAAGTGTTCCAAATCTCCGATGATCTACGTCGAAGTTGCAATAACCCAAGGTTTCTCACTCTAAAGAGATGAACACCCTAATCTAATAGGCTAGATTAGATGAGGATGAGGGAGTAGTAATTATGCTTTCTTTTTAATTTACTTTCTCACAATTTATCATCACAAATGGAATTTCTAGTGAGCTCAAAATCAAGAGAGAAGAAGATGATAATGGAAAATGATAATTCCTTTTGTGATGAATAGAAAAGAAATGTATATGATTGATATATCAACCATGGTCAAGGATGAGTGGCTAAGAGTTTGTAGAGAATAAACTAGAGTTAGGGTTTGGTTAGGTTAAGTTATGAGTCATGCAAAAATATCAACCATAATATCTTAAGCATGACAAAAACAAAGCTTCTAGAAGGTGCAAGAAGAAGCTAACCCTAATCAAACCCTAATCCCTTTTAATCATCCTTAAACATGTTTAATAATAAATCATATCATGTCACAATAATATATATCACATATATATTATATATTTGCAACAAAAGAAAATAATACAATTAACATATATCGCATATATATCAATGTATCATCCAGTGAGAAAATGAAATAATAAAGCGAGCCATTATTAGATAATGTAATACAATATATCATATATATTATTATACATTAAATCATCGAATCAACACTTGATCTGACGATCCGGCTATATCGAATATTACCGACTAATATATCATGTACCGATTCATCGAATCAACACTTGATCCGATGTCCCGATGTCCCGATTCATATCTAAATATCGCGAGAATATAATACGGTATCTCATATCGCATTATTCTCGGTCCTGGACATATCACATATGTTCCTCTACTCCGTTTCGCCTGAGCCAAGAAACCTCTGTGTAGGACTCTAAAGAATCGTCAATACGCCGGTAGCAGGTGATGATCATATCAAACACCCACAAGCTGCAAGCGGTCAGCTAAACGTAACAGCCACCCAGGTATTGAGCGATCAGAAGATCAACAAGCTAGCCTGTGCGTTCTCCTGTGAATCCAATCAGTAACACTCCCGTACAGTCCGGTCTGTTCGTCTGATATGTCGCATATCAAGTCTAGGGGTAGTAAACGTCAGACCCCAGTAACCGATAAGTCGTGTCGATGTATGGCTCATAACGGGTCGAGAAACTACTAGTAACACTTACCAGTAAATCTCTATATCAGCCCTGGCCAGGGACTTCCAGTTATAGCCAATCGAACACAGCACAACATCAACTCCCTATACCGGGAGAGACGAATCCCCTCCTATCGCTCATTGCCTCCATGTGATTCGGGACTGTACCCAAAAGCCACCGTTTTGCACGCCCTCTTGGATGTGGTAAGGTGGAAATCAAAGCACAGTGGGAATCACACAAGACTCTATGACGATCTCGGGTCTACAGACTACCCTGTACCAGTGTCACCGGAGAACTGCCATCTGACGTGTGGTATATCACCATCTGGGAGTTCTCGACGAGTCCGTCCAGTGTACCCAGTCTCCACTGAGCACCCGTACACCATATCTGATGTCAAACACCGATGGATATGGGATCATCCATCGCCCATCATATGGGTCAAGATGCGTATACGCTAGCCTACTCTGGTGTATCGATGCCCTGTCTCGATATACCCTCGACTATGAACAGTTATAGGATGTACTCATCGACTACTATGGCCCCACTAGTATGATCTCATCATAATCACAGTAGTCGAGTACAGATCCTAAGGGCTTTATCAACATGTGAGAGTAAGACAGTAAACCATTACAAGTCAACATGTTAAGATAAAGTGAAACCAAATAGCATACTATCATGGCGAGCAAGAAAGTCCTCACTATATATATCCAAGCATCCATTATAATATACATCATATGTACAACAATGGCCTCTAGGGCATATACATAACTAACAATCTCCCACTTGAACTAAGGCCAGCTGCTGTAGTATCTCATACCTAGCATCCCGAATAATCTCTCAAACTGTATATGGGGAATAGCCTTCGTGAATGGATCCGCAGTGTTGTCCTTCGTATCTACTCTCCTGACCTCGATCTCCCGGCGATCAACTATCTCCCTGATCAGGTGATACCGCCTCAGAATATGTCTGGACTTCTGATGGGATCTGGGTTCCTTGGCCAAAGCCACAGCTCCATTGTTATCGCAATACAGAGGTATTGGATGCCTAATGGATGGAACCACACCAAGTTCACTAATGAACTTCTTTATCCAGACAACCTCCTTGGCAGCATCGTTGGCAGCGATGTATTCAGCCTCCATCGTCGAGTCTGCAACGGTATCCTGTTTGGAACTCTTCCAACATACCGCCCCTCCATTGAGGGTAAAGACAAATCCCGAGTGCGACTTAGAGTCGTCCTTATCACTTTGGAAGCTGGAATCGGTAAAGGACTCCACCTGGAGTTCTCCGTTACCATACACCAAGAACATCTCCTTAGTCCTTCGCAAGTACTTGAGAATGTTCTTCACAGCTGTCCAGTAACTCTCTCCAGGATCTGCTTGATACCGACTCACTACACTTAGTGAGTTTGCTATATCGGGTCTGGTACATAGCATCGCATACATGATAGAGCCTACTGCCGAAGCATAGGGTATCCCTTGCTTGCGAGCTCTCTCCAAATCAGTCTTGGGAGACATCTCTTTGGAGAGAGTGAGTCCGGAGATCGTGGGTTGGTTCCCATGCTTGGATTCTTCCATACTAAACCTTTTTAGTATGGTGTCAATGTACCTGGATTGGGACAATCCCAGTATCCGTTTAGATCTATTTCTATAGATCATGATTCCCAATATGCAGGAGGCATCACCTAGATCTTTCATTGAGAATCTTTGTGATAAGAAGAGCTTGACTGATTGCAGCATAGGAATATCATTTCCTATCAAGAGTATGTCATCCACGTACAATACGAGGAAGACAACCTTACCCTCTGCTACCTTCTTATAGATACAAGGTTCATCTATATTTTTGATGAAGTCAAACTCTTTGACTACAATATCAAAACAGATGTTCCAACTCCGCGATGCTTGCTTCAACCCATAAATGGATTTAAGCAGCTTGCACACCTTTCCGCTGCTCCCACTATCTACGAAGCCCTCTGGCTGAGTCATGTACACGCTCTCTTCTAAATCACCGTTTAGAAAGGCGGTCTTAACATCCATTTGCCAGATTTCGTAGTCATGGTATGCAGCAATGGCAAGTAAGATCCGGGTGGACTTAAGCATAGCCACTGGAGAAAAGGTTTCGTCATAATCCACACCTGGTCGTTGACGAAAACCCTTTGCTACAAGTCTAGCTTTGAAAGTCTCAACTTTTCCATCTACACCAAATTTCTTTTTAAAGATCCACTTGCTCCCAATGGGTTTTACCCCTTCAGGAGCATTTTCCAAAGTCCATAGTTTGTTGGTGTACATGGATTCCATCTCAGATCGCATTGCATCCAGCCAATTCACAGAGTCACCACTCGTGATGGCCTGTTCGAAACTAGTCGGGTCATCATCTTCCATGATGCAATCCTCGCTTCCACCATCAATGAGAAAACCGTAGTATCTCTCAGGTGGACGAGAAACCCTACTAGATCGGCGGAGAGGCTGGGGTTCGTCGGGTACTACTGAATCCTCTGGTTCCACTAAATCATCTGTTGTAGTTTGTTCTGCTGGAACTTCTTCCAGTTCTACCTTATTGCCACTAATTTCTTTTGTAAGAAATTTCTTTTCTAAAAAGGTGGCGTGCCGAGAAACAAACACCTTTTGTTCTTCGGTGTGGTAGAAGATATACCCGCGCGAATGTTTGGGATATCCAATAAACTTGCACAGAATAGACCTTGCGCCGAGTTTGTCCGAATTTTGTGTTTTCACATATGCCGGACAACCCCATATCCTAACATAATTAAGATATGGTCTCTTTCCTTTCCATATCTCATATGGAGTGGTTGGCACAGATTTGGTGGGAACCATATTCAATAGGTCTGCAGCTATTTCCAGTGCATATCCTCAGAAGGAAATAGGTAACTCAGCTGTACTCATCATAGAACGCACCATATCTAATAGGTTGTGATTCCTTCGCTCCGATATACCGTTGTGCTGTGGTGTATAGGGAGGAGTAAGCTGAGAGAGAATCCCATTCTCTTTTAGATAATCTAGGAACTCATTACTTAAGTATTCTCCTCCTCGATCAGATCGAAGAATCTTAATACTTTTGCCCGTTTGATTCTCTACTTCGTGCTTATATTCTCTGAATTTCTCAAAAGCTTCAGACTTGTGTTTCATCAGGAACATATATCCGAATCTTGAGAGATCGTCAGTGAATGTAATGAAGTAGGAAGAACCGTTCCTGGCATGCGTAGACATGGGACCGCATACATCACTATGTACCAGTCCTAAGAGTTCGGTAACTCTTTCTCCGTGTCCACTAAACGGAGTTTTGGTCATTTTTCCTTTGAGACATGAATGGTAAGTATGATAAGATGATAATTCGAACGGGTTCAAATATCCATCCTTATTTAACTTAGCCAGCCGTGTCGCATTGATATGACCAAGTCTACAATGCCACAAGTAGGATTCGTTCATTTCTGAACTTTTCCTCTTGTGTGTGTTTTGTATATTGAGGACTGTATTTTGATTGAGAATGAATATGCCATTATGTAATGAGCCTGATGCAATCAACTTTTGATTTAGGAATATGTTCATAATATTATCCTTTACTACAAAATTATATCCTTCTTTACTTAATAAAGAAACTGATATAATGTTGCACATCATGTTCGGTATATAATAGCACTCATTTAGAATCAGTATATTACCACTTGGCAATACTAGGTGATATTCGCCAACTGCTTTGGCTACAATACTTGCACCGTTCCCTACTTGAACGGAATGATCACCTTTTCCCAGTTCTCTACCTTTCTAACAATTTACATATGTGGGATCCTGATCCGGTATCTAATACCCAGGACGTAGGGTGAACTGAGAAACGGTTCTCAATAACTAACACACCCAAAGAAGATGCATCAACATGCATGTTCTTTTGGGCGGCTTGAGAATCCAGATATTCTCCTGTTTCCTGTTCAGTCTTATAACTCTTATAAGAAAGAACGGGTCCAACGTTCCCCTTCTCAGTAAAATAAGCGGGTTCAGTCAATACATCCATATTATTATCTTGATTATGGCCTGACATGGTCGCTACCTGGAGAGAGAGAGAGAGAAGAAAACACTTTAGCGTATGCTCTTGCAAGATTAGATTGGTTATTATCTTATCTAATCAGAATGTCTCCCACTGTTTTTATCAAATCTTCCTTCAAACCCTAAAAGGTAAGATTAGCCGGGATTAATTACACCCTACAATTTCGTCAATCTTTCAGCCAGATCAGTGTCGGTACTTTGAGGGAGGTTCCCCGTGCTTTCGCACGGACCTAATTAAAGTAAACCTCCTTTTCCCAGAGGCGTAACCCCGTTAACACTTTTCTAGACACCTACTTGATCAACTAATTGTCCTGTGTAAAACTCTCCCAGGAGTAACACTTACTCGCAGTGGGTATCGGGATCCAACCATCTCATAGATGGTATGCAATCTCATTGCAAATTTCAACACATGAAATTCCCGATAATATTTTGCCCTTAGCGTTCTATGACCTTGACTCAGGCCAACAAACCATAGTCCGCTAGTCAAGTTCAACCCGTACATTTCTTGATTGAATTAAACCTACCCGCACGACCCTTGACGCAGGCCAACAAAGTCGTACGACTACCCTAATCCAATCTCATCTCATGTTACAGATAAGTATTAGTTAGCTACCGCACACTACGCCTTGACGCAGGCCAACAAACGTAGCACGAATACTAAGTAATATCTATCTGAAATGACGGAGGGCTACGCAGGTTTTTCAGAAAACCTTGAGCGTAATGAACTTGATATCGTCGTAGAATCGAGTGATTTTGAAAAGGAGAGTTTTTGAGGCTTCTAGTTTCGCTAAAGAGGTCACTCCCGGTGAAGGGATCTCGGCTCTTTCCCCATCGAATAAGGTGCAGGATATATCATATATACCGCTGTGCAAAGCAAGAACTATATAAGCTGTCAAAACTAAACCGCGAGTTTGTAGCATCTGCCAGTTTCGCTAAAGAGGTCACTCCCGGTGAAGGGATCTCGGCTCTTTCCTCATCGAATAAGGTGCAGGGCATATCATATATACCGCTGTGCAAAGCAAAACTGTAGCTACCCTTTTTTTTAAAGTTTTGATTCTACAACATCTTTAGGTTTCTTTTCTTTTTATTAATCTCATTAATAAAAATCCCATCAGCTTATGCTTCCTAAGCATCACAGAAGAAACGAAAGCAGTAATATTTATATATCAGCATATATATATAGTATAAGCATTCGTCTCAGGCAGTAATATGATCTCATCACAGAACATTGCAGCAGAAGAACATATATGAAATATTGGATATACTAGGACGTCCGTGTTTTCAATACGAGCCTGTATAAAACACGGATTCCACAGTCGCGATGAATAGCCAAACCCACATCCCTAGACCCCTACGAGAGCGGCAAGTAACACTGCCAATTCTAGGGTTAGGAGACCCGGTCTCGACTCCTCAAGATGGCCTCCCACTGGACCCTAGAACCCGGTTACTTGTGCTCCCCTCCTTAGGTCTACCTAATGCGGAAAAGTAAATAATATACACTGGTGACATCAACCTCAACCTGGAAGTGCCCCAAATAAAAGAATATTACATTACAAATGAATTTTACATGAATGAAAATAAAAACCCTCATCTCACATAAAACCCCCGGCTATTCAGAACGCGACGATCCAATATAACATATCACAGCAACACATAATATCACATATCATCAACGTAAGTAAATATGCGCATCCCAATTGTCGTTGACATATAGCAACGAAACCGGCGATATCACATATTAAACTTACGGTCACAGAAAAGAAAGTGTAAAACTACAACATTTGGAATCCATAATCACTTTAGACATCGTAAATCCGAAATATCACATACTTCGCATTTCATGCCTAACTTTATGAATTCCACATATTGTATCACATTCCAGATAAATAGACAGTATTAAACTTGTCGAACAGATAATCAAATACCCAAAATTTCCCAAATTGCTCAACACTTGTGCGGAGTTCAAATAATCCCAGAATATGTCACAGTACCAGTGATCCAGCCGTAGAAGGGTCAAGCCAACGCCTCACATGTGGCACGTCGTACTGCCCCAAACCCGAAGGTTCAAAAGGCAGTTCAAGACGGTCACATAATCGAGTTAAGGTTTGTTATCTTCTAGAGGGTCCACCGCTTAACTTGTACTACTTTTCCGAAAGATTTAAACCCGATAAAAATTCAACATTTGAAAGTTTGCCGTGCCAGGAAAAAGTGAGTTAATGATATCCGTTCAAACAGTTTAACAGTTTCTAAATATCCGGAAATAAAAACGAATTTAAATATTCCGATCGAATCTACGATTACAAAGCAAACCCCAGATCACTCAACCTTTGAGTCAATATAAAAATACCAGAAACTATAAAAGCACAAATAAAGAATTACTGTGGAAAACAAAATGTCCAATCAAACAATACGGCCGCGGAACCGCGGCCCAAGCTGGCAATGGCCGCGATTCCGCGGTCGTTTGTATGGATCACAGTCTCAAATTTCACAGTTATTCTTATTTTTATCTGCTGTATTTTTCAGGTATTTTTAATTCAGAAAAAATCCAGATTTTAAAAAATTTCCAGAGAGGGGGTTAACTTTGTCGGTTCGGGTTCGATCGGAATTTTAACTTCGTAAACACATAGCCTAATGCTCTAGCTAGGCTCTGATACCACTGTAGGGTTCCTAGGCACACTAGTGAAGGTTCATATAGTATCAAACATGCCCGAATAAAATTTTACATGTGCCGAACAACCCAAAGACAGGATCTTAGCTAGATAATTAGGGTTTAGCATGCAAGATAACATCTTTTTATCTAAGTGTGAGGGATTACAACCTTTGTAGTCCGCTCCTTCGCTTCACAAGCTCCGAGTAGAAGTCCCTTTGCCACGATCCACGATCTCCCGGACTCAAGAGAGGCTCCACGACTCGAACGATCCATGCTAGCTTGAAGTGTTCCAAATCTCCGATGATCTACGTCGAAGTTGCAATAACCCAAGCTTTCTCACTCTAAAGAGATGAACACCCTAATCTAATGGGCTAGATTAGATGAGGATGAGGGAGTAGTAATTATGCTTTCTTTTTAATTCACTTTCTCACAATTTATCATCACAAATGGAATTTCTAGTGAGCTCAAAATCAAGAGAGAAGAAGATGATAATGGAAAATGATAATTCCTTTTGTGATGAATAGAAAAGAAATGTATATGATTGATATATCAACCATGGTCAAGGATGAGTGGCTAAGAGTTTGTAGAGAATAAACTAGAGTTAGGGTTTGGTTAGGTTAAGTTATGAGTCATGCAAAAATATCAACCATAATATCTTAAGCATGACAAAAACAACGCTTCTAGAAGGTGCAAAAAGAAGCTAACCCTAATCAAACCCTAATCCCTTTTAATCATCCTTAAACATGTTTAATAATAAATTATATCATGTCACAATAATATATATCACATATATATTATATATTTGCAACAAAAGAAAATAATACAATTAACATATATCGCATATATATCAATGTATCATCCAGTGAGAAAATGAAATAATAAAGCGAGCCAATATTAGATAATGTAATACAATATATCATATATATTATTATACATTAAATCATCGAATCAACACTTGATCCGACGATCCGGCTATATCGAATATTACCGACTAATATATCATGTACCGATTCATCGAATCAACACTTGATCCGATGTCCCGGTTCATATCTAAATATCGCGAGAATATAATACGGTATCTCATATCGCATTATTCTCGGTCCTGGACATATCACATATGTGCCTCTACTCCGTTTCGCCTGAGCCAAGAAACCTCTGTGTAGGACTCTAAAGAATCGTCAATACGCCGGTAGCAGGTGATGATCATATCAAACACCCACAAGCTGCAAGCGGTCAGCTAAAAGTAACAGCCACCCAGGTATTGAGCGATCAGAAGATCAACAAGCTAGCCTGTGCGTTCTCCTGTGAATCCAATCAGTAACACTCCCGTATAGTCCGGTCTGTTCGTCTGATATGTCGCATATCAAGTCTAGGGGTGGTAAACGTTAGACCCCAGTAACCGATAAGTCGTGTCGATGTATGGCTCATAACGGGTCGAGAAACTACTAGTAACACTTACCAGTAAATCTCTATATCAGCCCTGGCCAGGGACTTCCAGTTATAGCCAATCGAACACAGCACAACATCAACTCCCTATACCGGGAGAGACGAATCCCCTCCTATCGCTCATTGCCTCCATGTGATTTGGGACTGTACCCAAAAGCCACTGTTTTGCACGCCCTCTTGGACGTGGTAAGGTGGAAATCAAAGCACAGTGGGAATCACACAAGACTCTATGACGATCTCGGGTCTACAGACTACCCTGTACCAGTGTCACCGGAGAACTGCCATCTGACGTGTGGTATATCACCATCTGGGAGTTCTCGGCGAGTCCATCCAGTGTACCCAGTCTCTACTGAGCACCCGTACACCATATCTGATGTCAAACACCGATGGATATGGGATCATCCATCGCCCATCATATGGGTCAAGATGCGTATACGCTAGCCTACTCTGGTGTATCGATGCCCTGTCTCGATATACCCTCGACTATGAACAGTTATAGGATGTACTCATCGACTACTATGGCCCCATTAGTATGATCTCATCATAATCCCAGTAGTCGAGTACAGATCCTAAGGGATTTATCAATATGTGAGAGTAAGACAGTAAACCATTACAAGTCAACATGTTAAGATAAAGTGAAACCAAATAGCATACTATCATGACGAGCAAGAAAGTCCTCACTATATATATCCAAGCATCCATTATAATATACATCATATGTACAACAATGGCCTCTAGGGCATATACATAACTGACAGTAATAACATAATAAACAGGAAATGCGAATATAAACATGAATAAAGCAAGGGTAACAATAATATGAATCAGAGCAGTGCAGGGTAGTGTGCAATGGGTAAACTAAACCGTGCTATCAGGTTCTCTGTTTTAAAGTCTTTGAAATCAAATTGATGAATCATCGATGTAACTCAATAGTATCCCGTACATACCTGGGACTACGGCCACAATATTCTCGGCTGCAGCCGAGACATGCCGCTAGGTACAAAACAGGAATGTGTACACTCGATAGTATCCCGTACATACCCGGGACCACGGCCACAATATTCTCGGCTAAAACCGAGACATTCCGCTAGGCACAAAACAGGAATGTGTACACTCAGGACAGATAGTGAACTGTCGAGTTACAAGTCAGGTTTCACTTTTGATTTCCCCATACCCCAAGTTATATGTGCAAGTCAAGTCAGGTATCCCGAAATCAAGAAACTAATGCCAACACAGGATCAGGTAAACAGGTTTGTCTGAATAGACAACAGGAACGGTCCATGAGGGCTACATGTCAGGTCTGTTGGCATTAGACACAACATCAGGTAACGAATCAGGTCATGGTACATCATGTCAAGTCAAGCAGTATACGGTACCATGTCGGGTCAATCAATGTGTAGATAGCAAGACAGGTCAAGAAGTAAGCGATATCACAGGTGTGCTCACAATCAGTTATATAATTAAGCATGGGTATCAACAACATGAGATAAGCAATGAATTAAGTAATAGGCAGATTCATCCAATTAGCAATACCGTTATCAATTGTGTCACAGAGATGTTTTCAAGAATGCAGTAAGACAATTATAGCCATTTAATCATATTAACAAGGTTTAAACACTTTAGAGATGCAATGATTTATATAAAAGTTCGATACAACTATTACAGGTTAAAATGCATACGGGTGTCCGAATGGAACAAAACTATAGAGATAAATGCCATAAGCTATGCCAATATTAAAATGTGATTAAACAGGTAAATGTGGTTATTAGGTTCAATCGCAAACTGTAGGTTCCAAGTTTAAAGATAAAATGATATATAACAATATTGTACATGAAAAAGTGGGAAATTATAATACCAAAGTTAAATTGCGGGTTTTAGGGTGTCATTTATTATAAGTAAATATTGTATAGCATGTAGCAAGGGGTACTTGCCTTGACGGGTCGCGAATCGGGAAAACGGAACGTAGAATGTCGGCGGGGAAACTCGCGACGGGCGCACGGTTCACGGAATGAACCCAAACGACGGACAGTGGAACCACACGGGTCGGGGTACCTCGCTGGAACGTCGGGTCACGTCGTCGGCATCGTCAGATTCCGGCCGAGGAATGAACAGTGAATGTCAAGACATGGAATCAAGAAAGGAAAAGAAAAACAGAGAAGAAGAGAGGTAGGATCA
This sequence comes from Agapanthus africanus, assembly GCA_030015575.1. Lineage (NCBI taxonomy): Eukaryota > Viridiplantae > Streptophyta > Magnoliopsida > Asparagales > Amaryllidaceae > Agapanthus > Agapanthus africanus. The sequence continues at coordinate 635,451,709 of JASDDO010000014.1, read as the reverse complement.
GAGAAGGGGTGCTCACGATGATCCGTGGGACGGGTGGTGACGGTCGACCTCGTCGACGGAGCTCCGTCCTGTGGCCTGCGACGGTAGCGAAAAGTTTTCAGATCAAGAAAATATTCACAGAGAAAGAAGAAGAAATGAAAGAGGAGGGAAGCTAGCTCACCGAGGGAGGCTTGCGAGGCCGGGGACAAGAGGACGGGGGTCACTGGCGATGGCTCACGGCGGTGCAACGCGCACAGGGGCGTGTGCAGGTGGCCGAGGCTGGTGCAGGGTGCGCGGGGGTCGAAGAAGGAGGATGTGGGTGAGATGAGGCTGAGTAGGCGAGGAGGTCGGTGGTAGTGGCGTCGGCGTCAGGGCTGCGGCGGCGACGGGGAACGAGGCGGCCGGGGACTGTGCGGTGGGTTAGGGTTCGCGTTTGAAAAAGAAAAGAATGGGGGAGAAAGATTATGTATAGAAGAGAGAGAGATGTGGGGGGGGGGGGAGAGAGAGGGATAGGAGAGAGGAGAGAGATAGAGAGAGACGGTGAGAGAGAGAGAGATAGAGAGATAGAGAGAGAGAGAGAGTGGGAGTGGGCCCACGGGATAAGGAGAAATCTAATTTGTTGAGTGATTGAGTAGAATTCTTGATGTGTAGTGTGAAAATTGTAAAGAAATCACAACCAAAAATTATTTGACCGCAATCAACTACGGTGTCGGATGTAGATTGTAAGTGAGTGCGGATCGTCCACAGGGAAAGTGTAATCGTTCGTCTTTTGAATTAGATGAGTCGAAACTTTAAAGAAAACAAAACAAAACAATTCATGATTTGAAATTGAAGTTCAAGAATTAGAAAAACATAGATCTAATAACAAGTAAAAGATAGAATCAAGAATTGATAGTTTGATGATTTTTCCAAACCAAATCTCAAGAATCGAAATGAGGCTCGTAGGAATCGATCGGATCTATATATGTGATGTAATCTTACAATTACGTATTCTTATCCTTCGATGAATTGATACTAGATCGATGATGATCGACAAGAATTAGGGATTTCTAGTGAAACTAGGGTTTCATCTTATCCCTTGTTCATTCATCGATATCATTCATATTCTAGCCTCTAGTAAATTCAAGAAACGATCGTAGATCCCTAATTTCGAGCGATCACAATCAAGAAAGCTTCGCTACGAAACTAGGTCATCGATTCTTGAACTTGCTAGGGTTTACAAAACTCGTAGGACTTAAAAATCGTTTTAAGATTTGTTACATCATCATTCTATTGATCGTCTCGACTCCTTGACGAGCGGAGTTTTACTCAAACATCACAACAAGAACAACAATTACAAATTGAGATCTAATCATGATGCAAGACATTAAAGAAAGCAAGATTCAAGAATTTCACCTTTTATTTATATCAACAATTTCGTTGCATTCGCTCAAGAACTACAAGAGGAAGCACTTGATCGTCGATTTGGCTTCGCTCGTCTCCGTGAGTCGTGGATCGGCTTGGATCACTTGCCCGATTGAAGATCGGCTCGGCTCCTAAAAGGTTGAAGGCTTCTCGCTTGATTGGTACTCAAGATCTTGAATTTGGAGTGGAATTAGAGTTAGGGTTTCGCACAAGCCTTATCACTAGACTTGTGGAAGAAGATGAAGAATTGAAGAAGACTAAAGATTAATGAAGTAATGAAGAACAACCTCAACCCTTAGATCTAGGCTCCTATTTATAGATCTCAAAACCCTAGATCTAGGATTTCAAATTCTAAGTTTCCCTCCAAAAGTTTGTTGAGAAAATTTGAATTTCCCTCCAAAAGTTAGTTAGAGGAGAAGCTTCTAGATGTGATTAGTTAGGAGCTTAATTAGAATTAGCCTTGCTTAATGATCTTTGCTGATCTGGCAGTAGCTTCGAGGGAATTCTGGAATTTGAAGCATCTTAAATGAATGTGGGCCCTTCTAGAAGAATTTTGATGCAAATCTGAGGTGCTGAAGTGGCAGAGCCGCCGCGGATCCGCGGCGCCAAGGTGGTTTGGGCCGCGGATCCGCGGTCCTTTATGGGCCTTGGTGCATTTTGTTTCTGGTAAATGCTTGTGATGACATTTGGGCCTGTTTCTGATATGTTGAATTTTATTTGGCTCTCTGTATCTTTTCCAGATCTGAAGTCATTGAGTTGGCGTATTTTTGATCAGCTCTTTTGGCTTTGCTCCTGCAATTTCCAGCACAAATCTCGACACAAGTGTTGCGCAATACAGGAATGATGCGATGCCATGAAATGCGGTCAATTTCCCTTAAAGTGCCGGTTTAAAAGTCTAACACATGCAATCTGATATTTTGCAACAGTTTTGCTAATATGTGAAATATGAATACCGAACACTTCTAAATGAGTGCAAATGATAGGGAAATTGCCGTGTTAAAAATACATTATTTGTTGAGGGAATTAAATAAGAAAGATTTAAACTCTAGGAATCCTAAACAGTTAAAGAATATATATAAAGATTGGTTAAATTTTAAATATGCGATCGTTTTAAAAATATAAAATTTGGGATTTTGGCGCAAAGTAAAACATTTCCAAATTGCGCCCGGGTCGGGTCCAAAAATTTGAAATTGAAATAATAGAATTTTAAGCGGGATCAAAAATTTAAAATGAAGTGTTTTATGAATAAAAAGCATACCCCCAAAACGGACACACGTACGTGCACGTAGCCGTCCAAACTCGCCCGTTTCACTGAACGGGAAGAGAACACGGCGCACCGATGCTACAACAGGGTTAGGGGTGTCAAGCAGGCCAAGATGAATATTTTTAATTTTATTTTAGATGCCAAAAATTGTTATATGCAGAAATGAATTTGCCGGGTAAAATTTTACAGTAAGTAACAAACAAGTAAGATAAATGAAATGAGTGCCACACTACGTTCAAACGGTAACTGAAATTAGTAGTATTGGGCTCGGGTGTTACATTATACCCAACTACAAAAAGAATTTCGTCCTCGAAATTCCAAGAATACAAAGATAGAAAACTACAAGAAAAGGCGAGGAAACTTCTGCCGGATTTCATCTTCTCGTTCCCAAGTGGACTCTCCATGCGAGCGATTACCCCAAGAAACAAGCACAAGAGGGATCACCTTGTACTTAAGAACATTTTCCTTTCGATCCACGATTTCAATCGGTCGCTCCTCAAAAGTCAAGTCTTCCCGTACTGTCAACTCCGAATGATCCAATACGTGCGTTTCGTCACGAATATACTTACGGAGTTGAGATACGTGAAACACATCGTGCACATTCGCCAAGGACTGCGGTAACGCCAAACGATACGCTACCTCACCAACACGCTCCAAGATCCCAAAGGGTCCGACGAATCGAGGACTAAGCTTTCCTCGACTTCCAAAACGAATCACCCATCTAGTCGGTGATATCTTCAAGAACACCAAATCACCCACGGCGAATTCTAGAGGTCTTCTTGACGTGTCTGCCCAACTCTTCTGTCGGTCTTGTGCTGCCTTCATATGATTTCGGATAGTGTTAACCTTCTCAACTGTCTGCACAACCAAATCTGGTCCCAATAATCTTCGTTCACCGACATCGTCCCAACAAACAGGTGAACGACATTTACGACCATACAATGCTTCAAATGGAGCCATCTGGATAGTTGCCTGAAAACTGTTGTTGTAAGAAAACTCCACCAAATGTAGATGATCCTCCCAAGAACCCTTGAAGTCCAACATGCATGCTTTCAGCATATCCTCGAGAGTTTGGATCGTTCTCTCCGACTGACCATCAATTTGAGGATGATAAGCTGTGCTAAACTTCAATCGAGTCCCCAAACTTTTCTGTAAACTCCGCCAAAAGTGTGATAAGAACCGAGCGTCTCGATCGGACACGATGCTCACCGGTACTCCATGCAATCTTACAATTTCTTGCATGTACCGCTCTGCCAAAGTCTCAGTTGATTGACCAACCCGGAAAGGAATGAAGTGAGCTGCCTTGGTCAATCGATCAACAATTACCCATACTGCATTGTTGCCTTTTGGACTCCACGGTAAAGTCGTCACGAAATCCATGGTTATATGTTCCCACTTCCACCGCGGAATCGGAAGTGGTTGCAATAAACCAGCAACCCTTTGATGTTCAGCCTTAACTTGCAGACACACCAAGCACTTAGCCACAAAGCGAGCAATCTCCCGTTTCATGCCTTCCCACCAGAAATGCTGTCGAATATCTCGGTACATCTTCATGCCTCCTGGATGTACAGAATAAGCTGAACTGTGTGCCTCGTTCATAAGCTCTTCGCGAATGTCTCCCTTTGGCACACACAAACGGCTACCATACCTCAACGAACCATCTTCATGGATCAATAAATCTGTTCGTAGTCCGGCTTCAACTTGTTCTCGAAACTTTTGCAGTCTAGGGTCCTGCGATTGTGCTTCTTTAATATTCTCGATCAACGATGACTGTACTTGCAGCTGCATCAACTGTCCCGTAGAATGCGGTAGCACAACCTCCAAGTCAAATCTTCGAAAATATTCAACGAACTCCTTCTGCGTAGTTAACACATGAATTCCTGGTAACCGACTAAGCGCATCCGGCACGACGTTAACCCTCCCCGGATGGTACTTAAGATCAAGATCGTAGTCAGCCATCAGCTCCAACCATCTACGTTTCCTCATATTAAGCTCCTTCTGCGTGAACACATACTTCAAGCTCTTATGATCAGTAAAAACTTCGACCCTTTCGCCCAAAACGTAGTGTCTCCAAATCTTCAAAGCGAAAATCACAGCCGCAAGTTCCAAGTCATGAGTTGGATAATTATTCTTATGGGTCTTCAACTGTCTCGATGCGTATGCTACAACCTTACCATGCTGCATCAAAACACATCCCAATCCTTTCCCAGATGCGTCGCTGTGAATCACCAATCCTCCGGAATTGTCTGGCACGGTCAGAATAGGGGCGGTTATCAACTTCTGCTTCAACGTCTCAAAATCTAACGCATATTTATCCGTCCATACAAAAGGTACCTCTTTGCGCGTAAGCTTGGTTAACGGCTCCGCCAGACGAGCAAAGTTCTCCACAAATCTCCTGTAATATCCGGCGAGTCCAAGAAAACTCCTTATGTCCGCAACATTCTTTGGAATCGGCCAATCTCGAACTGCTGCAATCTTTTCTGGATTGACTGCAATTCCATTGCCAGACACAACATGCCCCAAAAACTTTACTTCTTTCAGCCAAAACTCGCACTTACTCATCTTTGCATACAACTTCTCCTTTCTCAATGTCTGTAGTGCGATCTTCAAATGCTCAGCATGCTCTTCAAAACTCTTCGAATAAACCAGAATGTCGTCAATGAAAACCATGATAAACTGGTCCAAGAACGGTGAAAAGATTCGGTTCATCAAGTCCATGAATACTGCCGGTGCATTCTTTACTCCGAAGGGCATCACTAAGTACTCGTAATGTCCATACCGAGTTCAGAACGCCGTCTTGCAAATATCTTCTGCTTTCACTCGGGTCTGATGATATCCGGATCGCAAATCCAGCTTCGAGAATACCCTCACGCCACTAAGCTGCTCGAAAAGTTCGCCAATGGGAGGGATCGGGTACTTGTTCTTAATAGTCACCCGTTTTAATTCTCGATAGTCGATGCACATCCTTCTTGTACCATCCTTCTTCTTTACTAGAAGAACTGGAGCTCCCCAAGGCGAGTTACTGCTTTGAATCCAACCTTTCTCAAGCAATTCAGCAACCTGTTTCTTGACTTCTTCCAACTCTACTGGTGCCATTGGATAGTACGCTTTGGATACTGGCGCTGCACCAGGAATAAGATCAATTGCGAACTCCATATCTCTCTTCGGCGGTAAACCCGATATATCTTCGAATACGTCCATAAAATCGTGAACAACAGCCGGCTCTTCACTTAAATCAACTTCCATTGCTGCAAGAATATCATTTGTCGGCCTAGCCCTAAACTCGACTGGCCCGACAGAACTGCTCCCTCCAGTGAAGGTAAACTCAGGATGTCCGGGAATCTGGAAAATTACTTTCTTTGCCCTACAATCAATGTGAGCGTGGAAAGTACTAAGAAAATCCATTCCCAAGACGACTTCATAGCTGCCCATATCAATCACCAAGAAATCTGCAAAAAGCTCCCGTCCGCAAACAACAACTGTACAATCTTTACATTCCCTACTAGATATGATTTTCCCATTCCCAGTGTGTATGTCCCAGAAACTAGACAGGGTCGTGCAGTTAATCGAGTATGTAGTTATAAACTTGGATGAAATAAAATAATGGGATGCACCAGAATCAAAGAACGCCAATGCGGGAAAACCATGAACAAGTAAAGTACCTGAAACAACTTCTCCTGACGCTTTAGCTTCTTCTGCTGTCAAGGTAAAAGCTCGAGCCTGATTAGGTCCTTGAGTCAGCTGTTTCTGTCCTTGGAACGGTCTCTGCGGAGGCTTCTGAAAATCATCCCTTGTACGAAGCTTCGACGGACAAGCACCAACGGCATGATCAGCCACTCCACAAACCAAACAAAGTCCCAGCCTCCTTCAACAATCCTTTTGCATGTGGCCAGGTAAATTTCAATAGTTATAAGTCATGCTCTTTCTTCGATCGACGATCACTGGCTTCTTCATGGGTGCTACACCTCAACGATCCACTGGAATACCTCTGCGACCATGAGCTCGGTTAGGTACAAATGCTGGATTCCTTACCGCAACTGCTGTCTGCTGCAAACTCCCCTTCATCCCAGATAGACTCTGCTGCTCTCGGGATGCCGCAAGTACTTGTGAGAAAGTGGTCAAACCCAGGGAGACAATCTGCCGCTGGATGTCCACGTCCAAGCTGCGCATGAACCTTCGTGCCCTGTTTGCCTCGTTGGTAACTAAAGGTCCAGCGAATCTACTAAGTCTTGTCCATTCTGCTGCATGCATATCCACGGGTGCTCCATTCTGCTTTAGCCCGATGAATTTCTCTTCCATTTCCTACCGTGCAGTCCGCGGGAAGAACTTCTCTAGGAAACTCTTTGAAAAATCCGCCCATTTGATTAGCTTGGGCAAACGGTTCTCTTCCACAAGCCACCATTCTCGGGCGTAGTCTACTAACTGAATGCGTACCACATCAACTCTTTTCTCATCTGGAATCTGTGCCGCAACAAGCAAGTTCTCTGTGTCAACTAGCCACTGCTCTGCTGGCAACGACTCCTCCAAACCAGTAAATGTAGACGGACCCAAACGTCTGAAATCTGCTACGGTCCCTACTCGGTCAACTGGTTTAGCTCCAACATTGTTCACAGACTGCTGAACGATTTGCAAACCTTCCTGAAACGAGTCCGCTTGCTGCTGGATCAGCTCGGTCTGTTTCTTTTGATTCTCCAGCATTCCTCTTATCACTCCAAGCATGGCGGCTTCGTCCACACGCCTCTGGTACGTCTTCAAATTCTTACCGGCCATATTCCTGAAATCAAAACACCCAACATTAGTATGATGATATATTCAATATATAGATCAAGGCTAGAACTCCAAGATACTTAAATAGAGTGCTGCATTGTAACTATGCCGCGGTATCATAGCCACAATTACATAACTCCACCCAAGTCGCCTAAGTCCTAGAGATAACAAGGAATCAGGTTTCGAGTCGATATGCAAAGGAAGTTTTCACATCGTAAAAGATACAATCAGGAAGAATGTGATTCAAGAATGGTTAAACGGCAAGGTGGCAGGACATTTTTCCTAAACACGGGTATTCTGATTTGTGTATTAGGTACAATACCCAACTACAAAAGAATCAACCCGACTATCCTATGGCTCTGATACCAAAAGAACCATGTCACGCCCCGCTTCCCAGAGTACGCTAAAATAGGCACGTGACATAGCCAACCATGCTACCTGTGGGTAGGAAGTATCCATCTACAGTCACATTACGGTTGTAGAGATATCAAGAACAAAATAAACTATCTAAAACATGTCCATAATCCAAGATAACATGAGTCAATAATAAATAAATGCGGAAGCGAAAGATCCAATACAAAAAACTGGAATGTATGTCCCATAATGCGGGCTCACATCAGGAATAAAATGCAGGAAAGAAAAGCTAACTAGTGCTAACACTCACAGCTCAGCCTGTCGGCTGAAGTACTCCTGCTCGGACTGCGACAGCGGTACAGAATCCGGGCCACGCAAAACCCAGACGTCAGCGCGTCAAAACATCAAGTAATAACATAATAAACAGGCAATGCGAATACAAACATGAATAAAGCAAGGGTAACAATAATATGAATTAGAGCAGTGCAGGGTACTGTGTAATGGGTAAACTAAACTGTGCTATCAGGTTCTCTGTTCTAAAGTCTTTGAAATCAAATTGATGAATCATCGATGTAACTCAATAGTATCCCGTACATACCCGGGACCACGGCCACAATATTCTCGGCTGCAGCCGAGACATGCCGCTAGGCCCAAAACAGGAATGTGTACACTCTATAGTATCCCGTACATACCCGGGACTATGACCACAATATTCTAGGCTAAAACCGAGACCTGCCGCTAGGCACAAAACAGGAATGTGTACACTCAGGACAGGTAGTGAACTGTCGAGTTACAAGTCAGGTTTCACCTTTGATTTCCCCATACCCCCAAGTTATATGTGCAAGTCAAGTCAGGTATCCCGAAATCAAGAAACTAATGCCAACACAGGATCAGGTAAACAGGTTTGTCTGGATAGACAACAGGAACGGTCCATGAGGACTACATGTCAGGTCTGTTGGCATTAGACACAACATAAGGTAACGGATCAGGTCATGGTACATCATGTCAAGTCAAGCAGTATACGGTACCATGTCGGGTCAATCAATGTGTAGATAGCAAGACATGTCAAGAAGTAAGCGATATCACAGGTGTGCTCACAATCAGTTATATAATCAAGCATGGGTATCAACAACATGAGATAAGCAATGAATTAAGCAATAGGCAGATTCATCCAATTAGCAATACCGTTATCAATTGTGTCACAGAGATGTTTTCAAGAATGCAGTAAGACAATTATAGCCATTTAATCATATTAACAAGGTTTAAACACTTTAGAGATACAATGATTTATATAAAAATTCGATACAACTATTACAGGTTAAAATGCATACGGGTGTCCGAATGGAACAAAACTATAGAGATAAATGCCATAAGCTATGCCAATATTAAAATGTGATTAAACAGGTAAATGTGGTTATTAGGTTCAATCGCAAACTGTAGGTGCCAAGTTTAAAGATAAAATGATATATAACAATATTGTACATGAAAAAGTGGGAAATTATAATACCAAAGTTAAATTGCGGGTTTTAGGGTGTCATTAATTATAAGTAAATATTGTATAGCATGTAGCAAGGGGTACTTGCCTCGACGGGTCGCGAATCGGGAAAACGGAACGTAGAATGTCGGCGGGGAAACTCGCGACGGGCGCACGGTTCACGGAATGAACCCAAACGACGAACAGTGGAACCACACGGGTCGGGGTACCTCGCTGGAACGTCGGGTCACGTCGTCGGCATCGTCGGATTCCGGCCGAGAAATGAACAGTGAATGTCAAGACATGGAATCAAGAAAGGAAAAGAAAAACAGAGAAGAAGAGAGGTAGGATCAGAGAAGGGGTGCTCACGATGATCCGTGGGACGGGTGGTGATGGTCGACCTCGTTTACGGAGCTCCAGCGGTGGCCTACGACGGCAGCGAAAAGTTTTCAGATCAAGAAAATATTCACAGAGAAAGAAGAAGAAATGAAAAGAGGAGGGAAGCTAGCTCGCCGAGGGAGGCTTGCGAGGCCGGGGACAAGAGGACGGGGGTCACCGGTGGCGACTCACGGCGGTGCAACGCGCACAGGGGCGTGTGCAGGTGGCCGCAGCTGGTGCAGGGTGCGCGGGGGTCGAAGGAGGATGTGGGTGAGATGAGGCTGAGTAGGCGAGGAGGTCGGTGGTAGTAGCGTCGGCATTGGGGCTGCGGCGGCGACGGGGAACGAGGCGGCCGGGGACTGTGCGGTGCGTTAGGGTTCGCGTTTGAAAAAGAAAAGAAGGAAGGAGAAAGATTTTGTATAGAAGAGAGAGAGAGATGTGGGGGAGAGAGAGAGAGGGATAGGAGAGAGGAGAGAGATAGAGAGAGACGGTGAGAGAGAGAGATAGAGAGAGAGAGTGGGAGTGGGCCCACGGGATAAGGAGAAATCTAATTGGTTGAGGGAATTAAATGAGAAAGATTTAAAATCTAGGAAATCCTAAACAGTTAAAGAATATATATAAAGATTAGTTAAATTTTAAATATGCGATCGTTTTAAAAATATAAAATTTGGGATTTTGGCACAAAGTAAAACATTTCCAAATTGCGCCCGGATCGGGTCCCAAAATTTGAAATTGAAATAATAGAATTTTAAGCGGGATCCAAAATTTAAAATGAAGTGTTTTATGAATAAAAAGCATACCCCCAAAACGGACACACGTACGTGCACGTAGCCGTCCAAACTCGCCCGTTTCACTGAACGGGACGAGAACACGACGCACGGACGCTACAACGGGGTTAGGGGTGTCAAGCAGGCCAAGATGAATATTTTTAATTTTATTTTAGATACCAAAAATTGTTATATGCAGAAATGAATTTACCGGGTAAAATTTTACAATAAGTAACAAACAAGCAAGATAAATGAAATGAGTGCCGCACTACGTTCAAACGGTAACTGAAATTAGTAGTATTGGGCTCGGTTGTTACACATCTCATTTATAAAAACTAGGCTCGAAAACGGGTACAACGTAGATAATATATAAAGTATCCCAAACGGGAGCAAATCACGCCCAACGGCGGAGACAACCACCACAACATATATACGATGCCGAAGCGAAGAAATATAAAAGAAAACTGCAATAAGAAGTAAAATTTTTCAACAAAATCGACTCCCACGAGCACGACACCCAAACTCACCAAAATAATAATACAACACCGAATCCTTACAACTCGTCTCTAAATAAAATACAAGAAGTGGTAGATGGAGAATGGTAGATCCAACAAAAAGATATATAATGTACAAACAGATAACCGCAATCCACCTAAAAGCAAAGGCCTCATAGCCAACCGTAGCGCTATCCGCAAAAGTAGAGATGATAAGATGCCCTGCCGCGACTACTCAGAGGGTAAGTCCTGCAAAACACCGTGGCACAATAGGGGTGAGTTGCCAACTCGTGAATAGTAATTAACATCATACTGTAATCGCAAGTATGCACGAATAGCAATTAATCTATCACATGTATTCCGATAGCATAAGTATGACAATATGAATATGCAAAAATCATGTAAAGGTACATCATCAGGGTCATACGACTACATGAAGCAATGGATATCAAAAATAATCCTGAGTGTGGGATGATATAATAAAACCTCATGCAAAAATCATCAGCATGGAAAAACCCCAGTGTCCCTCACTGACACATCAAATCCCAACATCCTCGGGGACCGCATCCACAGATTGGCCCTTACATCCTGTAAGTCTCATGGAACCTGAGTGTCTAACATTGACACCCAAAACCTCATGAAAAACATATACCTGTGTGTGTGTGTGTGTATGAGGATATCAACCACGTATGTCCGCCGACGATACGTAAAAATCATGGAAACCAGAGTGTCAAACACCGACACTCGAAACATCATGAAACCCGTGTCTAGCATCGACACGTAAATCCGCATAACTCAGGAGATGTCACCATGACTGGCCCTGACGATATGTCGTACATCACTCCGGTCGGTATCCCCAAGATAACCGCCGAGTCCAAATACAATCACAGGTAGGTACTTGCCCGCCTTCCAAGCTCATCGCCTATCATCCGCGATTATCTTGCCGAGGGGAACCGTACCGGGCTCCACCATATACCCGCACATGGCCCACTACACTCCTCGCATCGGATATATATCACAAATCTCAGAACCGAGAAATCTCATGGTAGACGCATCAAAATATCATATCAAGAGAAACCGGGTTTTCAAACAATACATAGTTTCTTGAAAATACCTCCACGGTTTTCAAATCCATAAATCATATGAAATTCATATCTCAATGCGAAAAATCTATGAAAAATGATATATGCAACATAAAACAACATTATGAGCATATCAAGGGAAAGCCGCTCTTTTAAATGAATCCAGCTTTAAAATATAACATGTGGTTCCCAAAATCGTCTGAAAACAAGTGCAGTATCATATGAGGTGTACATGTAATTGTAGCAAGGTTTAAGTATCTACATGTAAGCAAATATGTATGATGTATTTCATAAGCACAATAGTCAACGTCTCAATATCACATGTCAAAACAATATCACTTAGGGTATGTGCAACTATAGCAAAATATGTGGGTGTACATGTCAGTATGTATGCATGATGTACGAGTAGCTGTAATCGAGTATGTGGGTGCACATGTCAACATATATGCATGATATACAAGTAGCTATAGCAAGGTATACGTGAAATGGAATAAGGGTCACTACCTTACTATCCCTGCCCAATGCAATATTACGTATGTATGTCTCCACGGTATTTCATATGCACAATGGAATAAGAGTTACTACCTCAACTATCCCTGTCCACTCCCATATCACGTATGTAGGTGGTTTGTGCGTGTCATGGCAATTTCTGATGGTGTGGGTGTAGCATACAATTTAGTGCTCGTGCAACATGAACTGTCAGTAATATGCTATATCTAAAGTTACAACAGATAATACTATGCAATGACGTTCATATGAAATCAACTAATATGCAATAACATGCAGATATCATATCATATCATCCCCGACGCATAACGTCATACGGACGATTTCCCCGTAGATGTTAAATCTACCCACCGATAGTCTCGAGCTATGAAAATCCGACCACCTGCTTCCCTTTGTTCGCAGCGTCCGAAGTCCCCACTTGCGATGCTATAATTTCACAAACACATAGACAGTGCAAAATCTCAGAAATCGACCAATATAACATAAAACTACGTTTAAAACGATGCACCAACTCTAAACTAACTCACAAGTGTCTGTCGAGTGGCTAACGTGCATGGCGACACTACGAAACCAACCCAAGTATAGCATTTGCACAAGGTTACGATCCGTGTTGGATAACGTAACACGCGGACTCAAAACACTAGATTATAGGAAAACGATCCCAGATTTTGCATACTGTAAATACTCAAAAATTAAACAGTACCAAATACCCCTAAACCACAGCAGACAACTACCCAACCAAACCCAACCCCAACACCTCCCTCCAAATCCGAGGTCGCCGGATTTTCTCGTCGGGTCGCCGGCCAAAACCGGTGGGGTGGGTCTCGTGTCTCAGGTGGAACTCTAGGGTCACTAGTACAATACTACTATCTTGTTTGGTCAATCAGCAAAAATCTCAGGTCACAACAGATCACAGAGGCTCTAAAAAGACATTAAAAATACGATATTGCACTAATCGATAACTTAAAGTGTTCTACGCAACAACCCACGAGTTATACATCATAAAAACTCCTATTTAAAAATTTAGGGATTATACCTATCAACACTTGCTCACAAGATCCTAGCTTTCCAAGCTCCAAGTGATCATAGAGGCAAAAGCAAGACTTGAAGTATTTTAGTGAGATTATTTAGGGAATTTGGAGATAAAATGAGCTTGGAATAAAGAAGTTGAGCAAAGAAAAGCAAGAGAGCAGAACTAGAAGGGATCTTGGCCAAGTGGGGAAGGGGTTTTGTGAAGAGTGTGGAGTTTTCTAGCTAAGTCTTGTAATAAATGCACATAAATGCATGGATGCCACCTTTCCATTGTTTTTCTTCTTTTCTTTAAAACATTAATCCCTTGCACAAGAATATCTAGATATTATATGGAAGGTTTTATTTTACTCAAACTTGATTAATTTGAAATGATACAATATAAGAGTAATTACCCAAACCCAATACGTAAATACCATATTAAAATAATATTTAAATAGGGAAAAATTCTACTTGAACCAAAACTTCCCATATACCCCCAAAGCTCATGCTCTAGCTTTATTTTAGCTAAATTAGGTGCCAGCAAGTTTATACGGATGTTTGATCACAGTCGGGTTAAAACGGAAAATACCGACTATTTTACCCTAAAACGGAAAAATTCGCATAACGATTTTCTAAAATGTTACAATCTCCCTCCTTATAGAAATTCGGTCCCCGAATTAAAATTTCATACTAAGCGTACCTTCAAAGAGATGAGAGAATTTCTTCCGCATCTCGCTCTCGGCCTCCCAAGTGATCTCCTCACTAGTAGGGCTACGCCAGAGAACCTTCACAGATGGCAAGACCTTTGACCGAAGTTTCTTCACCTGTCGATCCAAAATAACTACCGGCTGCTCGGTGAATGAAAGATCACGCTCAAGCCGAACGGTCTCATGCTGAATCATGTGAGAAGGATCATGAAGGTATCTACGAAGTATCGACACATGGAAAATAGGGTGAACATCCGGAAAACTAGGCGGGAGCGCCAAACGATAAGCAACAGAACCCACTCGCTCAAGGATCTTGAAAGGACCTACAAATCTGGGACTGAGCTTCCCTTTCCTCCCAAATCGCATAACGCCTTTCATCAGAGAAATCCTCAGGAATAAATGATCCCCCACTGCGAACTCAAGTCTGCGACGACGACGGTCGGCATAAGACTTCTTCCTGCACTGGGCTGCTCTCATCCTGTCCAGAATCAGCTGGATCATCTCCGTAGTCTCCTGAACTAGCTGGGGTCCCAAAACTCTACTCTCGCTGAGTTCGGTCCAACAGACTGGCGATCGACACTTCCTACCATATAAAGCCTCAAAAGGTGCCATCTGAATAGTCTCCTGAAAGCTGTTGTTGTAGGAGAAATCAATCAACGGCAAGTGACGATCCCAACTGCCATCAAAATCAAGCACACATGCACAGAGCATATCCTCCAGAGTCTGTATAGTCCGCTCCGACTGACCATCGGTCTGTGGATGAAAAGCGGTTCTAAAACTCAACCGGGTACCCAAAGCTTCCTGAAGCATCTGCCAAAGACGACTAGTAAACTGGGTGCCTCTGTCGGATACGATGCATGTGGGAACACCGTGCAAACGCACAATCTCATCTATGTACAACTGAGCATAACCGAAAGTGGTCTTCACTGGAAGGAAATGAACCGCTTTCGTCAACCGGTCAACAATCACACAAATGGATTCATACCCTCTACTGGTCCTGGGTAGACCCACAATGAAGTTCATGGAAATCTGCTCCCATTTCCACTCCGAAATGGGTAAAGGATGCAACTCTCCATCCGGTCTCTGATGCTCAGCCTTGACTTGCTGACAAGTCAGGCACCTCGAAACGAAGTCCGAAATATCGCGCTTCATCCCTTCCCACCAGTAAAAGTCTCTCAAGTCACGGTACATCTTGGTGGAACCTGGATGAACGCTAAAGGCCGACTGATGTGCCTGCTCTAGGATCTCGCGTCTCAACCCATCAGCATCTGGTACACATAAGTCCCGCATCGTAGCACACCCTGATCATCAATCATGAACTCCGAAACTGTACCCTGTCGAACAAGCTCAAGAATCTCGGACAAACGGGCATCACTGGGCTGCGCCTCACGGATACGATCAAGTAGTAGTGGACGGGCGCGGACATGAGCAAGCTGTCCCCCAGCGGAAGTGAACTCAAACTGCACTCTACCATCACACAAGAGCTGCTAATCTGCAGAAGACTGATGCTGAACTGCGCTCAACTGGGATAAGCTACCCCCGGACCTACGACTCAAAGCATCAGCTACTACATTCGCCTTGCCCGGGTGATAAAGGATCTCAAAATCATAATCCTTCACAAGCTCCATCCAACGACGCTGTCGCAGATTCAGATCTCGCTGCTGGAAGATGTACTTCAAGCTCTTGTGATCCGTGAAGATCTGATATGACTCCTCGTACAAGTAGTGTCTCCAAATCATCACGCAAAAACCACCGCGGCCATCTCAAGATCGTGAGTGGGGTAATTTTGCTCGTGCTTCTTCAGCTGCCTAGAAGCATAAGCAATCACTCTATCATGCTGCATCAAAACAAAACCGAGCCCCACTCGAGAAGCATCACAGTAAACAACATAGCCGCCCGATCCAGAAGGCAAAGATAGAACTGGTGTTGTCGTCAACCGAGTCTTCAACTGCTAAAAACTCTGCTCGCACGCATCAGTCCAAAGAAAAAGAACTCCCTCCGGGTCAGTCCAGTCAGCGGTGCAGCGATACTCGAGAAATCCTGCACAAAACGGCGATAATAACCAGCTAAGCCCAAAAAGCTGCGGACTTCGGTCACCGATACAGGTCTGGGCCAAAGCTATACAGCCTCGATCTTCCTCGGGTCCACAAGAATACCATCACCAGTCACCACATGATCCTGGAAGTCAACTCTATCAAGCCAAAATGCGCACTTTGAGAATTTAGCATACAGCCGGTGCTCTCTTAATATCTGCAAAGCAATCCTCATGTGCTGCTCATGCTCCCCACGACTCCTAGAGTGGACCAGTATGTCATCAATAAACACAATAATAAACTGGTCAAGGAACGGCCTGAAAATCCGGTTCATCAGATCCATAAATGCTGCTGGCGCATTGGTGAGTCCGAACGACATCACCAAAAACTCATAATGCCCATAGCGCGTACGAAAAGCAGCCTTCGGAATGTCATCACTCCGAACCCGCAACTGATGATAATCCGATCAAATAAATTGTCAATGCGAGATAAAGGATACCTATTCCGCACCGTAACTCGGTTCAATTGACGATAATCTACACACAGCCTCAAACTGCCGTCCTTCTTCTTGACGAATAGAACAGGAGCTCCCCACGGCAAAACACTCGGACGCACAAGTCCCCTATCAAGCAACTCTTGCAATTGATCTTTAAGTTCTCTAAGCTCTGCCGGAGCCATCCAATAAGGCAATATAGAAATAGGCTCCGTGCCAGGAATCAGATCAATGCAGAACTCAATATCGCGCTTTGGCGGCATCGCAGGTAACTCATCGGGAAATACGTGGGGAAACTCTCGCACGGTAGGAACCCCGTCCAACGATTCCACTGTGGCTCCAGTATCATGAATGAAACCCAAGAATCCCCGACATCCCCTCCTCAAAAGCCGACTAGCGCAAAGGACAGATATCAAACCGTGAGGGGCGGCACCACGGTCCCCCTGCACAACAAATACTGACTCGCCGGGAAAACAAAACCTAATAGTCTTCTCGCGGCAGTCCACGGACGTGTAGCAAATAGCTAACCATTCCATGCCCAGCAGAACGTCGAAGTCCAACATCTCAAGAAGGATCAAGTCGACGGACAGATCTCTGTCTCCTATACGGATAGCACACGACCGGAACACGTGTCGTGCAACAAACGACTCTCCAACAGGAGTAGTCACGACAAGCGGCTGATCTAGCAAACACGACTCTCATCCTAACCTCGGCACGAAGTGCGTAGAAACATACGAATGCGTAGATCCCGGATCAAAAAGAATATGTGCATCATAAGAACATACAGAAAAGGTACCTGAAACCACGGCATTGGACGCCAACGTGTCCTGGTAAGTCAATGCAAAAACCCGAGCCTGCCCTCTACCGGCTACTGGCTGTCCTCTGCCTCCGCCACCTCGTCCTCTCGGCACAAAACCACCGCGACTACGACCTCTCTGAGCAGGAGTCTGACGCGGCGCAACCATAGGAATAGGATGCAACGCTCTCTGAGGCGGAGAAGGTGGTAAGGTAACCTGGGATACGGCTGGCCCTCTCTGACGTATCACGGTACAATCCCTCACGAGGTGCTGTAAACTGCCATACCCAAAACATACACGTGTCGACGGCTGACCCTCCTGGGAAAAGTGCTGAACAACTGGCCACGTCCCATGTCTCTGCTACTCCCAGTGTCTGAACGAACTCTGTCTCAGAATCTAAACCTCTGCCTCCTGGCTGCTATACCAGTATGAGCCCTCTTCGGTTCTGGAACAACCGATGACTCAGATAGACGCTCCTCCACCAATAGGGCTTTATCCACAGCTGCCGCATATGTGTCGCAATGCTGAATGCTGATGGCTAGGAACAAATAGGTAAGCAGGCCTCGAACAAACCTCTTCACCCTCATCTCCTCAGTCGCCACCAAGTACGGAGCATACATAGACAGCTCGGTAAACAGTACATCATACTCAGACACCGTCATCCCCGGAGTCTGGCGTAACGACTTAAATCTGCGCGCTCGCGCATCCCTGACACTCAGTGGAAGAAAACGGGTGAGAAATGCCGTCACAAACTCAGCCCAGGTCATAGGAGCAAGACCCGCGGCTCTGCCCCTCTCCAAGGACTCACACCACTTCTGGGCCAGACCCTCCAGACAGAAGCTCGCGAACTCCACCCATCTCTCGTCGGAGCATCGGAGCGAACGACAAATCCTGGCTATTCGGTCGATAAATGACTGCAGATCCTCAGTAGTATCGGTGCCAGTGAACACCGGAGGTCTCAGCCTCATGAACTCTGTCAGTAACACGGTAATAACCTCCGGAGCTGTAACTGCGACTGCCGGAACTGTAGGTACCATCACGGTCCCTGCAACAGGTGGAACAACTTCCTGCCCCTGCGCTCGAATGGCCTCTACTAAAGTCCCCATCATCTGGCGCAGGTCCTGCATTCCAGCCCCAAACATATCATGTGCTCCGGTACAACAGGCGTACCGTCCTGGTCAGTCCTCGCCTCATACGAGTCAACTCTGACCTTGGCCCTCGCGGCCGCTCTCTGTGCCCTCGTAGTCTTCGGCGACATATAGGCTGGAAATTGAAACAAGATTCGATAAGGAGACAGGAATCGAATCACAAGGATGTATATAATCACGGAAGAAATTTCAATCAATAAGTCCTAAGGTCACTTAGGCGGAGTACCGTGTCGTAAGTAGGCCGTGGAACATACACACGCTACGTTACTCTGCTTAATCTACCTACTCCATCATACCAAAGTCATCCTACACTCCGAAAGGTAAAACCTAGCGCTCTGATACCAACTTTGTCACGACCCAAAAATTTGGCCCATAACCGGCCCTTAAACCACGTAACGTCTACAGGCGTACGTAATTTAAGTAAGCCGAAACCCAGAAATCTAAACCACCCCAAAAGGGATAATGGAGAAAAACATAGTTTAAAACATTCGGAAAAATCACAAGTAAAATCTCTAACTCTAGTTTTTTTTCTTGAAAATTTCGGCAGCACCTCCTTTGTAAAAACTAGCCCCGAAAACGGGTACAACATAGATAATATATAAAGCATCCCAAACGGGAGCAAATCACGCCCAACGGCGGAGACAACCACCACAACATATATACGACGCCGAAGCGAAGAAATATAAAAGAAAATTGCAATAATAAGTAAAACTTTTCAACAAAACCGGCTCCCACGAGCACGACACCCAAAGTAACCAAAATAATAATACAACACCGAATCCTCACAACTCATCTCTAAGTCAAATACAAGAAGTGTTAGATGGAGAATACTAGATCCAACAAAAAGATATACAATGTACAAACAGATAACCGTAACCCACCTAAAAGCAAATGCCTCAAAACCAACCGTAGCGGTATCCGCAAAAGTAGAGATGATAAGACGCCCTGCCGCGACTACTCAGAGGGTAAGTCCTGCAAAATACTATGGCACAGCGGGGGTGAGTTGCCAACTCGTGAATAGTAATTAACATCATACTGTAATCGCAAGTATGAACGAATAGCGATTAATCTATCACATGTAATCCGAGAGCATAAGTATGACAATATGAATATGCAAAAATCATGTAAAGGTACATCATCAGGGTACTACGACTACATGAAGCAATGCATATCAAAAATAATCCTGAGTGTGGGATGATATAATAAAATCTCATGCAAAAATCATCAGCATGGAAAAACTCCAGTGTCCCTCACTGACACATCAAATCCCAACATCCTCAGGCACCGCATCCACAGATCGGCCCTCACATCCTGTAAGTCTCATGGAACCTGAGTGTCTAATATCGACACCCAAAACCTCATGAAAAACATATACCACGTATGTCCACCGACGATACGTAAAAATCATGGAAACCAGAGTGTCAAACACCGACACTCGAAACATCATGAAACCCGTGTCTAGCATCGACATATAAATCCTCATAACTCAGGAGCTGTCACCACGACTGGTCCTGACGATATGTCGTACATCACTCCGGTCGGTATCCCCACGATAACCGCCGAGTCCAAATACAATCACCGGTAGGTACTTTCCCGCCTTCCAGGCTCATCGCCTATCATCCGCGATCATCTTGCCGAGGGGAACCGTACTGGGCTCCACCATGTACCCGCACACGGCCCATTACACTCCTCGCATCGGGTATATATCACAATTCTCAGAACCGAGAAATCTCATGGTGGACGCATCAAAATATCATATCAAGAGAAACTGGGTTTTCAAACGATACATAATTTCTTGAAAATACCCCTACGGTTCTCAAATCCATAAATCATATGAAATTCATATCTCAATGCAAAAAATCTATGAAAACTGATATATGCAACATAAAACAGCATTATGAGCATATCAAGGGAAAGCCGCTCTTTTAAATGAATCCAGCTTTAAAATATATCATGTGGTTCCTAAAATCCTCCAAAAACAAGTGCAGTATCATATGAGGTGTACATGTAATTGTAGTAAGGTTTAAGTATCTACATGGAAGCAAATATGTATGATGTATTTGATAAGCACAATAGTCAACGTCTTAATATCACATGTCAAAACAATACTACTTAGGGTATGTGCAACTATAGCAAAATATATGGGTGTACATGTCAGTATGTATGCATGATGTACGAGTGGCTGTAATCGAGTATGTGGGTGTACATATTAACATATATGCATGATGTACAAGTAGCTATAGCAAGGTATACGTGAAATGGAATAAGGGTCACTACCTCACTATCCCTGCCCAATGCAATATTACGTATGTATGTGTCCACGGTATTTCATATGCACAATGGAATAAGAGTTACTACCTCAACTATCCCTATCCACTCCCATATTACATATGTAGGTGGTTTGTGCGTGTCATGGCAATTACTGACGGTGTGGGTGTAGCATACAATTTAGTGCTCGTGCAACATGAACTGTCAGTAATGTGCTATATCTAAAGGTACAACAGATAATACTATGCAATGACATTCATATGAAATCAACTAATATGCAATAACATGCAGATATCATATCATATCAGCCCCGACGCATAACGCCATACGGGCGATTTCCCCGTAGATGTTAAATCTACCCACCGATGGTCTCGAGCTATGAAAATTCGACCACCTGCTTCCCTTTGTTCGCAGCGTCCGTAGTCCCCGCTTGCGATGCTATAATTTCACAAACACATAGACAGTGCAAAATCTCAGAAATCGACCAATATAACGTAAAACTACGCTTAAAATGATGCACCAACTCCAAACTAACTCACAAGTGTCCGACTAGTGGCTAACGTGCATGGCGACACTACGAAACCAACCCAAGTGCAGCAGCTGCACAAGATCACGATCCGTGTCGGATAATGTAACACGCGGACTCAAAACATTAGATTATAGGAAAACAATCTCAGATCTTGCATACTGTAAATGCTCAAAAATTAAACAGTACCAAACACCCCTAAACCACAGCGGACAACTACCCAACAAAACCAAACCCCAACACCTCCCTCCAAATCCGAGGTCGCCGGATTTTCTCGTCGGGTCGCCGGTCAAAACCGGTGGGGTGGGTCTCGTGTCTCAGGTGGAACTCTAGGGTCACTAGTACAACACTACTATCTTGTTTGGTCAATCAGCAAAAATCTCAGGTCACAGCAGATCACAGAGGCTCTAAAAAGACACTAAAAATACGATATTGCACTAATCGATAACTTAAAGTATTCTACACAACAACCCACGAGCTATACATCATAAAAACTCCTATTTAATAGTTTAGGGATTATACCTATCAACACTTGCTCACAAGATCCTAGCTTTCCAAGCTCCAAGTGATCATAGAGGCAAAAGTATGACTTGAAGTGTTTTGGTGAGATTATTTAGGGAATTTGGAGATAAAATGAGCTTGGAATAAAGAAGTTGAGCAAAGAAAAGCAAGAGAGCAGAACTAGAAGGGATCTCGGCCAAGCGGGGAAGGGGTTTTGTGAAGAGTGTGGAGTTTTCTAGCTAAGTCTTGTAATAAATGCACATAAATGCATGGATGCCACCTTTCCATTGTTTTTCTTCTTTTCTTTAAAACATTAATCCCTTGCACAAGAATATCTAGATATTATATGGAAGGTTTTGTTTTACTCAAACTTGATTAATTTGAAATGATACAATTTAAGAGTAATTACCCAAACCCAATACATAAATACCACATTAAAATAATATTTAAATAGGGAAAAATTCTACTTGAACAAAAACTTCCCATATACCTCCAAAGCTCGCACACTGGCTTTATTTTAGCTAAACTAGGTGCCGGCAAGTTTAAACGGATGTTTGATCACAGTCGGGTTAAAACGGAAAATACCGACTATTTTACTCTAAAACGGAAAAATTCGCATAACGATTATTACAAAACGTTACACTCTAGCTCCATATTAAAAATCTAGTGGAGCAACTAGGGACTCTAGGTTGCTAATCTAGAGTGTCTAGTGATGTAGTGAGTTGTTCTTAGTATATATCTATCTCTCTTCCACCCTTGATTCTCAATTCATGAGATGTTAGGATGGAAGATCAAGAAGAAGGTGGAGGAGCTCAAAAAGGGCTAGTGAGGAGAGATGAACAAAATGGTGAGAGTGTTTTTCATCCATCCAAAAACCAAGTGTTCATCCAAGTGAGAGAATAATATGAAGATGGTTTTGTAAAACATATTTTCCAATAAATATATAGGAACCATACTTGAATAGTTTGCACAAATGAATTAATAATTCATTAGTCAACACTATTCAAGTATGGTTCTCACCATTCTCACCCCTTTACACCTCATTTTCCATTTAAAGAATAAATGAATAAATCTTAAATGAGGTGTCCACCTTCTAGAATGTTTTTCGTATAAATACAGAATACATTTAACTGTATATACAACCCATATTCGTATCAAAATACGAATACCCAATGAGATAGAATAACATAAAGAACATAATACTAGAATATATATATCGAAATATATATGTAAATTATTAAATCAATACTTGATTTAATAATCCGGCTCAATCCTAAGCCGGCTAGTATTATCTACCGTCCGATCGAAAGTTCGGATAACTAGTACAATCATTTGATCGGAATCCTGCACGTATCAAAATACGGCTACTACATCATTTCGCCTGAACCAGGAAAACCCTCTGTGTTGGACTCTAAAGACTCAACAGTACGTCGGCAGTGAGTTACTGGATAAATCCATAACCACAAGCATGTCAGCGGCACTAGCTGTACGTAACGGTTACCCGGTACCTGTCGAAAAGGAAGGCTGACGAGCAAACTCATCCAGATCCATACTGAGCCTGTCTGTAACAATCTCCGTACAGTCTGGTCTCTTCGTCTAAGAGTATCGCATATCGGGTCTAGGGTTGGATAAAGTTAGACCCCTAATAAAGCGATATTTCGTGTCGGTGTGAAGCCCATCACCCATTGAGAAATTACTGATCTAAATCAGTAATTCTTATCCACCTTGGCCAAGAATTTCTGGTGATGTCCACTCGTGCACAGTGCGACATCAACCCACAATACCGGGAGAGACGAATCCCCGACGATCCGCTCACTGCCTCCATATGGCTCGGGACTATACCCAACTAAAACCTGTTTGCATGACTCCTTTGAGGCATGGTAGGGTAGTAATCAAAGCACAATGGGAACTCACACGAGACAAATGACGATCTCAAGTCGAAGGACTAACATGTACTCATATCACCTGAGAATTTACTATCTGACAATAGATATAATACCATCTAGCATGTTCCCGGTGAGTCCGTCCAGTGTACTCACCCCCAATGAGCATCTATATACGATCTTAGGTGCGAAAGACCAATGGTTGTGGGACCAACTATCATCCCTCGTCGGGGTCTAGAAACGTATACACCAGTCTACTCCGGAATATCGATACCCAGTCTCGATACTCCCACGACTAAGGACATTTAAAGATGTGCTTATGTTGTATGATTTCCATCATAACGCTGGCACTCAAGCAAGAATCCTATAGGCTCTATCAACATGCAATAGTGATCTGTAATACCACATAATGCATGTACATGATGATAAAGACAAACCAAATAGCGTACTATCATTTTGAGTAAGATTGTTCTACTCGTATAGGTCCTCCCTTAATCATCACAATCGCGTGCCTGCGATTACAATAATTGACTTGAGAGTACTATATTCAACAATCTCCCATTTGCACTTAAGGCTAATTATTGCGGTGTCGTATACTCACAGCCCGTGTAATACCGAACACCCAACTTCTCTACTAACCAGTCTCGCAAAGCACACTTGTGAAACTATTGCGTTCGAGAAATAGCCTCAGTGAGTGGATCCGCTCCAATGTTTCTATCTTTATCTCTCTATATCTTAATTTCGCGGAGAAAGACCATCTCCTGAAATGAGCGATACATGTCTTAGAATTTGTTTGGATATCTGATGGGATCCAGTTCACAAATGAACTCCAAATCCAACAAACTTCTTAGATCGTATCTTACACTGAATTTAATCAGTATCCTACGCCATACCTTCCTCAGTATCTGCTTGAACCAACTGCCCAACATGATGCCCCTTAAAAGAGAGAAAACTATTAAATCTGACAGCCACTCTGTCATCCAGGTCACCTTGAAAGCCTAAAATGATAACCGCCTCCTAAAGGAGGCTGCCGTTACCATATACCAAGAATATCCACTTATGTTCATAACTGCTTCCCAATGTTTCTCCAGGATTGGATTAATATATATGTTTGTTTCATCTAGTGCAAAAGCAATATCTGGTGTGGTACTTGACATTTCATGATTGACTCAATTTCCTAAGTAAGTGATATATCAATCATGCAAATCCATCTCCCCATCAGTCTGGAAGAAATCTCTTTAGAGAGGGTGACTCTAGTCATCTGCGGGTACATCACCACACCAGGAGTCGTCTATTCTAAAACACTTTAGTATAGTGACAAAATACCCAAATTGGGACACTTCCCAAATCTAGATCTAAAACCATAAATCCATTGACCAGAATTCCTGACATTTTATCCAGATCCTATGTTGAGAAATACCTTGTGACAACCACAGTATAACCGATCGTAGTATAGGAATTTCAATTCCTATAAGGAGTACGTCATCCAAATACCAGGACATGAC
Organism: Agapanthus africanus; assembly: GCA_030015575.1. Lineage (NCBI taxonomy): Eukaryota > Viridiplantae > Streptophyta > Magnoliopsida > Asparagales > Amaryllidaceae > Agapanthus > Agapanthus africanus. Next base: position 635,426,367 of record JASDDO010000014.1, on the reverse strand, counting down.
TCCCTACTAACTTCTTACCATGTCCATCTATTGTTCTAATGAAGTCAAACTCTATGACTGTCACATTAAAAATAGATGATCTATCTCCGCTATATTTACTTTAGTCTATAAATAGACATAAGCTATTGTCCTACCACGCTTTCGCTGCTCCCACTGACTACAACAACCCTCTGGCAGATTCATATACACGTGCAATTCTAAATCTAATTTAGAACGACGTTATATTTATCCACCTGCCAGATCTTATAGTCTAGGACAGCAGTAGTGGTAAGCTCGGGTCATCAAAAATCTCCCTGTCACCGTCTTTGAGGAGACCAAAGTACCTCTTGGGTGGCTGAGATTACCCACCATATCTGCGGAGTGGCTACTGGATTGTTGAATCCAATTGAATCTTTAGGTTCTACCAAATTTTTAGTAATCGTTTGTGGTTCTGGAATCACTTCCAGTTCTACCATACTCCCACTTGTGTTTTCTGAAAAGAATTCATTTTACTAAAGAGGCGGTGAGTCAAGAACAATATAACTATTGATCCTCCAAATGGTAGAATGTTAACTGATCAGTCGAAAATACTGCATCTTTTAACCGGCAATTTCCTTATCATTTGCATTCATTTAGAAGTGTACGGTTCTTATATTTCACATATTAGCAAATCAGTCGTTAAATATCAGATTGCATGTGTTAGACTCTAAAACCGGCACTATAAAGGAAATTGACTGCATTTCATGGCACCGCATCATCCCTATATTGTGCAACACTTGTTTTGAGATCTATGCAGGAAAACCCAGAAGAAAAGCCAAAAATTTATATGGTGCTGATCAAATATTACGCCAACTCAATGATTTCAGATCTGGTAGCAATCCAAAGGGACAAATACAAATCAACATATCAGATACATACCCCAAAGGCATCCCAAAGCAACAGAAGTAAAATGGCACAGTTTCCTCGTCACGTGACCGCGGATCCGCGGCATAAGGAGGCATGTGCCGCGGATCCGCGGCGGTTCCAAAGCTTCAGCTCCTCAATTTTAGTGCATAATTCTTCTGCCAGTGCCTACACTTCAGCAAGACATGTCAAATTCCAGAGGGATCTCGAAGCTTCTGCCAGATCAGCAAACTAGGGTTTCTAATGCTTAATTAATCCTAGCTTAAAGCCTAAGCTAGCTCCTAACAAACTAATTCTAGAAGCTCCTCAACAAACTTTTGGAGGGAATTGTAATTTCAAACCTAGACCTAGGGTTTGGAAAGTCTATAAATAGAAGCCTAGACCTAGGGTTAAAAAAGGATCCATGATCCCAATCTAGTATCAATCTAGATCCATTCAATCTCTTTACCTCTTTCTTCACCTTCTTCCACAAGTCTAGTGACAAGACTTGTGTGAAAGCCTAACCCTAATTCCAATCAAAAGACAAGATCCCGAGTACCCCAACAAGCAAGAAACCCTTCAACCTTTTAGGAGCGGAGCCGATCTTCAACAGAGCAAGTGGTCCAAGCCGATCCACGACTCACGGAGAAAAGCGACGCCAGATCGACAATTTAGTTCTTCCTCTTGTAGTTCTTGAGCGACTGTAATCAAATTGTTAATATAAATAAAAGGTGATATTCTTTTATCTTGTTTTCTTTAAATTCTTGCATCATGATTCGATTTCAATTTCTAGTTGTAGTTCTTGTTGTGATGTTTGAGTAATACTCCGCTCGTCGAAGAGTCGAGACGATCAATAGAATGATGATGTAACATATCTTAAAACGATTCTTGATTCCTACGTGTTTTGTAAACCCTAGAAAGTTCAAGAATCGACGACCTAGTTTCGTTGCGATGCTTTCTTGATTGTATCGCTCGAAATTGGGGAGTTACGATCGTTTCTTGAATTTGCTAGAGGCTAGAATGTGAATGATATCGACGAAAGAACAAGGGTTAAATGATGAAACCCTAGTTTCACGAGAAAGCCCTAACTCTCGTCGATCATCATCGATCTAGTATCAATTCTTCAAAGGACAATAACACGATATCTTGAGATTACATCACGTCTATAGATCCGATCGATTCCTGCGAGCCTCATTTAGATTCTTGACATTTGGTTGGAAATATCATCGAAACCCGATTCTCAATTGTTTATCATTTTCTTGATTCTTGATTAGACTAGTGACACTTGAATCAATCGACAAATTCTTGAATCATGTTTTCTTTTCTTTTTGATTAACTTTTCAATTCAAACAAATCAAACATAGAAACGAATCGCACAATCCCTGTGGACGATCCGCACTCTCTTACAATCTACAACTGACACCGTAGTTGATTGCGGTCAAACAATTCTTTGATTGTGAATTTTATTCAATTTTCTAATTACCGACACAAAGAAAATTATTCGTTTTATTCGATTTACACAAACAAGAATTTCTTTATCAATCAAATGGTGCCGTTGCCGGGGATCATTTGATTTGATTTACACAAACAAGAATTTCTTTAACAATCAAATGGCGCCGTTGTCGGGGATTACGCGCTAATTCGTTTCATATTAAAGTTTGAATTGAAAGATTTATTCCATTGTAATTTTTGTAATCAAAATTCGTGCAAACCCTAAACGATTTGTTGTGGATCATTGCAAGGAAATCTGGAGCTGTTGTGCAATTGAAGAAAATTTTTGGAAATTTCCAGAGAGCTGGAGAAATCAACAGCAGCTTGCTGTTGAAATTGTGTGCAGTGAGCAGTACATACGGCCGCCCATCCGCGGTCTAAGCCGCTATTTGCCGCGGTTCCGTGCCTTGGTGAAGCGCCGTCGGTGCAAAAAGTTCACAGTAAGCTTCTTACTTTCTCCTCTTTTCCTTTCTCTGCTCCAACTAATAAATTTCTGCAGGCTTCTTTGCAAATAATCGCAGCGCAAATTGCAAAATTAAATTTGTGCGTGTTTTTTGTTTCTTGGTTGTTTGCATTCGAAATACGGATATTAAGGGGCACGGCCAAATCCAAATTAGGTGGGGAGTTCATTACCCTTCCTAGACCCCGAAAATCACAAAACTTGCATCCGCATTTACCCCAAATTAACTAAAAAAGATCTAGAGATGACTCTAAGGACCGTCGCGCTCACTTAGGACAGAAGAAGGCTGTGGGTAATTCCTTGCTTATCCGCGTTTCTCTTGTGGTGTCTAGGCAAGTGTGTCGAAGGCTAGTGGTTACTTAATTAGGCCCACTACTTACGTAGTGGAGAACCTCCCACTTACCTGGCCACAGGAGAGACAAAGAGGCAGTGGGATTTTATCCTGCGTCTTGTCTTCTGGCAGTTAGGAGCGGTCTAGAGATCTGACCTAGGCGACCCCTAGAATTAGGGTTTTGTGTGCTGCATTTGTTGTGTCGCATCATTTTTTCAAAAATCCGTATCTTTTCAAAGCAAACACCGCATTCATTCATTACCCCTAATTATAAGTGAACGCTGCCACTTGTACTAACCCTTTTTAGTACAAGATAGGCTGGACATGGGATTCTAGTGCCCGTTTAGTCCGCGTACCCTTTATCGACTCCGAAGTCGATATTTCTCCATTTACTTCTTCTTTACCCACTACCACACCCACATCGATGGATCCACCTTCATTGAACTTCTTTAACCCTAATCTGCCACCGTCCGTTGGTGCGCAGAATCCACCCCGTATCTCTCTCCAAGAGAGGTGCTATCCATTGCGAGGTCCTCTTTCGACCCGCTTATCCATTCCACCAGCCAATGGGGATAACTTTGAGATTAAACCACAATACATCAACCTTTTACCCAAATTCCACGGACTCGAGACTGAGGACGCTTACATTTTCATTACCAAATTTGAAAACGTATGCACAATGATGGGTACGTCACAACTTTCAGTGGATGTTATGCGTCTACGACTTCTTCCATTTACTTTGTGCGATATAACCGAGAAGTGGCTATATAACACTACCGCACACTCTATCACGAATTGGGAAGAATTCGTCGCGGCATTCCTTAAGAAATTTTACCCAATACAAAAGATAGCTCGAATCCGTAGCGAACTGAATCAATTTACCCAGTTCCCTACTGAACTATTCTCTAAATGCTTTGAACGTTTCAAGGATCTATTGGTTCAATGTCCTCATCACGGCATCCCGAGATGGGATCTTTGCCGAATCATATATGAGGGTATTAACTCAAACACTAAACAGAACCTTGAAAACATGTGTCAAGGTACTTTTATGACTAAGGATGATGGGGAAGCTTGGAAGTTTTAAGAAGAGTTCGCTGAAAAATCACTACAGTGGGAGAGTGGAACCCAACCATTGAATAGGGGTGGCGTACACCAAATAGATGTGTCCATAGGTGTTCGAGCTGAGATGGCAGCAATGCAAAAGAAGCTCGACGCTATGGAACACAAATTTTCTGCAGCCTCCCTAAACCCAATGTCGCTCCCCAAAACTGTATGCGGCTGCTGTTCTGATCCGTCTCACTTAACGGAAGAATGTCCATTAAACTCTGCGTTTCAAGGTCACGAGCATACATATGCCGTATTTCAAAGACCTAGAAACGATCCATATTCTTCCACGTACAATCAGGTTGGAGGAATCACCTTAATTTTATTTGGAACCAACAATAATCTCAAAACACGGTTCCAAGCCAAAATAATTTTCAAAGGGCTCTTCCACCACAACAGCAACCACTTCAACTCACTCAGCACCCCTACCAGTCACAAAATTTCCACAACCAGGTCAACACTCCTGCACAGTCTAATCCTATGCAGTTGACCGGTTCTGACGAACTCTCTCAATTCACTCAAACCATGAAATCACTTTTGTCAAATTTCATAGAGGTTTCGGCTGAGGTTAGAACTTCCGTCAGTGAGATAAAGAAAAACTCAGCGTCCCAAGCTGAGAGTATCAGATCGATGGAAGCTGAAATAGCACGACTTAAAGCCGAAATGAGTGCGAGAGAAAAAGTGAAACTTCCCTCTCAACCCCTACAGAATCCTGGGCATTACAATGTAAATGCCGTCATAACGTTGAGATCGGGAAGAGTGCTGAACCATCATGTCGGGGAAGGAATTGATGATATTGAAAATCCTATCAATAACACACCGGCTGAGACCTTTCCTCACACACACACTTCTAATTCTGATCCTTCTTCTTCTAACCCACCACTTTCTCGAGAGCCTATTCTCCATTTACCACTAGGCTTGACACCTCAACCCAACCCTTATAGTTCTCCACAGACGGTCCCCATACCTCTTTTGGGATCTCGTCTACCCCCTCTTCCTTCTCCTATGATGGACCCAGCGCTTATTGCGAAAGCTCCTTACCCAAATCGGTTAAGGGGTAATAGAATGAGTCCTCATATGGAGAAAATTATGGAAATATTCAAACAGGTTAACATTAACATCTCTCTCCTAGATGCGATTCAACAAGTCCCCGCTTATACGAAAATTCTTAAGGACTTGTGCACTAGGAAGAGGAAGACTCAAGTGCCGAAGAAGGTCTTTATGTCTAATAATATTAGCACTGCTTTTATTCCCCAGCTACCAAAGAAACGAAAGGACCCAGGATGTCCTACAATATCTATTTCTATTGGGGGTAAAAACATAAATCGTGCTCTTTTAGACCTTCGCGCAAGTGTTAACCTACTTCCATATTCTGTCTATGAGCAATTAGGGATTGGAGAGCTGAAACCTGCTCACTGCACTCTCCAGATGGCAGACCGCTCAATCACCAAACCAAGGGGTGAATTAGAGGATGTGTTAATAAAGGTCGGGGAATTTGTTTTCCCTGTAGACTTCATTGTACTTGACACACAGCCTGTAGTAAACCCCCGGGACCAAATTCCGGTGATTCTGGGTCGTCCTTTCCTTGCCACTTCCAACGCTGTTATAAACTGTAGAAACGGTTCAATGAACTTATCATTTGGAAATATGACCATTGAACTAAATATCTACAAAGTTGGAAGTCAGCCATCAGAACCCTCTGCTCATATTCTAGATGTGTGCTCTGTCCACAAGATCGCTCCCGATAGTTGTGGAGCTGAGGAACTTTGCTTTACTGATCTCGATGACATTACCACATCTCTGTTTGAATTTACATAAGATCTTAGTGAGGACACTTTACCTACACTTGAGTCCTGCACTTCTGACTTTTCTCTACCCGAGTCTGTATCTTGCACAGGCTCTGAGCTTATTTGTAAATCCAAAAATCACTCAATGATCCCTCTTTCTATCATTTCTCCGCCTGAATTAGATCTCAAAAAGTTACCTTCTCATCTGAAATATGCTTATTTAGGTGAGAAGGAGTCTTTACCGGTTATAATATCCGCTTCTCTAGCATTAGAGCAAGAGAATGCACTTTTATCGGTATTGAGATCTAACAGAGAGGCGTTTGGATGGAGTACGGCGGACATCAAAGGGATTAGTCCCTTGATAGTTGAACATCATATACATGTGATGGATGATGCCAGACCAACCCGAGAACCACAGAGACGGTTGAATCCCGCCATGAAGGAAGCGGTAATGAAAGAGATCGTCAAATGCCTAGATAATGGTATTATATACCCCATCTCCGATAGCCAATGGGTGAGTCCTATACATGTCGTTCCTAAGAAATCCGGCATCACTGTTATAACCAATGAGGCGAATGAGTTGATTCAGACACGCACCCAAACTGGGTGGCGTGTATGTATCGATTATAGAAAACTCAATGCTGCCACGAGGAAAGACCACTTTTCTCTACCATTCATTGATCAAATGCTGGAACTCTTAGCAGGAAGAGAGTATTATTGTTTTATGGACGGATACTCAGGCTATAATCAGGTCGCCATCGCCAAAAAGGATCAAGATAAAACCACTTTTACTTGTCCTTTTGGTACCTTTGCTTACAGTCGCATGCCCTTTGGGTTACGCAATGCTCCCGCTACTTTTCAGCGGTGTATGATGGGGATATTCTCTGATATGGTAGAGAATTTTCTGGAGATTTTTATGGACGACTTCTCGATTTTTGGAGACTCTTTTTCCGATTTCCTAGCGAATCTTGACGCTGTTCTTACTCGTTGCAAAGAGAAGAACTTGACTTTGAACTGGGAAAAATGCCATTTCATGGTCCAAGAAGGAATTGTTCTTGGACATGTTATTTCACAGAAAGGCATTGAGGTTGACAGAGCTAAGATAGATGTCATTCAAAACCTCCCTCATCCCAAAAGCGTCAAAGATATTCGATCTTTCCTTGGCCATGCGGGCTTTTATAGGAGATTTATTAAGGACTTTAGCAAAATTGCTAGACCTTTAACTCTTCTCCTGGCCAAGGATACGGCCTTCCATTTTGACTCGGACTGTGAGATAGCTTTCGACTCACTTAAACACTCACTCACTTCAGCCCCCGTACTATCATCACCAAACTGGGACTACCCCTTTGAGCTGATGTGTGACGCATCTGATTTTGCAGTAGGTGCAGTCTTAGGACATCACATCGAAAAGATGCCACACGTGATATACTATGCAAGTAAGACCCTGAATGATGCACAAATCAATTATACAACCACCGAAAAGGAACTTTTAGCGGTTGTATTTGCATTAGAAAAATTCAGGCCTTACTTAATTGGCTCACCTATAGTTGTGTACACTGACCATTCCGCCTTAAAACATCTTCTGGCGAAGAAAGATGCTAAAGGTCGACTAATACGTTGGATCCTTCTGTTACAAGAATTTGATCTTGTTATCAAAGATAAGAAAAGATATGAAAACGTAGTATCTGACCATCTTTCACGCATCTCTTCTTCCCTTGTGACCCTGCCGATCAATGATTCGTTTCCTGACGAACAACTCTTGAACGTATCCAATGAACCATGGTTCTGGGATATTGTGAACTATCTTGTCGCGAGACTTATACCGAGCGATTGGTCAAAACAAGACAAATACCGCTTTTTATCCCAAGTAAAACACTTTTACTGGGATGATCCATATTTGTTTAAGTATTGTCCTGAACAGATCATTCGCCGGTGTGTCCCGAAAGAAGAGTTCAAGAGTGTTCTTTTTTTTTTGTCATGATCAGGCCTGTGGGGGTCACATTGGTCCTAAAAAGACGGCGGAGAAGGTTTTGCAATGTGGATTTTATTGGCCGACCTTATTCAAGGACGCATTTGAATATTGCAAAACCTGTACACAATGTCAGTACACGGGTAGAATCTCCCAGAGGAATGAAATGCCTCGGCAACCCATCTTGGTTGTTGAAATATTCGATGTTTGGGGCATTGATTATATGGGTCCTTTTCCCAACTCCTTTGGGAATTTGTACATACTGCTGGCGGTTGATTATGTCTCAAAGTGGGTAGAAGCCACTCCATGTCGCACTAATGACAGGAAAGTTGTCATTAAGTTCTTGAAAGAGAATATCTTTTCGCGATTTGGACACACACGCGCTATTATTAGCGATAATGGGATACATTTCTGAAACAGGTCTTTCGAGACTTTGATGCGGAAATACTCAATCAACCACCGACTTTCTACATCCTATCATCCCCAAACAAGCGGGCAGGCTGAAATCTCAAACAGACAAATCAAACTTATCCTGGAGAAGACTGTTGCTAAGAATAGAAAAGACTGGTCGACCAAACTGACGGATGCTCTTTGGGCATTCAGAACTGCATTTAAAACCGACCTAGGAATGTCTCCATATAGGATAGTGCTTGGGAAAGCATGTCATTTACCCGTCGAGATTGAGCATAAAGCATTGTGGGCTATTAAGGAGATAAATTTTGATCTAAACCAAGCTTGCAACTTTCGGAAGCTGCAACTTAATGAGCTAAGCGAACTCCGCGATGAAGCTTATGATACGCTGTAATCATAAAGAATAGGACTAAGGTTTTTCATGATAAAACTATTTTGAGGAAAACATTTTCACCTGGTCAACAAGTCCTTCTTTATGATTCACGATTACACCTTCACGCGGGTAAGCTCCGATCTCGGTGGAAGGGTCCTATTGTTGTGCGGTCTGTATTTCTGCACGGGGCAGTAGAAGTAGAAAATGTTAAAAACGACACATTTTTCAAAGTGAATGGACATAGACTAAAGCCGTATTTTTCCACCGACCCCACGGTGGAGCTCCTGTTCTTACAGGAGCCAGTTTATTTGGATTAAAATTCCTCCGTCTCACCTTCATGTCCAGTATATCACTGCATCATCTTTTGAATGGAGGTGAGTGAAAAGAGTAAGTTTGGGGGAAGTTCTTCCCTTATATATTTTGCCCCCACTAATAATTCCTCCCAGACTTACAGGTTTTGTAGATATAGCTGTTGGTAACAGTGATGACACTGTTGAAAACAAGTTTGGGGAGATTTGTGCTTATTTTTGCATCATTTGCATATCATTTGTATAACCACAAAACATTTCTTTAAAAACTTATAAAAATTTAAAAATTCTCAACATCCATAAAAATTTAAAATTTTCAAAATATAAAAATATTTTAACATTTAAACATTTTTTGTACATAAATAAGATAATGAAACTTTAGATAGTGAAAAATTACATCATGAAATTAGAAAAATTTAAGAAAACCAAGAAAATTATAAGTTTTCTTATACGAACTAGAAATAAGTAGTTATGAGCCGTTGTCCCAAGGGTTAGTAAGATAAAAGACGTCACTAATCTGAGGATAAAAATAAGTCTGAAAAATAGTTTCTATTCTGGAAGCCAAACATTTTGAACGTTGATACCCTGCTATTCGCACTTACACACGTCTTAAAGCCTGGGATAGTAGAGGATACCTTGAAATGCTCTTGTCTTAAAGCCAAAAGTATGAAGGAAATAAAAAAAATAAAAAATGAAGAAAAATAAAGTGGTGAGAAAAATGGACACTGGTTTTGTTATCACCGAGGGCAATAAAAAAATTTATAGCGAGGGTGCTTCTTCACCTAGTGCCTTAAGGCCAACTGGTCTGGGAGTCACTGCTATGCCTGAGGTGGTGCAAGACGAGGAAAATACACCAAGTAAGCAAGCACAGGAGTAATCGGTCGGTTAGTACCTCAAGAAGTATTAACGGTCGCATGAAAGTGTGTGAGCAATCTCATCTAAATATTCATTAATTAAAAAGTACTGAGGCTGATGGGCAAGAGTATGATAGCTTGAATTGAATTCTCCGGATGTAGGGATGTCCTTTACACACACGCAGGGTGATATGATCGATGTTTGGAAGAAAGATAGGAATGAAAAATAAGACGATGTTTTATTGAGGGAGGACGTGATTTCCGACATCTTTTCATGACCATTAAGATAGGGCCCATGACAACCGAAAAGCTAGCTTAGTTGGAAACCCTAATTTTCAAAGCTTTTCTTTTACAATTCTCTTCTTTAAATGTAATATTCATGATCTTTCTTTTATTATTGGATTTTGTGGGTGCAATCCGCTGAAAACCCTCAGGAGACAACACTCCTCCTACTAGGGACACCTAGAGGTTTAAAGGCTTGTTGCACGTGCTCAGTGCAATCGTGTTGCCAACGAAAGTGTGCTAGTTAGTTTTTCTCTTTCTTTATTTTCTCCTTCTTTTTAATAAACAGTTCGCTCGAGACGATCGAAATTAAGTTTGGGGGAATTTGATCAGTCGAATTTACTGCATCTTTTAACCGGCAATTTCCTTATCATTTGCATTCATTTAGAAGTGTACGGTTCTCATATTTCACATATTAGCAAATCAGTCGTTAAATATCAGATTGCATGTGTTAGACTCTAAAACCGGCACTATAAAGGAAATTGACTGCACTTCATGGCATCGCATCATCCCTATATTGCGCAACACTTGTTTTGAGATCTATGCAGGAAAACCCAGAAGAAAAGCCAAAAATTTATATGGTGCTGATCAAACATTACGCCAACTCAATGATTTCAGATCTGGTAGCAATCCAAAGGGACAAATACAAATCAACATATCAGATACATACCCCAAAGGCATCCCAAAGCAACAGAAGAAAAATGGCACAGTTTCCTCGTCACGTGACCGCGGATCCGCGTCATAAGGAGGCATGTGCCGCGGATCCGCGGCGGTTCCAAAGCTTCAGCTCCTTAATTTTAGTGCATAATTCTTCTACCAGTGCCTACACTTCAGCAAGACATGTCAAGTTCCAGAGGGATCTCGAAGCTTCTGCCAGATCAGCAAACTAGGGTTTCTAATGCTTAATTAATCCTAGCTTAAAGCCTAAGCTAGATCCTAACAAACTAATTCTAGAAGCTCCTCAACAAACTTTTGGAGGGAATTGTAATTTCAAACCTCGACCTAGAGTTTGGGAAGTCTATAAATTGAAGCCTAGACCTAGGGTTAAAAAAAGGATCCATGATCCCAATCTAGTATCAATCTAGATCCATTCAATCTCTTTACCTCTTTCTTCACCTTCTTCCACAAGTCTAGTGACAAGACTTGTGTGAAACCCTAACCCTAATTCCAATCAAAAGCCAAGATCCCGAGTACCCCAACAAGCAAGAAACCCTTCAACCTTTTAGGAGCGGAGCCGATCTTCAACAGAGCAAGTGGTCCAAGCCGATCCACGACTCACGGAGAAAAGCGACGCCAGATCGACAATTTAGTTCTTCCTCTTGTAGTTCTTGAGCGACTGTAATCAAATTGTTGATATAAATAAAATGTGATATTCTTTTATCTTGTTTTCTTTAAATTCTTGCATCATGATTCGATCTCAATTTTAGTTGTAGTTCTTGTTGTGATGTTTGAGTAATACTCCGCTCGTCGAGGAGTCGAGACGATCAATAGAATGATGATGTAACATATCTTAAAACAATTCTTGATTCCTACGAGTTTTGTAAACCCTAGCAAGTTCAAGAATCGACGACCTAGTTTCGTTGCGATGCTTTCTTGATTGTATCGCTCGAAATTGGGGAGTTACGATCGTTTCTTGAATTTTCTAGAGGCTAGAATGCGAATGATATCGACGAAAGAACAAGGGTTAAATGATGAAACCGTAGTTTCACGAGAAAGCCCTAACTCTCATCGATCATCATCGATCTAGTATCAATTCTTCGAAGGACAAGAACACGATATCTTGAGATTACATCACGTCTATAGATCCGATCGATTCCTGCGAGCCTCATTTAGATTCTTGACATTTGGTTGGAAATATCATCGAAACCCGATTCTCAATTGTTTATCATTTTCTTGATTCTTGATTAGACTAGTGACACTTGAATCAATCGATAAATTCTTGAATCATGTTTTCTTTTCTTTTCGATTAACTTTTCAATTCAAACAAATCAAACATAGAAACGAATCACACAATCCCTGTGGACGATCCGCACTCTCTTACAATCTACAACTGACACCGTAGTTGATTGCGGTCAAACAATTCTTTGATTGTGAATTTTATTCAATTTTCTAATTACCGACACAAAGAAACTTATTCGTTTTATTCGATTTGCACAAACAAGAATTTCTTTATCAATCAAATGGCGCCGTTGCCGGGGGTCATTTGATTTGATTTACACAAACAAGAATTTCTTTAACAATCATTAACCCTCGTCAAAACCCGGGATAACCCACAAACTGCCATTACTGAAACGTGTCTTGAGTTTATCCAGATTCTGGTTTTAAGCATAAGCCGGACTACCCCATATACCTTAACAGTGTTAAGATATGAATCCATTCTATATCCAATATATAAACAAAGGCACTAATTTAATTTGAACCAGATTCAAAATACATGCAGTCGTTTCCAGTGCATATCGACTAAATGGAAGAAGGCCAAGCATTATTACTCATCAAGGAGCGTACTCACGGATGAGTAACCTGAGAGAGAAGCAAGTTCTCAAATATATTACTGACGACGGAATACCTAGCACAAGTATTTACAATTTTCAATCACCTCGAAGAATCCTGATATTTGCAACATATGGTTCTCTACTTTATTCTTATACCTATAACTTCTCAAAATTTGGACCTTTTATTTCAACGAAATACGTGTCTAAAACCAGAGAAGTCATAAGTAAACAGAATATAGTACGAGTACCAACTCCCTTGTCCTAATGGACATCGGACAACATACAATACTTTGTATAAGTCCTCTGAGTTTGATAACTTAAACCCTATGCGTCGTAGGTTGAAAACCGTGTCATGGTTAAAAAGAATTACACCGTTGTTGAATGCACCTTACCTAACCATCAACTGATATAGGTAAATTTCATAAACATAATTTCAAAAAGTTATATCTCACTTTATAAAATAAACGTACAGATATATCGGTTTGAAATTGGTGCATAACAACGGATATTCAAAACCAAATATTTGCCGTTGGGTAAAACCCAGGCGATTCTCTCAAATATCACCAATTTCAAAGAATTCTGATATATTGAGAATCTAATCACCTAATTCTTAATATTCTACTCCCACTCAGCATCTGTAATGCCATACATATGTGAGAAAAAAGTCTGGTAAATACATACCCTGGAGTTAGAATCTAATTGGAAAATCAGTTTTCAATTAACACCGTACAGTAAGACTGAAACATGAAAAATTTTCGAGGGGTGGCCGGGTATTCCTAGTAATACCTCTTCCACCATCCAAATTCATGACAGTAGTCGCAATTTTCTTGCATTCACTCCAATCCCTTCATATGTCTTAACTTCTTACCTTATGTACACTATACTTAGGCAAATTGGTTTTCTTCCTTCCCTATCTTTTGATACCTACCTAAGGTTTGGAAGAAGACTATTCAATAAGCGTAATATGTGTACTCTCCTAATATTAGGAGCCCTTGCATCCTGAGAGAAGGTGAAGAGAAAAGACAACCGAATAATTTATTTAATTTCTCCAGAATCGGAAACTATTCTCGAATAGAAACAAGTTTGTTCGAGTTCGTATGTAACTATATGATGGTATATTCAAGCAATATGGATTTTCGTAGTGATACAAAGTGTTTTGGAGAAATGTAAAGGGGAAGTAGGAGTGGCAGGGATATATGCGCTTCATCGTGAATGATAGTAGTCGTAATTTCCTTTGTCTTCACTCTAACCCCCTTTATATGTCTTTACTTCTTACCTTCTGTACACCATATTCGGGCTAATTGGTTTTCTTCCTTTCCTTCTTTTCGACCCCTGCCTATGGTTTGGAAGAAGACTATCCAATAAGCGTAATAGGTGTACTCTCCTAATACCAGGAGCCCTCGCAACCTGTAAGAAGGTAAACAAAAAAGACAACCGAATAATTTATTAAATTTCTCCAGAACCGGAAACCATCCTCGAATTGAAACAAGTTTCTTCGAGTTCGTATGTAACTATACGATGGCATACCTAAGAAATATGGATCTTCGTAGTGATACGGAGTGTTCTGGAAAAAAGCAAAGGGGAAGTAGGAGCGATAGGGATATATATGACTTTTTCGTGAACCATGAAAATCCAAAAGCCAAAGTGCTTAAGAAGGTTCGGTTAACTTGGTTCATGAGTTTTAGTTTAAGGTCAGGTCATGGTCGTTGCCAAAGAGAGAGAGAGAAAAGAAACACCAAGCGTGCACTCTAACCTAGATTAGATTGGTTAATTACTTTATCTAATTAAGACGACTTCCACTATTTTCTCGAATTCTCTTTCAAACCTTAAAAGGAGAACTAGTCGGGATCATTAACACCTTACAAGTTCGCTAATCGTTCAGTCAGGTTAGTGTTGGTACTCCGAGGGAGGTTCCCTATGCTCTCGCACGAACCTAATTAAAATAAATCTCGTTTCCGCAGAGGCGTGGCCCCGTTAACACCTTTCTAGACACGTAATAGGTCAGCTAATTGTGAAGTGAAAAATATCTCCCAAAAGTAATCCTACTCATCAGTGGGATCGGGATCCAACTATCATTGCATGATAAACTAGATGGAAGCCACTCAAGTCACCACACTCCAGAAGGTATGCAACGCTAGCAAGTTTCCTGTATATTTGAAACTCCCGATGTGGTTTTTGCCTCTAGGATCCAAGTGACATTGACATTGCCAACATATCAAAGGGTCCTAGTCAAGTTCAACCCGTCATTATCTTTATTGCATTAAACCCACCCGTACAAGTCCTTGACAATGCCAACATGACCGTACGACTGTCTTAACCAATCACATCCAATGCTACAAACAAGTAATACTTAGCTATCATACACTATGCCTTGACAATGCCAACATACGTAGCACGAATACTGAGCACTACTTATAGGAAATGACGGAGGGCTACGGCTGGTTTTTGGCGAAAAACCTTTAACGTAATGAACTTGGTATCGTTGAAGGAACCCGAGCAGTTTTGAAAAGGAGTGGTTTAGGCTCCGCATTTGAAAACTTATGGTTTTGAAGAAAACCGAGTAATCTACAGTATCATAAACTTTCGCTCAAGAGGTCACTCCCCGTGAAGGGATCTAGGCTCTTTCCTGTTAGAATGAGGTGCTGGATATTCCTGAACGAACACCACTATTCAAAGCAAAAGAATACAACTTTAGTTTTTCGAAATTTGTTCTAACAACATCTTTTAGGTTTATTTTCCTTGCATTAATCAAAATCAGTGCGGTCCCATCAATTAATCCCTATCACACCAGAAAAGAACGAAAATACAATGTACGTATATGCCATCCGTATTCGCCACGGGGTCCCGTCATGCACTGTTAGGTTAACGGCAGAGCGGGGGTTGGACTAGTGCGGATGCAAAACATATACAACATCTACTAGTATATATAAATATATATATAACATTCGTCCCAGCTATAATATAAGCAACATCACAGAAAAGCGAAAAGCAACAACGAATAACGGATAATCTAGGAGCCTCAGGTTTCATTTGAGCCGCAAATGAGACCCGACGTTCCCCGGTCGTGTGGATAGCTTGTGCAATGTATAACCAAGACTCCTACGAGTGCGGCAAGTTATCCGCCAATCCCAGAAGTGAGTCAATGATTAGTCTAAAATATTGCACATTTGATTGAACATTTTCCCTACTATTGTTAAGTACTAAAAGGTGTTTATTGTAAATATAGAATATATGAGGGTTTATTTGTAAAAAGTTTATTATCATATATTTCTACATTATAATTAACATAATAAGGGAAAATATACGCATATAATATTTATATGAAATCTTAGTAATTAAAATATGCATATCATATCAAATATTTCTAATCAATATTCTTAAGATATTATATCATTTAAATGGTTAGGATAATATCTCAAAAATACCAAATGCTACCAACACTATGACTTGAGATATTGTGCATATATTAGCTCAGGTATGGAATTCAAGTAAGAGATCCGAGTTAAATCAGGATGTCGGAATCGAAACTGCCAAAAATATAGAAGCAAATCAAGAGATCTAGCAACGGCAGAGACTCAGAGCATTATTTTCAGAATCTAGATATCAAAAAGATCTTCACATGGCAACAAATGATACCGGACAAAATCCCAAAACTGATGCCACTAGGTTGCGGCGGAACCGCGGCCAAACAAGGTTATACGTGGCGGTTCTGCGGCGCAATCTGGGCCATTGGATGTGATATTTGGGGGATTTGATTTTAACAACATATATTCACAGATGCCATCTAGGGTTTCTAGTTTATGGGACTATATAAGGGACCGAGAGCTGCACATTGAAAATGATCATCGAAGAGATCAAGAGATCCACGTATCCGAGTGATCATCAGCTATTCATCTACTTCCGACAAGAGAGAGATCTAGAGAAAACTAGGGGTTCTTGTAATCTACTTTTTAAGGAGTAAAATTGTAAATGCAATAGTTGATTAATAAAGGTAGTATTTTTTATTATTTTTTTTGCAATTAATTTCCGTACTTACTTTCTGCACTTACATTTATGCATCTTAATCTTGTTTTCATTCAACCTTTCTTCTAAATCTTTAACCATGAGCGAGTAATTCCTAACTTTCTAGGGTTCGTAGGATAGGGTAGAATCATAGATGAGAAAATCTTTTAACTTCTTTTTATACATTTTAAAGTTTATAAATTTTAGCAAAATAAATATTAACATCCTTATAGGGCGCGCTACCAATTTATTGATAGTCACGACCACAATTTGAGATTGGTTTAACACTTCTTTTGTTAAGGGCTAGACATGAATAGAGATCAATGCAAGGAAAAGTGTTTGTAGTAGGGAAACCCTAGTTTCTTCTAAGAACCCTAATCTACATTCATCACTATCGATCTATTTTTAAACTGTTAAAAGATAAAGAAGTCATTTTTAATTATTCATCCATTACTACCAAGTCCTATGAACCCTACAAGCCTTTTCTTTATAAATCTTATATCCGTAACGACAAAACAACCATCCCATCTTCAATCAACTCGTTTAAAGAAAAACAAAGGGTTCATGTTTCCCTGCGGACGACCCGTACTCATCGCGGTTAACTACTAGCGACACCGTCTTGATTGCGGTTACTTTACAAAACACTTTTTAACGATCAATCAAATGGCGCCGTTGCCGGGGAAACGGTTGTAATTTTTTTCTTATTATTCGGGTTGATTTCTTATAAAATCCAGCGAACATAATATAAAAGAGAACCAAAACCGCATCTTGTGTGTCTAACGATTATTGTGCGAGTTTTGTAAGGGAATCTGGAGTAACTGGAGTAAGGAAACAAAGATTCAGAGACTTTCAACGTAGACCGGAGGAGCATAGGAGAGAGCCCTTAAGAAAAATTGGCAAACTATCCTACCACCTTACGGCGGAACCGCGGCAGAAACATGAGTTTTGCGGCAGAACCGCGGCGGTTTGGGGGAATTGCGGCCCAAAAATCCTCTGGTATTTTTCTAAGATCTTTCTCTCTCATTTAAGCTCCAATAATCTAATTTTTTCTGTAGGATTCTTTGCAAATATCGCCGCTTAAAAAAAATCTTTTTGCGTGTTTTGATATCGGTTTGTTTGTGCATATCTAAACTGGACATTAAGGGGAAATAACCCAAATCCAGATTAAGTGGGAATTTCATCACACTTCCTAGGCCCCACAAATCACAAAACGAGTATACTATTACCCTACATTAATTAAAAAAATATCTAGACCAAGTCTCTAAGGACCGTCGTGCTCAATTAGGACAGAGGAGGGTCATGAGTAATCTATCGCTCATCCGTATTTCTCTTATGGTGTCTAAGCAAGTGTGACTAAGGAAAGTGGTTACTTAATTAGGCTTGCTATTTCGGTGATTTGTATAACGGATACCTCCCACTTACCTGGAACTTACCTGACCACAAGAGTGATTAAGAGGTGGTAGAGGATTGATCCTACGATTTGTCATTTGGAAGTCTAGAAGCGGTCTAGTGACTTGACCTAGGTGATCCTAGCTATAGGGATTGATTGTGCATTTTGTGATTTGATGAGTCAAGCCTCACGTCCGACCTTTTTCAAAACAAACCTTCTTACAATCGTTCTCACATATGCTTCCACTTGCACTAAACCCGCTTAGTGCATGATCGGCTGGACATGGAATTCTAGTGCTCGTCTAGTCCGTGTTTTTTCTATCGATTCCGAAGTCGGTACTTCTTCATCTTCTATCTCTCCTCCACCCACCCCATCTTCCAAGATGGACGGATCTCCATCAGATTTTAACAACACCACCCGTAGGTGCGCAGAATCCACTGCGCATCTCTCTCTAAGAAAGATGCTACCCCGTACGTGGACCTCTTCCTACTTGTCTGTCTCTTTCACCAGCCAATGGGGATAATTTCGAAATTAAATCCCACTTCATCAACTTGTTGCCCAAATTTCACGGGCTTGAATCCGAAAACGCATACATTTTTATAACCAAATTCGAAAACGTATGTACAATGATGAGCACAACCCAACTTTCAAGGGATGCACTGTGATTACGTCTTCTCCGTTTTACCTTGTGCGATCTAGCAGAAAAATGGCTTTGTAGCACTGCCGCATATTCTATCGCTAAATGGGATGAATTCGTTATAGTAGTCCTTAAGAAATTTTATCCTCATCACAAAACCTTCCGTGTTCGAAGCGAGATTAACCAGTTTACCCAACTTCCCAACGAATCATTCTGGAAATGCTTTGAACGGTTTAAGAATCTTCTTATACAATGTCCTCATCACGGAATTGATAGATGACAATTTTGCCTAATTATATATGAGAGTGTTAATCCCGCGACAAAACAAATGCTTGAAATCATTTGTCAATGCCATTTCATGTCAAAAAACGGTGGCGAAGATTGGCAATTTCTGGAAGATCTCACCGAACAAACCTTATAATGGGAGAGCACTAGACTAACATCGTCTTCATCTAGGGCAGGTATCCATTAGCTTGACGTTGTGTCACACCCCGCTTCCCAGTGTACAGCGAAGTAGACGTGGCGAGGCCCACGAAGTATTTACTCAGAAGTAAACACGTTAAGCCTAAATAAGCAATATAATAAATGTTTACAAGAAATGACAAGAGATATAAATAAACAGCAACTTTTTATTGATTAAACATTCTTTACATACAACTGGAAAGTAAATACAATGCTGGAAAGTGATGCCTAAACAATGGCAAATGAATTGAAAGTAAAGTAAGTACATGTGAACAAAAACTCCGAATCCTCAGTAAAGTGCTCCAAATCGTCCTGGTTGGGCTCGATCTCCTGAGAGTCAGGTCCTTCTGACAACATTCTAAAGAAAGAAGAGATATGAATGTCGTCAGCGAACAATCGCTCAGTAAGTCCCAAAAGAGAAATAGATCAAGTAAAAGGAATAGATCTGATAATTTATCTGTTTTTGTTATTGTTCCCACCAAAATTTTCGGCCAAGAGCTACTTGTTACGTTGCAAAAAAGGGGGAGAATCCTCAAAAAACAGGCATCACGTGCTCACACGTGACCATGCCCCACGTGCAGACACGTGACCATTTACAGGCAAAACTTGTAGACACAGAACAAAATAAACAAATTGGAAATGCTGTGTTAGTGGGGTCACATGCCCACACGTGACTAGATCTCACGTGCAGACACGTGACCATCTACAGGCAAAGCCTGTAGACACCGAATTAAAGTCTAAATGAAATGCTTAATCAAGTGGGGTCACGTGCCAACACGTGATAAACTCTTAAACCCTCTGAACAATAGAATTAAATCTAATTAAAAAGGGAAACAAAAACCCTAATTGGAAAAATATTTCTCTAGATCTTTCCAAACAAAAAAAGAATTGCGCTCTGTAAAGTGGAGCACCATTGGATTAAAAATCCAATGGTGATTAAAAATCACCAATTTATTGAAAGATTCTATACAAGGAAATATTTTCCTAAAATCTGCCAGGAACAACAAATAAAATATCTTTTGGATTAAAAATCTAATGGTGAATAAAATTCGCCGAGTGATCTAAAAGATCATGTTGGTTACAAAATCAATCAAAATCTTTCAATGAAAGATTGACAAAACAAACTGGTTCTTTTCTTTCTCCTATAAATAAGAGCCAAGAAGAGAAGAGAAAAGGAGAGATACAACAACAGAGAGAGAATATAAAAAAGAAAATAGAATTTAATTCTCCAGAGAGAAAAGAAGGTCTCTTCAGAAAAGAAAGAAATTCTAGGTAAGAGAGGGAAAGAGATCATCCTATAAGCTCCCACAAAATAAAAAGAGAATTTAATTCTCAAACTAAGATTTTAACTCGTCTGAATAAGAACTTAGATCTTCTTTTGGTTGAAGGTCTGCAGAAGAAGATCCCACCATAAGTTGAGAATTTAATTCTCATCGGGGAGATTCTGCCCTGCAGATCTAAAACCTAAGAGAAGATCTAAGTTCAGAGAATTTCCCACAAAATACATAGGAATTTAATTCCTCCAATAAAATTAGGGTTTAACCCTATAAAATAATTTAATTCTTCCAAATGCATAGGAATTTAATTTCTCCAATAAAATTAGGGTTTAACCCTATAAAAGAATTTAATTCTTAAACAACGGACCTAGACTTTTCATGCACGTAAAAAGATCAAGTACCCAACATGATCACGTGGCAACACGTGACTCTCCCCCTCAATGATCAAAAGAGAATGAATAAGATTAGGTCACATGTTCCCACGTGACCCTTGAACAAACTTCTCAAAATAAAGGCAGAATAGACTTTGGGCGCCCTCACGTGTCCCCACGTGACCCCTAACAAACACTTTAATATCCAAATCATTGATACCCATCATGTGCCCACACGTGATGGTCATAAATTCAAAGTGTTTAACACTTACTTGCATATTCTGAGAATAAAATAAAGGAAGTTTGGGCTCAACACTCAGGCGCCTCACGCGACCCTACGTGACCGCTTCTTTTTTTAGTGTTTAACACTATTTTGTGCACTGCATCCTTAGTGTTTAACACTATTTTAAGCGCATCACGTGGGAGCATGTGATAGATGAGTCTACTTTAGTGTTTAACATTATATTCGAGGCAATCTTAGTCCAAATTAGCTAAGTCTTCCAGAGACAGGACCCTCCCTTTTGACTGAACCTCAAATACACTCTTGTCTTCCGAAATTGGTCATCTCATATGACATTCAAAGCAAAACCCAGAGCCTTTCAATCAACTTTGGTTCAAGGGTATATCTCTTCACACCTCTGATACATGTCGTTGTAATTCTTCAACGTCTTCAGAGAGGTGGTGGGTCCCAATGACCAATAACTATCTGGTGCATTTCCAAACCTATGTTTGCATCTGAACTTGGACCGCAATGTCCCTAAACTAAACAACAGAGCCCAAATACTCTTTTGTTGGATCTAAATGATCCTGTTAAGTAGATCTTAGTCTAAAATTAGACTAACGTATCCTTAACAAATATTTAAGTTGATCTTAATCCCAAAAAAGATTAACGATCCTTAAATCAATCCAACTACAGATTCCCCCAACCAATATTGGTTCAAGGGTATATCTCTTTACTCTTCTGATATTTGTCGTTGTAATACTTCAACGCCTTTAGAAAGGTGACGGGTCGCGACAACCAGACATTCTATGGACTGTGGGGTCCTTAAACTCATGGACTATGATGTCCTTAACCTTGGACTGTGGGGTCCTTAAACCCATGTACTATGATGTCCTTAACCCTGGACTGTGGAGTCCTTAAACCCATAGACTATGATGTCCTTAATCTTGGACTGTGGGGTCCTTAAACCCATGGACTATGATGTCCTTAACCTTGGACCGTAATGTCCTTAAACTAATGGACCGCAATTTCCCTAAAATAAACAATAGAGCCCGAACGCTCTTTTGTTGGATCTAAATGATCCTGTTAAGTTGATCTTAGTCTAAAATTAGACTAACGTATTCTTAACAAATGGTTAAGTTGATCTTAGTCTAAAATTAGACTAACGTATCCTTAACAAACGTTTAAGTTGATCTTAGTCTCAAATGAGAGTAACGATCCTTAAACCCAACCCAAACCCAAATCTAAGAAGATACGGATTTGGACTAATCCACGCCCTACGGGCGACGACATAAATTAGTCTCCGTATACAATCCACGGGCAACCAAAAACAAAAAAAAAACACACGACATGAAGTGACCATCTGGAGAAGGAGAAAGTAGTTACCGCGATACGGTAGAGTAATTAACTGCAGGGGCTTGCACCTGCAAGGAAGAGCGTCCCCACAATAAAAAACCCCTCAAATGAGGGGGAATCTGACGAAGTCTGCTACAACGGCCGCATCCGTTTAAACCTTCGATACATGGTGTCATAAATCAACTTGGCATCTTCAGAGAGGTGAACGGATATCACCAATTCGCATCTACCCTCGAAATTCAGGCCGGACGTCCCAACGTCCCGGTCGCGTCTTTTCAGCGGAGAATAGATTCTGGCACGCCCGGTGGGACCTCTTCTTCTTTCCACTCCACACTTCGTGTGTCGTGATTCGCGAACAAGTCGCGGTTTGACATGGTTGCCTTTGGATTTTAAGTACTAAGATTTGGTATCTTGCTCCGTGCAGAAAACAAAAGACCAATGGCTTCAAACTGCACTAACTGCAACTGTAGCTCCCGCTTCGTCCCGTCCGGAGGAATGACTTACGGGCCCCAAGCGCCCTCCATCCTATGCCGATGGAACAGGTGACTCAGGCCACCACTGGATTGTTCTTCGGGACCATTCTCCCGCCAACGAGCTTCAACGCTCATGTACTATCGCAAGAAGCTCCCAAGAAGTCGGTCTTTGATCGGCTTGCAACTACTGCGGCCCCTCTCAACGGGTCGTCCAAGTCCACCGCCTCAGTTTTCAACAGCTTGGGCCGAAGCTCCAATGGGCCTGTGAAGAAGCCCGCGATACCGGAAGAAGTTATCTCGAAGAGGATAGCCATTCTTGCTCTTGAAGCCGCCAAAGCGCCTTCCCATGCTAAAGAGTCGGTCTTTGCAAGACTGACTGTTTCGGCTCCTGCTCCAAACGAAGTCACCAAGGCTGCTTCCCCTGTTTAAAAGTGGGCCTTCGCAAGACTGACAATCCTTTCTCAACGGACGTCAGTCTGCGACAGGCTAGCGCCAATAACAGTCTCCCCTTAAAGTAATGGGTAAGAGGAAGCTCATCCAACAGCGGAGGTGATCCCGGTCGCACGACATGCTCGACGTCGCCACTGGCTCCGAGTGAGGAAAGCTGGGGGTAGTTCACCCTCTGGACTGACTCCGCCAGCTCCAACGGTGGAAATTGATGCTGCTGTTCCAACTGGGAACAACTTTGAACTACTTAACAGGGTGCGCAGGAATTCGCCAACCGCCGTGCTGAAAAAGTCTCCTCCATCTATGGAGAACGTTACAAAGGTGAAGCTGGAGCAGCCCCCTCAGCGGCTGTCCTCTAAAATTTACAAGGTTTGACGCTAAGTCCAAGACTCGGTTATCGATCAAGATTATTCCCGCTGACCGAAGGAGATAAAGGTTCGGAAAGAGAAGGATCACCCTGTTAAGCCATAGAAGGTGTCATTTGTTTGGGTGCCCGCTGCAACGGCCCCTTCAACTTCACCAGTGCAAAAATAGAGAAGGCCGGAGAAAATCCCTGTGTCTGCGACGAATCTCAAGGACACTGAATCTAAACGCCCCAAGTCTGGGGGCATGGTGGTGCACACTGTCTATATGACATCCGGGAAAGAGGATAGCTGTATCTCTACGGGTCATCGACCACTCACCAGATCTGTAACAAGGGCTCAAAAGCAACAACAGAAGCTCCAGGAGATGCTAACACAGATGACCGCACTCACTGGGCCAAAAGCAAGCCCGGATATATCATCGGAGCAGCGTCGTGAACAGGAAACAGATGCTGAATTCCTTCGAGGAATGCTTGAGAAAAAGGACAAAGAGGCTGTGGAACAAGCGGCCAACATAAAACAAATGGCCCTTCTATTCCAAGATATGGTGGGCATGATGATCCAGCCGGATCCTCCAGCGGAAGATCCTCCGATTATCCTCGAAGATGACCGAGGAGAGACGTCAAACCCTTTTCCGGCTTGTTCAGCAGCCAAAGAGGAGACCATCTCAAAAGCAGCCTTGGATGATTACATCGCTTAGCAGATACGATTTCATCAGGCGAGTGAAGCGGCTGGGCAAATTGTTAAGATTGGACGACCCTATCCAGATTGGTACGACCAAATAAAGTACCCGCCGGGATACACGATCCCCAAATTCCACGTATATAAGGGGACGGGGAATCCACACCAGCACGTTGCTCAATTCAGGGCTTTGTGTGGCAACACCGGAGGGGATGAAAAACTATTGCTTCGCCAGTTTGTTGGAAGTTTGTCGGAGACAACGTTTGAATGGTACTCCGAGCTCCCGAACGACTCCGTTAAGACATTTGCAGAAATGGAGTACTGTTCATGCAGAGGTTCGCAAGCGCTAGCGAGCGCACCCCGATCACCGCATGAATTAACGCCAGAGTGAAGCCAGACGAAACATAGGCGCAATACGCCATTCGATGGCGGAATCTATGGTCGATGTGCGAACAACGCATCGAAGAAGTTCCTGCGGTAGGCATGTTCGTAGGGACCCTCAACCCTCAGGCGACCATTTCACAATTCATGATGTTCTTCAAGCCAACTACTTTCCAGGCCTTGATTGAAAAACTAGCCCAAATGGATCAGATGGGTTATAGACCCTCTTCTTCGAAGTTGGAGCTTCGAAACGAAAGGGGTAAAGGGAAAGCTATCTTCGTCGCTAACGCTCAACAACAACCGAGTGGCCCGAGACCGGTTGTTCGCCAAAGCAACAAGCGGCAATCCCTCGATGAGAAGTTGAGACGTCCTTACTCGTTTTCCCGGGATAAAACAAGGAAACTGTTTGAACTGGCAGTGCGCAATGGGCTCATCACCCTGCCAGATTCCAGACATCCGTCGCAACCTAGTGACGTCAACCATCCTAACTATTGTCCCTACCACCGAATATTAGGAGACCCACTCGAAAATTGCTACGTATTAAAAAACTGGGTTAAAGACCAATACCAGCAAGACAAATTCGCGTTGTCTGAAAATTAGAAGGTGAACCCGCCACAACTACACGCTCCGAAAAAGATGGACATGCCGGGGGCATCGTGCTCATTCATAGAAGAAGCTCCATGAAAGGTCGTTCTTTCAGCCAAGATGAAAAGAATGCTGCAGGACCTTCATACATGCTCGGCAATCAGGTGGAAAAGCCCGCTAGAGCCTGAGATTATTGAGGGAGTGCTAAAACCGCGCCCGACGCCGAGAATTGGTAGCGATGGTCAAAACACTCAGGCCCAGCCGTCAAAGTCTTCAAAGAAGAAGAAGAAGCCCGTGAAGCCTGATGACAAGCGCACGGACTTGGAAAAGCATATTGATGCGCTGGAAGAATACAACCAGAACACGTGAACCCCAGTCACGCTTCAAGAGTTTCTCAATCACATCCTTGAAAGTGAAAATAACAACAATGATGATGGAGACGACTTGTCAGAGGAACCCGAAGGTTATGTGGCAAGTTGCCACATGATCTCTTATTCGTCGCTAGGCAACAAAGAAGCTCACTCAGCGCTAGAAGATAATATAGAGGAGCTGGGGGTAGTAGCAGTGCCGAAATCCTTGGATTATGTGACAATGTCTATCAAGGAGGAACCTACTTGTTCATAGAGCATCTGGCGAAACTCCGCCTCAAAGCTACTACGGACTGAAACGTCCCTAAACTAACGATGGACCGCAATGTCCTAAAACTTGCAACTGACCGAAATGTCCCTAAACTAACAATGGACCGAAACGCCCCTAAACTAACGATGGACCGCAATGTCCTAAAACTAACAATGGACCGAAACGTCCCTAAACTAATGATGGACCGCAATGTCCTAAAACTTGCAACTGATCGAGACGTCTATATACTACTACGGACCGCAGCATCTCAAGGCTGACAAAAAAAACGGTATGTCCACAAGCAAAATGGGCACGGATGAAAAACCCGAAAGGGCGCCGTGAGTAAAAACAGCAGGACTACCGGCGATGTTTTTGAAAACCCGAAAGGGTGCAGACTCGTAAAGAAAAGAAAAAAACGGTTTGTCCACAAGCAAAATGGGCACGGATGAAAACATTAAAGGGCTCTGTGAGTAAAAACAGCAGGACTATCGGCGAGTTTGTGAAAACCCGAAAGGGCGCAATCTCGTTAAAAGACACTTGCAAGGTCCTCTCGACCTGTAAGGAGAAAATACCTGCGTCAGATCCTTACGACTCACAAGGGAGCAACACACTTAGGAATCCCCATGATTCCTAAGGAGAAAACACACTTACGAGATTCTCATGACTCGTAAGGAGAATTCCACTGCGAGACCCTCACGGCTCATAGGATTCAAAAACCTTAAGCTATAGGGATCCGAACCTGTTCTTAAGCCGTCATGCACCCTGATTCTGCCCTATAAGCGGTTCAATATTGACTCTTGTATACAATCCACGGGCACGAATAAACATTTCCCTAACAGAGTCCCAACAGCGACTAGGGATATGCTTACATGGTGAACGGCCTTTGTAAGTCCTCTCGACTTATAAGAAGAAAACACTCTTGCAGGATCCTAACCCTGTTTGCTAAGCCACCTTTGTTCGAGATCGACTGAGGCAAATGATGATTTGCTCCTGGCAATGTCCCAGTGGTAGCGATGCTGATGCCTAAATCGGTATCAAATTCCAAGCCCTTTCACGGCAAATGATGATTCGGTCCTGGCAATATTCCAGTCGCAGCGATGCTGATGCTAAGACTGGAACCGGATTCCAAGTTCCATACTCGTGATAAAAATCAGCGAGCCAAAAATGCATATGAAATAGCCAAAATGATGGGGAAACTTGCAACAAAATCAGCAAGTAAAATATATGCATACAAAATAGCCGAAATGGTTGGGCAACTCGCAATAAAAAGCAGCGAGTAAAAAGAAAAATAGCCGAAATGATTGGGCACCGGGAAAAATAGCCGAAATGATTGGGCAATCACGACTTTCGCGATATAAAAAGCTGAAATGATAGAGCATGGCGGAAAGAAATAAAAAAATGAAGCGAAACTTCTTGCCCTACAGGTGAGATCACATCGATCCCTGTATACAATCCAGGGGCACAAACAAAGAGGGAACCATATCATCCCACCAGGCTCCATCAGAAAGAGAGCCAAGTCTCGAGGGCCGCATCTATAGCCTGGAGACCCACAACAGCGTTCCTCTTCAGTCCAGTAGGATTCGGACGCGACAATCAATCTCGGAGCCACGACAGAGTCCCTAGTTCCAAGTCTCGACGGCCGCATCTACAGCCTGTAGACCCACGACAGCGTTCCTCCTTATTTCAGCAGGATTCGGACACGACAATCAAGCGGAGCCATGGCAAAGTCCCTAGTTCCAAGACTCTACGGTCCACAGACAACTTAGAGTCAACCAATGACCTCCCCGCCGGATCAACGCTCCGTCTCGGAAACAAGTCAACCAACCCCGAAAAATAAGTGTCCATGGCAAAAACCTCGATTCAGGGAAATCAACGTCCTTGACGAGAGCATCTAGATTCGCGTCGACCCGTAAGAAAATCGGTGTCTTTGCAGGAATACCTCGATTCGTCTCAACCCCCAGGGAAATCAGTGTCCTTGGCAAAAACCTTGATTCAGGGAAATCAGCGTCCTTGACGAGAGAATCTCAATTCGCGTCGACCCGCAAGGAAATCAGTGTCTTTGAAGGAATACCTCGATTCTTCTCAACTGCGAGGAAATTAGTGTCCTTGGCAAAACCTCGATCCAGGGAAATCAGCGTCCTTAACGAGAGCATCTCGATTCGCGTCGACCCGCGAGGAAATTAGTATCTTTGCAGGAATACCTCGATTCGTCTCAACCCCGGGGAAATCAGTGTCCTTGGCAAAACCGCGATTCAGGGAAATCAGCGTCCTTAGCGAGAGTATCTCGATTCGCGTCGACCCGCAAGGAAATCAGCGTCTTTGCAGGAATATCTCGATTCGTCTCAACTCCGAAGAAATCAGTGTCCTTGGCAAAACCTCGATCCAGGGAAAACAACGTCCTTGACGAGAGCATCTTGATTCGCGTCGACCCGCAAGGAAATCAGTGTCTTTGCAGGAATACCACGATTCGTCTCAATTCCGAAGAAATCAAAGCCCTTAGCAAAACCTCGATTCAGGGAAATCAGCGTCCTTGGTGAGAGCATCTCGATTCGCGTCGACCCACAAGAAAATCAGTGTTATTACAGGAATCTCTCGATTCTTCTCAACTCCGAGGAAATCAGTGTCCTTGGCAAAAACCCCGATTCAAGGAAATCAGCGTCCTTGACGAGAGCATCTCGATTCGCGTCGACCCGCAAGGAAATCAGTGTATTTGGAGGAATACCTCGATTCGTCTCAACCCCCAGGGAAATCAGTGTCCTTGGCAAATACCTTGATTCAAGGAAATCAGCATCCTTGACGAGAGCATCTCGATTCGCGTCAACCCGCGGAGAAATTAGTGTCTTTGCAGGAATATGTGACACCAACAACGGAGCCACGGCAAAGTCCCTAGTTCCAAGTCCCGACGGTTCACCAACAACCTAGAGACCACCTCGACGTTCGTCTCGATACAGCAGATGCGATATCACTCCAGCGTTCTTCCTCCAACAGGATGCAGATGCGACACCAACAATGGAGCCATAGCAAAGTCCCTAGTTCCAAGCCTCGACGGTTCACCAACAACCTAGAGACAACCGCGACATTCGTCTCGATACAGCAGACGCAATTCCAGCAAACGAAGCGAAGGCAATATTCCTAGCTTCAGGGTCTTGACGACAACTCATATAAAACCTGAAAGACTATCGGAGATCATCCCACACCAGCGCGGAGTGGTCATGACTCATCAGGGCTCCCAAACCGAGCCTAACCTCAAGTAAAAAGCGACATGGAATATCCCTAACGCTTGCCCTTTCGATGGTAATATTACCTGGAAGATTGCTTGAAGACGTCTTGTCCAGCCCCCGAAAGGATCAGAGACACGACAGTCGCGGGGATAATCGAACAGCAATATTATGCATCGAGGAATGCACCAGCCAACGCGACGGTGCGACGGGTAGAAAACCCTAGCACCACAGACCCTAACGGACTTCTATTAGCAGGAGTTAACTGTGACGTTAGGAAACCCTTGCGAGAACTTCTCGATTCGTCTCGACCCGTGAGGAAATTAGTGTCCTTGCAAGAACTTCTCGACTCGTAGGGAAAAGCCTTAGGCAATGGGGATAAAGACCTGTTTCCTAAGCACTGGGGCCCTGCAAGTCGGTCCAAGATGGACTATTGCATACTATTCACGGGCCACACTCTCCAAAGTCGAATCTTGACAAGGCGGGAAACAACCACTTACGAGTCCTCTCGTCTTGTAAGCGGGAAAAATTCTCTTGTGAGATCCATACGACTCTCAAGAGAAAACACACACTTAGGAGTCCTCACGACTCCTAGGGAGAAAATACACCTACGAGATCCTCTCGACTCATAAGGAGAAAAGTCTTTATGAGACCCTCACGGCTCATAAAGTTGAAAAGTCTTAGGCGGCAGATCTGAAGCTGTTTCCTAAGCCATCGCTGCTCTACAAGAAAGTCAAGATGGACCATTTGCGGGCCACATTTGCCAAAGCCATATTCGCCAATGAAATAAAGAAGTTACTTACGGGTCCTCACGATTCGTAAGGGAAAATACCCGAGTGAGATCCTTACGACTCACGGAGGTGATGAACACTTAGAAATCCTCACGATTTCTAGGGAGAATTTACACCTACGGGATCCTTTCGACTCATAGGGAAAAAATCCTTCTTGAAACCCTTACGGCTCATGAAGATGGAAAAAGTCTTAGGTTACAAAGACCCTAAACTTGTCTCTTAAGCCATCAATTCTATTGCCATGTGTAACTCTGCACTACTTCACCCACGTACATGCTTACGTGGGCAAAGTAGTGGGGGGCATTTGTTCCCACCAAAATTTTCGGCCAAGAGCTACTTGTTCCCTTGCAAAAAAGGAGAAGAATCCTCAAAAAACAGGCATCACTTGCTCACACGTGAGCAGGCTTCACGTGCAGACACGTGACCATTTACAGGCAAAGCTTGTAGACACAGAACAAAATAAACAAATTGGAAATGCTATGTTAGTGGGAAGCGTGCCTACACATGACCAGGTCTCACGTGAAGACACGCGACCATTTACAGGCAAAGTCTGTAGACACTGAATTAAATTCTAAATGAAATGCTTAATCAAGTGGGGTCACGTGCCAACACGTGATAAACTCTTAAACCCTCTGAACAATAGAATTAAATTCTAATAAAAGGGGAAAAAAACCTAATCGGAAAAATATTTCTCTAGAACTTTCCAAACAAAAAAAGAATTGCACTCTGTAAAGTGGAGCACCGTTGGATTAAAAATCCAATGGTGATTAAAAATCACCAATTTATAGAAAGATTCTATACAAGGAAATATTTTCCTAAAATCTTCCAGGAACAACAAATAAAATATCTTTTGGATTAAAAATCCAATGGTGAATAAAATTCACCGAATGATCTAAAAGATCATGTTGGTTACAAAATCAATCAAAATCTTTCAATGAAAGATTGACAAAACAAACCGATTATTTTCTTTCTCCTATAAATAGGAGCCAAGAAGAGAAGAGAAGAGGAGAGATACAACAACGGAGAGAGAATACAAAAAAGAAAAGAGAATTTAATTCTCTAGAGAGAAAAGAAGGTCTCTTCAGAAAAGAAAGAAATCCTAGGTAAGAGAGGGAAAGAGATCATTCTATAAGCACCCACAAAATAAAAAGAGAATTTAATTCTCAAACTAAGAGTTTAACTCTTCTGAATAAGAACTTAGTTCTTCATTTGGTTGAAGGTCTGCAGAAGCAGATCTCCCCACAAGTTGAGAATTTAATTCTCATCGGGGAAATTCTGCCATGCAGATCTAAAACCTAAGAGAAGACCTAAGTTCAGAGAATTATATTCTCCCACAAAATACATAGGAATTTAATTCCTCCAATAAAACTAGGGTTTAACTCTATAAAAGAATTTAATTCTTCCAAATGCGTAGGAATTTAATTTCTCCAATAAAATTAGGGTTTAACCCTATAAAATAATTTAATTCTTAAACAAGAGACCTAGACTTTTCATGCACGTAAAAAGATCAAGTACCCAACATGATCACGTGGCAACACATGACTCTCCCCCTCAATGATCAAAAGAGAATGAATAAGATTATGTCACGTGCTCCCACGTGACCCTTGAACAAACTTCTCAAAATAAAGGCAGAACAGACTTTGGGTGCCCTCACGTGTCCCCACGTGACCCTTAACAAACACTTTAATATCCAAATCAAGGATACCCATCACGTGTCCACACGTGATGGTCATAAAGGCAAAGTGTTTAACACTTACTTGCATATTCTGAGAATAAAATAAAGGAAGTTTAGGCCCAACACTCAGGCGCCTCACGTGACCCCACGTGAGCGCTTCTTTTTTTAGTGTTTAACACTATTTTGTGCGCTGCATCCTTAGTGTATAACACTATTTTAAGCGCATCATGTGGGAGCACATGATAGATGAGTCTACTTTAGTGTTTAATACTATATTCGAGGCAATCTTAGCCCAAATTAGCTAAGTCTTCCAGAGGCAGGACCCTCCCTTTTGACCGAACCTCAAATACACTCTTGTCTTCCGAAATTGGTCATCTCATATGACATTCAAAGCAAAACCCAGAGCCTTTCAATCAACTTTGGTTCAAGGGTACATCTCTTCACACCTCTGATACATGTCGTTGTAATTCTTCAACGTCTTCAGAGAGGTGGTAGGTCCTAATGACCAATAACTATCTGGTGCATTTCCAAACCCATGTTTGTATCTGAACTTGGACCGCAATGTCCCTAAACTAAACAACAGAGCCCAAATTCTCTTTTGTTGGATCTAAATGATCCTGTTAAGTAGATCTTAGTATAAAATTAGACTAACGTATCCTTAACAAACATTTAAGTTGATCTTAATCCCAAACGAGATTAACGATCCTTAAATCAATCCAACTACAGATTACCCCAACCAATATTGGTTCAAGGGTACATCTCTTTACTCCTTTGATATTTGTCGTTGTAATCCTTCAACGTCTTCAGAGAGGTGACGGGTCCCGAAAACCAGACATTCTATGGACTACGGGGTCCTTAAACTCATGGACTATGATGTCCTTAACCTTGGACTGTGGGGTCCTTAAACCCATGGACTATGATGTCCTTAACCTTGGATTGTGGGGTCCTTAAACGCATGGACTATGATGTCCTTAATCTTGGACTGTGGGGTCCTTCAACCCATGGACTATGATGTCCTTAACCTTGGACCGTAATGTCCTTAAACTAATGGACCGCAATGTCTCTAAACTAAACAGTATAGCCCAAACGCTCTTTTTTTGGATCTAAATGATCCTGTTAAGTTGATCTTAGTCTAAAATTAGACTAACGTATCCTTAACAAATGGTTAAGTTGATCTTAGTCAAAAATTAGACTAACGTATCCTTAACAAACGTTTAAGTTGATCTTAGTCTCAAATAAGAGTAACGATTCTTAAACCCAACCCAAACCCGAATCTAAGAGGATACGGATTTGGACTAATCCACGCCCTATGGGAAACAACATAAATTAGTCTCCGTATACAATCTACGGGCAACCAAAAACAAAAAAAACACACATGACATGAAGTGACCATCTGGAGAAGGAGAAACTGGTTACCGCGATACGGTAGCGTAATTAACTGCAGGGGCTTGCGCTTGCAGGGAAGAGCGTCCCCATAATCAAAACCCCCTCAAATGAGGTAGAATCTGATGAAGTTTGCTACAACTGCCGCATCCGTCTAAACCTTCGATACATGGTGTCATAAATCAACTTGCCATCTTCGGAGAGGTGGACGGATAACACCAATTAGCATCTGCCTTTGAAATTCAGGCCGGACGTCCCAACGTCCCGGTCGCGTCTTTTCGGCGGAGAACAGTTATACTGACGTAATTGTTTGTACCTTGGTACAGAATATATCGGTGTATATGAGAGGAGTCCAACTCGCTCCGTGGACTAAGGCATATAGAGTACAGGGCCCCGTCAAAACCCACGGGACAACGACAACGGATATTGAGGTTAGGTGTATTACAGTGACCATCTCATTCCACTTTTAATACATTTCGTACCAATCTATCCCGTAAAAACCCCGTATATGTATATTGTATTGATTGTTATGATTTGTTGTATAAAACTTGCCGAAACCATGATATAAGTTGTTCATGTAAACGGTTCAAGATATAAACGGTTAGTCATATAGTCAAGTCAAGATATATCCATGGTTCGGTCAATTCAAGTCATGTTGATTTTGTTCTGGTATAGTTCTGGTATTCATGTTCAAGTTCAAGTATAGATTGGATTCATGTTGTATTTGAGTTAAGATTGGATTTTGTTCATGTTTAGATTATATTCAGATTGGACCGAGACTCAGATTGAGTCAGACACTTAAACAGAATTGGATTTCTGAATTAAGTTTTGGATTTATCGGTAATTGCTGCACATGGACGGTAGGATTTGTGACTTTTTCCAAGCCAATTACCATTGATAACCCCGTTTTAGTTTTCTATCTTAAATAGGCAAGCACCCACTTTCTCTGGCTACTTAAGGCTCAAGAGAATTGATCCCGCTTAAACCTATATTTACTAGGGTCCTTATTGTAATTTAATATAACTTGTGGGGGTTTTATGAAAAATATTTTACATATACTTCCAAAATAATCCTCAAGCATTTATTTATATTCTTTAGGGTTTTCATGGATGTAATTTTTTTTTAAAGTGAGGTATTCTAGTGAATAAGTATCTAGCTTGAGTAATACATGGTATTTTAGTGTAAAGTTGACTTGTATGGATTCTTGATGGTATTTTCATGAAACTTGTAATTCTTTTCTTTTTTTTATAGAAAAAAACATGGAATTTATTATATTTAAAATAGATGGTTTGATAATATTTATATATAATTATTAAAAATAAAATTTATTTATTAAATAGAAAATCACGTTTTTCTTAAAAATTGCATTAAAAATTCCATGGAGATCGTATGCTCCGTGAGGAGGTCTGCTTCTCGCCCTCACACAGTGGTTTCTCCACAAAGGATATAGATATAATATCAGATATTCTAGTTAGTAGATCTATGGTTTTAGATCTAGATTTGGGTAGTTTCCCAATCTGGGTACTTAGACAGCATTCTAAAGGTGCTTTAGAATGGACGACTCCTGGCACGGTAGTGTACCTGCAGGTGATGGAGTCACCCTCTCTAAAGGTGTCTTACAGACTAAAGGGGAGAGGGATGTGCATGATTGGCAGATCACTTGCTTAGGCAATTGAGTCAATCATGAGATGTCAAGTACCACATCAGATATTGTTTTTACAGTAGATGCAATAAGTTGATATTAATCCAATCCTGGAGAAACGAACGGAAGCAGTTATAGAACATAAGTGGATGTTCTAGGGATATG
Source organism: Agapanthus africanus (assembly GCA_030015575.1). Classification (NCBI taxonomy): domain Eukaryota; kingdom Viridiplantae; phylum Streptophyta; class Magnoliopsida; order Asparagales; family Amaryllidaceae; genus Agapanthus; species Agapanthus africanus. The sequence continues at coordinate 635,391,508 of JASDDO010000014.1, read as the reverse complement.
ATAACGACAGCTGATTTAATGATTTTCGTGGTGTGTTTATCGAATCAAATAGTAAAGAAATCACAACCAAAAATATTTGACCGCAATCAAACAACGGTGTCAGTTGAAGTTAATGAATGAGTGCGGATCGTCCTCAGGGATCTCGAGATTCGTTTGTACTTTTATTTGTTTGAAATGAAATGTTAAGCAAAAATAAGAGAAAACACGATTCAATTGATTGATTTGTATTCGTGTGTCACTAATCTTTTCTAAAGAATCAAGAACTATAAACAACAAGAATCGGTTTCAATGGAATTTTCCAAACGACAATCAAGACTGATAAAGAGGCTCGTAGGACTCGATAGGATCTTTAGATGTGTTGTAGTCTACAATATTTCATATTCTTGTCCTTCGAAGAATTGATGCTAGATCAATGGTTATCGACGAGAATTAGGGTTTTCTTGATGAAATTAAAGTTTCATCTCTTAACCCTTGCTCTTTCGAGGATACCATTTATATTCTAGCCTCTAGCAATTTCAAGAATCGATCGGATCACCCCAATCTCGAGCGATGTTGATCAAGAAAGCATCGAATCGAATTGGGTTGTCGATTCTTGAACTTGTTAGGGTTTACAATCTCGTGGGATTCAAGAATTGATTACAAATTTGCTACATCATCATACTAAAGATCTTCTCGACTCCTTAACGAGCGGAGTTTTACTCGCGCATCACCACATGGACAATATTCAAGAACAGTAAAGATAACATGATGCGGAATTTTAAAGAAAACAAGAATGGAGAAAATATCACCTTTTATTTAATCAACAATTGTCAATACATTCTTTCAAGATCTACAAGAAGAAAGAAAAATCGATCGTTGACTCGGCTTCGCTCGACTCCGTGGATCGTGGATCTACTTTTGATCTCTTGCCCGATGGAAGATCGGCTCGGCTCATAAAAGGGTTGAAGGAATCTTGCTTGGCTTGCACTCAAGATCTTGAATTGTGGATGGATTTAGGGTTAGGGTTTCCTACAAGATTTCTCACTAATCTTGAGGAAGAAGAAGATGGAGAAAGAGAGAATGGCTAAGATCTAAGATGTTGAATCTTTTTCTCTCTAGGGTTTCATATATTGTATATTTTCCAAGATGAGAAATGAGAGAGCCTAGGGTCCTATTTATAGAACTAGGTTTAGGTTTGAATTAGACTTTCCCTCCCAAAGTTTGTTGACAAGTTTGTTGGGGTTTAGCTTAGGGTTTAAGTAAGGGTTTAGGAAAGTTCTAGAAGTTCTAGGCTAGTTTAGGAGCTTGATGATCTGGTGGAAGTGTCTGGACTCTTCTGGATTTTTGTATGCATTTTTGAGCTGCAGGTACTAACACAGGAGTTGTGGTGAAGTTTGAGGAGCTCAGTCCCTGAAACCGCCGCGCATCCGCCGCGTGAGGTGCCTTTAGGCCGCACTTCCGCCGCGCCTTGGTGACCTCAGGATCAGTGTCTTCTGCAGTTGCTTTGTACTTCTATTTGGGTTATTCTTTGATGTTCAGAATTGCAATTGACCTTCTGTGTTGATACCAGATTTGCTTTCAATGAGTTTACGAGCAATTGTAATGGTCGAGCAATGAATTGATCGAGCAAGTATCTCTTTTCCTGCATAGACTTCAAAATAGGGGTTGCAAGATATAGAAAATATGCTATGTAATGCAATGCAGTTAATTTCCCTAGAATTTCCGGTTTTAAGGTCGAATACATGTAATTTGATATTTTGCGACCGATTAGCTAATATGTGAATTATGAATACCGTACTCTCCTATATGTATGCAGATGACAAGGAAATTGCCGGTTAAAATATGCAGTATTTTCGACTGATCAAATACCCCCAAACTTAATTTCGATCGTCTCGAGAGAATGTTTTATTAAAAAGAGAAGGAGAAAACAAAGAAAGAGAAAAAACTAACTAGCACACTTTCGTAGGCAACACGATTGCACTGAGCACGTGCAACAAGCCTTTAAACCTCTAGGTGTCCCTAGTAGGAGGAGTGTTGTCTCCTGAGAGTTTTCAGCGGATTGCACCCACAAAATCCAATAATAAAAGCAAGATCATGAATATTACATTTAAAGACAAGAATTGTAAAAGAAAGACTTTGAAGATTAGGGTTTCCAACTAAGCTAGCTTTTCGGTTGTCATGAGCCCTATCTTAATGGTCATGAAAAGATGTCAGAAATCACGTCCTCCCTCAATAAAACATCGTCTTATTCTTCATTCCTATCTTTATTCCAAACATCGATCATATCACCCTGCGTGTGTGTAAAGACATCCCTACACCCGGAGAATTCAATTCAAGCTATCATACTCTTGCCCATCAGCCTCAGTACTTCTTGATAAACGAGATTGCTTACACACTTTTATGCGACCGTTAATACTTCTTGAGGTACTAACCGACCGATTACTAATGTGCTTGCTAACTTGGTGTATTTTCCTAGTCTTGCACCACCTCAGGCATAGCAGTGACTCCCAGACCAGTTGACCTTGGGGCACTAGGTGAAGAAGCACCCTTTTGCTATATATTTTTCTTGCCCTTGGTGATAACAAAACCAGTGTCCATTTTTCTCACCACTTTAAAACACTCTTTTCTTCTTTTTTTCATACTTTTGGCTTTAAGACAAGAGCATTTCAAGGTATCCTCTACTATCCCAGGCTTTAAGATGTGTGTAAGTGCGAATAGTAGGGTAGCAACGTTCAAAATATTTGGCTTCCAGAATAGAAACTATTTTTCAGACTTATTTTTATCCTCAGATTAGTGACGTCCTTCATCTTACTAACCCTTGGGACAACGGCTCATAACTACTTATTACTAGTTCGTATAAGAAAACTTCTAATTTTCTTAGTTTTCTAAAATTTTTCCAATCTCATGGATGTAATTGTTCACTGTCTAAACTTTCATTATCTTATTTATATACAAAAAGTGTAAATATTAAAATTATTTTTATATTTGAAAATTTTTAAATTTTTATGGGTTTTTGAAAATTTTTCAATTTTTATAGATTTTTAAAAGAAATGTTTTGTGCTTATGCAGATGATATGCAAATGATGCGAAAATAAGCACAAACCTCCCCCAAACTTGTTTTCAACAGTGTCCTCACTGTTGCCGACAGTTATACCTACAAAAATCTGTAAATCTGGGGAGAATTATTAGTGGGGGCAAATATATAAGTGAAGAACTTCCCCCAAACTTGTTTTATTTACTCACCTTCACTCAAAATATGATACAATGATATACTGGACATGAAAGTGAGACGGAGGAATTTTAATCAAGATAAACTGGCTCTTGTAAGAACAAGAGCTCCTCCGTAGGGTCAGTGGAAAAATACGGCTTTAATCTATGTCCATTTACTTTGAAAACAGTGCCGTTTTTAACATTTTCAACATCTACTGCCCCGTGCGGGTATACAGACCGCACAACAAAAGGTCCCTTCCAACGAGATCGGAGCTTACCCGCATGAAGGTGTAATCGTGAATCATAAAGAAGGACTTGTTGACCAGGTAAAAATGTTTTCCTTACAATGTTTTTATCGTGAAAAACCTTAGTCCTATTCTTTGTGATTACAGCATTATCATAAGCTTCATCGCGGAGTTCGCTTAGCTCGTTTAGTTGCAGCTTCCGAAAGTTGCAGGCAAGGTTTAGATCAAAATTAATTTCCTTTATAGCCCACAATGCTTTATGTTCTATCTCAACAGGTAGATGACATGCTTTTCCAAAAACTATCCTATATGGAGACATTCCTAGGTCGGTCTTATATGCAGTCCTGAATGCCCAAAGAGCATCCGTCAATTTGGTCGACCAGTCTTTTCTATTTTTAGCAACAGTTTTCTCCAGGATAAGTTTGATTTGTCTGTTTGAGATCTCAGCCTGCCCGCTTGTTTGGGGGTGATAGGGTGTAGAAAGACGGTGGTTGATTGAATATTTCCGCATCAGAGTCTCGAAAGATCTGTTGCAGAAGTGTGTCCCATTATCGCTAATAATAGCGCGTGGGTGTCCAAATCGCGAGAAGATATTCTCTTTCAAGAACTTAATGACAACTTTCTTGTCATTAGTGCGACTTGGAATGGCTTCTACCCACTTGGAGACATAATCAACCGCCAACAATATGTACAGATTCCCAAAGGAGTTGGGAAAAGGACCCATAAAATCTATGCCCCAAACATCAAACATTTCAACAACCAGAATGGGTTGCTGAGGCATTTCATTCCTTTGGGATATTCTACCCGTATTACTGACATTGTGTACAGGTTTTGCAATGTTCAAATGCGTCCTTGAATAAGGTCGGCCAATAAAATCCAGATTGCAAAACCTTTTCCGCTGTTTTTCTTGGACCAAAGTGACCCCCACAGGCCTGATTATGACAAAATGAAAGAATACTCTTGAACTCTTCATTCGGGACACACCGGCGAATGATCTGATCAGGACAATATTTAAACAAATAAGGCTCGTCCCAGTAATAGTGTTTTACTTGGGAAAGAAAGCGGTATTTTTCCTGTTTAGACCAATCGCTCGGTATCAATCCCGTGGCATGATAGTTCACAATATCCCTGAACCATGGTTCAGAGGATACGCTCAAGAGTTGTTCGTCAGGGAATGAGTCATTGATCGGCAGGGTCACAGGGGAAGAAACGATGCGTGAAAGGTGGTCAGCTACTACGTTTTCACATCCTTTCTTATCTTTGATAACAAGATCGAATTCTTGTAAAAGAAGGATCCAACGTATTAGTCGACCTTTGGCATCTTTCTTCGCCAACAGATGTTTCAAAGCGGAGTGGTCAGTATATACAACAATAGGTGAGCCGATTAAGTAAGGCCTGAATTTCTCCAATGCGAATACAACCGCTAATAGTTCTTTCTCTGTGGTTGTATAATTGATTTGCGCATCATTCAGGGTCTTACTAGCATAGTAAATAACGTGTGGCATCTTTTCAATGTGCTGTCCAAGGACAGCACCTACTGCAAAATCAGATGCGTCACACATCATCTCAAAGGGGTAGTCCCAATTTGGTGATGATAAAACGGGGGCTGAAGTGAGTGAGTGTTTAAGTGAGTCGAAAGCTGTCTCGCAATCCGAGTCAAAGTGGAAGGTCGTATCCTTGGCCAGGAGTAGTGTTAAAGGTCTAGCAATTTTGCTAAAGTCCTTTATGAATCTCCTATAAAAGCCAGCATGGCCAAGGAAAGAGCGAATATCTTTGACGCTTTTGGGATGAGGGAGGTTTTGAATGACATCTACTTTAGCTCTGTCAACCTCAATGCCCTTCTGTGAAATGATATGTCCAAGGACTATTCCTTCTTGGACCATAAAGTGGCATTTTTCCCAGTTTAAAGTCAAGTTCTTCTCTTTGCATCGAGTAAGAACAGCGTCCAGATTCGCTAGGCATTCAGAAAAAGAGTCTCCAAAAATCGAAAAGTCGTCCATAAAGATCTCCAGGAAATTCTCTACCATATCAGAGAATATCCCCATCATACACCGCTGAAAGGTAGCGGGAGCATTGCATAGCCCGAAAGGCATGCGACTGTAAGCAAAGGTACCAAAAGGACAAGTAAAAGTGGTTTTATCTTGATCCTTTTTGGCGATGGGGACCTGATTATAGCCTGAGTAACCGTCCATGAAACAATAGTATTGTCGTCCCGCTAAGCGTTCCAGCATTTGATCAATAAATGGTAAAGGAAAATGATCTTTCCTTGTAGCAGCGTTGAGTTTTCTATAATCGATGCATACACGCCACCCAGTTTGGGTGCGTGTCTGGATCAACTCATTCGCTTCATTTGTGATAACTGTGATGCCGGATTTCTTAGGAACGACGTGTATAGGACTTACCCGCTGGCTATCGGAGATCGGGTATATAATACCACTATCTAAGCATTTGACGATCTCTTTCATGACAGCTTCCTTCATGACGGGATTTAACCGTCTCTGTGGTTCTCGGGTCGGTCTGGCATCATCCATCACATGTATATGATGTTCAACAATCTAGGGACTGATCCCTTTGATGTCCGCCATGCTCCAACCAAACGCCTCTTTATTAGATCTTAATACCGATAAAAGTGCATTCTCTTGCTCTGATGCAAGAGAAGTGGAAATTATAACCGGTAAAGTCTCGTTCTCACCAAGATATGCATATTTTAGGTGAGAAGGTAAGACCTTGAGATCTAATTCAGGCGGAGAAATGATCGAAGGGAGGATCATAGAATGATTTTTGGATTTACAAAGAAGCTCAGAGCCTGTGAAAGATACAGACTCGGGTGGAGAAAAGTCAGAAGTGCAGGACTCAAGTGTAAGTGTAGTGTCCTCACTAAGTGTAAGATCAAGCAGAGATGTGCTAATGTCATCGAGATCATTAAAGCAAAGTTCCTCGGCTCCACAACTATCGGGAGCGATCTCATGGACAGAACACACATCTAAAATATGAGCACTAGGTTCTGATGGCTGACTCCCAACTCTGTAGATATTTAGTTCAATGGTCATATTTCCAAATGATAAATTCATTGAACCATTTCTACAGTTTATAACAGCGTTGGAAGTGGCAAGGAAAGGACGACCTAAAATCACCGGAATTTGGCCCCGGGGGTTTGCTACAGGATGTGTGTCGAGCACAATGAAGTCTACAGGGAAAACAAATTCCCCGACCTTTATCAATACATCCTCTAATTCACCCCTTGGTTTGGTGATAGATCGGTCCGCCATCTGGAGAGTACAATGAGCAGGTTTCAGCTCTCCAATTCCTAGTTGCTCATAGACAGAATAAGGTAACAGGTTAACACTCGCGCCAAGGTCTAAAAGAGCACGATTTATGTTTTTACCCCCAATTGAAATCGATATTGTAGGACATCCTGGGTCCTTTCGTTTCTTTGGTAGCTGGGGAATAAAAGCAGTGCTGATATTATTAGCCATAAAGACCTTCTTTGGCACCTGAGTCTTCCTCTTCCTAGTGCACAAGTCCTTTAGAATTTTCGCATAAGCGGGGACTTGTTGAATCGCATTTAGGAGAGGGATATTGATGTTAACCTGTTTGAACATTTCTAAAATTTTCTCCATATGAGGACTCGTTCTGTTAGCCCTTAGCCGATTCGGGTAAGGTGCTTTCGCAATAAGCGCGGGGTCCATCATAGGAGAAGGAAAGGGGGGTAGATGAGATCCCAAAAGAGGTGTGGGGACCGTCTGTGGAGAACTATAAGGGTTGGGTGAAGGTGTTGAGCCTAAAGGGAACTGGAGAATAGGCTCGTGCGAAGGTGGTTTGGTAGAAGAAGAAGGATCAGAAGGAGAAGTGTGTGTATGTGGAAAGGTCTCAGCCGGGGTTTTGACATGATTTTCAGTATTATCAATATCTTCCCCGACATTATTATTCAACACTCTTCCCGATCTCAACGTGGTAATGGCATTTACATTGTAATGCCCAGGATTCTGTAGGGGTTGAGAGGGAAGTTTCCCTTTTTCTCTCGCACTCATTTCAGCTTTGAGGCGTGCGATTTCAGCTTCCATCGTTCTAATACTCTCAGCTTGTGACGCTGAGTTTTTCTTTATTTCACTGACGGAAGATCTAACCTCAGTTGAAACCTCCATGAAATTAGACAAAAGTGATTTCATGGTTTGAGTAAATTGAGAGAAATCGTCAGAACAGGACTGCATAGGATTAGACTGTGCAGGAGTGTTGCCCTGGTTTTGGAAATTGTGTGACTGGTAGGGGTGCTGAGTGAGTTGGAGGGGTTGCTGTTGTGGTGGAGGAAGAGCCCTTTGAAAGTTATTTGTGTTTGGAACCGTGTTTTGAGATTGATTTTGGTTCCAAGCAAAATTCGGGTGGTTCCTCCAACCCTGATTGTACGTGGAAGAATATGGATCGTTTCGAGGTCGTTGAAATGCGGCATTAGAATGCTCTTGACCTTGAAACGCCGAGTTTAAAGGACATTCTTCCGTTAAGTGTGACGGATCAGAACAGCACCCACAAATAGTTTTGGGGAGTGATACCGGGTTTAGGGAGGCTGCTGCAAATTTGTGTTCCATAGCGTCGAGCTTCTTTTGCATTGCTGCCATTTCTGCTCGAACACCTATGGACACATCTACTTGGTGTACGCCACCCCTATTCAATGGTTGGGTTCCACTCTCCCAAATCAGTGATTTTTCAGCGAATTCTTCTAAGTATCGCCAGGCTTCCCCATCGTCTTTAGTCATAAATGTACCCTGACACATATTTTCAAGGCTTTGTTTCGTGCTAGGGTTACTGCCCTCATAGATGATTCGGCAAAGCTCCCATCTCGGGATGCCGTGATGAGGACATTGAACCATTAAATCCTTGAAACGTTCAAAGTACTTTGAAAATGGTTCGGTAGGGAGCTGGGCAAATTGGTTCAATTCACTACGAATTCGAGCCGTTCTTTGGACTGGGTAAAATTTCTTTAGGAATGCTGCGACGAATTCTTCCCAATTAGTGATGGAGTGTGCGGTGGTGTTATATAGCCACTTCTCGGCTATATCGCACAAGGTAAAAGGAAGAAGTCGTAGACGCATCGCATCCACAGAAAGTTGAGACGTACCCATCATAGCGCATACGTTTTCAAATTTGGTAATGAAAACGTAAGCGTCCTCGGTCTCGAGTCTGTGATACTTAGGTAGAAGGTTGATATACTGGGGCTTTATTTCAAAGTTATCCCCGTTCGCTGGTGGTGTGGATAAGCAGGTCGAAAGAGGACCTCTAAGTGGATAGCATCTTTCCTGAAGAGAAATGTGTGGAGGATTCTGCGCACCAACGGACGGTGGCAGATTGGGGTTAAAGAAGTTTGATGGATTCGGATCCATCGGTGTGGGTGTGGTAGTAGGTAAAGAAAAAGTAAATGGAGAATTATCGACTTCAGAGTCGATAAAAGGTACGCGGACTAAACGGGCACTAGAATCCCGTGTCCAGCCTATCTTGCACTAAAAAGGGTTAGTACAAGTGGCAGCGTTGGCTTATAATTAGGGGTAAAATGAATGCGGTGTTTGCTTTTGAAAAGGGACGGATTTTGAAAAAATGATGCGACAACCAAATGCAGCAACACAAACCCTAGAATCTAATGGTCACCTAGGTCCGGCTCTAGACCGCTCCTAACTGCCAAAAGACAAGTCGCGGGATCAATCCTTCACTGCCTCTTTGTCCCCCTGTGGCCGGATGAGTGCCAGGTAAGTGGGAAGGAACCACCACTACAGTGGACCTAATTAATAACCACTAGCCTTAGACACACTCGCCTTAGACACACTCGCCTTAGGCACCACAGAAAAACGCGGATAAGCAATGAATTACCCATGGCCCTCTCTTGTCCTAAATGAGCGAGACAGTCCTTAGAGTCATCTCTAGATTTCTTTTAGTTAATGGGGGTAAATGCGGATGCAAGTTTGGTGGTTTTTGGGGCCTAGGAAGGGTAATGAAATCCCCACCTAATTTGGATTTGGCCGTGCCCCTTAATTTTCCGTATTAGCAATGCAAAACAACCAAGAAAAGCAAAATCACGCACAATTTTAATTTGCTTTTGCGGCGCAGCTATTATTTGCAAAGAATCCTGCAGAAAGGATTAGTTGGAGCTAAAAAGGGAGAGGGGAGAGAGAGAGAAATCACCTGCTGGAAAATTTTCCAGAGAACCCTCAAGCTTGCGGCGCTTCCGCCGCACAAAGCCTGATTCTGCCGCCCTTCCGCGGTCCAACAGTGGGTTCACTGTACCAGATTTCAACAGCTGCTTCCTTTTGCTATCTCCAGCTCTCTGGTATATCCCAAATAATTTTTCCACAGCACAGAATGCTCCAGATCACCTTGCAATTAATTCACAACACACGTATAAGAGTTTGTACGAATTTTGATTTCAAGAAATGAAACGTAATAATTCTTTCACTTCAAACTATAAAATGTAACGAATTAACGCGCGATCCCCGGCAACGGCGCCATTTTGATTTAATGATTTTCGTGGTGTGTTTATCGAATCAAATAGTAAAGAAATCACAACCAAAAATATTTGACCGCAATCAAACAACGGTGTCAGTTGAAGTTAATGAATGAGTGCGGATCGTCCTCAGGGATCTCGAGATTCGTTTGTACTTTTATTTGTTTGAAATGAAATGTTAAGCAAAAATAAGAGAAAACACGATTCAATTGATTGATTTGTATTCGTGTGTCACTAATCTTTTCTAAAGAATCAAGAACTATAAACAACAAGAATCGGTTTCAATGGAATTTTCCAAACGACAATCAAGACTGATAAAGATGCTCGTAGGAATCGATAGGATCTTTAGATGTGTTGTAGTCTACAATATTTCATATTCTTGTCCTTCGAAGAATTGATGCTAGATCAATGGTTATCGACGAGAATTAGGGTTTTCTTGATGAAATTAAAGTTTCATCTCTTAACCCTTGCTCTTTCGAGGATACCATTTATATTCTAGCCTCTAGCAATTTCAAGAATCGATCGGATCACCCCAATCTCGAGCGATGTTGATCAAGAAAGCATCGAATCGAATTGGGTTGTCGATTCTTGAACTTGTTAGGGTTTACAATCTCGTGGGATTCAAGAATTGATTACAAATTTGCTACATCATCATACTAAAGATCTTCTCGACTCCTTAACGAGCGGAGTTTTACTCGCGCATCACCACATAGACAATATTCAAGAACAGTAAAGATAACATGATGCGGAATTTTAAAGAAAACAAGAATGGAGAAAATATCACCTTTTATTTAATCAACAATTGTCAATACATTCTTTCAAGATCTACAAGAAGAAAGAAAAATCGATCGTTGACTCGGCTTCGCTCGACTCCGTGGATCGTGGATCTACTTTTGATCTCTTGCCCGATGGAAGATCGGCTCGGCTCATAAAAGGGTTGAAGGAATCTTGCTTGGCTTGCACTCAAGATCTTGAATTGTGGATGGATTTAGGGTTAGGGTTTCCTACAAGATTTCTCACTAATCTTGAGGAAGAAGAAGATGGAGAAAGAGAGAATGGCTAAGATCTAAGATGTTGAATCTTTTTCTCTCTAGGGTTTCATATATTGTATATTTTCCAAGATGAGAAATGAGAGAGCCTAGGGTCCTATTTATAGAACTAGGTTTAGGTTTGAATTAGACTTTCCCTCCCAAAGTTTGTTGACAAGTTTGTTGGGGTTTAGCTTAGGGTTTAAGCAAGGGTTTAGGAAAGTTCTAGAAGTTCTAGGCTAGTTTAGGAGCTTGATGATCTGGTGGAAGTGTCTGGACTCTTCTGGATTTTTGTATGCATTTTTGAGCTGCAGGTACTAACACAGGAGTTGTGGTGAAGTTTGAGGAGCTCAGTCCCTGAAACCGCCGCGCATCCGCCGCGTGAGGTGCCTTTAGGCCGCACTTCCGCCGCGCCTTGGTGACCTCAGGATCAGTGTCTTCTGCAGTTGCTTTGTACTTCTATTTGGGTTATTCTTTGATGTTCAGAATTGCAATTGACCTTCTGTGTTGATACCAGATTTGCTTTCAATGAGTTTACGAGCAATTGTAATGGTCGAGCAATGAATTGATCGAGCAAGTATCTCTTTTCCTGCATAGACTTCAAAATAGGGGTTGCAAGATATAGAAAATATGCTATGTAATGCAATGCAGTTAATTTCCCTAGAATTTCCGGTTTTAAGGTCGAATACATGTAATTTGATATTTTGCGACCGATTAGCTAATATGTGAATTATGAATACCGTACTCTCCTATATGTATGCAGATGACAAGGAAATTGCCGGTTAAAATATGCAGTATTTTCGACTGATCAACAGCCTCATTCGGGAGACAGTTATCATTCCAGGCTTCCAAGGTGACATGGATGACGGAGAGGTTGTGAGAGTTATAGTTTTTCCTTCTGACGAGAGGCAGTATTTTGGACAGGTGGTCTAAGAGGATACTGAGATAGTGCCCTCAGAGTCAATTATTGGATCACAGGCACGTGATTGCAATGATTGAGTGAGGACCTATACCGATAGGACAGTTTTACTCAAGATGATAGTATGCTATATGGTTTATCTTTATCATCGTGTACTGTTTCAGTGACCTTACAGGTCACTATTGCACGTTGATAGAGCCCTTAGGATTCTTGCTTGACGGCCAGCAGTATGATGGCGATCATATACGTGGGAGCTGGGGTCTATAAGCACATCCTTAAAAGGTCCCTAGTCGTGGGAGTTTTCAAGACAGGGCATCGATACTCCAGAGTAGACTAGTGTATACAGTCGAGACCTCGACGAAGGGCGGTGGCCGGTCTCACAAGCCACTGGTGTCAGTTGGTTCACCTAAGATGTATACAGGTGCTCATTGGGTTATGAGTACACCGGACAGGACTCGCCGGGAACATGCTAGTTGGTCTTATACCAGACGTCAGATGGCAGTTCCCTGGTGACATGTGTACAGGTTAGTTCATCGACCGGAGATCGTCATTTGTCTCGTGTGAGTTCCCACTGTACTCTGATTACTACCCTACCACGCTCAAAGGAGACGTGCAAACAGGTTTTAGTTGGGTACAGTCCCGAGCGACATGGAGGCAGTGAGCGGATCTGCAGAGGTTCGTCTCTCCCGGTATTGGGGGTGAGGTCGCGCTGTGTCTAGGGGAGCCATTACACGAAGTCCTTGGCCAAGGCAGGAGATTTACTGGTATGTATTCCAGTAGTATCTCTGGGTGTTCTGGTCTACACTCCGACACGACTTGTACCGCTTTTGTGGGTCTGACTTTTACCAACCCCCTAGGTCCGCTATGCGATGCTCATAGACGAACGGATCGGACTGTACGGATATTGTCACTGACAGGCTCAGTAGGGTGTCAGGATGAGTTCGCTCATCGACGTCCCTTTTGGTCAATACCTGGTAGCCCATTACGTATGGCTAATACCTATGACGTGCTAGTGGTTAAATCCACAGCCAAGGGATTGACGAGTCTTTAGAGTCCCCCACAGACCGTTTTCTTAAGTTTCGGACGAAACGTTGTAGAGGCCGTATGGAGATATGGCAGGGTTCGATCAGATACGTGCGGTATTGCACGAATCATGATCGGACGGATAATACTAGCGGGTTTTGGTTTAAGCCGGATCCTAGTATTGTACAGTGTAGATTTTGTCTCATTGCATTTGTATTCAGTCGGAATACAAATGCGGGTATGTATATATAGTCGCGGGGTTTTCCTGTAATTTATTACGGGATCAGTTTTCTGAAGTTGCCAGTCTGCTTTCCGTTTCGGCCATTTTCCTTTGTTTCTTTTCTTTGGCTGAAAATTGGTGGAGGGGGTTATTTGCAATTGTGCAATTAACAATGGAGAAGACTTTTTGGCACACGATAGCTTCATGATGGTTCTACCACTATTTGACTTCATCATTGCTTGACTTTGCTTGATGGTGATGGGATATGATTAGGTTTTGGAGTGAGCTTTAGTTGTGATGATTATTCCTCATCATCACCTTTTCTCTTTCTTGCATTTTTTTGATACACTCTCTCTCTCATTCTCTCCCCTCTATCTTTCATGGCCGGCCACAAGAGGGAGTGGGGGCTGTCCAAAATTTTGGTGAGGCATTTTTGTTCTCTTCATGCTCACAAAAATCCCTTTGTTCATCTCAAAAAGCATATATCTCATTCCTCCACCAAAAGGCAACTTCTAGTAACCCCATTGAGACAAAAGAGTTCTACACTATCCTACAGCATTCTTGGACACGTCGACTCGCCAACTTCGTGCCTGAGTTGCCTCGGTCCAGAGGTGGGAGCCCGTAAAAGAATCCGGCGATGTGGTGCCCTTCCGACGAAGAGACGAAGACCAGAGATTCCGCGGGGAGATCGGGATGACGATGAGAAGACCGAAGGATACGGATCGCTCGGTATATTTCTCTACCCCTTCTCTAGTCAGCTAGGATTAGGTTAATGGCCCGATCCGGGTTTCAAATTCGGCGGTAGCGCCGGTTCTAGTTTATAGAAAAGTTTTTGATTCCGCATTTTGGCCTCGTTCAGACGGCCGGGGCGCTGCCGTGCACTTACATTGGTATCAGAGCCACGCCATTAACCTAGTCTACCTTGTTCTAACATGTTTATAAGTTCGATCGATTGGATTTTCCAAAAACCGTATTTTCAAGTCCAGTTTCTGTCGAATTTTTCCAGTCGTCAAAAAATTATTTGGTACATTGAAAAATTACGTGCAGGGTTTTTTGAGAATTATGTGAAAATTTGGTCGGCTGATATTACTGTAGTGCGGCGGATCAGCGGCCAAAACCATGTTTGGGCAGCGGATCCGCCGCCGTTTTGTGGCCAAACTGCACTAAATTTCTACAGTAGTTTTCTGACATGGAAATAGGGTTTCTGGTATATACTTTTTGGGCCCAGATTTATTTTGAGTGCTACAGTAGTGCTTGGGGCCCACTTCGGGAAATTCAGTCGATCGAAAATTTTAAACATGTTAGTTCACAGTATTTACATTATACCTGCGACCGTGAATGTCATTTGATCAGTAAATCCTGTCTAACTGCTATAACCCTTTTAGACGGATTTGCGAACGTGACATTCACGTTGATGTTCTGTGTTGTGCTGTGATGTTGCGGATTGGTCGTGGGGGATAGCCTGGATGAAATGTTAGTATAGTTTGGTTATTTATGTACATTTGATATTGCGGGGCGAGCGTCCGACATGTGGACTGCCGTCACTTCCTGTTTGTATATTATTCTTTTGGGGAACGACCGGGCTGAGGTTGATGTACCCGTTGTATGTATATTTTACTTTCTGTACTAGGATTACCCCAAGGTGGGGTGCACGGATAGCCGGGTTCTAGAGGGCAATGGGCCCGCATCTCATGGCGTTGAGACGGAGGGGGCTTCACTCTAGAATTGGCGGGCTATTCGCCGCACTCGTAGGGGGTACAGGTTGACCCAAGGAGGGGTGCACAAGTTACCGGATTCCGTGAAGTGCTGGGTGGTCCATTCACGTTGTTGAAGGGGGCTGCCTCGCGTCAGGTTTTGGCGGGTAACTTGCCGCGCCCGTAGGGGTCTAGGATTTCATTACACAGGCTATCTATACGACCAGGGGAACGTCGGGTTTCAGTAGCGGCTCTATGAAAACCGGGGATCCTAGATATCTGTATTGTTCTGTGATGCTTATTACATTTATGTGATGTTGCATTTTATCACGCCTTGAGCGAAAATTATATATTGATATATATACTAGTAGATGTTGTATATGTTTTGCATCCGCGCTAGTCCAGTCCCCGCTCTGTCGTTAGTTAAGTAACCTAACGGGTAATGACGGGACCCAGTGGCGAATGCGGATGGCATATACGTACATCATTATTTTCGTTCTTTGTGGTGTGATCAATTGATGAGACTGCGTTGATTCGGATCAATGCAAGCTAAACAAACCTATTCTGATGTTGTTGGAACAATTTTCAAAAAGCTGTTATTGCAAGGGCGTTCTCTTTTATTTTGCACAGTGGTATTCAGTTATGAATATCCAACACCTCAGTCGACGAGGCAAGGGCCGAGATCCCTTCACCGGGAGTGACCCCTTGGACAGAAGTTTGCGTCAGGGCAATAACTTCACTATAGTCGTTTACTTTTGCTTTGCATCGTGGTATTCAGTTGGAATATCCTGCACCTTATTCTATGGGGAAAGAGCCGAGATCCCTTCACCGGGAGTGACCTCTTTAGCAAAGGTTTTCGCTACTATATTTTTAAAAGCTATCCAGTTCCTTCAATGATATCAAGTTCATTACGTTAAAGGTTTTTCGCCAAAAACCATTCGTAGCCCTCCGTCATTTCAGTTAAATGTTCGGTAGTATTCAAGCTATGTATTTTGACCTACGCCAAGGCATAGTGATTGGTAGCTGCCGGATATTTATCTGTTGCATAGATAAATGCGTTAGTTTGGGACAGTCGTACTACTATTTTGGCCTACATCAAAGGTATGTACGTGTGGGTTCAAATTAACCTGGACAATGACGGGTAGAACTTGACACGTGACTTATGTTATTTTGGCCTACGTCAAGGTCATAAGAGCATGGGGTAAAAATCACATCGGGAGTTTCTAAATAAACTGAAACTTGCCAGATATGCGCATACCTTCTGGAGTGTGATAACGTGAGCGGAAACCGTCACGTTATCATGCGATGATAGTTGGATCTCGATTCCCACTGATGAGTTGGTTTATTTCTCGGGTGATCCCGACTAATTCTTCTTTCAGGTTTGGAGGAGAATTTGACGGTACAGTGGGAGGTCTCCTGATTAGATAAATTGGTAACCATTCTGATCTAGGTTAGAGTGCACGCTGTGTGTTTCTTTTCTCTCTCTCTCTTTGGCAGCGACCATGACCCGACCCTAGACTATGACTCAGTGACCAAATTAACCGAACCTTCATAAACACTGGATTTTGGATTGTCAGAGTTGCATACCTCATTGCCACTCCTACTTTTACCCTTTTCTCCAGGACACCCCGTATTATTACGAACGTCCACTTCCATTGGATAAAACCATCGTATGGTTATATACGAACTCGAAGGAATTTATTCGAGGATGGTTTCTGGTTCTGGAGAAAACGAATAAGACTATTCAGTTGTCTTTTCCTTTTACCTTCTCTCAGGTTGTGAGTGCTCCTTGGATTAGGGCAGTACACCCATTACGCAAATTGGATAGTCTTCTTCCAAACCATAGGCAGGTGCCGACCGGTAGGGAATGAAGAAAACCAATTAGCCTAACGATGGTGTACAAAAGGTATTAAGTAAAGACAAATAAAGGGATTAGTAAGAGGGCAAAGTAAATTGCGACTGCTATTCACGACCAAACCAAGTATTTCATTACCACTCCCACTTCACCTTTGTATTTCTCTAGGACACTCCGTATCACTATGAAGATCCACAGTTATTTGGATACTCCATCGTATGGTTATATACGAACTCGAAAGGAACTTGTTCCAGTTCGGGGATGGATTTTGGTTCAGGAGAAATAGGAATAAGGTTTATTCGGTTGTCTTTTATCTTCACCTTCTCTCGCATTGCGAGTGTTCCTAGGATTAGGACAGTACACCCATTATGCTTATTGGATAGTCTTCTTCCAAACCATAGGCTGGTGCCGAACGGTAGGGAAGGAAGAAAACCATTTGGCCTAAAGGGGTGTACAGAAGGTAATGAATAAAGACATATGAAGGGATTTGGAGAAATGACAAAGAAATATATGGTTGCAGTTATGAATCTGATAATGGAAGAGGCATTACTAGGAATACCCGGATACCCCTACGAAACATTTCAATGTTTCAGTTTCACTGTGTACTGTTAAAAGAAAACTGATTTCCCAATTAGCCCTTGCTCCAGTGTATGTATTTACCAGGTATGATTCTCACATCTGTATGGTTTTACAGATGATGAGCGAGAGTAAGTTATTGGGAATTGGGTGATCATCCTCATTATATCGGGATTCGTTGTAATCGGTGATATTTGAGGAAGTCACCTGGGTTGTTTGCCGGACGGCAAATATTTGGTTTTGAATATCCGCTGTTATGCACCAATTTCAAATTGATATATCTGTACGTCTATTTTTCATAGAGTGAGATATGACTTTTTGAAATTATGTTGGTGACATTTACCTATATCAGTGGATGGTTAGGTAAGGAGTATTAAACGGCGGTGTAATTCTTCTTATCCATAGGTACAGTTTTCAACCTACGACACACAGGGAGTGAGTTATCAGACTCATGGGACTTATACAGAGTATTGTATGTTGTCCAGTGTCCATTAGGACAGAGGGGATGGTCCTCGTACTATATTCGGTTTACTTATGACTTCTCTAGTTTTTAGACAGGTGTTACGTAGAAATGCAGGGTCCAAGTTTTGAGAAGTTATATGTATGTGGATAATGTAGAGAACCAGGTGTTGCAAGTATCGGGATTCTTCAAGGTGATCGAAGATGTAGATACTTGTGTAGGGTATTCAGTTGATAGTAATGATTAAGAGAACATGCTTCTCTTTCAGGTTACTCATAATTGGAAGTACTTCTAAGTTGAGTAATGTTGATCGGCCTCTTTCCATTTAGTTAACATGCACTGGAGACTGTTGCATGATTTGAATCTGGTTCAATTAAATTAGTGCCTCTGTTTCTGTATTGGATATAGAACAATTCATATCTTGACATTGTTAAGGTACGGGGAGTTCTCTGGCTTATGCTTAAAACCAGACTCTGGATAACTCGAGGCACGTTTCTGTAATGGCTGTTTGTGGGTTGACCCAAGCTATGACGAGGGTTGATTTTCTACCATCTGGAAGATCAATAGTGATATTGTTCTTGACTCACCACAGTTTTAATAAAAATGGATTTTTTCAGAAAACAGTAGTGGGAGTATGGTAGAACTGGAAGTTATTTCAGAACCGCAAATGATTACTGAAAATTTGATAAGAACCTAAAGATTCAATCTGATTTGACATTCCATTGGCCACTCCGCAGATAAGGTGGGTAACCTCAGGCACCCGAGAGGTACTCTAGTAGCCTCAAGGACGGTAGCAGGGAGGTTCTTGTTTACCCAGATTTGACACTACTGTTGTTCCAGGCTATGAGACCCGGCAGGAGGATGAGTATAGCGTCGTTCTAAAATGGCTTTAGAAGTGCACGTGTATATGACTCTGCCAGAGGGTTGTCATGGTCAGTGGGAGCAGCGGAAGCATAGTGGACAAGTGGCTTATGTCTATTTATAGACTAAACCAGATATAGCGGAGGTAGATCATTTATTTCTGATGTGACAGTCATAGGTTTGACTTCATCAGAATAGGAGATGGATCTGTTAAGAAGGTAGTAGGGTGTGATGTCCTAGTATTTGGATGACATACACAGAGTAGGAAGTGATGTTCCTATACTACGGTCGGTTATGCTTTGGTTGTCACACAGTGGTTTCTCCACAAAGGATATAGATATAGTATCAGACATTCGGGTTACTAGATCTATGGTTTTAGATCTAGATTTGGGTAGTTTCCCAATCTGGGTACTTAGACAGCATTCTAAAGGTGCTTTAGAATGGACGACTCCTGGCACGGTAGTGTACCTGCAGGTGATGGAGTCACCCTCTCTAAAGGTGTCTTACAGACTAAAGGGGAGAGGGATGTGCATGATTGGCAGATCACTTGCTTAGGCAATTGAGTCAATCATGAGATGTCAAGCACCACACCAGATGTTGTTTTTACGGTAGATGCAATAAGTTGATATTAATCCAATCCTGGAGAAACGATCGGAAGCAGTTATAGAACATAAGTGGATGTTCTAGGGATATGATAACGACAGCCTCATTCGGGAGACAGTTATCATTCCAGGCTTCCAAGGTGACATGGATGACAGAGAGGTTGTCAGAGTTATAGTTTTTCCTTCTGACGAGGGGCAGTATTTTGGACAGGTGGTCCAAGGGGATACTGAGATAATGCCCTCAGAGTCAATTATTGGATCACATGCACGTGATTGAAATGATTGAGTAAGGACATATACCGGTAGGACAGTCTTACTCAAGATGATAGTATGCAATCTGGTTTATCTTTATCATCGTGTACTGTTTCAGGTGACCTTACAGGTCACTATTGCACGTTTATAGAGCCTTTAGGATTCTTGCTTGACGGCCAGCAGTATGATGGCGATCATATACGTGGGAGCTGGGGTCTATAAGCACATCCTTAAAAGGTCCCTAGTCGTGGGAGTTTTCGAGACAGGGTATCGATACTCCAGAGTAGACTAGTGTATACAGTCGAGACCCCGACGAGGGGCGGTGGCCGGTCTCACAAGCCACTGGTGTCAGTTGGTTCACCTAAGATATATACAGGTGCTCATTGGGTTATGAGTACACCGGACAGGACTCGCCGGGAACACGCTAGTTGGTCTTATACCAGACGTCAGATAGCAGTTCCCTGGTGACATGTGTACAGGTTAGTTCATCGACCCGAGATCGTCATTTGTCTCGTGTGAGTTCCCACTGTACTTTGATTACTACCCTACCACGCTCAAAGGAGACGTGCAAACAGGTTTTAGTTGGGTCCAGTCCCGAGCCACATGGAGGCAGTGAGCGGATCTGCAGGGGTTCGTCTCTCCCGATATTGGGGGTGAGGTCGCGCTGTGTCTAGGAGAGCCATTACACGAAGTCCTTGGCTAAGGCAGGAGATTTACTAGTATGTATTCCAGTAGTATCTCAGGGTGTTCTGGTCTACACTCCGACACGACTTGTACCGCTTTTGGGGGTCTGACTTTTACCAACCCCCTAGTTCAGCCATGCGATGCTCATAGACGAACGGACCAGACTGTACGAATATTGTCACCGACAGGCTCAGTAGGGTGTCAGGATGAGTTCGCTCATCGACGTCCCTTTTGGTTAATACCTGGTAGCCCGTTACGTATGGCTAATACCTTTGACGTGCTAGTGGTTAAATCTACAGCCAAGGGATTGACGAGTCTTTAGAGTCCCCCACATACCGTTTTCTCAAGTTTCAGGCGAAACGCTGTAGAGGCCGTATGGAGATATGGCAGTGTTCGATCAGATACGTGCGGTATTACACGAATCATGATCGGACGGATAATACTAGCGGGCTTTGGTTTAAGCCGGATCCTAGTTCTGTACAGTGTAGATTTTGTCTCATTGTATTTGTATTCGGTCGGAATACAAATGCGGGTATGTATATACAGTCGCGGGGTTTTCCTATAATTTATTACATGATCAGTTTTCAGAAGTTGCCAGTCTGCTTTCCGTTTCGGCCATTTCCTTTGTTTCCTTTCTTTGGCTGAAAATTGGTGGAGGGGGTTATTTGCAATTGTGCAATTAACAATGGAGAAGACTTTTTGGCACATGATAGCTTCATGATGGTTCTACCACCATTTGACTTCATCATTGCTTGAATTTGCTTGATGGTGATGGGATATGATTAGGTTTTGGAGTGAGCTTTAGTTGTGATGATTATTCCTCATCATCACCTTTTCTCTCTCTTGCATTTTTTTGATACACTCCCTCTCTCATTCTCTCCCCTCTATCATTCATGGCCGGCCATAAGAGGGAGTGGGGGCTGTCCAAAATTTTGGTGAGGCATTTTTGTTCTCTTTATGCTCACAAAAATCCCTTTGTTCATCTCAAAAAGCATATATCTCATTCTTCCACCAAAAGGTAACTTCTAGTAACCCTATTGAGACAAAAGAGTTCTACACTATCCTACAGAATTCTTGGACACGTCGACTCGCCAACTTCATACCCGAGTTGCCTCGGTCCAGAGGTGGGATCCCGTAAAAGAATCCGGCGATGTGGTACCCTTCCGACGAAGAGACGAAGACCGGAGATTCCGCGGGGAGATCAGGATGACGACGAGAAGACCGAAAGACACGGATCACTCGGTATATCTCTATACCCCTTCTCTAGTCAGCTAGGATTAGGTTAATGGCCCGATCCGGGTTTCAAAGTCCGCGGTAGCGCCGGTTCTAGTTTATAGAAAAGTTTTTGATTCCGCATTTTGGCCTTGTTCAGACAGACGGGGCGCTGCCG
The DNA here is from genome assembly GCA_030015575.1 of Agapanthus africanus. Classification (NCBI taxonomy): domain Eukaryota; kingdom Viridiplantae; phylum Streptophyta; class Magnoliopsida; order Asparagales; family Amaryllidaceae; genus Agapanthus; species Agapanthus africanus. The sequence goes on along the minus strand of JASDDO010000014.1, from coordinate 635,370,023 downwards.
TGCACTTACACTTGATGCATAAGCTACAAGTTTTCCCTGTTGGTGTAGAATACATCCTAATCCCATACCGGATGCATCGCAATGCACAATGAAACCTCTAGATTGGTCTGGTATTACGAGAATATGTGCTGATATCAACCTTGACTTAAGTTCCACAAAAGCTTGTTCACATGCTTCTGACCACACGAATGCTTCGTTTTTATGTGTGAGCTTGGTCAGGGGTGTTGCAATCTTCGAAAAGCTTTCTATGAATCTTCGGTAGTATCCTGCTAAATCCAAGAAATTTCGAATGTCCTTCACTGTTTTTGGTGTCGGCCATTCGCTTATTGCTGATACTTTAGCTGGATCCACAGAGATTCCTTTGCCTGAAACGATATGCCCGAGAAATCCAACTTGATCTAGCCAAAACTCGTACTTACTGTACTTGGCATAGAGTTGATACTGTTGCCAAGTCTCTAGGACAATCCTCAAATATTCAACGTATTCTTTCTGATTCTTTGAATATACCAGGATGTTGTCGATGAAAATAACAACAAACCTGTCTAGATACTCTCGGAACACTTGGTTCATTAGATTCATGAATATCGCTGGTGCATTGGTCACTCCAAATGGCATCACGAGAAACTCATAATGACCATAGCAAGTCCTGCATGCCGTCTTCGGAATATCAGACTCTTTGACCTTTACCTAATGATAACCCGAACGAAGATCTAACTTTGAGAAAACGCAAGACCCGCTTAGCTGATCGACAGATCATCGATTCGCGGTAATGGATACTTATTCTTTATCGTGACTTCGTTCAGAGCTCGGTAGTCAATGCACATTCTGTATGAACCTTGCTTCTTCTTCACAAGTAAAACTGGAGATCCCTGACTTAAGATACTGGGAAGAATCCATCCTTTCTTCAAAAATTCGTCCAATTGAGTACGGATCTCCTTCAATCCTTCAGGACTTAAGCGATATGGTGCTTTGATCACCGGTTGTGCACCAGGTACTAAGTCAATACTGAATTCAAGAGCTCGATCGGGAGGCAAACCTGAGATGTCTTCAGGAAATACATTTTCGAACTCTCGAACTACTTCTAGCTTATCTTCTTCAGATTGTATTGTTGCATTCACTGCCTTCCTTGGTTTAGCCTTGCAGGTGCTAGCTTCTAGGGTTCGGTCTCCACTTTTGAAATAAAAGACCGGATGATCTAGTATCTCGAACACTACCCTCCTTTGATGACAGTCGATGGTAGCGTAGAAAGTTCCTAGCCAACCCATTTCCCAAGAATACATCAAAGTTCGGTATGTCCAGCACCTTGAAGTCAGCATAAAATTCTCTGCTGCAGATGACCACTGGACACATGTCGTATCCAAAAGTTGCCTTTAGAAAGCCGTTCCTTAAACTGATATTCCAGCTGGATACGAGCGGTTTTACTGGAATCGCATGAGTTCGGACTAACCATTACGACATAAAGAAATGTGATGCTCTAGTATCGAAGAGTGCTAGTGTAGGAAGTGAGGCTACTAAGATTGTACTTAAGTCGTGTGGAATATGTTTAGGTATAGGAAAAGATATATGGATGTAAATAAGTATTGAACAACTTTGAAAGATGGGAAGTTATCAGTGATGACTTGTCCAGTGGCTTCAGTTTTTTCTACAGTCATTATGAAAGCCTGACGTTTAGGTACGTTCCTCCTTGCTGGGGAGCATTCCTCTGTCCGTTTCTCTTTCCTTGTGGTAGGTTCTTTTGTGCTTGATGGAACTGACAAGGAGGAGGTGCAGTATGTCCATAAGGAGGTGGAGCTAGGAGAGCTAGTTGAGGAGCAGGTGCCTGGATAGCTGGCCATTGCGGATAACTGATTGCTGGTCTGGATGCAAGATTTAGATTGAGTCTACGAGGACAAGATCCAATATCGTGTGTGGATGAGCCATAGACTAAGCATAGGCGATTAGCACGCCTTCAATCCTTCACCATGTGTCCATTCCTTTTGCAATAGAAGCAGAAATCTGGACTGGGCCGGTTAAAAGGTTCTCCCGGTCTTCTGGGTACAAATTATGGCCTGGAAGAGGCTCCTTCTGCTATCTGAGTAGCAGTGCGCTTCATACCGGCAGATTGAGGTCTGCTCTTCTTCTTCACTACTGCCTCTTATCGACAGGCAGCTTTCAGAGTTAGGTCGTGAGTTGGGAAATCCCCTATAGCTAGTGCAGGTTGGATCTCTTGGTCTAACCTTTACTGAAATCGTCTAGCCCTGATCTCAGCAGTCGGTATGAGATGTGCTACGAACCTGTTACGGTCTTGTGTTAGCTGTGTAGTATGTGCTATTAGAAAATTGAGTATCTGAGACATATTTACCTGCTCAGCATGGTGAATTCAGCATCATACTCATCCGCAGATTTTCTCTAAATAGAGCCTTGGTGCAGGTGGACGAATTGCTGCTCCATGTCAAAACAGGCAGTCTCGGGAAAATATTTCGCGACGAACATGTCGCGAAATATCTTCCATTCGATTGGCTGGGTAAGTCGGCTTTCTTCAACCTTCCACCATACTCTGGCGTTGTCAGTTAGTTGCAGCTTCGTAACTCTTACCCAAGCAATATTTGGCACTTGTGATGCTGCCAGATCGTCCTCAATCGACTGAGCCCATACCTCTGCCTCCAAAGGGCTCTCTTTCCCAGAGAATTGTTTAGGGTGCAGTGCCCGGAATTGTTTCACACCGGGTGCCTCAGCTTCTGGGTGGTGTAGGAGGATGCCAATCTGTTGTTACTGTCCCTCCAAGAGGCTCTTGATTGCCTCAACTAAAATCGTCTGCTCGTTGATCGGAGCAGCTACGGTAGGTGTAAGTGGTAGAGGTGGTGGTGGGGTGTTACCGTTGACGTTCGTGCTGGTATTTTTAGGAGAATCCATAACATTGAAAGAAAAAATAGCGTTAGGATAGATTCAAGGAATATGAAATGTAAAGAATGTTTAGTTGTTGATTTTTATAATTCTTGTGATATATATTGCTTAATTTTCTACGCAGAACTGATCTGCATGGTAGGGTTCTATGCAGAATTGACCTGCATGGGCCGCCAACAAAACTTGTCACGTCCCGCTTTCCAGTGTACAGAGAAGTAGACGTAGCGAGACCCGCAACGTATTTACTCAGAAGTAAATACATAAAGCGTAAATTAGCAATATAATAAATGTTCACAAGAAATGACAAGAGATATAAATAAACAACAATTTTTTATTGATTAAACATTCTTTACATACAACTGGAAAGTAAATACAATGCTGGAAAGTGATGCCTAAAATGACAAATGAACTGAAAGTAAAGTAAGTACAAGTGAACTAAAACTCCGAATCCTCAGTAAAGTGCTCCAAATCGTCCTAGCTGGGCTCGATCTCCTGAGAGTCGGGTCCTCCTAACAACATTCCAAAGAAAGAAGAGATAAGAATGTCGTCAGTGAACAATCGCTCGGTAAGTTCCAAAAGAGAAATAGATCAAGTAAAAGGAATAGATCTGGTAATTTATCTGTTTTTGTTATACTAACATATTTGTTTGTAACTTGGTACAGAATATATCAGTGTATATGAGAGGAGTCCAACTTGCTCCGTGGACTAAGGCATATGGAGTACAAGGCCCCGTCAAATCCACGGGACAGCGACAATGGATATTCAGGTTAAATGTATTATAGTGACCGTCTCATTTTACTTCTAATACATTTTTTACCAACGTACCCCTTAAAAACCCCGTAAATGTATATTGTATTGATTGTAATGATTTGTTGTATAAGACTTGCCGAAACCATGATATAAGTTATTCATGTAAACGGTTCAGGATGTAAACGGACATTCATGTAGTCAAATCAAGATATATCCATGGTTTGGTCAATTCAAGTCATGTTGATTTTGTTCTGGTATAGTTCTGCTATTCATGTACAAGTTCGAGTATAGATTGGATTCATGTTGTATTAGAGTTAAGATTGGATTATGTTCATGTTAGAATGTATTCAGATTAAACCGAGACTCAGATTGAGTCAGATACTTAAACAGAATTGGATTCCTGAATTAGGTTTTGGAGTTATCGGTAACTGCTGCACATGGACGACAGTCTTTTTCCAAGCCAATTACCATTGATAACCCTGTTTTAGTTTTCTACCTTTAATAAGCAAGCACCCACTTTCTCCGGCTCTCTAAAGCTCAAGAGAATTGGTCCGGCTTAAACCTATATTTACTAGGGTCCTTATTGTAATTTAATATAACTTGAGGGAGTTTTATGAAAAATATTTTACATACACTTCCAAAATAATCCTCAAATATTTATTTATATTCTTTAGGATTTTCATGGATGTAATTTTTTTAAAAGTGAGGTATTCTAGTGAATAAATACCTAGCTTGAATAATACATGGTATTTAGTGTAAAGTTGACTTGTATGGGATCTTGATGGTATTTTCATGAAACTTGTAATTCTTTTCTTTTGTTTAGAAAAAAACTTGGAATTTATTATATATTTAAAATAGATGGTTTGACAATATTTATATATAATTATTAAAAATAAAATTTATTTATTAAATAAAAAATCACGCTTTTCTTAAAAACTGCATTAAAAATTCCATCGAGATCGTATGCTCCATGAGGAGGTCTGCGTCTTGCCTTACTAGTCCGATGGATGTGCGATAACCCGCACCAACCAAATCGGATTCCCCAAAAGTGGGTTGTAGAGGCACAATCGCAAGGAATTTAAATAATATAATTTAAAGAATACGGTTTTTAATAGTTTATGGTATTTTAATGTAAAAGTCGTATTTGTCCCAAAAATATTATTAAAAGAAAATCGTGCTATGTCATGATGTGTGTTTGTGAGAGGTAGGTCATTATCTCGTGAGATTTTCTAAAGGCAATACAAGAAAAAAAAGAGATAAAAGATGCCATCTGTAACTTTATGATATTTAAACGTAAAAGTGTAATAAAAGTTGTTTTATATGGAGTTTTGGAATGAAATTGTTTATAATTATTGTTTAATGTTTAACAAACAAAGTATAATGATTTAGATAATTAATTCTTAAGAAAAGTTATTTTAAAAAGTTTTAGAAATGAATGTCGGTATAACTCCACTTACTGACATCATTGAAAAGAAGAAGTTTTGAGATGTGAAAAGAAGAGAAGAGAGGGAACTTACTAGTTTAGGGTTTAGAGGAGAGGTTGATGAAAGAATTGGGAGTTTCGTGGAGTCACGGGGTCACCGGAATCATCTCGAATCGTCGCCAGAACTTGACCTAGTGCTAACTCCACTTGTACTCTTCTTTGCCTTAGAAAATTTTGAGGATTTTTGACAATAGATTTCAGAATGAAGAGGGCTAGGATATGATGTGGTATTTATATGATGGAATTATGGTTTTGAGAATTGAAGAGAGAATTAAAATGTATTAAAAATATGATTTATGAGTGAATTAATATTCTCAGGATAATTGCAGGGAATTCAAACATAATAGGAGTAGTGGGGGTAGGACAAAAGACTGGTGTGCAGAAAATAGGGGCATTACTGATGGGGGAGCCCGGCACCGCCGGCCCTATAGGCCACCTCGCCGGCCACTTGTATGGGTTTGGGGCTTGGATTCTTGCCACGTGTCTAGGTCGGTCCATATATCATTGTGCACATGTTTGTTTTATTTGACTTTTCATTTTTACGTGTATTGAACGTGTAAACTTTTTGGCCTCCAAAAAGTTTAAAATAAAAATCAGTAAAAATATATATGGTTGATAGGATTCGAACACAGGGGTTACGTCACAGCAGTGCAAGGCTTTACCAATGAGCTACAAGTTATTTCTTACCGTTCTTAAACAATTTTAATTTCTAACTTGTGCTCAGGCTTGAAACTCTATTCTGTACATTAATTTGAAATTTATTTTACAATAAAATTGGAGTCGTTACACGTTTTCATCGCAGTGAAAGCCGAAATGGCCGCGATGCAAAAGAAACTCGAAGCTATCGAAAACAAATTCTCGTCAACCTCCCTAAACTAATTTATGCTCCCTAAAACCGTGTGTGGTTACTGTTTTGACCCATCACATTTAACGGAAGAATGTCCTTTGAATTCTCCGTCTAAAGGTCATGAACAAACCAATACTGTTTTTCAGCAACAACCTAGAAATGACCCTTATTCATCCACATATAATCAGGCATGGAGGAATCATCCTAATTTTTCTTGGAACCAAAACCAATCTCAAAATCAAAATCAGTTTCCAAGCCAAAATAGCTATCAAAGGCTTCCTTCACAGCGACAACCACCACACCAAATTCAGCAACCCTTTCAACCGCAATCTTTTCAAAGTATGGCCAACAACTTTGCTCCTTATAATAATATTTCAACGGCCGATACTGATAAAATCTCTGCACTCGAACGAAACTTAGAAATGTTTATTAAACAATCAACACAAATGATGGCTAATTTAACGTCTTCTATCCAAACGTTAGTGCAACACATTGCTTCCCACGGTGAAAGCATAAAATCGATAGAAGTACAACTTGCACAATTAAATTCCGCAATGAGTGAGAGAGAGAAAGAGAGTTTCCTATCTCAATCTCTACCAAATCCCGGCCACTCACAAAGCGCAAATCTCATCCTTCAAAATCATAATGTGAGTGTCGTAACTACGTTAAGATCGGAAAGAGTGCTGAAAGTGAACAAGTTGAAGTTGATGATATTGATGAAACCCCGACTACTACTTCTACTCCTACTTTGTCTAATCCAACATCTTCTTCCGAGCATATTTTCCGTTTTCCATTAGGCTCGAACCCTCAGCCTACTTCTTTGAAGGAATTAACATCTACGACCATCCCAAATCCAATTTTGGGATCCATTCTATCCCCACAAATTTCTCCTCAAAAGTTGGCCCCGACCCTTATCGATAAAGCTCCTTTTCCACATTGGTTGAGGGCCAACAGATCAAGTCCCCAAATGGAGAAGATTGTGAAATTTTTTAAACAAGTTAACATAAATATTCCTCTCTTAGATGCTATCCAACAAGTTCCATCCTATGCGAAAATTCTAAAGGACTTGTGCACTAGGAAAAGAAAAATTCAAGTGCCTAAAAAAGTTTTCTTAGTGAGTAATATGAGCTCTTACCTAATTGGTGTCCACGAAACGTAAGGACCCCGGTTGTCCTACAATATCTATAACTATTGGGGGTGAAAATATCAAACGTTCTCTACTCGATTTAGGTGCTAGTGTTAACTTGCTTCCGTATTCTGTTTATGAGCAATTAGGCATAGGAGAGTTGAAACCTACGCACTGCATTCTCTAGATGGCCGATCGATCTATCACCCAACTTAGGGGTGAGCTAGAGGGCGTTCTAATCAAAGTCGGGGAATTTATATTCCCTGTGAACTTTATAGTTATAGATACACAGTCTGTCGCAAATCCACGAAACCAAATACCGGCGATTCTAAGTTGACCTTTTCTAGCAACTTCCAACGCGATAATCAATTGTCGTAACGGCTCAATGAACCCGTCTTTTGGGAAGATGACAATTGAGCTTAACATTTACAAGTTAGGAAGTCAACCCTCTGAACCTTATGCTCATATAATTGATATTTGTTCTGTCAAAAAAGTAGATTCCGATAGTTGTGAATTTGAGGAACTTCACGATACTAATCTAGACTCCACTAGTGCATTATTGTTTGATCCTGCTATTTATTATACACATGAGAACCCTTCTATCGAGAAGTCCACACCCACGTCGGAATCCTTTGACTTGTCGAATGAGTTAGTTGAGCTTTCCAGGTCAACATCTAACGCTAAATATGAACCTTTTATGGAGTCCGAGTATCAGCCCTTTCTTTCCGATGAGATTATCATTCGGAATATCGATGGAAGTTTTGAAGACATTTTTGCCGAAGAACTTGCATTCCTTGAAGACATGAGAGTTGTGATGAATCAACCCCCATCCAAAGAAGTTGAACCGCCATCCCTTCTTCTTATCAAGAACGAGAATGCGAGTAGTGCACCATCACTGTTTCGTCTTAACCAACCGAGACGTAAACCCGTTCAATTACACCTCTTATCTTCTCTCTACTTCTTCATGTCTATAGGTGACATGATCTTTTACCAACCATGGTGTTATATTGATAAAATATTCGAATGGTTGGTGTTGACTTTTGTTCTTTGTAAAGCTTTGCATAGACCAATAATTTTACCCCCTCTTTATAATTTTAAATGTTTAAAACTGTTTTACTCAAGTTGGGGGGGGGAGAATATTTTGCCTCCTGGAAGAATTTTTGTACGATTGTGAGCCAAAAATAAGTTTGGGGGGATTTCACTGTCATTAATTCTTATCCCTTTTACCAACTTCCCCCCTCAAGTTTACAGGTTTTATGCTTAAAATATGACATCGGTGAGGACACTGCTGCAAATAGGTTTGGGGGAGGTTTGTGCTTAGTCACACATCATTTTGCATTATACAAAATAAAAGCACATTTTTTTTTTGATAATAAAAGTTAAGATGTGAAAAATACATATGAACGATAAGAAGAGATTTAAGAAAAGCAAGAAAATTAGATATTTTAAAGCGAAGCTAGTAATAAGTAGTCATGAGCCGTTGTCCCAAGGGTTAGTAATATGAAGGGAATCACTAATCTGCGGATAGAAATAAGTCTGAAAAATAGTCTCTATTCTTGAGTCCAAACATCTGAACGTTGATACCCTACTATACGCACTTGCACACATCTTGAAACTTGGGATAGTAGAGAATACCTTGAAATGCTCCTGTCAAAAAGCCTTAGAATAAAGAATATATATATATATATATATATATATATATATATATATATATATATATATATATAAACAAAAATAAAAACGACACAGAAAAATGGTGAATAAATTGAACATTGGTTTTGTAATTACTTAAGGTAGCATAAAAAAATATAGCGAGGGTGCCTTATCACTTACTGCTTTAGACCAACTGATTTGGGAGCCACTGCTAAGCCTTAGGTGTTGCAAGGCTAGGATATTGCTAATTACACCTTAATGAGTGAGCACATTTTGTAATCGGTCGGTTAGTACCTCAAGAAGTATTAACAGTCGCATGAAAAATATATGAGCAATTCCATCTATAAAACATTCACCGACTAAAAAGTACTAGGGAAGATGGACAAGAGTATGATATCTTGAATTGAATTCCTAAGTGTAGGGATGTCTTTTACACACACGTAGGTGTATATGATCGAAGTTTGGAAGAAAGGTAGGGAAGAAAACTAAAAGAGATATTTTATTGAGGGATGATGTGATTTCTAATATCTTTCCATGACTATTAAGATAGGGCTCATGGCAACTAAAATGCTAGTGTAGTTTGTAACTCTTATTTTCAAGTTCTTTCTTTTATATGTTCCTTATCTTTGTATGAAACTTTCATCTTCTTTCTTTTATTATGGGATTTTATGGGTGTAATCCGCTGAAAACCCTCAGGAGACAACACTCCTCCTATTATGGACACTTAGAGGTTTAAAGGCTTGTTGCACGAGCTAAGTGCAATCGTGTTGCCTATGAAAGTGTGCTAGGTTTTTCTTTTTCTTTTTCTCTTTAATAACTAGTTTGCTCGGGACGATCAAAGTTAAGTTTGGGGTATTTGATTAGTCTAAAATATTGCACATTTGATTGAACATTTTCCCTACTATTGTTAAGTACTAAAACGTGTTATTGTAAATATAGAACATATGTGGGTTTATTTGTAAAAAGTTTATTATCATATATTTCTACATTATAATTAACATAATAAGGGAAAATATATGCATATAATATTTATATGAAATCTTAGTAATTAAAATATGCATATCATATCAAATATTTCTAATCAATATTCTTAAGATATTATATCATTTAAATGGTTAGGATAATATCTAAAAAATACCAAATACTACTGACACCATGACTTGAGATATTGTGCAGATATTAGCTCAGGTCTGAAATCCAAGTAAGAGATCCGAATTAAATCGGGATGTCGGAATCGAATCTGCCAAAAATATAGAAGCAAATCAAGAGATCTATCAACGGCAGAGACTCAGAGCATTATTTTCAGAATCTAGATATCAAAAGGATCTCCACATAGAAACACAAAATACCAGACAAAATCCTAAAACTTGATGCCACTAGGTTGCAGCGGAACCGTGGACAAACAAGGCTATATGCGGCGGTTCCGCGGCTCAATCTGGTCCATTGGATGTGATATTTCGAGGATTTGATCTTAACAACATATATTCACAGATGGCATCTAGGGTTTCTAGTTTATGGGACTATATAAGGGACCGAGAGCTGCACATTGAAAATGATCATAGAAGAGATCCAGAGATTCAAGAGATCCACGTATCCTAGTGATCATTAGCTATTTATCTACTTCCAACAAGAGAGATCTAGAGCAAACTAGGGATTCTTGTAATCTATTTTCTAAGAAGCAAAATTGTAAATGCAATAGTTGATTAATAAATGTAGTGTTTTTATTATTCTTTTTGCAATTAATTTCCGCACTTACTTTCTGTACTTACATTTCTACATCTTAATCATGTTTTCATTCAACCTTTCTTCTAAATTTTTAACCATGAGTGAGTAATTCCTAGCTTGTTAGGGTTCGTAGGATAGAGTAGAATCATGGATGAGAAAATCTTTTAATTTCTTTTTATACATTCTAAAGTTTATAAATTTTAGCAAAATAAATATTAACATTCTTATCGGGCGCGCTACCAATTTATTGATAGTCATGACCACAATTTGAGATTGGGTTCCCGCGGAAGATCAAGTTCGTGAGCCTTGGTTTAACACTTTTTTTGTTAAGGGCTAGACATGAATAGAGATCAATGCAAGTACAAGGGTTAGTAGTAGGGAAACCCTAGTTTCTTTTAAGAACCCTAATCTATATTCATCACTATCGATATAGTTTTAAACTATTAAAAGATAAATGAGTCATTTTTAATTATTCATCCATTACTACCAAGTCCTATGAACCCTACAAGCCTTTTCCTTATAAATCTTATATCCGTAACGAAAAAACAACTATCCCATCTTCAATCAACTCGTCTAAAGCAAAAAAAGGGTTCACGTTTCTTTGTGGATGATCCGTACTCATCGCGGCTGGCTACTAGCGACACCGTCTTAATTGTGGTTACTTTACAAAAAACTTTTTAATGATCAATCAGGCAACCCCAATCAACAAAGTGAATGGGTCACTCAACACTTCACGGAATACGATAACTTGAGCACCCTTCCGTGGGTCATCCTATACCCCTTACGAGTGCGGCAAATAGCCCGCCAATTCTAGAGTGAGCCCCCTTCGTCTTAACGCCATGAGATGCGGGCCCGTTGTCTTCTAGAACCCGGCTACTCAAGCACTCCACCGCGGGGTAATCCTAGTATAGAAAAGAAAAAGTTCTCTTGATGGAATAGAGTAGGACCCTGGCTGAGCCTGAGTCAATCCTCCTCCACCAGTACCAATAGGCGGCATAGGGGAAGTAACTATTGAAGCTATCGAGAAAGTACCAAATGCCGTGGATCATCTTCGACGGAGGAAGATCGACGGACAAGCTCAATCATGGAGACCTCAAGGAGCTAAGGAAGAGGGTAGAAGACCGAAGGACATGGATTTTTTGGTATAACACTTCTATCTCAGTAGTTAATCTCTTTGTAGCTTGCTAGTTTCATGTTTGGTTTCGATTCTAGGTAGTTGTTTCTAGCGCTAAGTTTTTAAACACCAAAATTTTTCGTTCTGCAACGGCCGCAGTCGACGGCCAGGGCGCCAGGAACCCTAACATAATATCAAAGCCATCCAAACATTAGAAACTAGTAGTAGACGATGCATTAGTTTCAAAACCAAAATATTCTGATTTCAAAACCCACTCTTTGTTTTGAAATTATTTTGGTCTCTAAATTTTTTTTAAACAAGTGCAGAGACTTAGTCTAAACATGTTTGTGACACACGATAAAAACGAGCCTATTTCCTTAAAACTTGGCCAGCCAAAACCCAAAAATTCCTGATTCTGCCTTTTACTATTCACTTATGGGCCTCGTTTTCATCCAGTGTCTTTGGTTTTGTAAATTGGTGTTTTTGGTCTTGTTTGTTTTCTCCAGATTTCACGTAGTATTATCTTTGCTTTGGGGGAAACTTGGAAAGTTTCAAAACTTGAAATTTTGCATCGTTTATATCTGTGATGTGGTGTTTGTGTTTTTCAAACATCGTTTATTTGCTATATGTCATTTAGATGAGGTTGCATATACTTGCTTATACTGCTGTGATGTTGATATCTGTGATGGAATGTTTGGATTGTCATGTTGGATAGCCTCTAGTGCAATGGTAGCTGTACAGTTTAGACTCATTTGTATATTCATTATTGCGGGGCAAGCGTCCGACTTGTGGACTGCCGTTTCCGCCAGTTTCTATATTCTTTTATTGGGGCACGACCGGGTTGAAGTCGATGTCTCCATTAGCTGTAGGACCAACCATCACCCCTCGTCAGGGTCTAGAAATGTATACACTAGTCTACTCCAGAATATCGATGCCCAGTCTCGATACTACCATGACTAGGGACATTTAAGGATGTGCTTATGGACTACCCAGCCCCCACATGTATGATCGCCATCATAACGCTGGTAGTCAAGCAAGAATCCTATAGGCTCTATCAACATGTAATAGTGATCTGTAATACCACATAATGCATGTACATGATGATAAAAACAAACCGGATAACATACTATCATTTTGAGTAAGACTGTTCTACCCGTATAGGTCCTCCCTCAATCATCACAATCGCGTGCCTGCGATTACAATAATTGACTTGAGGGCACTTTGTCCAACACTTACAACCCTCCACCTAATTCTTTCTCTATCTACATCCTTCATTCAATTACACACATTCATTCTCAATTTCTAAACTAAATAAAAATCATTTCTCCTTCATCCTCATCTTAAAATTTAGCCCTTCACTCAAAAACCATGAATTCTTCATCAAACTTATGCACACCATCAAGCTAGAGCCACTACAACCTCTAGGAGCCTTCACCATGCGCTTCATAAGCTGGAATTTCCTTGTGCACCATCCCTATAGGTAAATCTCACATCCTTTGCAATTCTTGTTTTGTTAAATACCAGTTTTAGTGTGCAAATATCAGAAACTGGAATTTTTATGATATTTGTGATTCTAAACTTGAATCTGGAGCTATTAGGTTAATTCACTAGAAAAACTAACAATACTAGAATATGGCGAGAGCAATAGGAGACAATCCCTAAAGCCCGAGCCCCTAATTTCTCTGTTCACCCGTCGGTTCTCCCTAATTTCCTGCTGCCGCCAGTTTTTCTACACAATGGTGTTTTGGGTTTTGGTCAGTAGCTTTATTTGGTGATAATATAAGCTACTGTATTGTTTGATTTGTCCTAGATTTCATATAGAGAAATCTGGGAGTATTCTAGTATTTTTTTAACAATGTTTCCGATATTTATGATACGGTTTTCGTATTTCTATAACTCAACTGAATTATTGACGTTTGTATGTTAATGTCAGGGGTATTTGGTCATATTTGGAGTAAGTGAGATATACGTTCTAACCTATTGTTCACCGTCGGAGACAGAGACGAACTGGGATGGATCGTCTTGCCTGAATCTGGGGGCAGATGCTATTTGGATTTATCCGTCCATCTCTCCGAAGATAATAAGTTGATTTATGGCACCGTATATCGGAGGTTTGGACAGATGCGACCGTTATAGCAGACTATATCAGATTCCCTCTCATTTTAGGAGGAGTTTTTTTATTATGGGGATGCTCTTCCCTGCAGGTGCAAGCTCCTGTAGTTAATTACGTTACCGTATTGCGATAACCACTTTCTCCTTCTCCAGCAGTTCACTTCGTATCGTGTGTCTGTTTGTTTGTTTTGGTTGCCCGTGGATTGTATACGGAGACTAGTTTATGTCGTCGCCCGTATGGTTGGATTTGTCCAAATCCGTATATTTTAGATTTGAGCTTAGGTTTATTTAAGGACCATTGATCTGGTTTGAGATTAAGATCGAATTAAAACAAATGAGCATTTATGCCCAATTATTTTAGTTTAAGGACATCACGGTCCATTATCGTCATGTTTGAGGCAAAATTTTAGTTTAGGGACATTTCGGTCTAACATCCATCTGGCACGCACGTGTATTTGTTACGTGGCGGAGTGAACGATGGTGACATGGAATGCGCCCAATTTGGGAAGGGATTCGATTTGAGGTGTGCACATCAATTTGGAAGTGTATCAATGTATGACGAAAGGAGTTATTGGTTTTCGGGACCTGCCACCTCTCTGAAGACGTTAAGGAATTATGACGACATATATTAGAGGCGTGGAATGATGTACCTTTGAACCAAGTCCCGTATTTGAGGTAAAGGGTTTATTATGGTCCTAAGAATCATTAGTCGTATTTGAGACTAAGATTACTTCAGGAGATACGAGCTGAATATCATTTTGGATATCATTATTAGTCATGTTTGAGACTAAAATCAGTTTAACAATGTTTTAAGGATCATTTTTATTTAAGATCCAGCAAAAGAGTATTTGGGCTCAGCTGCAAGAAAACTTCAAAGACTTAGCCAATTTGGGCTTAGTCTGCTTATTCTTTTTCTTTTTCATTCAAAAGTGCTAAGCACTTATTTGGGCTCTGTTTGTTCAGCCCTTTTTTTTAATGTAAAAGTGCTAAGCACTTATTTGAACTCTGATGCTCACATATATGTCATGTGAAGTATTCAATCATGGGCGCTGCCTTATGAATGTTGAACACTTTAGTCCTTTTGACTAAATGTGAAGTGCTAAGCACTTCCTATGGCGTCCACGTGAGGTGCACGTATGGCGCTGGACGCTGCCCAAATATTGCTAAGCACTCAACCGTTTTGGCTGTATATGGAGTGCTAAGAACTTTTTATATGGCGCCCATATGAGGAGCATGTGAGGCGCTGGGCGCTGCCCAATCAGTGCTAAGCACTTAGCTGTCTTCGGCTGTATATGGAGTGCTAAGCACTTTTATATGGCGCCCACGTGTGTTTCACGTAAGGCACTGGCCTTCTGTTTTGGGCACCCGCGTGTTTTTCACGTGAGGCGCTAGGCGCTGTTAAAAGGATGTCCACGTGGGAAGCACGTGAGGCGCTAGTCTTTTTTCCTTTTTTAGAGATTAAATCTCTGTTAATGGCATTTTGACCATTGATGATCACCAAGATCTTCGTTTTTGAAGATCTAGGATCAGGTTTTTCTTTAGGAACTAAGTTCTTTTATAGGTTCTTTTTTCCTTTGTTTTTCTTTTGGACCTAGTTCTTTTCTGAATCTTTGATTCTCAAGAACGAGATCTTCCCAATGAGAATTAAATTCTCAATTTGTGGGAGACTTGCCTTGTGGATCTCTAATCTAGAGAAAAAACTAAGTTCTTTGAGAAGGATTAAACCCTTAAAAGAGATATCTTGACCTTTGTGTTTTCTTTACCTTGGTTCTTTTTTGAAAGGGAAGTCTTTCTCTTTGAGAATTAAATTCTCTGTTGTTTTAAATGTTTTCTGTATTTTTGCAGAAGCTTTTAGGGTTTTTCTTTCTGTCTATCTATCTATGTGACTTGAAGTCTCGAGTCTTTTATATAGTGGAGGCAGATTGTTAATTAGTTTTGAGAAAATATTTCATTAAGAGATTCCAATTGATTTAATTGGTCTCAAAATTGATTTGGGGAATTTTACCCACCGTTGGATCTTTGATCCAAGAACTTCTGTTTTACAGAATATGTTGTTTTTCTTTTTAACAAGATTGGTGAAATATTTTCCTATATACAGAATTTATTCTGTCAGGTGGTGATTTTTTAATCACCATTGGATTTTTAATTCAAGGGTTCTCTATTTTACAGAGAGCAATCTCTTTTTGTTTAGGAAAATTAAGAGAATATATTTCCAAAATAGAAATTTATTCTATTATTGGATTATTGATCCAACCGAGAGTATCTTTCTTATTTAGAAAGATTTGGGAGATATTTTTTCTAAATAGAATTTGATTCTATGTTTTGATAATTTATCATCTCCGTTGGATCTTCGATCCAACGGCTCTATATAACAGAGAGTATCCCAACTTTTTGTTAGGGAAACGTAGAATTTAATTCTACTTACGCGCCGGCGCTCACGTGTTGTGCCCATGGGTGCCACTTAAGAATTTAATTCTTATGATAGGTACTTATATGCTTTGCACATTGGCGTCCGCGTGAGGAGCTCGTGCGACGCCATATAAGAATTTAATTCTTACTCAGAAAGTGTTTCTGTGCTTTGCACATTGGCACCGGCGTGAAGAGCACATGCGGCACCGTATAAGAATTTAATTTTTACCCAAAAGATTTTCTGTGCTTTGCACATTGGCGTTAGATTCCTCATGAGAAGGACGTGGGGAGCCGCCCCATTAAATTTCAGCAGAGCTTTGCTCTTTTAATATGTTTAAATATTGGGGAAACAAATTCCCCCCACCGTTGCTCTCACGTGGCTTACAAGTGGGTGCAACGGTGTCACTTTTTTCCACTGTTGGATCTTCTAGGGAGTTGAACCGTCCCTTCATATCTTATAAATTGGGCATTTGGCTCTTGAGATGACTGTCATTTCTTCATCTTCTTTCTTCTTCCTTGAAAATTTAATTCTCTTCTCAGAGCTTAGGTCTCTGCCCAAACAAACTCTTAGAGTTTAACTTTGTTTAAGAAACTTGGTAAGAATTATGACCAATTTTTTTAACTCTTTAAAAGAGACTCTTTTTTTGTTTTGGATTTTTAACCCATTAACAGAGCTTGGCTCTTTTTCTTGAAATGATCTCTTAGAGATCTAAAAAATACTTTATTTAGGTAGACCGTGGGTCATAGAGATCTTAGGGTTTTGCCCTATTATTAACTCTGATCTTCGAGGGTTCTATGGAATTAAATTCCAGAATCTTTCCCATAGGGATTTATGGGATTTAATCCCATCATCAGAGGAATTCAATTCCGATTTGTTCTACAGAGCTTATCTCTGAGAAAATTTCTTTTGGAAAATTTTGGGAATTTTATTCTCTTATTTTCTTTTCAGGGTTTTGTTGTAGATTCTTCTCACAGATTCAGATCTGTTGTGGAACACGTTCTTCGAGAATATTAGGAGTCTTGAACTCCACTGTTCAATGAGATTTTTTATTAAATAAGAATCCTTTTGGATTCTTACAATGAGTGCCTGCCTCATCATTGATGGGGCATGTCACGCCCCGCTTCCCAGAGTACGGTAAAGAGACATGAAGGGTCACGCGACGTATTTACTCAGAAGTAAACATGCTAAGCGTAAATAAGCAATATAGTAAAGTACACAAGTAAGACATGAGATGTAAAAGAATAACAACTTTTATTTATTAAACATCCTTTACAATACAACTGGAAATGTAAATACAAGACTGAAAAGCAATGCCTAAACAATGGCATGAACTGAAATTAAAGTATATACAAGTGACTAGAGCTTTGGGTCTTCAAAGAACTTCTCCAAGTCGTCTGTGCTAGGCTCAATCTCCAGAGAATCAGATCCCCCTGACAACATTCTAAAGAAAGAAGAGAAAATGAATGTCGTCAGCGAAAAATCAAAAGGTAGAGAAGAATAGACAGAGAATAGAACATGTAAAGTATAAAAGATTATGTTCGCTATACTAACGTAGTTGTTTGTAGCTTGGTACAGAAGATATTAGTGTTTACGAGAGGAGTCCAACTATTCCGTGGACTAAGGTAACCCGTAGTACAAGGCTCCGTCAAACCCCACGGAACAACGGCAGTGGATGTTTAGTTATGTCTTTTAATGACCATCTCGTGCCACTTTTAACACATTCCGTACCAGTCTACCCCTTGAAAACCCCATAATGTATTTTGTATTTATGTGTATTATTTTTTTTAATAGATGTAAGACTTACCGAAACCATGATATCAGTAGTTCATGTAAACGGAAAGGATATAAACGGACAGTCATGTAAACAATGTCAAATGTATATCTATGTTTCGGTCAAATCAATTCATGTTGATATAGATTGTATTCTGGTATAAATGGATTCATGTTGAATTGGAGCTATACTTGAATTGTATTCAAGGATGAATTGATTTCAGATTAGACTGAGACTCTAACTGAGTCAGACACTTAAACAGAATTGAAATCCTGAATTAGTTTTGGAGTTATGGGTGACTACTGCACATGGACGGCAGGGTTTGTGACTTTTTCCATGCCAATTACCGTATTGATAACCCTGTTTTAGTTGTCTACCTTAAATAGGCAAGCATCCAAATTCTCCGGCTCCCTGAGGCTCAAGAGAACTAGTCCCGCTTAAACCTATGTTTACTAGGGTCCTTATTGTAATTTAATATACTTGAGGGGGGTTTATGAAAAATAGTTTTGATATATTTTCAAAATAAACCTCAAGCATTTAATTATCGTCTTTAGGGTTTTCATAGATGTAATTTTAAAAGATGAAATATTCTAGTGGATATAAATCTAAATTGAATAGTATATGGTATTTTCATGTAATTTGACTTGTATTGATTCTTGATAGTATTTTCATGAACTTTTGTGATTCTTTTCTTTTGATTAGAAAACATGGAATATATTATATATTTAAAATAGATATTTTGATAATATTTATATATATATAATTATTAAAAATAGAATTTATTTATTAATAGAAATCACGTTTTCTTAGAAATTGTAATAAAAATTCCATCGAGATCGTATGCTCCATGAGGAGGTCTGCATCTAGCTCTACTAGTCCCGAGGATGTGCGATAACCCGCACCATCTGGATCGGGTTCTTCAAAATGGGTTGTAGTGGCTTATTTGCAAGGAATTAATTAAAACAATTTAAAAAATACAGGTTTTGATAGTTTAAGGTATTTTAATGTAAAATTTGCATTTGTCCCAAAACTTATTGTTTCCAAATCATCGTGCTATGTTATGATGAGTGTTGTGATGAAGTAGGTCATTACCTCATGAATTATCTAAAGGTAATAAAAAGGAACATGATGAAATATGTCGAATGTAAAGTTTGTGGTATTTAACCGTAACAATGAAATAAAAGTTGCATAACATGTTATTTTGAGATGAAACTTATTCTAAAGTGTTTGTTTTAGGTTTGTTAAACAAAATATAAAGAGATGGTTAATATATGGTTAAGAAAAATTGAGTTTTTAAAGAAATTAGAATCGAAAGTCGAATTAACTCCGCTTCCGACGAGTTTTGAAAAGAGACGTCCTTTTAATAGAAAGAGAGGAGGGGAGAGGGGACTTACGGATTGAGAAAAGAGAGGGGGGGTGGAGGATGGGTTTGCAAGTGTCGTGGAGTCGTGGTGTCGCTGGATTCTTCCCGAAACGTCGCCGGAATTTAACCTTGAGCTAACTCCACTTGTACAACTTCATGGACTTGGAAAATTTAGAGAGTTTTGGCAAATGATTTCTTAATGAGAAGGGCTATGGTGTAGGGTTGTATTTATAAGAAAAATTAGGGTTTAGGGTATTGAAGAATGGAATTAAAATGCATTAACATTTTGGATTAATTCCTCATTTTAATTCTCTAGAAATGTGTAGGGAAAACAAACAGACTAGGCTTAGTGGGGGAGTCCAAGAGGTGTTGGGGTGAAAAAATTGGGGCTTTACTTACGGTTGGGGCCGGCCGCGCCGGCCCCAAGAAAGATCTCGCCGGCCATTGTGTAGGGTCGGGTCTTGGATGAATGCCATGTGTCCTGGTCGTAGTTAATAGTAATTTTCACATGTTTGATTTTTCAGTGACTTTTCATTTTACGTGTATTGCACGTGTAAACTTTTGAGCTTATAAAAGTTTAAAAGAAAAAATCAGCAAAAATAATATGTGGCAGGGGGATTTGAACACAGGGGTTATGTCACAGCAGTGCAAGGCTTTACCAATGAGCTACAAGTGCTTTCTTACTGTTCTTAAACAAGAAATACTTTTAAGTTGTGTTTAGGCTAAGGTACTCCTTTCTGTACTTTTAGAAAAATTTTGTATTGAAAGTTCAGGGTTGTTACAGGGCATTACCTTGATTTTGTGGGGCCCACTGTAGTGATTTTAATATTCTAATCGCTAACTCTCCATTTTTTTATGTACCATGGCTGGTCATCTGTACGATCTTGAAGAGATTATCTCTTATAAGGTGATTCGCATCCAAGGCCGCTGCCAAGGCCAGAAGTTTACTAATGCCCAATGCGACGTGGTGGTGCATCGCTTCAATGATTACAACGGTCGATTGCTTCCCCGCCGTTTTGCCCTTTTGAAGATCGTCGTTGGGTCGATCTGGGAAGCTATCCCTGGACGCCTTGAGGTTATGCCGCTTCAAGTGCTCGATGATGCTGAGAATAAGGTACATTTAGTGTACTTGATACGGTTGATCCCAAAGAAACGGAAAGATAATCTCGTCACCATCTTGCACCGCGTCTTTCAGCAGAAAGCAATAGTATCAGCATATCAGAGGGTGGAGGATATCAGTGGTGACCATGACGCTTGCATCCGAGAGAAGGTGCAAAAAAGGATGGTCGATGCAGCTGAAGGCGCATTGCTCAAACTTGCTTTTGAGTTTCAGAATCCGTGTCCGGAGTTTAGCGCCTTGCCGTTGTAGACCTCAGATAATGTAGTAGCTTTTTTTTAGTCGTTCTTATCATCACCGTGTAATCTTTTCTGAAGTATGAATGATAAGCCCCATGCACTTTCCCTTTTCTTAATTGTCTTGATTCGGTGTGAAGTAGTTTATGTACTCATTTCGGAGTTTATAGTTTATTCACTCGTTTCAGAGTCTATAGTTTATGTACTCGTTTCGGAGTTTGTAGTTTATGTACTCGTTTCGGAATCTCTAGTTTATGTACTCGTTTCGGAGTTTTGTATCTTATTCACTCATTTCGGAGTCTCTAGTTTATATACCCGTTTCCGAGTTTGTAGTTTATTCACTCGTTTCGGAGTCTCTAGTTTATGTAATCATCTCGAAGTTTTTAGTTTATTCACTCATTTCAGAGTCTCTAGTTTATGTACTCATTTCGGAGTTTATAGTTTATTTACTCGTGTCGGAGTTTCTTTATTTTACCTCCCTTGGGTTTACATGCAAACTTGTCATAACGTTGTATGTAGATAACCTCCATTTTTAAAGACAGAGGTCCGTTAGGTTTATAGTATTAGGGTTTTAGTCCGTGGTACCATTGCATTGGCTGATGTATTCCTCGATATGCAATCTTTAAGTTGATGTTCGAGTAGCACCGTGACTGTCGTGTCTCTGATCCTTTCGGGGGCTGGACAAGACATCTTCAAGTAATCTTCTTAGGTCAAATTATCGTTAGAAGTGCAAGCGTTAGGAATTTGCCATGATGCTTTTTACCTAAAGTTAGGCTCAATTTGGAGCCCCGATGAGTCATAACCGCACTCTTCTGGGGTGGAATGATCTCCAATGGTCTTTTAGGTTTTATATGAGTTGCCGTCAAGACCCGAAGCTGGGAATATGCCATCACTTCATTTTTCTTTGCTTTGGCGATGTCGCGTCGATTCTTTGCTGAAGTAGGGTAGACATCTGTAGGACCTCTGTGTTGTTTGTATTGCAATTGAAGTCCAAAGCTTGGGATATGCCATCGCCCCAATTTCATTTGATAGTTGCGTCCACATTCTGCTGAAATGAGGGGGAACGCCGGGATAGTCTCTAGGTTGTATATGTACCGTCAAGACTTGGATCTAGGATTTTGCCATTATTCCATTTTTGGTTTGCTTTGACCTTTGGGTCTTTTGTTGACGTTGTGTCTGTATCCCGCTGGGATGAGAAGAACGTTGAGCTAATTTCTAGGCAGTAGATGTTGTCGTCGAGATCTGGTGCTCCCTTTGACGGATCCTGGTGGGAAAATATGGTTCCCTTTTTCTTTTATTTGTGCCCATGGATCGTATACAAGAGTCAATATGGACACACTTGCAGGGCAGATGACATTTTATTTTATTTTATTTTTTATTTCCGCGATACTTTATCTTTTCAGATTTTTACATCGCGAGAGTCGTGATTTCCCAATCATGCCGTCTATTTATCACGGTGTCCAATCATTTCGGCTATGTATTTTTTTATTTTTTACTCCCTATTTTTTATTGCGAGTCGCCCAAACATTTCGGCTATGTATTTTTTATTTTTTAACTCGCTGCTTTTTATTGCGAGTTGCCCAAACATTTCGGCTTTTTCATATGCATTTTTTGCGGCTCGCTGGGTTTTATTACAAATTAGAACTTGAGATCTGATACCAATCTTGGCATTAGTATCACTGCAACTAGAATATTGTCAGGAGCGAATCATCATTTGCCTTTGCGAGGAGTTGAAATTTGATACCTATTTAGGCATTAGTATCGCTTCAACTGGGATATTGCCATGCGCGAATCATCATTTTCCTTTGTTAATTTGGACAAATGTGGCTTAGCAAACAGGGTTAAGATCCTATCGGCTGTGGCTTTTTGACTTTATGAGCCGTAAGGGTCTCATGAAGGTATTTCTGCCTAAGAGTCGTGAGGATCTCGTAGGTAGAACTTGGTTGGGAATTGTTTATTTATGACCATGGATTGTATACAAAGGTCAATATTAGACCGCTTGTATGGCAACTTGGGGGATATGATGGCTTAAGAACAGGTTCAGATCCCTGTAGCTCAAGGCTTTTGAATCCTATGATCCGTGTAGGTCTCATAGGGGGAATTCTCCTTACGAGTCGTGAGAATCTCGCAAGTATATTATTATATTTTTTATGAGATCGCGCCTTCCAAGTTTTCACAAGCTCGTCAAGAGTCCTGTTGTTTTTACTCACGGCGGCCTTTCGGGTTTTCATCCGTGCTTATTTCGCTTGTCGACATTTTTTTTTACGAGGTTGCGCCCTTCCGGGTCTTCACAAGCTCGCTGGTAGTCCTGGTGTTTTTACTCACGGCGCCCTTTCGGGTTTTCACACGTGCCCATTTCTCTTGTGGACATCCCTATTTTTTTACGAGATAGCGCCCTTCCGGGTTTTCACAAGCTCGCCGATAGTCCTGCTGTTTTTACTCACGGCGTCTTTTTGGGTGCCTATTTTGCTTGTGACATCCCCGTTTTTTTAGAATGGAAAAGATCTTGAAAGTAACTTCATCGCAGGTGACCCATCTGTTTTCCAGTGGGATTTGGGGGTGGCTTCATCGCTGGAGTAGCTAGTGGGACTTGAGTTGCAACCTTTGCCATTAGGACTTCGATTGCAATATAGTTCTCAAGAGAGCATATCACCGTATTTGGGGGTGATGTGCTAGTTTATGGACATTTCGGTCCATTATCGCCATATTTGAGGCGAAATTTTAGTTTAGGGACATCTCGGTCCGTTGTCGCCATGTTTGAGGCGAAGTTCTAGTTTAAGGACATTTCGGTCCGTTGTTAGTTTAGGGACATCTCGGTCCGTTGTTACCATGTTTGAGGCAGATAGTTAGTTTAAGGACTTCTCGGTCCGATATAGCCATATTTGAGGCGGATAGTTAGTTTAAGGACTTCTCGGTCCGATATCGCTATATCTGAGGCGGATAATTTGTTTAAGGACTTCTCGGTCTGATATCACCATATTTAAGGCGGATAATTAGTTTAATGACTTCTCGGTCCTGTTTCGCCCAATCTGAGCAAAGCTCTGTTGAAATTCAAAATTCAAAATTTTGAAGCAACGCTTCAAATCTTGGGCGCAACGCGCCACATGTCAGGCGCTGATACGTCAGCACAGCGCCCAAGAAGGCGTGCCCAATCAGAGCAAAGTTCTATTCTAAGCAAAATTAAAGGAAGCAACGCTTCAGTTGCGCAGGCACTGCGCTGCGCGATACGTGTCAGCGCAGATACGCTAGCACAGTTGCGCTGCGCTTTGCGCTGCGCGACACGTGTCAGCGCAGATGCGCTAGCGCAGTTGCGCTGTGCGCTGCGCGACATGTGTCAGCGCAGATGTGTGAGCGCAGTTGCGCTGCGCTGTGCGCTGCGCGACACGTGTCACGCGCTGGGGCATCTGCGCCAAACAGAATTAAAATTCTAAGAAATCTTTTCTGTTCTTGTTAAAACAAGAAGATTTTCTTCTGCAAAGCAGAAGCCCTTGGATCAAAGATCCAATGGTGGGGAAAATTCCCCGAATCACTCAGAGAAAGATCTCTTTAACAAATTTAACTAATTTATGGGCACTATAAAAAGGACCCCAAGCCTCAATTCAATCATGAACATTTTTCTTGAAAAAAGTCAAGAGCTTCAAACAGAGAGAGAACTCTGAGAAAATTTAAAAGAAAACGTAAAAACCTTCACGAGAGAGAAGAAATCTCTTTTAATAAATCATTGATCTAAAAACCAGATCAATGTTCTTCACATAATAAACAGTGCTTTGCACTTCTCATGAACCACTGGTTCTTTAAAAACAAGAAAACAACAAAATAAAAATAGTGCTTTGCACTTTTATGAACCTCTGGTTCTTGAAATAAAAAGAAAAACTTATTTTTCTTTGATCCAAATTAGATCAAGAAATCAAATAATGCTCTGCACTTCTGTTCTTGAATCTAAAAGATTCTTAGTGCTTTGCACTTCCAAACTGCCCTGTTGCGCTCTTGAGAGAGCGCCACGTGTCAGCTACAGAACAACTTGCGCTACGCGCTCTTGAAATAGAGCTTTGCACTATGGAATTGGCGCAACTCACCAGAGCGCGCCACGTGTCAGCAGCGCACTAGCGCAGCGCACTGCGCCGTTGCGCTTACGCTCACCAGAGCATGACACGTGTCCTCACCACAAGCGCTTGAGCTCAGTGATTGGCGCAAAGCGCCTGACAAATGCAATGCATTTCTTTTCCTGAAGGGCCAGGCCCAATTAAAAGACCAAACAGGCCTAAATAAATTGATGCTCTGCATCTTTTATGGGCAGAGCCCAAACAAAAAAATAAAATAGAAAATAATGCAATGCATTATTTAAAAATGGGCCAAGCCTTAACACCGGTCTAACAGACCAAAAACAAATAAAAAGCGTTGAATACTTTGGACTTAGCCCAATCATGGTCGTAAGTCCTCAAATTAAATTGACTGAGCGATATTGCTCCCTTAAGTCAATTTATATCCGGTTCGAGGGTACATCTCTGAGCTCCTCCGACACCTCTCGTTGTAATCCTTCAACGATGTCAGAGAGGCGACGGGTCCCAACAACCACACATGAATATGGACTGCGGGGTCCTTAAACCCGTGGACCGAAATGTCCCTAAACTAATATTGGACCGAAACGTCCCTAAACTAATATTGGACCGAAACGTCCTTAAACTAATAATGGACCGAAATGTCCCTAAACTAATAATGGACCGAAACGTCTTTAAACTATTATCGGACCGAGACGTCCCTAAACTAATATTGGACCGAAACGTCCCTAAACTAATGTCGGACCACCACGTCCCTAAACTGGAACAGAGACCACCACGCCCCTAAACTGGAACAGAGACCACCACGTCCCTAAACTGGAACACGGACCACTACGTCCCTAAACTGGAGCAATAGAGCCCCCAAATGCTCTTTTGCCGGATCTAAACGGTCCCGTTAAGTTGATCTTAGTCTCAAAACAAGACTAACGTATCCTTAACGAACGTTTAAGTTGATCTTAGCCGCAATACGGCTAACGTATCCTTAAACTAAAAACACCAAACCCAAATCTAAGTAAATACGGATTTGGACTAATCCACGTCCTGCGGGCGACGGCATTACTCAGTCTCCGTATACAATCCACGGGCAACCACAAACAAAACAAACACACACGACACGAAGTGAAATTCTGGAGAAGGAGAAAGTTGTTACCGCGACGCGGTAGCGTAATTAACTGCAGGGGCTTGAGCCTACAGGGAAGAGCGTCCCCACAATCAAAAACCCCTCAAGCGAGGGGGAATCTGACGAAGTCTGCTACATCGGCCGCATCCGTCTAAACTTCCGATATACGGTGCCATAAATCAACTTGGCATCTTCGGAGAGGTGGACGGATAAAACCAAATAGCATCTGCCCCGAATCTCAGCGTCAGGACATCACAGTCTTGTGCGCCGCCTTTCGGAGGGGAACAGATTCTGGAACGCCCGGTGGGACCTTTTCCTCTTTCCACTCCACACTTCGTGTGTCGTCCTCGCGAACCAATCGCGGTTTGTTAAATGGTTGCCTTCGGATTTCAAGTCACTAAGATTTGGTCTTTTTCCTGGCGCAGAACTCAAGATTCAATGGCCTCTAACTGCACCAACTGCTCGAAGTGCCACTGCAATGGACGCTCCACCTCCCCCGGAGGTGTAGCATATGGGCCCCAAGCGGCTTCCTTCCTCACTTTTCCGGTAGACCAGGTGACCCAAGCCACCACTGGTCTGTTCTTCGGGACCATGATCCCACCTACAATCTTCCCTACGCCAATACCTGCACCGGAAGTGAACAAAACGTCGGTCTTCGACCGGCTCACTGCTACGACGGCCCCTGTCAACGGGTCGCTCACTACCAAACCGACAGCCTATGTTTTCACCAGGCTAAATCAGAACTCTAAATTGGCTGTCCCGAGGAAGGCAATAACTGTTGCTCCAGAAGTCGTCAAGACGGCTTCCCCTGTCAAAGAGTCAGTCTTTTCAAGGCTGACGATTCCTGCTCCTCCCCCTACTCGAGGATCTGTCTTCGACAGGTTGAATATCACTCCTCAAAAGACAACCTCAATCTTTAAGAGGTTAACACCGGCGGCGCCTCATTCAGACAGGGGGAAAAAAGAAGATGTCTCAATCTCCGAGCCAGTCCCAACGGCTCGTCATGCTCGACGTCGCCATTGGCAACGAGTGAGGAAGGAAGGGGGCAACTCTCCCTCAGGGCTAACTCCACCGGCTCCATTGGTGGAAGTCAACGCTGCTGTTCCAACTGGGAACAGCTTTGAACTGCTGAGAAGGGTACGGAAGAACTCTCTAACCGCTACATTGAAGAGGTCTCCTCCACCTGCGGAGAGAGCTCCAAAAATGAAGCAAGAACATCCCCCTCAACGGCTGTCCTAAAAAATATACAAGGTTTGGCGTAGGGTTCAAGACTCCGTGATTGACCCAGGTCATTCTTGTCAACAGAAGAAGGCGAAGATGCAAAAAGAAAAGGACCGTCCTATTAAACAACAAAGGACAACAATCACCAAGATGCCTACTGCAACGGCCCCCTCCACTTCAACGGCCAACAAAAGAAGAAGGCCGGAGAAAACCCCCACGCTCGCGGCAAATGCCAAAGGTGGTGAGCCTAAACGCCCTAAGTCCGGGGGCATGATAGTTCATACAGTTTATGTGGCATCGGGAAAGGAGGATAGCCGCATATCAACAGGTCATAGACCGCACACGAGATCAGTGACCAAGGCTCAGGAGCAGCAGCAGAAGCTCCAATAGATGATGAACGCTATGACCGCACTTACAGGGCCAAAAGAAACCCCTGAAACGTCCTCGGACGAGCGTCAAGAACAAGAAACGGATGCTGAATTCCTTCGTCGTGTACTGGAGAAGAAGGATAAAGAAGCTGCGGAGCAGGTAGCCAACATAAAGAAAATGGCCCTCCTGTTCCAGGATATGGTGGGTATGATGATTCAACAAGATCCACCTGCTGAAAATCCCCCGATCATCCTTGAAGACGATAGGGGAGAGACGTCGAATCTTCCACCAGCTCTGTCCACGGCTAAAGAAGGTACAATCTCTAAAGCTGATTTGGATGAGTACATAGCCCAACAAATACGGGTTCATCATGCGACCGAAGCGGCCGGTCAGGTCGTAAAAACGGGGCGGCCATATCCAAGTTGGTACGATCAAATCAAGTACCCACCCGGTTACACAATTCCCAAGTTCCATGTCTACAAAGGGACGGGTAATCCTCATCAGCATGTTGCCCAGTTCAGGGCACTCTGCGGCAACACCGGTGGTGATGACAAGCTGTTGCTTCGCCAGTTTGTTGGAAGCTTATCAGATACGGCATTCGAATGGTACTCTGAGCTCCCGAACGACTCTATTAAAACCTTCGCGGAGATGGAGCTGTTGTTTACTCAGCGTTTTGCAAGCGCCAGTGAACGTACCCCGATGACAGCACTGATTAACGCCAGGGTAAAACCCGGCGAGACGTGGGTTCAGTACGCTATACGATGGCGAAACTTATGGTCGAAGTGTGAGCAGCGTATTGAAGAAGCTCCCGCGGTGGGTATGTTTGTTGGAACCCTTGATCCGCAAGCAACCATCTCACAATTTATGATGTTTTTCAAGCCGACTACCTTCCAGGCCTTGATTGATAAGCTAGCGCAAATGGATCAAATGGGCCATAAACCCCCTCTCCCAAGGCCGGACTCCCGAAATGACAAAGGGAAGGGAAAAGCGATCGTCGTCGCTAAAGCTCAACAACAACCGAGCGAATCGAAGCCGGTTGCTCGTCAAAATAATATGCACCCGTACGTACCCCTTGAGGATAGGATGGGACGTCCTTATTCCTTTCCCTGCGATAAAACGAGGAGGTTATTCGAGCTGGCGTTGTGCAACAGACTCATAAATCTGCCGGATCCAAAACGTCCGTTGCAACCAAGTGACGTCAACGAGCCCAACTACTATCCTTATCATTGAGTACCGGGCCATCCGATCGAAGATTGCTACGTTTTCAAGAATTAGCTAGAAAACCAGTACCGACAGGGCAAGTTCGCGTTATCTGACAAATGGAAGGTGAATCCCCTGCAGCCCCACACCTCTAAGGGGATGAATACGCCGGGGGCAACATCCTCTGTCATTGAAGAAGCTCCTTGGGAGGTTGTATTATCACCCAAGACAAAGAGGATGCTAAACGATCTTCAGACATGTCCAGCGATCAAGTGAAAGAACCCGTTGGAACCGCAGGTCATTGAAGGGATGTTGAAGCCACGTCCAACTCCAAAGACCGATGGTGGTGGTTCAAGCACTTGCAGCCAGCCGTCAAAATCTTCGAAGAAGAAGAAGAAGAAATCTAAGAAGCCCGTGAAGCCTGGTGACAAGCGCACGGACTTACAAAAGCAAATTGACGCGCTGGATGAATACAACCAAAAGGCACGGACTCCCATTACGCTCCAAGAGTTCCTCAATCACGTCTTTCAAAAAGAAGATGAGGGAGAAAGTTCATCGGATGAATCCGAGGAATATGTGGCGAGCTGTCATATGATTTCCCATTCGATCGCGAACGATGAGGAGACTCCTTGCACCGAAAAGCTGGGGGCAGATCCTGAACCAAAAGTTCCGGAGCTATCAGATGAAATGATTGACGCGTTCCTTAACGAAGCTCGATTGAAAAGTAAAGCTGATCGAGAACGCGAGACGGCTATATTTGAAAGGGCCAAGCGCCAGCGACTTGATGGAAGAGCTGAGA
The DNA here is from genome assembly GCA_030015575.1 of Agapanthus africanus. Lineage (NCBI taxonomy): Eukaryota > Viridiplantae > Streptophyta > Magnoliopsida > Asparagales > Amaryllidaceae > Agapanthus > Agapanthus africanus. Next base: position 635,340,666 of record JASDDO010000014.1, on the reverse strand, counting down.
CGATCCCGCTGGAGAAAAACACCTCCGTTACCGACAAAAGCCAATTCAAGATGAGGAAAAAGTTTGCTAAGGCCATATCAATGGGCATGAAGCTACCATCCTCTGAAGGAAACATCACCGGTGAATTGGAAATGCACCCCTCCTATTGCTTATATCATCAGAAGGTTTCGCACCCCACTCAAGAGTGCAAAGCTTTCGATAGATGGTGGAAAGGATACGTTGCTCATCAACAACACTTTAAACGAGAAAAGCGTAAAACTCGTCGGGAGCAAAGAAATACAACCGAAGAGCTTGAAAGAACTACCGGCGATTGTCGCATGGTTAACACCAGCGGGTCACAAGTGCCTACATTCGGGAGCGATTCTGATGAAGAGCTGGAACTTTCCCCTCTCTTTAAAGAGTCCACTTCGGGAAAAGAAGAAGAGCCGAAGGTCTGCGAAAATATCCGGCTGCGGAATCGCACGCTGCCCGAAAAGAACCTCGGACCCTCGAACAAAAAAGATAAAGGGAAAGAAAAGGCCACTGAAGATATCGTCTTAGATGACCAAGTGGTGGAAGAGCTAGCTGCCAAAGACCCACCAAAGAAGAATAAGGTGGATTACAACGTCTTAGCACATCTGAGGAAGCTGCCCTCACAGCTCAGCATTCCTGATGCCCTTTTGCTATCAAAAAAGGCGGGAGATTCGTTGATTAAGGCGCTCCAAGACCCGGAACAATTCCAAGCATGCCTGGCCGAGGAAAAGATGAAGGATGAATTGGAGGAAGTGCACACGGCCGATGTTACTTTTGGCGATGAAGACATTCTACTTGGGACGTGCGAACACAATCGCCCTCTCTATGTCTCGGGATACTGCCATGATATAAAGATAGGCAAAATCCTGATTGATAACGGGTCATCCGTTAACCTACTCAACGTGCGGGTGTTAAATGAAATCTGCATGAGCGTCCAGCACCTTGCTCGTGACAAGATCACCATCTCCGGGTTTGACTCCCAGTCACCAAGAACTCTTGGGTCTGTGATACTGACGTTACACTTTGGGCTACTCGTCACGGACGTTAAGTTCCACGTCATAGACGCCAAGACATGCTACAACGCTTTGCTCGGCCGACCATGGTTACACGAGTACAACATCATCCCTTCTACACAACATCAGTGTATGAAGTATTTTAAGGATGGTTTCGAGTATACCGTGACGGGAGAACTGAACCCGTTCTCTGTGAATGAGGTCCGCAAATATGAAGACGCCAAATACTTCTTACCGGATTTCGAAGACACAGAAAGGTGTCACAAGCCGAAGAATAAAGCTAATGCCACCATCCCTGTCTTCGGCAGTGATACCGAGGAAGTAGAGGAGATAGTGTATTCGGGTCCGCCCCAACACAACAAGCCAGGACCGTCCACTCCTACGTTGGTCTTTGGTAGTGATTCGGAGGATGAGGTCTATGTCGTATTCTCTGCTCGACCTTCAATACAAGCTTCCGCTGACGAAGAGCAAAGTCTACAAGTCGCCATAGTGCCGCTTAAACACCATAAAGAACTGGATGCACTTAATATCTACAGTGTAGAAGAGTTGCAGACATTCTATATCCCTCCTAGGCGAGAGAGCGAGAAAGCAATCCTGTTTTACCGTTCTGAAGAAACCAAGGTAGAAAAAGAAATCTGGCATGGCGCGAATTCTACGCTCGACAGGCTTCAGCATATCCGTCTCCCCAGATATTATACGGAGGTTTGAAAAAGCTGCTGAAACGCCAGGAGATACCCTTCAAACAGACCGTTAGAAAGGCCAAATTTTATGACAGGGTCTGGAACGTCCCCAGGACTCAACGCAAACTGCCTAACGGGAGAATGGAAACAAAAGGGCTTGGATACATCCGGTCAAAGAAACGAGAGTTACTACCCGGCTGCTACGTCGTGTATGACCTTGATGAAGAAGCAGATGCTCAATGGGAGGACGCTAATCCTAAGCCAGTGAAAGTTCCAGATGCAAAGGAGCCCAGTCCGTCGTTCGAGGAACAAATGGAAAAACTTATAAAGAAAGCTGGTCAAAAAGTCCGAGATGATCACAACCGTGAGACGGCCATCTACGAGAAAGCCAAGACGCAACGCCTTCTCCAACAAGCCATAAAGGATGAAAATGCCGCTTCTTGCAAACCTGTTATAAAGAAGGCTCGGCGCAGAAGCAGAAATAAGTCGAAATGCCAAAAAGGCGCTCAACAGCAACAAAGCAGGGCTAAGAAGCCGCGCAAACGGGAGTTGAGCGTTATTGATCTATCCCTCATTAAGAAAATGGGCCGAGCGTACTCGTTTCCTCAGGACAAGACGAAGAAGATACTTGATCTTGCTCTAAAGCATCAAATGCTTACATTGCCGGAATCCAAGCACCCCGAACAAGCAAGTGAAGTCTCTGGCCCAAACTATTGCTCTTACCATCGAGTAATAGGGCACCCGCTCGAAGACTGCTTCACGTTTAAGAATTGGGTCGAAGATCAGTACTAGCTGGGCAAGTTCGCTCTGTCTGACAACTGGAGGGTAGCGCCGCCACAGAAACACGAGCCCAAGGCCACGAAAGAAGAACCGGTTCCACATCGGGATTGGAAGTGAATTCATACCTGTCACATGATTACAATATTAAAAGAAGAGCCCGAGGACATAGATGAGTTCCCTTGGTGCTTCGAAAACAGCAGCGACGAGATAATCTCAGAATTCCCACCAGCGCCAAAAGAGCTGGAAGATGGAATAAATACCACTGCAGATAACCTCAAAAAGATTGAGTTGGGGACGGCAAACGATCCACGACCGACATTCATCAGTGAGTTATTATCTGAAGAAAGGGTAGCTGCGTTAAAGGATGTGCTTCTGCAGCATAGAGATTGCTTCGCGTGGAACTATTCCGAAATGCCGGGACTAGATCCAGAAATTGTTGTACACAAATTGGCGATATCCCCGAACATCAATCTAGTCAAACAGGCGCCGAGGAGAATGCGGCTCGAGCTCGAGATGAGTATCAACGCCGAGGTCAAGAAGCTGATCGACTCCGGCTTTATCCAGGAGGTTCAATATCCTGAATGGATCGCTAACATCGTTCCGGTGATGAAGAAAAATGGGACGGTGCGCACATGCGTGGACTTTCGGGATCTCAATAAAGCTTGCCCGAAGGATGATTTCCCAGTGCCAGTCACCGAATTGATGATAGACAATACATCCACTCATGAGCTTTTCTCCTTCATGGATGGCTCATCGGGGTATAACCAGATAAAAATGCATCCCGAAGACCAAAAGCACACAGCCTTCAGGACCCCTCTAGGTATATTCTGTTATAAAGTGATGCCCTTTGGTTTAAAGAACGCCGGTGCTACTTATCAGAGGGCCATGACGAAGATCTTCGATGACCTTATACACGAAATCGTCGAATGCTATATCGACGATCTCGTGGTTAAAAGAAAATCATATGAGGAACATCTCGAACATCTGAAGACCGTATTTCAACGCCTTCGATAATACAACTTGAAGATGAACCCTCTTAAGAGTGCATTCGGAGTTTCCTCGGGAAAATTTCTGGGATTCATTGTTCGACACCGAGGTATTGAAATAGATCCGTCAAAGATCAAAGCGATCATGGAAATGCCTCCGCCAAGAACTCTCAAACAATTGCGATCTCTCCAAGGGAAGCTCGCATACATACGGCGATTTATAGCCAACCTTTCAGGAAAGTGCTGTCCTTACAGTCACCTGATGAAGAAGGGAACCCCGTTCGTCTGGGATCAAAAATGCCAAAGCGCGCTAGACGAGATCAAGCAATACCTGCAGAACCCGCCGGTGTTGGCTGCTCCGGTTAAGGGAAAGCCTCTCATTCTTTATACAACCGCCCTCGAAGGTTCTTTAGGCGCATTATGGGCACAAGAGAACGACCAAGGGAAAGAAAGAGCACTCTACTACTTAAGTCGAGTTCTGCTGGGGGCAGAAAGCAACTACCCCCCATTGAAAAACACTGCCTGGCATTGATCTTTGCGATAACAAAGCTCAGGCACTATGCGTTGGCGCATGTAGTCTGTCTCATTTCAAAGGTGGACCCCCTTAAATATTTGATGTCAAAGGCCATATTGACGGGACGACTCGCTAAATGGGCCCTGCTCTTGATGGAGTTCTCGATAACGTATCAATCTCTCAAGGCAGTGAAAGGCCAGGCCATCACCGACTTCCTCGCTGAGCATCAGATACTCGCCGATTCTCCTCTGAATTGCGATCTTCCAGACGAACATGCATTTGATGCGATAGACGGTGATAATATCCGATGGGAGCTTTATTTCGACGGAGCATCTTCCGTGAAGAAGCGCAAACAAAGTACCCCTATAATTAAATCGGGGATAGGACTCATCTTTATAACTCCACAAGGAGGGATAATGCGCTACGCGTTCTCCCTAACAGAGCCGAGGACAAATAACGAAGCCGAATATGAAGCTCTGATAGCAGGCCTCGAGATCGCCATTGACATGGGAATTAAAAACCTCCTCATATACGGAGACTCCCAGCTGGTCGTTAGTCAAGTAAACGGTGACTACCAGACGTGCAAGCCAGAATTGGTAATGTACGGCGAAAAGGTGCAACATTTGTTGACCCAAATTCCCTCTTACACTTTGGAGAGCATACCGCGCGCAGAAAACAGCAAAGCAGACGCGTTGGCCAAACTTGCTAAAGAACTGGCTGACGAAAACCTCGATGACGTTAGAATCGTGGTGCAAAGCCGTCGAGTGCTTGCCCCAGCAGAAATATCTCCAGAATCATTCGAAGAAAAAGGAGAGAATGAGCAGACAACCCTGCAAGTAAAAGATTGGGAAAATACCGAGGATTAGAGGGAAGTCTTCATAGATTACTTCAAGTCCCATCGAATGCCTGAAGAAGCGTCCACAAGACATCAGCTCATGAAACGAGCCCTGTCTTTCGCCTTCGTCAACGATACTCTGTACAAGAGGTCACTTGATTCTTTGTGGCTGAGATGCTTAGGACCTGACGAAGCGAAAAGGGTCGTCCAGGAAGTTCATGACGGACTCTGTGGTTCTCACCAAGCAGGCCCAAAGATGAAGTTGAAGATCAAACGGATGGGCTACCACTGGCCCACGATGATCCAGGACTGCCTCGAATATGCGAAGCAATGCCACTCATGCCAAATTCATGGGGACTTCATCCACCAGCATCCAAATCCACTACATCCAACGGTGGCTAGCTGGCCATTCGAAATGTGGGGGACTGATATAGTCGGCCCCATCGAACCAGCATCGTCTAGAGGACATCGTTTCATCCTAGCAACGACTGACTACTTCTCTAAATGGGCAGAAGCGATACCGTTAAGAGAAGTGAAGACGGAAAATATCCTCCACTTCTTCAAGACGCACGTCATATATCGGTTTGGAACTCCGCGAAGGATCATCTCCGATAACGGGCCAGCTTACAGAAGCCACAAGATCAGTCGCTTCACGCAACAGCATAATATAGACTGGAGATATTCCTCGGTTTATAATCCGCGAGCCAACGGACTAGCTGAAGCCTTTAACAAGACCTTGAAAAAAATCATAAAGAAAACGGTGTCCCGAAATAAGAAAGACTGGCACGAAAGACTGCAAGAAGCTCTTTGGGCATATCGAACTACGTTCAAGACGGCCACGAACACAACGCCGTACGCGTTGGTGTTCGGTACAGAAGCAGTACTCCCCCTCGAGATAGAGTTACCCTCCCTATGAGTGGCAGTCCACTACGAGCTAACGGACGAAGAAAATGCTCACCTTCGGCTTGAGGAGCTTGACGCCCTTGATGAAACCCGGCTCATAGTACAGCAAAATCTGGAAGCTTATAAAGCAAAGATGACGCGCTCATATGAAAGATTGATCCAGCCAAGGACATTCCGCCAAGGAGAACTTGTGTTAGTGGTCAAAAGGCCTATGATCCCCAATCGCGCCAAGCGGGGAAAATTCGAGCCGAACTATGAAGGCCCGTACATTATAGACAAGGTCTACCATGGTGGGGCCTATCTACTCATGGATATGCATGGTGAAAGGCCTTTCAGGCCGATAAACGGTCGCTTCCTAAAAAAATACTACACTTAATGAGCCACAGCCTAGGTCAATGATAGATGACGACGACTACGTCCGCTCGCTATCTTCCTAAGCTCAAGCTTTATAAGCAGTAGCCAGCCTCTCAACGCCGGACCGAAATGTCCTTAAACTAATAGTAGACCGAAACGTCTTAAAACTACTACCGCAGCATCTTTAGGCTGACAAGATATAAAAAAAATATAAAAATAAAAAGAATAAAAAAACGGTATGTCCATAAGCAAAAAAGGCATGGATGAAAACCCGAAAGGGCTCCGTGAGTAAAAACAGCAGGGCTACCGGCGAGTGTTCGTGAAAACCCGAAAGGGCGCGACCTCGTAAAAAAATATGTAAAAATAAAAAATTAATAAAAAAAAAACGGTATGTCCATAAGCAAAATGGGCACGGATGAAAACCCGAAAGGGCTCCGTGAGTAAAAACAGCAAGGCTACCGGCGAGTGTTTGTGAAAACCCGAAAGGGTGCAATCTCGTTAAAGAACACTTACAAGATCCTCTCGACCTTGTAAGGAGAAACCACCCGCGTGAGATCCTTACGACTCACAAGGGAGCAACACACTCAGGGATCCCCACGATCCCTAAGGAGAAAATACACTTGCGAGATCATCACAACTCGTAAGGAGAACTCTCCTATGGGACCCTCACGGCTCATAAGAGTTGAAAGTCTTAAGTTACAGAGACCTAAACCTGTGCTTAAGCAACTCCCACAACTTCCGATATTTCCCTACAAGTGGTTCAATACTGACCCTTGTATACAATCCACGAGCGCAAATAAACATTTCCCTAACCAAGTCTCATCCGTGACTGAGGATATGTTCGTATGGTGAGCGACCCTTGTAAGTCCTCTCGATTTACAAAGAGAAAACCCTCCTGTAGGATCCTTATAACTTACAGAGGAACATGCACTTAGGAATCCTAACGATTCCTAAGGAGAAAATACGCCTACAAGATCTTCACGACTTGCAGGGAGAAATACCTTTGTGAGACCCTTACGGCTCATGAAGTTAAAAGCCTTAGTCGATAGCGCCGTAACCCTGTTCGCTAAGCCATCTTTGTTCGACATCGACGGAGGCAAATGATGATTCGCTCCTGGGAATATCCCAGTTGTAGCGGTGCTGATGCCGAAATCGATGTCTAATTCCAGGTTTACGGCGGAAAGCCAATAGGCCACACATGCATAAGAAATAGCCGAAATGATTGGGCAACTTGCAATAAAAAGCAGCAAGTAAAAATATATGCATGCGAAACAACCGAAATGATGGGGCAATTCGCAATAAAAAGCAGCGAGTAAAAATAAAATAAATAGCCGAAATGATTGGGCAACTTGCAATAAAAAGCAGCAAGTAAAAATGTATGCATGCGAAATAGCCGAAATGATGGGGCAATTCGCAATAAAAAGCAGCGAGTAAAAATAAAATAAACAGCCGAAATGATGGGGCAACTCGCAATAAAAAGCAGCGAGTAAAAATAAAATAAATAGCCGAAATGATTGGGCACCGCGAAAAATAGCCGAAATGATTGGGCAATCGCGACCTTCGCGATATAAAAGCTGAAATGATAGAGCATCGCGGAGATAAAAAAATGATGATAAGACTTTGGCCCTACAGTTAAGATCACATCGATCCCTGTATACAATCCAAGGGCGTAAACAAAGAGGGAACCATACTTTCCCAATAAGATCCGCCAGAAAACGAAGCCAAATTCCGACGGTTCATCCCAACGCTAGGGAAACAAATAATCCCTAGCAAACTCCTCGACTCACGGATACAAACACTCCTTGACGAGAGCCTCCTGATCCGCGTCGACTCGCAGAGCCACCAGTGCCTCCGTGGGAAATCCGCGACTCGTTTCAAACCCCAAGGAAACAAATAATCCTTGGCGCTAGGGAAACAAATAATCCCTAGCAAATTCCTTGACTCACGGATACAAACACTCCTTGACGAGAGCCTCCTGATTCGCGTCGGCTCGCAGAGAAACCAGTGTCTCCGCGGGAAATTCCCGATTCGTCTCAAATTGCAAGATGAAGCCCCAGGCAGCAGGAATCAAAAAGCTTGCTTCCCGAACAATGGGACCCTGCAAGTCAATCCAAAAAGATGTCTTGCATACTATTCACAGGTCTCACTCTCCAAAGTCGAATCTCGACATGGAGGGAAACAACCGCTTACGGACCCTCTCGACTCGTAAGAGGGAAAAATTCTCTTATAGGATCCTTACGACTTGTAAGAGAAAACACACTTAGGAATCCACACGATTCCTAAGGAGAAAATCCACCTATGAGATCCTCTCGATCCGTGGGGAGAAAAATCTCTATGAGACCCTCACGGCTCATAGAGTTGAAAAGTCTTAGGTAGCAGATCTGAACCTGCGGCCTAAGCCATCGCTATCTCTTAAAAAAAAAACTAAGTTATCTGCCAATTATGTTTTTCAAAGATAACATGCTGATAATAAGAGAAGGCAGAAAGCAAAAGAGCATACAAGACATTGCAAAAGAAAATGTGTATCTTTATTCATTGACTTCAATCAAATACAAGATGAATCGTACAAAAGAATAAAGAATGGATACATATTATTTAAAAGGAAAATTTTACAAATACATTGATACAAAGGCAGCTATTGGGAAGGAAGCGTCTTAAGTAGCTTTGTCAGTTGTTCGTACACTTCATTCCATGCCTTTTCCTGATTGGCCACCACTGCCAACTCCGCCTCCACTTGGGCCCGTTGCTGTGCGACAGATGCAAGCTGATCCCTGACGGCCTGATGAGCAACTTCACGGCCTGGAGTGTCATGCTCGGCGACATCAAGTGCCCGCTTCAGTCTCAGCCCATTTGATATGCGCTCCAGAAGGCCCTCGAAGACGGCCTTTACCTCAGCGGCGTTTGCCTCAACTTCAGCACGCAGGCGAGCAGTTTTGCTTGAAGATTCTTGGCACTCCTTCAGCCTCAAAGCTGCTTCTTGTTCCAAATGACGGAAATGAGAAGTGCTTTGCTCGAGCCATGCTCCCCGTTGAGTGCTCAAGGCCAAAGTCTCGGGGGATAGGCGCATCGACTCCAGCTGATGAAGGCGAGCCTCAATCTCCCGACAATAGTTAACCCAGGAGGCGACAATGCCCTCGTCATGGAAGGTGGCAAATATCATCAACATCGGGTTAACCGTCGTAGCGAAGTCCTCAGCAGATGTAGGAGCCTCGACGTCGAGTTCCTCAATGTAGTCGCTCAACATGCGCAGACTATTCGCCGCACCTTTTGAGGACGGACGTCTCTGGGAAGGGCCGCCCGGTATTGTAATACGAGACTCAAAAGGTACCGAGACTGGAACGAAAGCTGAAAAGGACAAAATGTGATTAGATGATGATTCAATAGATACGGAGAAAGTTATTGATAAGATAGTTTACTATACCGGTTGAAGCAGGTGGCAAGGCCGGAAGGGCCGGTGGCGCAACCGATCTTTCTTCTCCCCCTTCAATTTGTAACACTGCGGTCAGGACAAGAGAGAGTTAGAAATAATTCTACCATTGAAAACAAAGATATCAATCGGGAACGGTACTCACCAGTGCCACCAGAGGGGGAGGCGAATTCAGATGGGAAGGAGAAGTGTAGGAGCAACACTTGATAGAGATGGTCAAAAAGCACTCCTGAAAGACACAACAGTATAACTTTAGTACACAAATTATGCGTCTGGAAGATAAGACTAATAAAATTGCAAACCCATACCTTCCAACATCTTCGAGGGTATGAGAGAGGGTTGAGAGGTGACCACCGCCAAAGCAGTCGTTGAAGGCGCTCCCTCGAGCAGTGGGGCATCGGCACTGGCTGCACTTGCGTTACGAAAAGATGAACTTGTCAGAAAGGATTGTGAGGTAAAGAAAGAAAGAAACCTGGGATTTACCTGATGAGCTGCCGGCTGAAACGGAGGTGACTCCCTCTTCTATTGACATGAGGCCACCGCCCGTGGCCTCATCACCCGACTCGATGGGGACCGTCGTCGTGCTCGCGCGGCTAGGAGACGGCGGAAGATCGTAGACGGGGAGGGCAATGATTGGAGCATTGCCGGACTCTTGAGAGAGAGTGGCTAACTCTTCCCCAAGAGTCGTACCCATCTCACCCGCTACTTCTTCGGGCTCCGCCGTCTCCATCGGCTCATCCACCGTCACCACGAGGTCGCCGGCCTCAAGCGCCTCATCCGCCACCACCCTCGGTTCAGTTGTAATGATCATTTCATCTGCCGCCACTTCAGGCTGGGCATCAATGACCCTCTCAGCTGCAGACCCCTCAACCTCCATCTCGGGCCCCGAAGCCTCGGCGACGTTGCCCACCGTCGGCTCAGGCTTGGTAGGAACTGCCTCCTCTGTCTCCTTGGGATCAACGGTTTCCGCCTCCCCCTCGATCGGACTTGGCCCTGCAAGATAAGAGATATAAGGACCAATGGCATTAAAATCCTTATAACAAAAACTCTGAGAGAAATATTACCTGAAGCGGATTTACCGTTTGCGCTCCGAACTGCGCGTACCACCTCTCTGCGGGCAGTGGATAGGGCGACAGGGGCCTCTTCGGATGGAGTATCAGCACGAGGGACGGTGCTGGGGCCCGCTCCCACAGCCAAGGCAGCCCTGCGCGCCTTCGCCTCATGCCTTAGCCGCTTTCTTTCCTCCCGAGCTGTCACAATAGACCTCTGTGACGCCTCTTTCACCGCGGCATCGTCATCCGTAAACAAAGACACCTCCAGATCCTTTAAAGCATCTCTCATCGGCTCCTCAAGACGGACTTCTTGCGGTAACCCTGAGGAAACAGGAACGTCGGCAGCCGGTAGGACATCTGCATCACTTGGCGGGAACGGCATTGAGGTTCCTTTGATTAAAAGGGAAAGGTTAGATTGACCATAACACAAGGGTAATGAAAACTTAATGAATCGAAACTTACTAAGGCCCATGGATGCTCTAAGACGTTCCTCCTCCTGGAAAGTCTCCAGAGAAGCGGCAATGGCTTCTTCATCAGTGATGCCTGTTGAAAGAAAAGAAAGAAAAGCGTTAGTCAAAGGCAATGAAGAGGATATGTTGCAATAAAGAAAAGGCGACTAGCAGTTACCTGATTGCGCAAGCTTAGCTAGCCACGCGTCACGCCTCGCCAACCACGCTGAAGCTTTGAGAGCAGCCTCCAAGTCTGTATCGTCCGGCGGCGGCATCACTAATCCTTCGTTAGTCCCGTATTCGATCAGGCCCTCGGCATAGGGAGCATGGGGTTCCTGACCGAACACGATGTCCGCAGCGAAGAGCGACTTCTTTTTCTTTTGCCCTCCGACCCTAGGCTCACGTGGGATCGACTTCCGCTTAGCAGCCACTTTGGGACGACGGGTCCCGATGTCCACACCCACGCCAGACTCCGGCGAGGATACAACAACTGTCTCCACTGGAGCACAGGGTGCGGGAGGTGCATCTATGATATCAGGGAGCGGCAACACACGTGGAGAACTTTGCGCACGCGATAGTCTGCCCCCGGCATCTTTTAGAGGAGGAACCACCGGGGTCCTTGGCACTAAGGGAGCGTTACGGTTGGTGCCGGGAGGTGCTTCTTTACGGTCGATCAACACTCGCCTCTCTTCCTTTATAACGGCCCCCGTCGCATGATTGTACCACTCTTTATATACATTAAGGGGTCGTGGAGCGCAGGCCGGCGCGCTGATGAAAAAACGAGAACCCGTGTTCAAGCGCATGAAGTGATGTAACGCGTTCTCCATCCCTTCTTCGTTGGCAGCAGGTTCCAGTAAGAAAGCTTCCAAGGGTACCCTTTGATCATAGCCCAGTTGTTGGGCGAAACGATGCGGGTTATATCTCATGAAGATTGCCGCACCGCCCTGCCTGAAGACTAGGAAGCCCGGTCTAATAGAATACAAGTGGAGGGTTTCCCGGGCCGTCAACACTGAAGCTCCATCGTTAAAGGAGTCCTGTAATGGTCGCACCGCAGTGGTGGACGCTTTTCCAATGGTTAATACCTTGTCAATGAAGGACATCCCGACTCCAACGGTGTGAGGGCGAAGCAGTAAACCTCTGGCGTTCCATGGTGAAAGGGTCAGATTGATGCGCCAATCAACTGAATAATGCGAGGGAAACCACACTTGTCAAAGAACGAGGGTCTTTTATGCATGCCGAAGACACCTGCCGTATGTAGCTCGAGCCACGACATAAAGTAGTTCATCGGGAAGACCACATGCAATACCCCGGGCTCGTTAGCATCCGCTGCTCGGCTGAGACCATGATATAGGTGCGCCAAGTCAGCGATCCCAACAGCCACCTTTACCCCGATGGCCATCCGGTGGGCTGGGTAAAAGACAGAGGGCCGCATACGATGAGAGTGCATTGGGATCGCAAACCAGCTCAGCCGCAATCCAAGAAATCCTAAGAAAAAGGCCTCCTCATCCATTCCAGGGGCCGCAATTTCTGCAAATGACATGGTAGGGAAGTCCGGAAGGAAAAAACCCTTTTGATCTATCTCCTTCTCCGGTAGGTTGTCCACACCTAAACCGAAAGGGTCATCCAGAGTGGCAAACTTGGCATCCTCTGATGAGAGGACGCTTGGGCGAAGGAACCGAGCTATGAAATCTTCAAAGTTAACCCTCCGACTCCCATGTTCGATAAAAAGAGATTCATAGATGTTCAACACCTTAATCAAACTTGGGAATTGATGTTGAACGGCGTTCTCCGGTGTGACCCCCCTTACCACTGGCCTAGCACCAAAGACGTACACATCTGTCGGGAGCAGCTCCTCATAATGTTCTCCCATGACTGGCAGACCAGATACCTCCGTGAACTCCTCCAAAGAGATGGACACTTCCCGATCCATGGCAAAGAAAGTGTGGGTGGGAATGTTCCACTGCTCCAGGAAAGCCTTAAACCACCAGGTGGGGAGCGTGGGATACTGGAAGAGAGAGACGTAGACCGTGGTGTATAATCCTAATCTTATCAACTGCGACTTCTTCGTCGGCAGGATGTACCGGGCCCACGGCAGGTAGCCAATCGGATGGCGGGGGATCAGACCAATGTTATATGATTGCCCCCAGGGTCTCGCCTCGCCCTGACAGATACGACGTCCTGGGATATCCAATACCATAGGACATTGGACCGGAACCGCATCCATAGCGGGATGAAGAAAGCTGTTTGCGGTCCAATCCACCATCTCCACGGCATACTGCACCGAGGGTGGGGTAGCATAATGAATCGCCGTGATGGGCTCGGACGGCACTGCGCATGTGAAGCTGTGTCGACCCATAATGATCTGGTTATACCAAGACCCCCAAAGGTGGAGATTCTTGTACTCCGGGTCGTATTCTCTAATCATGGCCAGGACTTCACGGTCCAAGGGCGCCTCGGGAAATCCCTCCTCCGAGCGGACGAACGGGAATGAAGTGTCTAGAGACATGATCGCTGCAAAAGAACAATTTAGCCGTTAATGTTGTAATTCCAATGTTTGGCGTCTAAAAAAAGAAAGTGCATTAATTAAATTAAAATTAATTAATTACACCATACAGCAGTGCAGTGAGTAGGAGACTAAAGAGGGACCCACAAAATCTGGATGACAATACGTCAGTTAACAAGACAACCTCATCATTGGATGAGATTGTCAGTTGGTCCCCAGGAAAACATTCCCATTTATAAAAAAAGGGGGGGAAGAATCCCTAGAGACAAGGAGAAAATCTCCTCTTTCAAGGCAAAGCTCTGTCACAGAGTGACACTTGTCAAACTCTGGTCCCAGGGAAATAAGATTCCTTAAAGGAGCATGGCTCTGTGGTAATAATGGAAAAGGTCTATCAGAAAAAAAATTTACACTTAAAAGAATCAACAATTTTGGAATCTTGAAAGATTCATGAAAAACTTATAAAAAGATTCCTTATTTTTCAAATCTAAAAGAGCTATTTTGGATCCATAAGCAAAGCTCTGATCAGGGGTTAAAACCCATGAACAAGATCTCTGTAGATCTATGGATTCATGAGAGCAAAGCTCTGTTGATGAAACCCCAAAAGGGATTTCTTTAGATCAGAAGATCTGTGAGAGCAAAGCTCTATTGGTTAATTAAAATTAATTTAACTTAAGATTAATTTTACCTAAAGTTTTCTAACTTGGAAAATGAGAGCAAAGCTCTAAAGTTCTGGAAACGAGAGCAAAGCTCTGGAGTTCTAAGCAAGAGCAAAGCTTTGGAAATCAAAATCTAGAAAATGGTGAGATTTTTTCTAAGGGCCAGAGGTCCTATTTATAAGGCGCTTGCGCCCCTTGAGCTCACCCCTTGATCCAATGATCAAGAGTTTGCCATCGCTGCACTCACGTGTGCGCCACGTGAGCGCAACGGTGGGGGGGCATTTGTTTCGTCCAATCATAGCAAAGCTCTGTTGAAATTCAAAATTCAAAATTTTGAAGCAACACTTCAAATCTTGGGCGCAACGCCCCATATGTCAGGCGTTGATACGTCAGCACAACGCCCAAGAAAGCGTGCCCAATCAGAGCAAAGCTCTATTCTAAGCAAAATTAAAGGAAGCAACGCTTCAGTTGCGCAGACACTGCGCTACGCGACACGTGTCAGCGCAGATGCGCTGACACAGTTGCGCTGCGCTTTGTGCTGCGCGACACGTGTCAGCGCAGATATGCTAGCGCAGGTGTGCTGCGCTGTGTGCTGCGCGACACGTGTCAGCGCAGATGTGCTAGCGCAGTTGCGCTGCGCTATGCGTTGCGCGACACGTGTCACGCGCTGGGGCATCTGCGCCAAACAGAATTAAAATTCTAAGAAATCTTTTCTGTTCTTGTTAAAACAAGAAAATTTTCTTCTGCAAAGCAGAAGCCCTTGGATCAAAGATCCAACGGTGGGGAAAATTCCCCGAATCACTCAGAGAAAGATCTCTTTAACAAATTTAACTAATTTATGGGCACTATAAAAATGACCCCAAGTCTCAATTCAATCATGAACATTTTTCTTGAAAAAAGTCAAGAGCTTCAAACAGAGAGAGAACTCTGAGAAAATTTAAAAGAAAAGGTAAAAACCTTCACGAGAGAGAAGAAATCTCTTTTAATAAATCATTGATCTAAAAACCAGATCAATGTTCTTCACATAATAAACAGTGCTTTGCACTTCTCATGAACCACTGGTTCTTTAAAAACAAGAAAACAACAAAATAAAAATAGTGCTTTGCACTTTTATGAACCTCTGGTTCTTGAAACAAAAAGAAAAACTTATTTTTCTTTGATCCAAATTAGATCAAGAAATCAAATAGTGCTTTGCACTTCTTTTCTTGAATCTAAAAGATTCTTAGTGCTTTGCACTTCCAAACTGCGCTGTTGCGCTCTTGAGAGAGCGCCACGTGTCAGCTACAGAACAACTTGCGCTACACGCTCTTGAAATAGAGCTTTGCTCTCTGGAATTGGCGCAACTCACCAGAGCGTGCCACGTGTCAGCAGCGCAACAGCGCAGCGCACTAGCGCAGCGCACTGCGCCGTTGCACTTACGCTCACCAGAGCATGACACGTGTCCTCACCACAAGCGCTTGCGCTCAGTGATTGGCGCAAAGCGCCTGACAAATGCAATGCATTTCTTTTCCTGAAGGGCCAGGCCCAATTAAAAGACCAAACAGGCCTAAATAAATTGATGCTCTGCATCTTTTATGGGCAGAGCCCAAACAAAAAAATAAAATAGAAAATAATACAATGCATTATTTAAAAATGGGCCAAGCCTTAACACAGGTCTAACAGACCAAAAACAAATAAAAAGCGTTGAATACTTTGGACTTAGCCCAATCATGGCCGTAAGTCCTCAAATTAAATTGACTGAGCGATAAGTCAATTTATATCCGGTTCGAGGGTACATCTCCGAGCTCCTCCGACACCTCTCGTTGTAATCCTTCAACGACGTCAGAGAGGCGACGGGTCCGAACAACCACACATGAATACGGACTGCGGGGTCCTTAAACTCGTGGACCGAAACGTCCCTAAACTAATATTGGACCGAAACGTCCCCAAACTAATATTGGACCGAAACGTCCCCAAACTAATATTGGACCGAAACGTCTTTAAACTAATATCGGACCGAGATGTCCCTAAACTAATATTGGACCGAAACGTCCCTAAACTAATGTCGGACCACCACGTCCCTAAACTGGAACATAGACCACCACGTCCCTAAACTGGAATACGGACCACTACGTCCCTAAACTGGAACACGGACCACTACGTCCCTAAACTGGAGCAATAGAGCCCCCAAATGCTCTTTTGCCGGATCTAAACGGTCCCGTTAAGTTGATCTTAGTCTCAAAACAGGACTAACGTATCCTTAACGAACGTTTAAGTTGATCTTAGCCGCAATACGGCTAACGTATCCTTAAACTAAAAACACCAAACCCAAATCTAACTAAATACGGATTTGGACTAATCCACGTCCTACGGGCGACGGCATTACTCAGTCTCCGTATACAATCCACAGGCAACCACAAACAAAACAAACACACACGACACGAAGTGAAATTCTGGAGAAGGAGAAAGTTGTTACCGCGACGCGGTAGCGTAATTAACTGCAGGGGCTTGCGCCTGCAGGGAAGAGCGTCCCCACAATCAAAAACCCTTCAAGCGAGGGGGAATCTGACGAAATCTGCTACATCGGCCGCATCCGTCTAAACTTCCGATATACGGTGCCATAAATCAACTTGGCATCTTCGGAGAGGTGGACGGATAAAACCAAATAGCATCTGCCCCGAATCTCAGCGTCAGGACATCGCAGTCTTGTGCGCCGCCTTTCGGAGGGGAACAGGTCCGTTGTCTTCATTTTTGAGGCGACGAAGCTTTTTTGTATACCGGTCTAAGAGTTCTGACTGAGGAAGATAGCAAGCGGACACGAGCGTCGTCATCTATCATTGACCTAAGTCGTGACTCGTCAAGCATAGTATTTTTTGAGGAATCGGCCATTTATTAGCCGGAAGGGTCTTTCTCCATGCATATCCATGAGTAGGTAGGCTCCACCTTGGTAGACTTTGTCTATGATGTACGGGCCTTCATAGTTCGGCTCGAATTTCTCTCATTTCGCACGATTGGGGATCATGGGTCTTTTGACGACTAGCATAAGTTCGCCTTGGCGGAATGTTCTCGGCCTGGTCAGTTTTTCGTATGACTGTGTCATCCTTGCCTTATAAGCTTCAAGATTTTGCTGTGCTATAAGGGGAATTTCGTCGAGGGCGTCGAGCACCTCAAGACGAAGATGAGCATTTTCTTCATCTGTTAGCTTGTTTCGAACCGCTACTCGTAAAGAAGGGAGTTCTATTTCTAGGGGAAGCACTGCTTCCGTGCCGAATATCAACACGTATGGTGTTGTATTTGTGGCCATTTTGAACGTTGTTCGATACGCCCAGAGAGCTTCGTATAGCCTTTCGTGCCAGTCTTTTTTATTTCTGGACACCGCCTTCTTTATAATCTTTGTCAAGGTCTTATTGAAAGTTTCAGCTAAACCGTTGGCCCGAGAATTATAGACCGAAGAGTATTCCCAATCTATTTTTATGCTGCTATGTGAAGCGACTGATTTTATGACTCCTATAGGCTGGTCCATTATCCGAGATAATTCGCTGTGGAGTGCCGAACCGATAGATAACATGTGTTCTGAAGAAATGAAGGATATTCTCCGTCTTCACCTCTCTTAGTGGTACTGCTTCTGTCCACTTAGAGAAGTAGACAGTCGTTGCCAATATAAACCGATATCCTTTGGACGATGCCGGTTCAATGGAGCCAACTATATCGGTTCCCCACATTTCGAATGACCAGCTAGCCACTGTTGGGTATAGTGGATTTGGATGTTGGTGGATGAAGTCCCCGTGGATTTGGCACGAGTGACACTGCTTCGCATATTCGAGCCAGTCCTGGATCATCGTGGGCGAATAGTAACCCATCCTTTTTATCTTCAGTTTCATCTTTGGTCCAGCTTGATGAGAACCGCAGAGTCCGTTGTGAGTTTCTTGGAAGACTATCTTTGCTTCCTCCGGCCCCAGGCATCTTAGCGATAAATCGTCGGACGATCTCTTATATAGAGTATCATTGACGAAGGCGAAAGACAAAGCTCGTTTCATGAACCCGTGTCAAGACGACGCATTTTTGGACATTCGTTGGGATTTGAAGTAGTCTATGAAGACTTCTGTCACGACCCGAAAAGTACGGAACATGACCGGCACTTAATTAAGAAACATCTCGAGGCGTACGTAATCTAAGTAAGCCAAAACCCAGAAATCAAACCAAAGAAGAGTAGAGTGAAGGAAAAACTAATTGAAAACAAGTAGTTTTAATCAACATAGGCCGAAGTATGTATTTTAAAAATCTCAAGTATTTTCTGAAAATTTCGGCAGAGTCTCCTTTGTAAATACTAGCCCCCAAACGGGATACAACATGAATAGTATACGAAATACAAAAAAAAAGGCATCCCCAAGCGGGAGATAGCTCTTCGTCAATCGACGGTCACAACCACGCAAGCAATATAATATACAACGCCGAAGGACGAGGATCAAAACTCAAAAGAAACTCAAAACAACATGAAAACCATAATAATACAACGCGCGACTCTAAGGTCGAAAGAAATACAAGTCTGGTATTCTATCTCTATCAATTATACAATCTGGTTGATGGAGTTTCTAGATACAGCTGAAATAATAATAAACAATGGTGGTCATGATGCAAAGAACCCACCTGCCAAAGCAATCACCCGGAAGGAACAGTGTGCCAGCAAAGCCGCAAAGAACCTGTACGGCAAAACCTGCAAGGAACTGTGGCACAACGGGGGTGAGTTGCCAACTCGTGAGTAGAAAACATCTACGAGTAGAAATCGCATGCATAACGCTATCCTAGGTCATCTCAGGTAATATCCTCAATAAAATCCTAGTCCAGCTATGTATAGTGTAATTCTACATGCTCGTGTCAGTGCCTCGGATAGCAACATATCAGATATATGATGTATGAATGCATTATGAATTTAAACAGAATATATCATGAGTGAGACCACTGTTTTCTTTAATCAATGAGATTTCTATATGTATGTCAATCACGTATCACCAATGAATGCAACAGAGAAATCAGTGTCAAGCATCGACACAAAACATAAGTCTCAGTATCTCAATATCAAATCATCAATGTCTCAAATCTCAAATCTCAATTTTCAATATCTCTCATCTGCGGGATCGGCCCTCGGGCTCCGGCAGAACGGATCAGCCCATAACATCAATCTCACGGCCACGAACGGTATCCTCCGGATATCCTCCGCACCAGGTAAAATCACCGGTAGGTAGTCTTCCCCTGCTAGGCTCATCTTCTACTCCTCGAACTTCTTGCCCCAGGGTACCATACCGGGTCCACCATGTACCCGCAGACGGTTCATCCAACTCCTCGAATCGGGTCTCGAAAACCATCTCAGAACCGAGAAAACATCATGGTGGACACTCATACATCACGAGAAAACCGCAATTTGCATTTTTAAAATGATGATACCACGCTTTTATTAAATTCTTGCGGTTTTCCCCCAAATCCAGAAATCTCATGTAAATCCGAAATCATCAAAATCATGATACCAATAAACAGTGAATATCGGCATAAATCTCCATAATACCGCATAACCAATGACTATATGGATGCATCTGATATCATGCAATGAATGCAATAATTAAACTAGCATATGGAAACTATAACATATTACAACTATCACCTAGCAAGCTATGTCACTGAAATAGTATTTTCTAAAGTGTACGTGACATGGCAATTACCGATGAAGATGTGTGTGAGCCAGCAAGCGAGTGTACGTGGAGCATACACGTCATCGGTAATGGTGCTGGTGTCCTAACAGCATGGTTTCATAATTACTACGTACACAATAACATGCAATGCGGCGATAACAACATAATAAGAAAAATGAATAGTAAATACAACAATAATATGCGGAACATGAATAATAACGTAACAACAAGGAATCTATCTTACTATACATGTGTTATACTGTTTTGCCGTTTGAAATAGTACGAATCGTGGTGTTTGAAAATAAGGACTACAGTGTTTTTAAGAAAAGATACGTCTTTTAAAATATCCGTAGTATCCCTTAGTATGTCTTTAAAATTCTCACGATTCGTCAGTTTTGGAAATAGGTATGACTCGGGTCCAATCTGACATCTACTAGGTAAACTACAGGTTTAACTAACAACCAATCGAAAGGGGTATGGAAACCACCTAAATCTGAGTCGATATATATATATATATATATATATATATATATATATATATATATATATATAGTCGGTGAACCCGCCTCAATAATATCTCATATGATACATCATCTAATATGACATCCTCGAGTCAAGAGTGCGGATCTATCATCAATAGCTCGTACGGTAAATCCATCGTACGGTAAATCCATCGTACGGCATCCCAAATCTGGGTACGGGTCAAATGTCACATTTATCACATTATTCATCTGGTATCCTCTTATCAAATATCATAATCGGGGTACTGATCTACGTCTACTACCATAATGATACCATCTATGAAATGCATGCGTGTGTATGAAAACACCACGCCTAAAGAACCCGCTAAAATATCGTGTCGTATCTCAAATACGGATCATATCACATCACCGATCTCATGGCCTCAAGCCCAATCTCATCGACTCATCTCCAAATATCATATAATATCCTCAACATTCAGGCATGTGTATATGAATGTATATCTATGCATAGTCCCATACCCATGCGTATATACATATATACACATATCCCCATATACGCACAGGTAAAAGAATGAATGTATGCAAGTGTGTGTGCGTGTATAGGTGCAACAACTACTCTAGGGTTTCGCAAGTAACACTACTAGTCCATGAACATGTAACCCTATCATTAACATCCATGTCACACAAAATAGATATCACAAATATATATTATATATGTATAATATACTATACATCGAACTGCGGGGGTGCTATACGCCATCCACCCAACTTCTCCCCGTAGATATAAATCTACTCACCTGGTCCTCGCTCGCCGGTGCCGACGTCACCACGCGCTTGTTGTCGTCTCGAAGTCCACATGGGGGTACCTACATGTCATAACGTATCGTGCCGCATAAAAATCCAATTTAAAACCAAAACGACACATGAATCTCACATAGGTCAAAGCCTATGGTTGCTATCTCAAATCAACTCAAAAACCCTCGACATCGGTGTACAAATGCCGGGTGATCGAGAAAAACTCAAACGCACCATTCGTGGTTTCACATCACACTAAACATATATATGAAATATGGTGAAATCATCAAAACCAATAAATTGATTAAATCGATTTATTACAAGAAACCTAGTAAGCATCAATTAGCCGTTTTAAAACAAAACTTGATGTTTTAACAATTCTAATGGCCATAATACTCATTAAACATCTTAAATAAGTCATACAAACCATTTCCATAATTTAATCTCATCGCTTTCCATTAATCCCAAAAACCTAGTTTGCAAAATTTATTCAATTTTAACAATTTCATAGTAAAAATGCACAAACAATAATTTAGCTTGGTTTTGCATGAACTAAAGTATTAAACTACAATTTATAATGTTAATAATGTCATAAAACCTTAATTAGATTTTTAATCTCACATTTGCAATTAAATTCCAAAACCTAGTTTGCAAAAAATTCCAATTTTAACAATTTACAAGCATCAATTTGTAAACTAGCAACTAGGTTAGTTTTAGCATATCATTAACATGTTAAACTACACATTTATCCCATGGTCAATTTATAAAAACCCCAACTTGAATTCACAAACCCTATTCTTGAATTTTTCAATTTACAAAATAGAACCATATTAACACTCAATTACATTAGATTAAGGAAACAAAACAACAAGGTAAGTATTGTGTTAAGATTTATACCTCCACAAATTTAGAGATCCCACTTGAAATCTAGCCTCCCAAACTTGCTTCTTTTCACCAAGATCCATACAAGAATAGCTGATGAAAAATGGGTAGGAGTTAGATTTGAGTTTTAGCTTGATTTTTGATGGAAATTTGATGGATTTTGAAGACTTTTTGATGAGGAAAAGAGAGGAGAAGAAGGAGGGGCTGCTGTTTGAGGGAGAGGGGAGCTCGGACAGATGTGTGAGGAAGGAGAGAGGGAGTGTGGTGTGGGGTATGGATAAGGGAAAAAGTCCAAGTCAACATTCAACTAACTCTTTGTTCTTCTCATTATTTTAACTATTTCCTTTTCTTTTCTTTTCTTTTTGAAGTGGGGAAATGAGTGGGATTGGGGGCAGCCCATGGCCGGCCAAGCCCATGGGGGAGGGGGTGAGAGGGTATGGGTGAGTGTGGGTGAGGAAAGAAAATGATAAATATTATACCCCAATTTCTATTTACACTAATTTCACTATTTAAGTCTTTTTCTTCGATATTTTCTAAAACCGTTTTGACAAATTTTTTTCATTTCAAAAACAACATGTTAAAATTTTGTTTAATGTGTTATGATGCACAAAATTTGTTTCAACTCATTTCAAATTTTTAATTTTCCCTAATTAAATGTATTAGTGACGGCTTAAAATAATATTAAAATAATTATTTTCGGAAAAATTTTCAGAAAGTTAGAAATTTTTCCAGTGGCTCAATAAACACCAAATACTAGCAATTTTATAGCTAGAATATGTATATTTAATTTTATATTAAAAGATACTTCTATTTTGATTTTTACGGAAAACCCCACTTATTTTACCGATTTCCCGAAATTTCACCGAAACGATTTTCAAAACGTTACAACTTCCCTCCAATCCTTGACCTTTTCTTCGTTCTCTATTTGAAGGGCTACTTTCTCGGTCGTTTCTTTTCTTTCGGATGGCTCTATCAGGTCTTCCAAAAATATATTTGTTGGCGAGAGAATACTGCGGCTTTGCACAATAATCCTTACATCATCGAGGTTTCATCGGCCAGTTCCTTAGCCAATTTGGCCAATGCATCTGCCTTGCTATTTTCTGCACACGGTATACTCTCCAGGGTGTAGGAAAGGAATTGTGCCAGCAGTTGCCGCACTCTTTCGCTATACTTTATCAGCTTTGACTTGCATGTCAGATAGTCGCCATTTACTTTGCTAACGATCAGCTGGGAGTCTCCATATATGAGGAGGTATTTGATTCCCATGTCGATAGCGATTTTGAGTCATGCTATCAAAGCTTCATATTCAGCTTTGTTATTAGTTCTTGGCTTCGTTAAGGAGAGGGCGTAATGCAATATCCCTCATTGCGGAGTCATGAAGATAAGGCCCACCCTGGTTTTGATTATGGGGGTGTTTTGCTTTCGCCTTTTCACGGAAGATGCTCCATCGAAGTAGAGTTCCCATTGGGAATCATTTTCTTCCTTCTCTCCATCGATTGTGTCGAACGCATGTTCGTTTGGCAATTAGCAATTTAACGGGGAGTCGGCTGGTATCGGATGCTCCGCAAGAAAGTCAGCTATGACCTGACCTTTTACTGCTTTAAGGGGTCGATACGTCACTGAGAACTCCATCAGGAGGAGGGCCTATTTGGAAACCCTTACTGTTAGTATGGCTCTTGACATCAGATATTTGAGAGGATCCTCCTTTGATATGAGATAGACCCCATGTGCCAAGGCGTAATGTCTGAGCTTCGTTATCGCAAAGATCAGTGCTAGGAAATACTTTTCGATAGGGGAGTGATTGTTTTCTGCCCCCAGGAGAACTCGAATCAAATAGTATAGAGCTCTTTCCTTTCCCTGATCATTTTCTTGTGCCCATAGCGCGTCTAGAGAACCTTCAAGGGCTGTCGTATAAAGGATAAGGGGTTTTCCATTAATCGGAGAGGCCAATAACGGCGGATTTTCAAGTATTGCTTGATTTCGTCTAGTGCATTTTGGCACTTTTGATCCTAGATGAACAAGGTCCCCTTCTTCATTAGATGACTGTAGGGACGACATTTTTCAGAAATGTTAGTTATGAACCGCCGGATATATATGAGCTTTCCTTGAAGAGATCGTAATTGTTTGAGAGTTCTTGGTGTGGGCATCTCCATAATCGCCTTGATCTTTGAGGGATCGATTTCGATACCCCGGTGCCGTATGATGAATCCTAGGATTTTTTCATAGGAGACTCCAAACGCGCATTTTAGAGGATCCATCTTTAGATTATACTTCCGAAAACGTCGGAACACTATTTTTAGATGTTCCCAATGCTCTTCGTGAGATCTGCTCTTTACTACAAGGTCGTAAATGTAGCATTCGATGATCTCGTGTATGAGGTCATCAAAGATCTTTGTCATGGCCCTTTGGTACGTAGCGCCAGCGTTCTTTAAACCTAAAGGCATCACCTTATAGCAAAATATGCCCAGCGGGGTCCGGAAGGCGGTATGCTTATGGTCTTCAGGATGCATTTTTATTTGATTGTATTCTGAAGATCCATCTATGACCTCATGGGTAGATGTGTTATCGATCATTAGCTCGGTAATAGGTACCGGGAAGTCATTCCTTGGGCAAGCTTTGTTAAGGTCCCGAAAGTCTACGCAGATGCGCACCATCCCATTTTTCTTCATCGTTGGAATGATGTTAGCGATCCAATCAGGATATTGAACTTCTTGGATGAAACCGGAGTCGATCGGTTTCTTGAATTCAGTGTTGATACTCATTTCAAGTTCGAGCCGCATTCTTCTTGGCGCCTGTTTGACGGGCTTTATGTCCGGAGATATGGCTAGTTTATGCACTGCTGCTTTCGGATCTAGACCTGGCATCTCGGAATAGTTCCATGCGAAGCAATATTTATACTGCATGAGAATGTCCTTTAACATGACTACCTTTTTTTTAGATAGCAGCTCACTGACGAACGTTGGCCTCGGATCATTATCCCTCCCTAAGTCAATTTTCCTTAGGTTATCCGCCGCAGTGTGTATCCCATCTTCCAACCCTTTTGGTGCTGGTGGAAACTCTGAGATCACCTCGTCCTCGTCTTCATTTGAGAAGCACATGTGGAGGTCATCCATAATCTCGTTCCCTCCTTCTTTTGAGAGTGTTAGCATATGGCAGGTACGAGTCTGCTTCCTTCTTTGTGGTTGAGCTGGTCCTATCCTCATGGTATAGATCCTCTTTGGCTGATGCTTTTGCGGCGGGGTTACCTTCCAGCTGTTGAATAAAGCGATCTACCTTGTTGATACTGGTCTTTTACCTAGTCTTTAAAGGTGAAGTAGTCTTTAAGGGGATGACCTATTACTCGGTGATAGGAGAAATAATCCGGATAATGGACCTCATTTATTTGTTCGGGATGCCGAGACTCCGGAAGTGTCATCATTTGGTGCTTCATGACAAAGTTAAATATTTTCCTTGCCTTATCTTGGAGGAAAGAGTATTATCGACACATCTTCTTTATAAAGGACGGGTTCCAATCGACATTTTCTCGATTGCATGCATTCTTGGACCCGCTTTATTGTTTTCGAACATTGTTTGTGTTCGTTGCCCTGTTTTTGCCTCTATTTCTAGATTTTCCCCTTTCGCGAGGACATACGACATGCCGGGGATGAAGAGCATTATAGTCATCCTTCTCCACCGATTGCTGATTGAGGCGCTGCGTCCCGCCCTTCTCATAAATGGCCATATCGCGACTGTGATTATCTCGGCTCTTTTGACAAGCTTCTTTTATTAGCTTGTCTATTTGATCTTCGAGTGATGGACTTAACGTTCTTAGAGCGGGATTTCGCTCTGTTTCAACGTCACATCCATTTGGAAGAGTGTTTTCCCCTTCCCTGGAGTTGTTTATGACACGACAGCTATGGAACTGCTCCCGTTTCTTAGACTAAAAGTATCCGAGTCCGGTTGTCTCCATCTTCCCGTTGGGCATCTTTCGCTGTGTCCTGGAAATATTCTAAATCTTTTTGTAGAATTAGGCTTTCCGAACAGTTTGTTCGAGGGGTACACCTTGGCGTCTTAACATCCTTTTCAATCCCTCCGTGTAGTATCTTGGCAGACGTATTGGTTGAAGCCTGTCGAGTGCAAAATCGGCACCACGCCAGACTTCTTTTTCTACTTTGGTCTCCGTAGATTGGTAGAAGAGAATCGCCTTTTCACCTCTTTGCCTGGGAGGGACGTAGAAAGTATGTAGTTCTTGTACGCTGTATGTATCGAGCGCATCAAGTTCCTTGTAATGCCGAGGCGGAGCCATTGTGATTTGCATATTCCGATCTACTCCAGTGAAGGTTTGTACTGACGGGCGGATGGAGAACACTGTGTTGGCCTCATCCTCTGAGTCGCTACCGAAGAACAAAATAGGAGTAGATAGTCCGGGCCTGTTGTTTTCTTTCTGAGGTTGTCCCGAGTAGACTATTTCTTCATCTTCCTCGGAATCGCTCCCAAAGATCGGGATAGTGGCGATGGGCTTCTGTTTATCCTATGGCCTATGACACCTTTCCGTATTCTCGAAGTCTGGTAGGAAGTACTTCGCGTCTTCATATTTTCGGACCTCGTTTATGGAGAACAGATTTAGCTCCCCTATAACGGTGTATTCCAAGCCAACTTTGAAATACTTGATACACTGATATTGTATAGAAGGGATGACGTTGTACTCATATAACCAAGGCCTGCCGAGTAAAGCATTATAGCAAGTCTTGGCGTCAATGACATGAAATTTGATGTCAGTGACGAGCAGCCCGAAGCGTAACGTCAATATTATGGACCCAAGCATCCGTGACGACTGTGAGTCAAACCCGGAGATGGTAATTTTGTCTCGGGCTAGGTGCTGAACGTTAATGCAAATCTCCATCAGTACTCTCACGTTGAGAAGGTTGACGGAAGATCCGTTGTCGACGAGAATTTTCCCTATCTTGATGTCATAGCAGTACCCAGTGAAGTATAACGGATGGTTATGTTCGCACGTACCGAGGAGGAGATCTTCATCGCTGAATGTAATGTCAGCCGTGTGGACCTCTGCCAGTTCATCTTTCATCTTCTCTTCCGTGAGGAAAGCTTAGAACTGATCTGGCTCTTGTAATGCCTTGATCAGAGAATCTCGTACCTTTTTGGACATGAAGAGTGCATCCAGTATGCTCAGTTGTGAGGGTATTTTCCTCAAATGTGCTAGTGCATTGTAATCCACCTTGTTTTTCCTAGGCGGGTCCCTTGCTGCGAGCACTTTGACAACTCCACCGTCGAGGGCAATTTCCTCAGGGATTTTTTCTTTCCCTTTGTCCTTTTTGCTCCAACCTTTGTTTGTAGGTCCGAGATTCTTTTGAGGCAGCGTGCGGTTATGGAGATGAATATTCTCGTAGTTTTTTTTTCTCCTCCTCTTTTTCAGAGGTGGAGTCTTTGAAGAGAGGGTTGAGGGGTATTTCGTCCTCAGAAGCACTCCCGAAAGTAATAACTTGGGGTTTTCCCCCTTCCGAACTGGTATCAACCATATGGTAGTTACCATTAGTTTTTTCATGCGCGTTTGTCGCACTATTTTGCTGCTGACGAGCTTCGCGCTTCATCCTCTTGAAGTGTTTTTTATGGGTAACATATCGTTGCCACCACTTCTTGATGGTATTGCATTCTTCTGTAGGGTGGGCAACCCTCCGATGATATATGTAGTAGTTTGGATGTGAATCCCCTCCGTCGAGGCATATGACCCTGGGAGTGTTTCCTACGAGAGGTGGCAGCTTCATTTCCATTGACAGGGCTTTGGCGAACCGCTTCTCTATCTTGATCCTGCTCTTATTTGTCACAGGTATGTTTTGGTTTGGTTGGAGTACTTTACGACTCCTCCTTTCCGCGGCTTCTTCATCCTAACGTCGACGCTTAGCCTTTTCGTATATGGCTGTTTCGCGTTCTCGGTCTGCTTTTCTTTTTCGATAGGCTTTATTTAACAGCCTATCGATCGGGTCTTATGGCTGTTTCGGGGATTTTAGCGCTGATCCTGCCCCCCGTTCCTCGGCGTTGTTTTCTGACGCCGAAGGAGTTTCTTGGGAATATCTAGACCTTTCTTTCGTGGATCATGGGCAGACTTCAATTTTAAATTCGGGTCATTTAACGACGAATGGGAGACCATGTGGCAACTTGCTATATAGTCTTTGGTTTCTTCTGATGAGTTATTTTCCTCATTGTTGTCACTATCTTTGTTCACAAGAATATGCTTGAGGAACTCTTCGAGTATGACCGGTTTCCGTGCCTTTTGGTTGTACTCCTCCAGCGCGTACAATGTACTTTTGTAGGTTTGTGCGCTTATCGTCATACTCGGTAGGCTGCACAGGCTTCTTGGTCTTCTTCTTTTTCTTTGAAGACTTCGGAGGCCTGACTTGGGGATTTTTCCCTTTGTCAACGACTTTCGG
Source organism: Agapanthus africanus (assembly GCA_030015575.1). Taxonomy (NCBI): domain Eukaryota; kingdom Viridiplantae; phylum Streptophyta; class Magnoliopsida; order Asparagales; family Amaryllidaceae; genus Agapanthus; species Agapanthus africanus. Next base: position 635,312,255 of record JASDDO010000014.1, on the reverse strand, counting down.
TACGGGACGGAGTTTCAGCATCCCTTCGATGATTTCGGGTTCAAATGGGATTTTCCACCTGACTGCTGGACATGCCTGTAGATCTTTCAGCATTCTTTTGGTTTTAGCTAAAAGAACAACTTCCTATGGAATTTCTTCCACGAGCGAGGATGATGCCCACGGCGCATCCACCTTTTTGAGAGTGTGCTTCTGTGGTGGGTTTATCCTCCAGTTGTCAGACGGCGTGAATTTCCCCTATTGATACTGGTCCTCAACCCAGTTCTTGAAGATGTAGCAATCCTCAATTGGGTGGCTTATCATTCTGTGATAGGAGTAGTAGTTGGGGTTGTTGACGTCGCTAGGTTGCGATGGACGCCGTGGGTTTGGCAATGTGATGAGTTTATTACGCATTGCCAATTTGAACAGTCATTTCGTTTTATCGCGGGGAAACGAGTAAGCGCGTCCTAATCTTTCCTTCAAAGATGGGAGCGGACACGCATTGTTTTGGCAAGCAGCTGGTTTTGGGCTACTCGGTTCTTGTTGCATGTCGGCAATGAAGGCCGCTTTTCCTTTACCCTTATTATTTCGAGGGTCCTTATTTGAGGAGGAAGGCCCATGGCCCATCTGGTCCATTTAGGCCAGTTTATCGATCAGAGCCTGGAAGGTGGTTGGTTTGAAGAATGTCATGAACTAGGACACAGTCGTTTAAGGATCAAGGGTCCCGATGAACATACCCATAACGGGGGATTCTTCAATGCGTTGTTTGCACTTAGACCATCGGTTCCTCCACCGGATCGTGTATTGGACCAAAATTTCTCCTGGCCTTACCCTGACATTGAATAATGCCATGATCGGGGTGCGCTCGGTTGCGCTGGCAAACCGCTGTGTGAACAGCATGTCCATCTCTGTGAATGAATTTATGGAATCATTTAGGAGATCCGAGTACCATTCAAAGACCGTTTCTGACAGGCTGCCAACGAACTGGCGAAGCAACAGTTTGTCGTCGCCTCCAGTGTTGCCACACAGAGCTCTGAACTGCACGACGTGCTGATGGGGGTTGCATGTCCCTTTGTATACATGGAACTTGGGAATTGTATATCCCGGCGGGTACTTGATTTGATCATACCATCCTGGATAGGGTTGCACAGTTCTGACGATTTGGCCAGCCGCTTCATTTGCTTGATGAGCTCTTATTTGTTGAGCTATATAATCATCAAGAGCAGCCTTAGAGATTGTTTCCTCCTTTGCCGCCAATAAGGTCGGAAGAGGATTTGATGTTTCCCCTCCATCATCCTCGATGATTATCGGCGGATCCTCGGCTGGGGGTTCTGGTTGGATCATCATTCCAACTATATCCTGAAACAAGAGCACCATCTGCTTCATATTAGCAGCTTGTTCAGCAGCTTCTTTGTCTTTTCTTTCAAGCACCCTTTCCAGGAACTCTGTATCGATCTCCTGCTCATGGCAATGTTCGGCTGTTGTGTCTGAGCTTTCTTTCTGCTCGGTAAGTGCTGTCATTTTGGTCAACATTTTCTGAAGCTTCTGTTGTTTCTCTTGAGCTTTAGTTAGCGACCGAGTTTGCTCGGTAACTCACCGAAGCACAGCTTTCTTCTTTCCCGAAAGTCATGTGGACCGTATGCACGACCATGCCCCCAGACTTGGGGCGTTTGGGTCCATCACCTTTGGAATTTGCCGCAGGTGGTGGGATTTTTTCCGTCCTCATCCTTTTGTGGGAGGTCGAAGTTGAAGGAGACGTTGTAACAGGCACCTGTGTAGAAGAAACCCCTCGTTGTATAATGGAGGGATGGTCTTTTTCCTGTCGAGCCTTCGATATCTTCGGTCGACGAGAATAATCTTTATTGATCACAGAGTCCTGGACTTTCCGCTACACTCTATGAATTTGGGAGAAGATCTGTTGATGGGAGCGCTCCGGCTTTGCCTGCACTGTGGCTTCTGTAGGCGGGGGCGATTTCTTTAGCACCGCCGTTGGAGAGTTCTTGCATACCCTCCTGAGCAGATTAAAGTTTTTCCTGGTTGGAACAGCAGCATCAACTTCTACCATTGGAACTGGTGGGGTAAGTCCAGAGGGAGAGTTGCCCCTAGGTTTTCTCACTTAGCGCCAGTGGCGACATTGAGCGTGACTTGCAGATGGGACGCCTCAGTTTTGGAAGCGGCTTCTTCGTGCCCCCGGCTTTGCTGAGGGGTTGCTGTTGGCATCAACCTTTTGAAAACTGACGTTCTTGGCAGGGTTTGAGGAGGGCCGGCCAATCTTTCAAAGACCAACTTTTTGGTAGGGGAAGCACCTTTTGACGGCTTCGCCCCTAGCAAGAGTTAGGAGGGCTATCCGTTTTGGGGCAGCCCCTTCAGGTATCACGAGCCTTTTTACGGGTCCGTTTTGGTTCTTGCCGAGCCTTTTGAAGACTGAGACGTCAACTTTGGACTGCCCGTTGAGAAAGGACGTTGTGGTTGCCAGTCAATCGAAGACCGATCTCCTTAGAGCTTCCACTTGTAGGAGCATGGTCCCAAAGAACAATCCAGTGGTGGCTTGTGTAACTTCCCCACCGGCATTAAAAAGATAGAGGCCGTGTTGGTCCCGTAAGTCACTCCTCCAGCTGGCGTGGAGCGAGAGTCGCTTTTGCAAGAGGTGCAGCTGGAAGCCATCGATTTTCTCTGCAAGACACCAAATTTTAGTACCTTAAATTCAAGGGCAACCTGTCGGGTTATGCCAGCGCCCTGGCCATCTAACCGTGGCCGATTGCGGAACAAAAATTTCTAAAATGGCCCTAGAACAACCCTATGCTACGGATCTACAATTAACCCTAATCTTGAAAGCTAAAAAGAGTTTAGGAATGTTATACCAAATGATCCATTTCCTTTGGTCTTTAACCACCTTCCCAAACTCCTAAAAGCCACCACGATCAAGCTTAGTCGCCGGTCTCCCTCCATCGAAGACGATCCACCTGAGAATTTGTATTCCGAGGTCCTACCTCATAGCCGAGGTAACTAGGGTACCTAGTTCGCTAAACTAGAAGGCCTAGAAGATATAGAGTCTAATGATGGATTGATTTGTCTCCAAACACCCTAGGTTTCTCAACAAATGAGACTATTAGAGTGGAGGTAGAAGAAGAAGCCATGAGAGGATGGGAGTGTGAAGCTAAGCTCAACTCAAGAAAAAAAGGCTAGGTGTTGTGAGTAAAAAGGAATGAAACATCTCTCACAAAATATCTCACAACACAAACAAATATCAAGCATGCTAGAATAGTGAACCATGAGTCACACCCATGAGTCACCACAAAGCCATGCTTCAATAAATGCACAACCCACCTCATCCTCTACCTCAATTAACCATTTAATCAAATGGTTACTAATCATAATGAGGTGGCAACTTCTAGAAGCAACTTGTAATAAATTACAAGAATACCCCTCATCCGTATATACATACCTGCATCTGTATTCCAAAATATACGAATACAAAGTGACAAAAATAATCCAACAATATAATACTAGAATCCGGATTAAATCAAATCCACTAGTATAATCCGTCCGAATCATGATACTTGCACAAGTGCACGTATATGACCGAACTGTCACGACCCGAAATGGCACGTGACTAGCACTTGAATCATATGAAATCTATAGGACCCCATCTAATTCAAGTAAGCCAAAAAAATCCAAGAAATCTAAACCATTTAAAGAAGAAGTGAAGAAAAGATATTTTGAAGCAAGTGGTTTTAATAACATAAGCCGAAATATGCATTTTTAGAATCTCAAGTCTTTTCTGAAAATTTCGGCAGAGTTTCTTTTGTAAATACTGGCCCCAAAAGGGTACAACATGCATAATATGAATAAATGCATCTCCAAGCGGGAGCTAGCTCTTCGTTAATTGACGGTCACAACCACGTAAGCAATATAATATACAACGCCAAGGGCGGGGATCAAAACTCAAAGGAAACTCAAAATCATCAAGAAAACCATAATAATATAACACGCGACTCTAAGGTCGAAAAAATGAACAACTGGTTTTCTAAGTCTGAATAAATATACAAGTCTACTTGATGGAGTTTACTAGATACAAATGAATATAAATAAGCACAATGGTGGTCACGATGCGAGTGAACCCACCTACCAAAGCAATCACCCGGAATGAAAACAGTATGCCAGCAAAGCCGCAACGAACCTGTACGGAGAAACTTGCAAGATACTGTGGCACAACGAGGGTGAGTAGAAAACATCACAGAGCAGAAATCGTATGTATGAATCAATCCTAGGTCAATACGATCAGTAATATATATCCTCAATATGATAAAGTCTGAAGCATGATAAGGTGGCAAGGGTAAACATCTATACATCATTGTAATACCAAGTGCTCGTGTCAGTGCCTGAGGTAGCAACATATCATAAATATGAGGTATGATCAATGTAATCAATATGAATCAGTGTCGACTATATACTCAAGTCTATAAGTATGTGGATGTCATCCAACCATGTAATCAAGCCTGTATGCATGTGGATCTCGTCCACGGTCAACCAATGACACAACAACATCATGAATGCATGTAAAAGTCATAAAAGCATATGCATGAAAGTATGAGGACATAGACCAACGTGTGTCCCTCGCGACACATCAAAATAATGGAACCTGAGTGTCCAGCATCGACACTCGAAAACATCATGAAACCCGTGCCAAGCATCGGCACGTAAATCCTCATATATCGGGCTCCGTCAGTCCAGATCGGCCCATATCATCTCTCGAGTCCGGTCGGTATCCTCCGGATATCCGCCAAGCCCAAATACTATCACCGGTAGGTAGTGGTCCCTCTGGCAGGCTTATCGTCATCCCCACGAAATCTCTCTCTCGCCCTAGGGTACCATATCGGGTCTACCATGAACCCGCAAACGGATCATCCTCCTCCTCGAATCGGGTTTCTATCATACGTCTCAGAACCGAGAAAACGCATGGTGGACGTACTGAAATGTCATATCAAGAGAAACCGGGTTTTCAAACAATGCATACTTTCTTTAAATAATACATCGGTCCTCAAATCCAGAAATCATATAAAATCCAAAACTTAATGCGTAAATCCATGTAATGTGATGTATACAGCATAAAGTCGTACTATGATAAACAAGGGAAAACCGCTCTTTTAAGTGGATCCAGTTTTGAAAATATAACATGCGGTCTCCAATTCTCCAAAATCAAGCCAGTATCATCTATGTATGTACAAGTGGTATGTACGCAAGTATGAGTGTACAATATGCCTGTGCGCCAATATGGATGTACAAGTAAGTATATACCCAAGTATGAGTGTACAATATGCCTGTGTGCCAATATGGATGTACAAGTGGGTATATACGCAAGTATGAGTGTACACTATGCATGTGCGCCAATATGGATGTACAAGTAGGTATATACGCAAGTATGAGTGTACAATATGCATGTGCGCGAATATGGATGTACAAGTAAGTATATACGCAAGTATGTCATGCAAGGAGTCATATCCTGATGCAACAATCCTACTGTGTAGTGACATGGCAATTATCGATGATGAAGTGTGTGCGCCGGCAAGCAGGTGTACGTGGGGAATACGCATCATCGGTAATGGTGCTGGTGTCCTAACATCACGGGTTTAATATAACAATAAACACATTTAAATATGCAATGCGATACGAATAGCAATAATATACGGAAAATGAATAATAAACGCAACAGTGAAGAATCTACATCAATATATATGAGTCATACAGTTTTGCCATTTGAAATAACACGAATCGCGGTGTTTAGAAAAATAAGGGCTTGGTGTTTTTAAGAAAAGATGCGTCTTTTGAAAATATCCATAGAATCCCTTGGCCTGTCTTTAAAATACTCACGATTCGTTAGTTTTGAAATAGGTATGACTCGAGTCTACTCTAACATCTATACGTAAACTACAGGACTAAACTAACAGGCTAATCGAAAAGGTAAGGAAACCACCTAAATTTGAGTCGATACATATAAATATAATAGTCGGTGATCCCGCCTCAATAGTATCACATACGATACAATATATAACATGACATCCTCGAGTCAAGAGTGCGGATCTATCATCAATATATAGCTCGTACTTTAAATTCATCGTACGGCATCCCAAATCTTGGTACGGGTCAAATATCACATTCATCTCATTATTCATCTGGTATCCTTATCATCATATCCCATGAACTGGGGATACAGATCTAAGTCTAGTACAAACTGACACCATCTGCAAATATATGCGTGTGTAAAACACATGCCTAAAGGCCCGTTAAAATCTCATGTCGTATCTCGTAATACGAACCACATCATATTACCGATCTCATGGCACCATGCCCAATCTCATCGACTCATCTCCAAATACCATATACAATCCTCATCATCCATGTATAGGTATACGCATATATATACATAGTCCCATACCTATGTGTGTGTGTGTGTGTGTATATACATATTCTCATATACGCACAAGTAATAATAATGCATGCAAGGGTGTGTGCGTGCGTGTGTGCAAACCTATTCTATGGTTCGCGACTAAGAAATCAACCACGACACTATCATCCAAATACACCAACATTTATCCCATGATCTTCTAAGATCCTACTTGTTAATCATCCCAATTCACAACACATATATAAATGTATAACATATCATAAGCTACACTACGAACTGCGGGGTGCTATACGCCATCCACCCGACTTCCCCCGTAGATATATATATACTCACCAGATCTTCGCTTTCTGATGCCGACGTCGCCATGCGCTTGCATGTCGTCTCGAAGTCCTCATGGGGGTACCTACGCATCATAACGTATCGTATCGCATTAAAACCCAATTCAAAACCAAAACGACTCGCTAAAAGCCTATAGATTAGAACCTATGGACTACGCTTTCAAAACCACCAAATAACACTCGATATAGACGTACAAACGTCAAGTGACCGAATACAATACCAAATACCAAAACTTGAATTCATAAACATTAAAGAATTCAAAGCAGTAACCCAATAAAACGGTCCCAGATTTTAGTTTAGGTGAAAACAAAGTGCACAAACAATACCGGGGTCATGTATTGGGGTCCTATGAACTACAGAAACAACCTGGGCACCCAACTCACCAATGTGGCCGGCCCCTACCACCTAAAATCCGGCGAGCTCAGTTCTGGTATAGAGTTGGGGTCTCGTCTGGTCAGGGTGGTCTCATATTGATCCAAATAAGTCTCTGGTATTGTTTGCTTAACTCAAAAATGCCCCAGATCGCTCCAGATTTCCCTGCACCCTCACATTAAACACAAAACCGACATGGACAGTTTTTTGATTTCTTTTTCAGGTTTGGTATTTGTATTTGGTCCAGGTATTTAGCACTAAGGGGGGTTTAAGGTCATCACTAAAGCCAAATTACACTAACACAACTCAAATTAAACCCTAACCCTCTTTAGGAATTTCCAAAGTTCACTAAAATTCGCCAAATCGATTTTAAACTACACTAGAGGCTAAAGGAATGCAAATACTACACAATTTGTGAAAGGATTACCTTATTTGGTAACTCAAGAATCTTCTTGAGTTGCCCAAGTGCCCAAAATGCAAACTTTCTTGGTCCAACGTGTAGCTTATGAGCTTGTGCATGCTTTTTGTGAAGTGGGGATGAACTTTTAGGTTGTTTTTAGTGGTGAAGTGAGGTGTTTTGTTGAGGAGGGAGAGAGGTGCCGCCATGATAGAAGAGGGGAGAGGATGATGAAGAAAAAAAATGAGGAAACAAAAGCCATAACTAAGGTTTGACTCCTCACCTCTCTCTCTCTCGCCCATGCTTCATATTATATTATTTTCCTTTTCTTTTCTTTTATTTTAAAACCCAAAATGAAATGATCATGAAGGAAAACCATGATAAAAATGTAACAAGTGTTAAAATGACATGTGCATGTCATGTGCACAAAACACGCTTAATGCCCGATTAGCGATATTTAATTGCGATTAGCATTAAAATAGTGTATAATAAATCGTAAAATTTCATAATTTGCATAAATCACATAAAGCACCATCTTTTTAGTAATTTCAATAATTTTCCAAATTTTCCCCAATTTATCGGTATTTAATTATACCGCATTATTAAAATATTCAATATATTTATTATTTAATTATAAAAATTCCCCAAAATAATATTTTATTTTTCTGAAATGTTACGGTTTTCCCCCCTTAAAGAAATTCAGTCCCTGAATTTAAATTTAAACCCCTCAATACCAAAACATTTCGGTAAAAGACTACGTCGTCGGGGTCTCGAAATCATAAATTCATAAGGCACATCATAGCGCAATGCATGCGCATGAAAGACAAGTATATAATCCAAAATCAAAACTCCGTCAAGCATCCCACAATCATCGGAGTTATGGCGAAGACACCAATGTCAAATCCAATACGAAAACCAACATGATATATATCGAAACTATACATGTAAACATCTGAAGGAAATACATGCCAAACCTTTCATGTTGTTGTGCGATGCGCGTATCGCCGCACAGTGGTGGACGTCTATTATAAGAAAATAACTATATTTATATATATACTCTTTGTTTAACATACACGTCCCGCTGTTTTGAAAACAATTTAGAAGGGTTTCCTTTTTAAAATGTTTCGTGTCATCTCAGACACGTAGGTAAATACTGAGACTATAGCTCCCTTTTTGGAAATCCCTTCGATAACTATCAATGCATGCAAAATATACTCAGGTACTGTCCTCGGGCTAATCCTACTCAGCTGCTATACCAAATAGTAAATATCATAAAAACGTACTGCTCCAACAGAAATCAAATCCGAAATGTGCATAAGAATGCCGCGTGTGTCTGGTGCGCATGGAAATCGAAATCCATAAATGTGTCATACATGTGCACAGAAACAAAATCTAAGTGCAACGGGTGTGCACGAAATACCTGTCATAGGCAACGGGTGTGCCTGACAGCAATATCAGGTGCATCTAGTGTGCACCAAAATCGCATCTCATATCATGCGCCCAACATGTGCGAAAGTCCAAATCAAGCGCATCCATCATGGACGAAATCCAATATCAAGCGCCGAACATGCGCAAAATCCAATCCAAGCGCATCAAATGTGTGCAAGAATCCAAACAGGTGCACAAAGCAAATATCGTGTATCACAATCAAAATCGACGGTATATAACAAATCTCAATCCAAATCAGGTATACCATGGTATATAATCTCATAACCATGTGCAACCGCATGCACAAAATACGTAACAAATGCTAAAAGTGTATGAAAACTATGCCGAAAGCATAAGTCAAATCACATGCATAACATAGGCATGAAATCAAAATCAATGTCTCGAATGACATCAAAACGAAGTCAGGTGCAATTGTGGTGTACAAAATACGTATCAATGCACTGCAAGCATATGTGAACTATACCGAGTACAAAAACCAAATCGAGTGCGTACCATATGCACAAAATCAACCCAACTGTATGAAATCCATGAAATCATAAACATGCGCAGCCTAGGCACAAAAACGATATCAAGTGCAATAACTGTGCATAAATCATAAATCAACACAACGGTGTAGAAAGCATATCTCAAGTGTAATAACTATGCACAAAATATAAATACCCAGTAGGTGCAACCATGGTGCACGAAAACAAATATCATGAAACTCAGTCATCAAAACTCAATCGTGCAAATAGAACGCCCAAAATACCAAAATCAAGTATGGCGGAATAGTCCCGCTCAAGCACATCCTCTAAGAATCTATGGCCAACTGTCGTGGTCACTCATAACATGTCTCGTCGACAGTGCCGAACTCTGGCCTGCTGGGTGTGCACAATATGACTGCCCCTAGGTCCAAGTATCCTCGTATAGTATTCCAGAAAGGTTCTGTTGAAGTCTCTCCCAAATCTCGTTTCTGCCGAACTGCCTGGAGGTTATCACCTTTTACTATATCTGTTTCTTGTTCCGGAATGGCTGCATACTCATCGCGACTCCTTCGGGAAGATATGTCCATGAACAACGCCTCTGCATGCGTATCACAGCTCTGATGTTAGCGGAGTGGAACGTCATCTCATCAAGATCTCGTACGAACCGCATACTCCACTTTTCTCTAATGTCGACTGATTCGGACTCGTCTCTTCGTGGCTGCATGGACTGTGCTCCAACGGCTATACTCGTATCTGGAGTCTCCCTAGCAATGTATTCCATCACATGATATCCGAATGACGTCGAAACTTTCGATCGATTTGTCAATGTTCCATAATCCCCAAAGAGTTCAACATCTTGGGTACAGTTTAATAGTATTCCAGTACATGCCACAGTACTTGTGGACCAACCGTTGAAGGGCAAACCCAAGCCTCACCAATGGCACCGCTGAACTGCCGCAAACCCTAAGGTTTCAAAGCGTTCTCATGGTCATTATGTCGAGTTAGGGTTTCATTCTTCTAGAGGGTCCATAACATTACTTGCATTTGTCTCTGAATACTTTAAACTTAGAAAATGGGCTTCTGACATTCGATCGTCTCTATCGACTCCCAATATACCTGCGTGAAGTCGTCTCTAGCAGGAATCAATCAATCTGATGAGCTCGCATCGGGGTAGGCAACGAATCGCATGTCCTAATCATTCCTCCTTGGGTGACTAGCGATCTTCTACCAAATCTCTAAGTATAACTCATACGGCAATAGCTCCAACATCTGGGGCGATATCTCGTCATTCGCAGCAACAACAGGCTCATTCGTCCGTACGCTGAACAGCGCCTCAATCATCGAAAATAGGCGATACATTAACGGTCATCACAATCTGGCTGGACTCTATCAGTGGCCCAATCCTCTGGTGCTGAACTGCACGTCCGAGAAATCTCGTAAAAGCGATCCATCAAATGCTCAAGGCGCGAAAACACAATAAAACGACGCATCTATGCAAATCGTATGTCCTTGGAACTACGCCCTGGTCAGTCCTCGTCCGCGACGAGCTCATGCTGACGCAACTCTAGCCATAGCTCTCTCTGCCCGTGTAATCGTGGCAGCAAATACCATAAACCAATATCGATGAGGATAGATCATGAATGAATATAATACTGTGCAAGGAAATGTACATCCTAAGGCTCCTTAAGTGGAGTAGCGTATCGTAAGTATGCCGCGGAACATACACACGGCACGTCATTCTCCTTAAGTCACCTACTCCATCAATCAAGATCAACCTACACGACAAAATTTCGAGTCTAATACTACCTCGACCAAGTCTAAGTTCCATAAGGTCAAGCCTAGATTCCGTATATATACAAACGCCCTAGGCTCCGTATAGTCAAACATAGACTCGAACCAAGGTTAACCTAGCGCTCTGATACCAACTTTGTCACGACCCGAAATGGCACGTGACTGGCACTTGAATCATATGAAGTCTATAGGACCCCATCTAATTCAAGTAAGCCAAAAAAATCCCAGAAATCTAAACTATTTAAAGAAGAAGTGAAGAAAAGATATTTTGAAGCAAGTGGTTTTAATAACATAAGCCGAAGTATGCATTTTTCGAATCTCAAGTCTTTTCTGAAAATTTCGGCAGAGTTTCCTTTGTAAATACTGGCCCCAAAAGGGTACAACATGCATAATATGAATAAAGGCATCCCCAAGCGGGAGCTAGCTCTTCGTTAATTGACAGTCACAACCACGCAAGAAATATAACGCCAAGGCGAGAATCAAAACTCAAAGGAAACTCAAAATCATCAAGAAAACCATAATAATACAACACGCGACTCTAAGGTCGAAAAAATGAACAACTGGTTTTCTAAGTCTGAATAAATATACAAGTCTGGTAGATGGAGTTTACTAGATACAACTGAATATAAATAAGTACAATGGTGGTCACAATGCGAGTGAACCCACCTACCAAAGCAATCACCCGGAATGAAGACAGTGTGCCAGCAAAGCCGCAACGAACCTGTACGGCAAAACCTGCAAGAAACTGTGGCATAACGGGGGTGAATTGCCAACTCTTGAGTAGAAAACATCACAGAGCAGAAATCGTATGTATGACTCAATCCTAGGTCAATCCGATCAGTAATATATATCCTCAATATGATAAAGTCTGAAGCATGATAAGGTGGCAAGGGTAAACATCTATACATCAGTGTAATACCAAGTGCTCGTGCAAGTGCCTCAGGTAGCAACATATCATAAATATGAGGTATGATCAATGTAATCAATATGAATCAGTGTCGACTATATACTCAAGTCTATAAGTATGTGGATGTCATCCAACCATGTAATCAATCTTGTATGCATGTGGATCTCGTCCACGGTCAACCAATAACACAACAATATCATGCATGTAAAAGTCACAAAAGCATATGCATAAAGGTATGAGAATATAGACCAACGTGTGTCCCTCATGACACATCAAAATCATAGAACCTGAGTGTCCAGCATCGACACTCAAAAACATCATAAACCCGTGCCTAGCATTGGCACGTAAATCCTCATATATCGGGCTCCGTCGGTCCGGATCGGCCCACGGAATCCGTCAGTCCGGATCGGCCTATATCATCTCTCGACTCCGGTCGGTATCCTCTGGATATCCGCCGAGCCCAAATACTATCACCGGTAGGTAGTGGTCCCTCGGGCAGGCTCATCGTCATCCCCACGAAATCTCTTTCTCTCCCCGGGGTACCATACCGGGTTCACCATGAACCTGCAAATGGATCCTCCTCCTCCTCGAATCGGGTTTCTATCATACGTCTCAGAACGGAGAAAACGCATGGAGGACGTACTGAAATATCATATCAAGAGAAATTGGGTTTTCAAACAATGCATACTTTCTTTAAATAATACCTCGATTCTCAAATCCAGAAATCACATAAAATCCAAAACTCAATGTGTAAATCCATGTAATGTGATGTATGCAGCATAAAGTCGTACTATGATCAACAAGGGAAAACCACTCTTTTAAGTGGATCCAGTTTTGAAACTATAACATGCGGTCCCCAATTCTCCAAAATCAATCCAGCATCATCATGTATGTACAGGTGGTATGTATGCAAGTATGAGTGTGCAATATGCATGTGCACCAATATGGATGTACAAGTAAGTATATACACAAGTATGAGTGTACAATATGCCTGTACGCCAATATGGATGTACAAGTGGGTATATACGCAAGTATGAGTGTACAATATGCCTGAGCGCCAATATGGATGTACAAGTAGGTATATACGCAAGTATGAGTGTACAAAATGCCTGTGCACCAATATGGATGTACAAGTAGGTATATACGCAAGTATGTCATGCAAGGAGTCATATCCTGATATAATAATCCTACTGTGTAGTGACATGGAAATTATCGATGATGAAGTGTGTGAGCCGACAAGCAGGTGTACGTGGGGCATACGCATCACCGGTAATGGTGCCGGTGTCCTAACAGCATGGGTTTAATATAACAATGAACACATTTAAACATGCAATGCGATGCAAAGAGCAAGAATATGCGGAAAATGAATAATAAATGCAACAGTGAAGAATCTACATCAATATATACGAGTCATGCTATTTTGCCATTTGAAATAACATGAATCGTGGTGTTTATAAAAATAAGGGTTACGGTGTTTTTAAGAAAAGATGCGTCTTTTGAAAATATCCGTAGAATCCCTTGGCCTGTCTTTAAAATACTCACGATTCGTTAGTTTTGAAATAGGTATGACTCGAGTCTAGTCTAACATCTATACGTAAACTACAGGACTAAACTAACAGGCTAATCGAAAAGGTAAGGAAACCACCTAAATCTGAGTCGATACATATAAATATAATAGTCGGTGATCCCGCCTCAATAGTATCAAATACGATACAATATATAACATGACATCCTCGAATCAAGAGTGCGGATCTATCATCAATATACAGCTCGTACTATAAATCCATCGTACGGCATCCCAAATCTGGGTACGGGTCAAATATCACATTCATCTCATTATTCATCTGGTATCCTTAACATCATATCCCATGAACTGGGGGTACAAATCTAAGTCTAGTACAAACAGATACCATCTGCAAACATATGCGTGCGTGAAACACACGCCTAAAGGCCCGCTAAAATCTCATGTCATATCTCGTAATATGAACCACATCATATCACCGATCCCATGGCACCATGCCCAATCTCATCGACTCATCTTCAAACACCATATACAATCCTCATCATCCATGTGTAGGTATACGTGTGTGTGTATATATATATATATATATATATATATATATATATATATATATATATATATACATAGTCCCATACCTATGTATGTGTGTGTGTATATATATATACATATTCTCATATACGCACAAGTAATAATAATGCATGCAAGGGTGTGTGCGTGCGTGTGTGCAAACCTATCTTATGGTTCGCGACTAAGAAATCCACCACGACACTATCATCCAAATACACCAACATTTATCCCATGATCTTCTAAGATCATACTTGTTAATCATCCCAATTCACAACACATATGTAAATATATAACATATCATAAGCTACACTACGAACTGCGGGGGTGCTATACGCCATCCACCCGACTTCCCCCATAGATATATATTTACTCACCAGATCTTCCCTTGCCGATGCCGACGTCGCCACGCGCTTGCTTGTCGTCTCGAAGTCCTTATGGGGGTACCTACACATCATAACGTATCATATCGCATTAAAACCCAATTCAAAACCAAAACGATACGCTAAAAGCCTATAGATTAGAACCTATGGACTACGCTTTCAAAACCACCAAATAACACTCGATATAGACGTACAAATGTCAAGTGACCGAATACAATACCAAATACCAAAACTTGAATTCATAAACATTAAAGAATTCAAAGCAGTAACCCAATAAAATGGTCCCAGATTTTAGTTTAGGTGAAAACAATGTGCACAAACAATACTGGGGTCATGTATATGGGTCCTATGAACTACAGAAACAACCTGGGCACCCAACCCACCAATGTGGCCGGCCCCTACCCCCTAAAATCCGGCGATCTCGGTTCTGGTATGGAGTTGGGGTCTCGTCTTGTCACGACCCGAAATATTAGCTCGTGACCAGCACTTCAATCACGCAACGTCTAAAAGCGTAACGTAATTCAAGTAATCTGAAACCCAGAAATCTAAACCTTTTTAAGAAAATAAAGGAGGTGAAGTTTTTGAAATAAAGGTATAATGAAATCAAGTGTGCTTAAATGCATAGAAAAGGAACATGAAAATGCAAGTGGATTATGCAAGTTTAAAAACATATTTCGTCTTTTTGAAAATTTGGGCAGCACCTCCTTTGTATATTTTGATCCAAAACTACAAATACTTGATGATAATAAAGGCATCCCCGAGCAGGAGCTAGCTCTTCTCCAAACGACGGATCATAACCACGAAAGACAGTAAATATAAGTATACGACGCCCAACGGCGAAGTTCACCACAAAAGATAAAGAAATAAGAAAAACATAACCCCAAAAGCGAATATAAAACCCATCGCTCAAATCTCGCAACTACAAGTCTTACTAAGTCTCATTACTTATACAATTTACAAATTTTGATTGATGGAGTTAACTAGATACAATATGAAATATATATACAAAAGTGGGTACGATACAAGTGTCCCACCTACCAATGCAAAACACCCGAAAGCAACTGTGTGCCAGCGAAGCCGCTACTGATCCAAGCGGTCAACCTGCAAGAACTGTGGCACAACGGGGGTGAGTTGCCAACTCGTGAGTAGAAAAATATCAACAGATAGAAATTGAATAAACAACGACTCCTAGGTCAACTATATCATGAAGGTAAAACTATGATATCTAGGGTGACCGGGTCTGTATATGTGCCAACAAGGCAGTCAATATCTATAAGTATACGGATATAATCCAACAATATAATCAATGTTGGCATGCGCGTGGACCTTGTCCAACCTGATAATCAGTGTATGTATGCATGTGGATCTCGTCCAGCCATAATCAATGTCTGTATGCAAGTAAATATGAGGATATAAATCAGCGGTGTCCCTCGCGACACATCAAAATCATGGAACCTGAGTGCCTAGCATCGACACTCGAAAACATCATGAAAACCGTGCCCAGCATCGGCACGTAAATCCTCATATATCTCAGGTGCCGTATCCTCAGATCGGCCCTCAGGCGCCGCACACCCTGGTCGGCCCTCATATCCATCTCGCAACTCCGGTCGGTATCCTCCGAATAACCGCCGAGTCCAAATACTATCACCTGTAGGTAGTGCTCCCCTGCCAGGCTCACCATCTAACATATACGAATCTTCTTGCCCCGGGGTACCTCACCGGGTCCACCATGTACCCGCAGACGGTGCCTACCGCTCCTCGAATCGGGTTTCACATGACACTCTCAGAACCGAGAAAACATATGGTGGACGTACTGAAATATCATATCAAGAGAAACCAGGTTTTTAAAACAATACATACTTTCTTTCAAAACGACCACGGTTCTCAAATCCAGAAATCTCATGAAAACAACATATCTCAATGCGTAAAATCATAAAGGATGATGTATGCGACATATGATGGAAATGTAAGCATATCCGTATATCCTGGAACATGGAACAGTGATATATCATATTAAGGGAAAACCGCTCCTTTAAATAATTCGAGTTTTGAAAATATGTCTTGCGGTTCCTAATATCTCCAATGTCAAATGCAACATCATATAAAAGTGCACAGGTAACTATAGAAAGTAAATTATGCAAGAGTCATATCATGATTCAGCAATCCTACTATGTAGTGACATGGCAATCATCGATGATGAAGTGTGTGAGCCGGCAAATCTGTGTACGTGTAACATACGCATCATCGATAATGGTGTGTGTACTAACACAGGTATATGCAATGCAATAATAATATCATGAATGCAGCATAAGGTAAATCATCAGCTAAAAGCTATAAGGTATACGTATCTATCATATGTCTGAGTCGATGAATCTATCAATCGGCATCTAGCCTCACAGCACCACGTATGGTATAATCCATTGTACGGCATCCTCTAGTCAAGGGTATGGATCAAACCTCAAGTCAAACTCATCACGTACGGAAAATCATCGTACGGCGGCATTAAGCTATCAGGGATCCTATCATCCAATAAGACGAGGAGGGTACGGACCTAACGTCTCGTACGGCTATCACTCACGATTCACAACATATATAAATATCTCTATATACCTATGTCCCAAGTCGCATCCGCAATAATCTTATATCAGGGGACCGACAGGATATAATTCATCTCAATTGACTCGCATCTGTATACCATCAATCATCATATTACACTGTCTTATCTTTTCATCGCATTTATCTCCCACATCAAGTCAATTTCAAATATCCAATCTATCTTTACTATAAGCATAAGTATCTAATCAAACATACACACCCGAACCATACAAACAGTTTTTGAAAAGATGCGAATCGTAGTTTTGAAAGTAGGGGCTACGGTGTTTTTAAAGAAAAGATATCATTTGAAAATCCGTAACGTCCCTCAAGGTATCTATTTAAAGATGCATACAATTCTTCAGTTTAGAAATAATTATGGTTCGGATGACGTATTTACGTCGGCTATCTAGTCCTATAACACCCTAAACGGTACTATCGTCAAACGTCATCCTCAAAATCCCGTCATCACATACAAGTCGTATCATATCACTTCTAACTATCCTTAGTTTCTAATATGATTTCACTAACTATCAGTTAACTCTAACCCTAGTTTCCAAATCTAGGTTTTCTTAACCATAAGTTACAAATCGGTTTCCACCAAACTTTGCGGGGGTGCTATATGCCATCCACCCGACTTCCCTCGTGGATATAGATCCACTCACCTTGGTCTTCGCTTGCCGAAGTCGATGACGCCACGCTCCGTCGCCTTGGAATCTACGCGAAGGTATCTACAATAATAACACACATCGCAACGCTATTAAAATCATGTTCTGAAATCCAAAACGGCACGCGCCTTGCTCGTAGGTTAGAACCTATAGCATACGTATACTAAATCAACCAAACAACCCTTATTGTTGATGTACGAACATCCCACAACCAAATACAAATCCAAATAACAAGAATTGGCATTTCAAAATATGGAAAACATAACCAAAATCACACTAAAAGCTCCCAGATTTTGACTCAGGTCAAATAAAGCCAAGCAAACAAGTCTAGGGTGATGTATATTGTATATTTGAGCTACCGGACCAACCCCGACACCCCACCCCACCAAGTGGTCGGCCACCTACCATTAAAAACCGGCCTCCTCGGCCCCCTGGCTCCTATGGGCTTCGTTTTTTCAGGGTGGCTTCCTATGGTCCCAATTAGGTCTCTAGAGTTGTTTGCTTCTTTCAGAAATCCCCCGATTTGCTCCAGATTTCCCTGCACACCCTAAATTCTCACAAACCGACATGAACTCAAATCCCAAATCCGTATTTTGGTTTCCCATACTAAATCTCAGGTCCTGCATAGACACAAGAGTTCACTAAAACCATCTTTAACCCTAAACCTTCTCTAAAGATTTATATCTCCACAACCACCCAACCAATCCAACTTCTAATTTATCTAAAACACAAGAAAACTAAAACTAACTAAGTGGAAATGATTATACCTCATGGATGAACTTAAGAGAACCCTAGTAGTCCCAATGTTTCCAAAATCCCACTTTGTTTGGTTCAATGTGTAGAGGGTGAAGAGGGGATCAACTTTTGTGAAATGGGTTTAGGGTTTTGGGGATTATTTGGAGATGGATCTAGGGCTTTAAGTGGAGGGAAGTGGGGTTGAGGAAAATGAAGAGGGAGAAAAATAATGATGAGGGAAAAGGTTAGGCAGCAGCCCCCCGCCTCTCTCACTTATTCACACACACTCTCTCTCTCTCCAATCATACCCCTTTTCACTAAATTACCCTTTTGCTATTTCTTTATCTTTTCTCTTTCAAATTTCAAAATCAAATCACATAATACCCATAAAACAACACAAATACAACAACATGTAACCAAATGGAATATGACATGGTTCACTAGCCATGGAAAACTGTAGAAACACGGATTTGGCCTAATCGCGATTAGCAGTGCACTAATCGGGTTTTTATCGAAACTGCATATAATAAATTTTAAAAATGCCAAATCCTTTAATTATATTATTAAATGAATAAATCATTTTAATTTTCATATATTTCACAATTATTGGTGTATATTTATACCTTTTTTCGAAAACCCCAATTTCGCAAATCGGGCAGTTTTCGGGAAAAATATTATTTTAATATTAAATTCCAAAAATAATATTTTATATTTTCTGAAATATTACAATCTTCCCCCCTTAAATAAATTCGGTCCCCGAATTTAAATTTAAACCCCCAAAATCTAAAATATTTCAATAATCAGCTCAAATCAACGGGGCTCCGAAATCACGGAAGATGCAGAAACAGCACAGCGCGTCAAGTGCGCATGAAAACGAGTACAAAACTCAAAATCGAACTCTGTCAAGCGTCACGCAAATCATCGGATTTGCACGCATATCCTCGGAGATACAATGGAGATACAGTTCTCAAAATCTACTACTGAAATCCAATATACACTAGTCAAATACTATAATACGTGTATAGTACGCATCTTTGGAAAACTTACAAGAACTAAATAAAACTGATACAAAAATCTTTTCTAAATCTCCGTGTGATGAAAACTCACGGCATAACTGACGGACGCTCATTTTCAAATAATAATATATGTCCATATATGTTTTCTTAAATACACGTTCCGTCGTTTTCAAAATATCACAAAAGGTTTTCCTTTATAAACGCTCGTGTCGCTCACGGACACGTAGGAAATAGCGAGACTATAGCTCATTTTGAAAACCTCTTGGTAAACTTTTAATGCATGCAAAGTACTCAAGTACTGTCCTCGGATCAGTCATATTTGGCTACTATACAATATAGTGCCCAATACGAAAGCAAAGTGCTCAAAAGCAAAATTAGCCTCAAAAGGTGTATCCGACAATCCCATGCGTCTGGTGCGCATGGAAATCAAATCCAAACACAGGTGTCACAATATGCAAAAAAGCCAAAACTAAGTGCAACGGGTGTGCATGAAACTATCTGTCCAGTGCAACGGGTGTGCATGACAATAATATCGGGTGCATCTGATATGCATAAGAATCCCGATTTAGTGCACCTGGTGTGCACCAAAATCGCATCTCATATCATGCGCCCAACACGCGTGAAAATCCAAATCAGGTGCATCCAACCTGCACGAATAAAATCTAAATCATGTGCATCCCACATGCACGAAATCATGAAATCCAATATCAAGCGCCGAACATGCGCAAAAGTCCACTCCAAGCGTGTCAAATATGCGTAAGAATCCAATCAGGTGCACAAGGTGTACAAAACAAATATCGAGTATCGAAATCGAAATCGACGGTATACAACACCTTTCAATCTAAATCCAAATCAGGTATACCGTGGCATATAATCTCACAACCATTTGCATTAGCGTGCACAAAAACAAATCAAAATACTAAAAGTGCATGAAAACTATGCCGGAAGCATAAATCAAATTATATGCATGCCCTAGGCATGAAATCACAATCAATATCTCAAATGACATCAAAACGAAGTCAGGTGCAACTGTGGTGCACAAAATACGTATCAATGCACTGCAAGCATATGTGAACTATACCGAGTGCAAAAATCACATCATCCGTATAAAATCCATGAAAACATAAACACATTCTACGAAGGTACCAAATCTACATCAAATGCAATGGATATGCACAAATCGCAAATCAACACAACGGTGTATAAAATATACATCAGGTACGATAACTATGCGCAAACATGTAAATACCCAGTAGGTGCAGCCATGGTACACGAAAACCATATCATAAGCTCAATCGTCAAAACTCAAATCCAAGCGATATAAGCGTGATACTCGGATCACAAACGTAAATCGCAATAAATGACATTGAGGTACACCTCCTACAATGCCGAAGAATGCCGGTGCGCCCAAAACTGGAAGAACAAGAACATCCGCTTTCCTTCTGCTCACGGTCTGGCGTACTATGTCTCTGGGTTCTCATTTCTCTGTGGATTCACCAATCTCGCAATCCATCGACTCATCGGCCCAGTCAGGTGTGCTAACGAGGACGATTCCATTCTGGCACTTCTCTGGTCATCTCTCGGTCAATCATCACGACCACTCGTAAGACAGCGCGTCACTGGCGTCGGTCTATGACTCTCTGAATACACGTGACACATCTGATCCTGGGTGAAAATCTTATTGCAGCAGTTTCCTGGAAGGAATCCTGCTCAAGGTCTCTTCCGATCTCGCCTATACCGAACTGTACGGAGGCTGGTACTCTTACATAATCTTTTCTCGTTTTCTGGACATCTGCATGTTCCGCACACATCTCATCGGGAACTGGCCGTATCCCAACGCCTCTGTATGCATATCAAGTTCTGATCTCGACGGGGATTAATAACAGCTCGCCAGCGTCTCGCATAAACCTCTTGCTCCACTCGTCTTTATCATCGTCCTCTTCGACGTCACATCGTGCTATCTGCGTACTGCAATGGTCCTCGACTTCAGTAAATCCGGAGTCTCTCACACGGACTCAAAGTCACGAACTCGGTATCTTCATCACTCTGTAGAAGATATCTAGCCGAACACGTCCTCGGGGACTCGTCCCAACCATCGGAGGAATACTCAATAATCGTCCGTTCTCGATCAACTCACAACGCATCTGGGTAAGGTCCTCTATTCGAAACTGGCCAGCTTGCTGATCTCTTACCACATGATATCTGGACGACATCAAACTTTTCGATCGAGTTATCGAGGTCCCAAAATTTCCCGAAGGCTCAACACCTGAGCGCAGTCTAAAAATATCTAGTACATACCACAACACCTCTGGACTAGCCGTAGAAGGGCAAACCCAAGCCTCACTGATGGCATAGCTAAACTTCCATAAACCCTAAGGTTCAAAGTGGTTCCATGGTTATCATGTCGAGTTAGGGTTTCATTCTTCTAGAGGGTCCACAGAATTACCTGCATGTTCTTGCCAACACTTTAAACTTAGGAAAAATGGGTTTCTGACACTCGCTCGAACTTTTTAACTTCGCCTAGCCGGCATGTGAATGCCCTCCGTCCGCATGCTAAACAATGCCTCAATCCTCCAAGAAAGGCGATACATCAACGGTCATCTCTGGATCGGTCTGCTCTAGGTCTGAGTAAGATTCTCTACACTGAAAATATCCAACTCAACTGGGCCTGCGTCGGCGCATCAATCTGACGAATCACCTTCGCCTCTCAAATCGGGGTAGACTAGCTATCATCTGTCGCATTTCTGCCTGGAAGCTCCGGCGATCTCATCTTGTAAGCTCTGGAAGCGACATTCCATCAATCTCAGCAACAGCTGGGTCATCTGTTTGCACGGTAGGCGACATCAATATCTCTGAGGTATGTTGTACATCAACAGTCCTCTCGCAACTGGAAGCTCTATTAGTGGCCCGAACATCCGGTGTAAAACTAAGCACTCGCCTCCATAAGAGGTCACAATATAACACTACATCGAGACGTTCCATGTCACCAGAAAACACAGTGGTCAGCCCTCGTACCAGACGAGCTCACCCTGACCGCAACACTAGCAGCAGCTCAATCTGTGCTCAAACCATGGTGACAGGAATCTCAATCGAGTATCGAAGAAAGCGGATCAACGACATGAAAGGAAACGACAGTTCCAGAATGGATACATGATCATAAGAAGGAACAACATCAATAAGAGTATGATCATGGAACAAATAAAATCAAGGATCTCCAATGGAAGTATAATCAAGGATACGAAGAGAATCACAGATCTCAAATTATGTACATCCTAAGGTTTCTTAAGTGGAGTATCGTATCGTAAATATGCCACGGAACATACGTACGGTACGTCACTCTACTCAAGCTACCCACTCCATCAATCAGGGTCAGCCTATGAAACGAAAGTTCGGGTCTAATACCCCCCGTTCAAGTCTAAGTTCCGTAAGGTCAAGCCTAGGTTCCGAAATACATACCCGCCCTAGACTCCGCATAGTCAAACATAGACTCGAACAAAGGTTAAACCTAACGCTCTGATACCAACTTTGTCATGACCCGAAATATTAGCTCGTAACCAGCACTTAAATCACGCAACGTCTAAAGGCATAACGTAATTCAAGTAAGCTGAAACCCAGAAATCTAAACCTTTTTAAGAAAATAAAGGAGGTGAAGTTTTTGAAATAAAGGTATAATCAAATCAAGTGTGCTTAAATGCATAGAAAAGGAACATGAAAATGCAAGTGGATTATGCAAGTTTAAAAACATGTTTCGTCTTTTTGAAAATTTGGGCAGCACCTCCTTTGTATATTTTGATCCAAAACCACAAATACATGAAGATACTAAAGGCATCCCCGAGCGGGAGCTAGCTCTTCTCCAAACGACGGATCATAACCATGCAAGACAGTAAATATAAGTATACGACGCCCAACGGCGAAGTTCACCACAAAAGATAAAGAAATAAGCAAGACATAACCCCAAAAGCGAATATAAAACCCATCGCTCAAATCTCGCAACTACAAGTCTCACTAAGCCTCATTACTTATACAATTTACAAATTTTGATTGATGGAGTTAACTAGATACAATATGAAATATAGATACAAGTGTCCCACCTACCAATGCAAAACACCCGAATGCAACTGTGTGCCAGCGAAGCCGCTACTGATCCAAGCGGTCAACCTGGCACAACGGGGGTGAGTAGCCAACTCGTGAGTAGAAAAATATCAACAGATCGAAATCGAATAAACAACGACTCCTAGGTCAACTATATCATGAAGGTAAAACTATGATATCTAGGGTGACCGGGTCTGTATATGTGCCAACAAGGCAGTCAATATCTATAAGTATACGGATATAATCCAACAATATAATCAATGTTGGCATGCGCGTGGACCTTGTCCAACCTGATAATCAGTGTATGTATGCATGTGGATCTCGTCCAGCCATAATCAATGTCTGTATGCAAGTAAGTATGAGGATATAAATCAGCGGTGTCCCTCGCGACACATCAAAATCATGGAACCTGAGTGCCTAGCATCGACACTCGAAAACATCATGAAAACCGTGCCCAGCATCGGCACGTAAATCCTCATATATCTCAGGTGCCGTATCCTCAGATCGGCCCTCAGGCGCCGCACACCCTGGTCGGCCCTCATATCCATCTCGCAACTCCGGTCGGTATCCTCCGAATAACCGCCGAGTCCAAATACTATCACCTGTAGGTAGTGCTCCCCTGCCAGGCTCACCGTCTAACATATACGAATCTTCTTGCCCCGGGGTACCTCACCGGGTCCACCATGTACCCGCAGACGGTGCCTACCGCTCCTAGAATCGGGTTTCACATGCCACTCTCAGAACCGAGAAAACACATGGTGGACGCACTGAAATATCATATCAAGAGAAACCGGGTTTTTAAAACAATACATACATTCTTTTAAAACGACCACGGTTCTCAAATCCAGAAATCTCATGAAAACAACATATCTCAATGCGTAAAATCATAAAGCATGATGCATGCGACATATGATGGAAATGTAAGTATATCCGTATATCATGCAACATGGAACAATGATATATCATATTAAGGGAAAATCGCTCCTTTAAATAATTCGAGTTTTGAAAATATGTCTTGCGGTTCCCAATATCTCCAAAGTCAAATGCAACATCGTATAAAAGTGCACAGGTAACTATAGCAAGTAAAATATGCAAGAGTCATATCATGATGCAGCAATCCTACTATGTAGTGACATGGCAATCATCGATGATGAAGTGTGTGAGCCGGCAAACCTGTGTACGTGTAACATACGCATCATCGATAATGGTGTAAGTATACTAACACAGGTATATGCAATGCAATAATAATATCATGAATGCAGCATAAGGTAAATCATCAGCTAAAAGCTATAAGGTATGCGTAACTATCATATGTCTGAGTCGATGAATCTATCAATCGGCATCTAGCCTCACAGCACCACGTACGGTATAATCCATCGTACGACATCCTCTAGTCAAGGGTATGGATCAAACCTCAAGTCAAACTCATCACGTACGGAAAATCATCGTACGGCGGCATTAAGCTATAAGGGATCCTATCATCCAATAAGACGAGGAGGGTACGGACCTAACGTCTCGTACGGCTATCACTCACGATTTACAACATATATAAATATCTCTATATACCTATGTCCCAAGTCGCATCTGCAATAATCTCATATCAGGGGACCGACAGGGTATAATTCATCTCAATCGACTCGCATCTGTATACCATCATACCATCAATCATCATATTACATCATCTTATCTTTTCATCGCATTTATCTCCCACATCAAGTCAATTTCACATATCCAATCTATCTTTACTATAAGCATAAGTATCTAATCAAACATACATACCCGAACCATACAAACAGTTTTTGAAAAGATGCGAATCGTAGTTTTGAAAGTAGGGGCTACGGTGTTTTTAAAGAAAAGATATCATTTGAAAATCCGTAACGTCCCTCAAGGTATCTGTTTATAGATGCATACGATTCTTCAGTTTAGAAATAAGTATGGTTCGGATGACGTATCTACGTCGGCTATCTAGTCCTATAACACCCTAAAAGGTACTATCGTCAAACGTCATCCTAAAAATCCCGTCATCACATACAAGTCGTATCATATCACTTCTAACTATCCTTAGTTTCTAATATGGTTTCACTAACTATCAGTTAACTCTAACCCTAGTTTCCAAATCTAGGTTTCTTAACCATAAGCTACAAATCGGTTTCCACCAAACTTTGCGGGGGTGCTATATGCCATCCACCCGACTTCCCTCGTGGATATAGATCCACTCACCTTGGTCTTCGCTTGCCGAAGTCGATGACGCCACGCTCCGTCGCCTCGGAATCCATGCGAAGGTACCTACAATAACAACACACATCGCAACGCTATTAAAATCAAGTTCTGAAATCCAAAATGGCACGCGCCTTGCTCGTAGGTTAGAACCTATAACATACACGTACTAAATCAACCAAACAACCCTTGTTGTTGATGTACGAACATCACACAACCAAATACAAATCCAAATAACAAGAATTGGCATTTCAAAATACGGAAAACATAGCCAAAATCACACTAAAAAGCTCCCAGATTTTGACTCTTGTCAAATAAAGCCAAGAAAACAAGTCTATGGTCATGTATATTGTATATTTGAGCTAATGGACCAACCCCGACACCCCACCCCACCAAGTGGTCGGCCACCTACCATTAAAAACCGGCCTCCTCGGCCCCCTGGCTCCTATGGGTTTCATTTTTGTAGGGTTCCTAGGCACCCTAGTGAGGTCTCTAAAGGCATCTACCATGCCAATTTCAAAAATTAGATGTACCGGGAAACCCTAACACGGACCGTTGGCTAGATTTCTAGGCGAAACATTAAACTAGTTAACACTTAACTATGAGAATACGGATATACAACCTTTGTAGATCCGGTGCTCCACCTCCACGGCTCCGCAATGAAGTCTTCTCCGCTGTCCAAATCAAATCCGGGCTCTAGCGTCGGCTTCATCGGAGATTGGACGGGCTAGGTCGTCGACGACGTGCCGAAGATGATCTACGTCGAAGCATCACTAGATCGAGCTCCACCTTCACCAAGCCATGAATACTTGTGAAGGAAACACACTCTACTACTTGGCAAGAGGTAGAGGATGAAGAAATAGGAAGTGGGTTCAATTTAGAATTGGATTTCTCACTCTTTATCATCAATCACCATTGATGACCTCAAGGTTTTCTTCTTGAGTTCAAGGAAGAAGAAAAAGAAAAAGATATGATAAGTTAATTAGAATAAATCAAAAAGAATTATTCTTATCATAACATGAACCATGGTTTGTTGTAGAGAGCTAACTCAAGTTAGATGAATGGTTAGGGTTTGAAGAAGAAGACAAAAAGGTTTCATGAGTCAAAGTTGCATGAAGCTTCATGTTGAAAGCAACCTTTTTATTTTCTTCTCACATTTTCTTTTAATCCAAATTAAAAGATAATTGCATGAATAAATGAATAAAAACCTTAACCATTTATTTAACCAAGGTATTAACTCTTTACACAAACCCTAGCTATCATATATCATCATACATGAAACAAGCATGTGCACAAAACTATATCGAATATACAATGTGCACATCCGAGCGAGAAAATCCATTTAAAGTGAACCGATACCAGTTAATGCAAAGTAATATATCAAATATATAATTATGCATCAAATCATTAAATCAACACTTGATTTAACGATCTGGTCATATCGTATATAACCGACTAGTATGCAATGCATCGGTTTATCGAATCAACCCTTGATTCGATAACTAGGGTATATCGCATATAACCTAATCGATACATTCATCGCGAGAATGAAATACGGTATCACATACACGCATTATTCTCGGTCCCGCACATATCTCATATGCGCTCCTATTTCGTTTCGCTTGAGCCAGGAAACCTCTGTGTAGGACTCTAAAGACTCGTCAATACGCCGGCAGCAGGCGATGATCATATCAAACACCCACAAGCCGCAAGCGGTCTGCTAAACGTAACTGCCACCCGGGTATTGAGCGATCTGAAGATCGACGAGCAAGCCCGCTCACACTCCAGTGAATCCGACCAGTAACACTACCGTACAGTCCGGTCTGATCGTCTGATATGTCGCATATCTCGCCTAGGGGTGGTAAACGTCAGACCCCAATAGCTCGATAAGTCGTGTCGATATTAGGTCTATAACACTTCAAGAAACTACTGGTAACACTTACCAGTAAATCTCAGCAACCCTGGCCAGGGATTTCCTGTTATAGCCAATCGAACACAGCGCAACATCAACTCCCTATACCGAGAGAGACGAATCCCCTCCTATCGCTCATTGCCTTCATGTGACTCGGGACTGTACCCAAAAACCACCGTTTTGCACGCCCTCTTGGACGTGGTAAGATGTAAATCAAAGCACAGTGGGAACCACACAAGACTCTATGACGATCTCGGGTCAGCAGACTACTCTGTACCAGTGTCACCAGAGAACTGCCATCTGACGTGAGGTATAATACCATCTGGGAGTTCTCGGCGAGTCCGTCCAGTGTACCCAGTCTCTACTGAGCACCCGTATATCATCTCCGATGTCAAAAACCAATGGATATGGGATCATCCATCGCCCATCTGTATGGGTCGAGAAGGTACACGCTAGTCTACTCTGGTATATCGATGCCCCATCTCGATACACCCACGACTAGGGACTTTGAAGGATGTACTTATGGACTACCATGTCCCCACTAGTATGATCCGCATCATAGTCTAGGTAGTCAAGTACACATCCTAAGGGCTTTACCAACATGTAATAGAGAGACAGTCTGTATACACGTTAAGGTAAAGAGCAACCAGATAGCATACTATCATGTCAAGCAAGAAAGTCCTCCCTATATATGTCCCAGCATCCACTACAATATACATCCTATGTACAGTAATGGCCTCTAGGGCATACATATAACTAACAATCTCCCACTTGCACTAGGGCCATCTGTAGCAGTGGTTGTAGTATCTCATACTCAACCATCCCATAAAAGTCTC
The DNA here is from genome assembly GCA_030015575.1 of Agapanthus africanus. Classification (NCBI taxonomy): domain Eukaryota; kingdom Viridiplantae; phylum Streptophyta; class Magnoliopsida; order Asparagales; family Amaryllidaceae; genus Agapanthus; species Agapanthus africanus. The sequence continues at coordinate 635,283,617 of JASDDO010000014.1, read as the reverse complement.
TCTCTGGGAATAGGCCTTCGTGAGTGGATCCGCCGTGTTGTCCTCTGAGTCTACTCTCCTAACCTCGATCCCTTAGAGATCAACCATCTCCATGATCAAGTGATACTGCCTTAGAATATGTCTGGATCACTGATGGGACGGGGGTTCCTGGCATAAGCCACAACTCCATTGTCACACAATGGTAGGAACCTGGTTCATCTCATGAACCTATATACACCCAAACAGCCTCTTTGGTAGCATCTTAAGTAGCGATGTATCCTGCCTTTATCGTCTAGTATGTCACGGTATCTAGCTTGGAACTCTTCCAACATACCGTCCCTTTACTGAGGGTAAAGACAATGCCTGCGACTGACATTCAGTCGTCTTTATCACCCTGGAACACTTCCAGTGATTCTCCCCAGGATCGATTGATACCATCTCACTACAGCTAGTGAGAATCCTAACATCCAATTAAATCTATCTCATAGATCCAAAACTCAGGATTAAGGAGGTATCATATTGATCCTATCTGGAGAATCCTTGTGATAAGCGGAGATTGATCGAGCGTAGCATAGGAAACTCCTTCCCTATCAAGAGTATGTCATCCACGTACTCTACGAGGATCACCACCATACTCCCTACTACCTTTTTGTATATACAAGGTTCATCTACCATTTTGATGATGTCAACTTCCTTGACTAATTTATCAAAATAGATGTTCCAACTCCGCGATGCCTGCTTTATCCTATAAAGCATCTTGCACACGTTTCCGCTGCTCCCACTGTCTACGAAGCCCTCTGGCTGTGTACTTATAGACGCCCTCTTCCAAAACATCATTTTAGAAGAGCTGTCATGATACCCAACCACCAGATATCGTAGTCATGGTATGTAGCCGTGGCAAGTAGGATCTGGATGGACTTAAGCATAGTTACTTGAAAAAGGTTTCATCATAATCCACGCCTGGTACATGATGCAAACTTTTAACAAGTCTAGCTTTGAAAGTCTTAACTTTTCCACGTACACCAAGTAATCTTCTCAAGATATACTTGCTCCTGATGGGGATTTAACCCTTCAGATATAGCAACCAAAGTCCATACTTTGTTGGTGTATATGGATTCCATCTCAGATCGCTAAGCATCCAGCCATTCTTACAGAGTCTTACTCCTGATGGCCAGCTCGAAACTAGTTGGGTCATCATCTCATGATGCAATCCTTGCTCCCACTGTCATCGAGAAACCGAGGTATCTCTCAGGTGGGTGAGGAACCCTACTAGATCGGCAGAGAGGCTGAGGTTCGTTGGAATCTACTGAATCCTTTGGTTCTATCAAATCATCATCTGTAGTTTGTATGGCTGGAACCTTTCCAGTTCTACATTACAGACTTTGCCTCGAGCTTGTCCAGATTTTGCTTTTAGATATAGGCCGGACAACCCCAAATCTTAACTAACTTAAGATATGGGCTCTTCCCTTTCCATATCACATATGAAATGGTAGGCATTTGATTTGATTCGAACCCAATTCAATAGATATGCAGCTTCATAAGTGCATAACACCCTAAAGGAAATAGGTAACTCAGTAGTACTCATCATAGAGCACACCATATCAAATAGGGTGTATCTGCTCCGCCCCGATATACCATCGTGCTATGGTGTATACGGAGGAGTAATGCCGAGAGAGAATCTCATTCTCCTTTAGAATAATCCAGGAATTTCGTGCTCAAGTATTCTCCTCCTTGATCTCATCATAGGACATAATACTTATACCGGTATTTTGGTTCTTTACTTCTAACTTATATTCTGTGAATATCTCAAAAGGTTCGGACTTGTGTTTCAACAGGAACATAGGTCTGAAACTCGAAAGATCATCAGAGAATGTAATGAAGTATAAAGAATCAGTCCTGGCATGTGTAGACAGGGGACCTACATACATCAACATGTATCATCCCAAGAGTTCACTAACTCTTTCTCTGTTTCCAGTAAACGGAGCTATGATCATCTTATCTTTGTGACATGACTGGCGAGTTTCACAAGATGTAAATTCAAACTGATTTAAATATGCATCTAAATGTAACTCTAGCTAGTCGGGTCACATTGATCTGACCTAGTCTACAATACCTCAAGAAGAATTCGTTCATTTCTGAACTCTTCCTCTTATGTGTGTTCTATATACTAAGAACTGTAGTTTGATTTAGAACATCAATGCTTTTAGATAACGTGCCTGAACCGATCAACTTTTGATATAGGAAATGTTCAAAACATTATCCAACAATACAAAATTATATCCTTTCTTTACTAATAAAGAAACTGATATGATTTTGTATATCAGGTTCGATATCTAATAACATTCGTTCAGAATCAATGTATCGGTAATACAGGGTGACAGTGACCGACAGACTTGGCTGCAACACTTGCACCGTTTTCTGCCTCATGAAACTTATCACCCGTTCTCAGTTTTTCTACCCTTTTGTAGCCCTATGTAACAGATTACATATATGGGATCCTGATCCGGTATCATATACCAAGGATGCGGAGGATACTGAGAAACAGTTCTGTATAATGAACACACCCGAAGATGATGCATCAGCATGCACTCTCTTCGTTTGGGCGGCACGGGAAATCTGGTATTCCCCAATTTCCTGCTCTGTCTTATAACAATTATAAGTTGGAGCGGGACCAACGTTCCCCAGCTCAGTATAACAAGCGGGTTCGGTCAATATTCCGTTTTATTATCTTGATTAAGGCGTGATATGGTCGCTACCAGGAGAGAGAGAGAAGAAAACACTCAGCGTGCGCTCTTGCAAGAATAGATTGGTTATTATTTTATCTAATCAGGATGGCTCCCACTGCTTTTTATCAAATCTTCCTTCAAACCCTAAAAGGAAAGACTGGCCGGGATTAATTACACACTACAAGTTCGCCAATCTTTCAGCCAGGCCAGTGTCGGTACTTTGAGGGAGGTCCCCCGTGCTTTCGCACGAACCTAATTAATGTAAACCTCGTTTTCCCAGAGGCGTAACCTCGTTGACACCTTTCTAGACACCTACTTGATCGGCTAATTGTAATGTATAAAACTCTCCCAGGAGTAACTCTTACTCGCAGCGGGTATCGGGATCCAACTATCTCATAAAAGGTATGCAATCTCATTGCAAATTTCAACACTTGAAATTCCCGATAATATTTTGCCCCTAGCGTCCTATGACCTTGACAGAGGTCAACAAACCATAGGCTGCTAGTCAAGTTCAACCCGTCATTTCTTGATTGAAGTAAACCCACCCGCACGATCCTTGACAGAGGTCAACAAGGTCGCACGACTACCCTAAATCAATCACATCATATGCTTATGCAGATAAGCGCTAATCAGCTACCGCACACTACGCCTTGACAGAGGTCAACAAACGTAGCACGAATACTAACCAGTACATATCTGAAATGACGGAGGGCTACGACAGGTTTTTCTGAAAACCTATTGCGTAATGAACTTGATATCGTTGTAGGATCGAATGAATTTTAAAATGGAGTGTTTTTTAGGCTTTTCCAGTTTTGCTAAAGGAGTCACTCCCGGTGAAGGGATCGTCGGTCCTTTCCTCGTCGAATGAGGTGCGGGATATATCATATATATCACTGTGCAAAGAAAAAACTCTTAAAAGCAATCAAAAAATAAACCGAGTGTGTAGCATCTGCCAGTTATTGCTAAAGGAGTCACTCCGGGTGAAGGGATCTCGGTCCTTTCCTTATCGAATAAGGTGCAGGATATATCACATATACCGCTGTGCAAAGCAAGAACTGTAGCTACCTGTTTTATTTTGAAATTCGATTCTACAACATCTTAGGTTTCTTTTACTTTCATTAATCACATTAATGAAGTCCCATCATTTAAGTACCTAAACATCACAGATAAATACGACGTACACTTATGCCATCCGCATTCGCCTCGATGTCCCCTCGTGCACCGTTAGATTAGGTAACTAATGGCAGAGTGGGGCAGGGCTAGCACGGGTGTAAAACATAAGTAACGTCTATATAATATATCATATATACTATATACTGTATCTATCACAGAACATCACATGATCACATCACAGGTATCGCAGCAGAAGAATCATATGAAATATTGGATATACTAGGACGTCCGTGTTATCAATACGAGCCAGTATAAAAAACGGATTCCACGGTCGTGATGAATAGCCAAACCCACACCCCTAGACCCCTACGAGAGCGGCAAGCAACCCTGCCAATTCTAGAGTTAGGAGACCCGGACTCGACTCCTCGAGTTGGTCTCCCACTGGACTCCAGAACCCGGTTACTTGTGCCCTCCTCCTTGGGTCTATCCTAGTGCGGAAAAGTAAATAATATACAAAAGGTGACAACTTCCGTAACCTGGAAGTGCCCCAATAAAAGAATATTACATACAAGTTTTTACAAGAATGAAAATGAAAAACACTCATCTCACATAAAAAACCCCGGCTATTCGTACACGACGATCCAATATAACATATCCAGCAACGCATAACATCACATGTCATCAACGTAAGTAAATATGCGCATCCCAATTGTCGTTGACATATAGCAACGAAACCGGCGATATCACATATTACACTTACGGTCACAGAAAAGAAAGTGTAAAACTACAACAGTTGGAATCCGCAACCACCTCAGACATCGCATGCCTGACCTAATGAATTCCTTAGACATCGCATGCCTAACAATTATAAACCCCGCATTTTAGTCTCATTATCGAAAACACTTTTCAATATCAAGTCGGGCAATTCAACAGGATTCCTGACATTTTGATCGAATGCTCGTCGTAAACTTCAGTAGACGGCTGCACCCCCGATACCGTCGACAAAGTGCACCAAGGCGGAACACCGCTACCGGGAGCACCCGAACGGATGCTTTCGGCGACGGGGTTCTCCTACAGTCACTTGGTCGGGGCTATGGAGTGAGGCTGTCTATTAAGTTTACCCGGCGAGTATCCGCGTACGCTACGTGATTGCGACGGACTTTTGATCACATCAAAATTCCGTGGCAACCGATCAAGTGAGACTAAAGTGGTATGTTTATAACATTCATTCAGTAATCACATAACTATTGTGAATTCCAATTATTGTATCACATTCCAGATAAATAGAAAATGCTAAACTTTTCGATCGAACAATCGAACACCCAAGTTTTCCCGATACAGCTCAACACATGAAATAAGTCTAACAACATTCAGTTCGTGCCTCAGTACCAACGGTCCAGCCGTAGGTCAAGCCAACTCCTCACATGTGGCACGCCGTACTGCCCCAAACCCGAAGGTTCAAAGGGCAGTTCAAGACGGTCACATAATCGAATTAAGGTTTGTTGTCTTCTAGAGGGTCCATCGCGTTACTTGCACTACTTCGAACGTCGTTAAACTACGGAAAAATCCAACACTTGGAAATTTCCCGACAGGGGAAAAATTGGGTATTTATATCCGGTCGAACTTTTTAACATATTCTAAAATTTATCCGGAAAGCCAAATAGACAAAATTTGATACCCCGATCGAAACACCGAATCCCCAAAACAACTCCAGAAAAATTCAACTCTTGAAAAACAATTAAAAATTCCCAGAAAAAGAAGCACTGGAAATAAAGAATTACTATGCAAATATCATAAAATAAGTCGTCCGTACGGCCGCGGAACCGCCGCATGAGCCTTGCTCATGCCGCGGAACCGCGGTGGAAAAGTTGAATTGGCCCCACGAAATTTACAGTAATTCCTAATAAACCCTGCTTGATTTTCTGAATATTTTTAATTGCGAAAAATCCCCATTTTTAAAATCTGGACAGAGAGCATTTTTAGGGTTTTGGTTTTGATTCGATCGGAGTTCAAATTCCGTCTAGACTTCGCCTAAGGCTCTAGCTAGGCTCTGATACCACTGTAGGGTTCCTAGACACCCTAGTGAGGTCTCTAAAGGCATCTACCATGCCAATTTCAAAAATTAGATGTGCCGGGAAACCCTAACACGGACCGTTGGCTAGATTTCTAGGCGAAACATTAAACTAGTTAACACTTAACTATGAGAATACGGATATACAACCTTTGTAGATCCGGTGCTCCACCTCCACGGCTCTGCAATGAAGTCTTCTCCGCTGTCCAAATCAAATCCGGGCTCTAGCGTCGGCTTCATCGGAGATTGGACGGGCTAGGTCGTCGACGACGTGCCGAAGATGATCTACGTCGAAGCATCACTAGATCGAGCTCCACCTTCACCAAGCCATGAATACTTGTGAAGGAAACACACTCTACTACTTGGCAAGAGGTAGAGAATGAAGAAATAGGAAGTGGGTTCAATTTAGAATTGGATTTCTCACTCTTTATCATCAATCACCATTGATGACCTCAAGGTTTTCTTCTTGAGTTCAAGGAAGAAGAAGAAGAAAAAGATATGATAAGTTAATTAGAATAAATCAAAAAGAATTATTCTTATCATAACATGAACCATGGTTTGTTTTAGAGAGTTAACTCAAGTTAGATGAATGGTTAGGGTTTGAAGAAGAAGACAAAAATGTTTCATGAGTCAAAGTTGCATGAAGCTTCATGAAGCTTCATGTTGAAAGCAACCTTTTTATTTTCTTCTCACATTTTCTTTTAATACAAATTAAAAGATAATTGCATGAATAAATGAATAAAAACCTTAACCATTTATTTAACCAAGGTATTAACTCTTTACACAAACCCTAGCTATCATATATCATCATACATGAAACAAGCATGTGCACAAAACTATATCGAATATACAATGTGCACATCCGAGCGAGAAAATCCATTTAAAGTGAACCGATACCAGTTAATGCAAAGTAATATATCAAATATATAATTATGCATCAAATCATTAAATCAACACTTGATTTAACGATCCGGTCATATCGTATATAACCGACTAGTATGCAATGCATCGGTTTATCGAATCAACCCTTGATTCGATAACTAGGGTATATCGCATATAACCTAATCGATACATTCATCGCGAGAATGAAATACGGTATCACATACACGCATTATTCTCGGTCCCGCACATATCTCATATGCGCTCCTATTTCGTTTCGGTTGAGCCAGGAAACCTCTGTGTAGGACTCTAAAGACTCGTCAATACGCCGGCAGCAGGCGATGATCATATCAAACACCCACAAGCCGCAAGCGGTCTGCTAAACGTAACGGCCACCCGGGTATTGAGCGATCTGAAGATCGACGAGCAAGCCTGCTCACACTCCAGTGAATCCGACCAGTAACACTACCGTACAGTCCGGTCTGATCGTCTGATATGTCGCATATCTCGCCTAGGGGTGGTAAACGTCAGACCCCAATAGCTCGATAAGTCGTGTCGATATTAGGTCTATAACACTTCGAGAAACTACTGGTAACACTTACCAGTAAATCTCAGCAACCCTGGCCAGGGATTTCCTGTTATAGCCAATCGAACACAGCGCAACATCAACTCCCTATACCGGGAGAGACGAATCCCCTCCTATCGCTCATTGCCTTCATGTGACTCGGGACTGTACCCAAAAACCACCGTTTTGCACGCCCTCTTGGACGTGGTAAGATGGAAATCAAAGCACAGTGGGAACCACACAAGACTCTATGACGTTCTCGGGTCAGCAGACTACTCTGTACCAGTGTCACCAGAGAACTGCCATCTGACGTGAGGTATAATACCATCTGGGAGTTCTCGGCGAGTCCGTCCAATGTACCCAGTCTCTACTGAGCACCCGTATATCATCTCCGATGTCAAACACCAATGGATATGGGATCATCCATCGCCCATCTGTATGGGTCGAGAAGGTACACGCTAGTCTACTCTGGTATATCGATGCCCCATCTCGATACACCAACGACTAGGGACTTTGAAGGATGTACTTATGGACTACCATGTCCCCACTAGTATGATCCGCATCATAGTCTAGGTAGTCAAGTACACATCCTAAGGGCTTTACCAACATGTAATAGAGAGACAGTCTGTATACACGTTAAGGTAAAGAGCAACCAGATAGCATACTATCATGTCGAGCAAGAAAGTCCTCCCTATATATGTCCCAGCATCCACTACAATATACATCCTATGTACAGTAATGGCCTCTAGGGCATACATATAACTAACAGTTTTGTCAGGGTGGCTTCCTATGGTCCCAATTAGGTCTCTAGAGTTGTTTGCTTCTTTCAGAAATCCCCCGATTTGCTCCAGATTTTCCTGCACACCATAAATTCTCACAAACCGACATGAACTCAATTCCCAAATCCGTATTTTGGTTTCCCATACTAAATCTCAGGTCCTGCACAGCCACAAGAGTTCACTAAAACCATCTTTAACCCTAAACCTTCTCTAAGGATTTCTATCTCCACAACCACCCAACCAATCCAACTTCTAATTTATCTAAAACACAAGAAAACTAAAACTAACTAAGTGGAAATGATTATACCTCATGGATGAACTCAATAGAACCGTAGTAGTCCCAATGTTGCCAAAATCCCACTTTGTTTGGTTCAATGTGTAGAGGGTGAAGAGGGGATCAACTTTTGTGAAAGGGGTTTAGGGTTTTGGGGATTATTTGGAGATGGATCTAGGGCTTTAAGTGGAGGGAAGTGGGGTTGAGGAAGATGAAGAGGGAGAAGAAAAATGATGGGGGAAAAGGTTAGGCGGCAGCCGCCCCTCTCTCTCACTTATTCACACACACACACTCTCTCTCTCCAATCATACCCTTTTCACTAAATTACCCTTTTGCCATTGCTTTATATTTTCTCTTTCAAATTTCAAAACCAAATCACATAATACCCATAAAACAACACAAATACAACATGTAACCAAATGGAACATGACATGGTGCACTAGCCATGGAAAAATGTAGAAACACGGATTTGACCTAATCTCGATTAGCAGTGCACTAATCGGGTTTTTATCGAAACTGCATGTAATAAATTTTAAAAATACCAAATACTTTAATTATATTATTAAATGAATAAATCATTTTAATTTTCATTTATTTCTCAATTATTGGTATAAATTTATACCTTTTTTTCGAAAAGCCCATTTCGCAAATCGGGCAGTTTTCAGGAAAAATATTATTTTAATATTAAATTCCAAAAATAATATTTTATATTTTCTGAAATGTTACACGTCTGGTCAGGGTGGTCTCATATTGGTCCAAATAAGTCTCTGGTATTGTTTGCTTAACTCAAAAATACCCCAGATCGCTCCAGATTTCCCTGCACCCTCACATTAAACACAAAACCGTCATGGACAGTTTCTGTTTTCTATTTCAGGTTTGGTATTTGTGTTTGGTCCAGGTATTTAGCACTAAGGGGGGGGGGGGGTTTAAGGTCATCACTAAAGTCCAATTACACTAACACAGCTCATATTAAACCCTAACCCTCTCTAGGAATTTCCAAAGTTCACTAAACTTCGCCAAATCGATTTTAAACTACACTAGAGGCTAAAGGAATGCAAATACTACACAATTTGTGAAAGTATTACCTCATTTGGCAACTCAAGAATCTTCTTTAGTTGCCCAAGTTACCAAAATGCAAACTTTCTTCGTCCAAAGTGTAGCTTGTGAGTTTGCGCATGCTTTTTGTGAAGTAGGGATGAACTTTTTGGGTGTTTTTAGTGGTGAAGTGAGGTGTTTTGTTGAGGGAGAGGTGTGCTGCCATGAGAGAAGAGAGGAGAGGATGATGAAGAAAAAAATGTGGAAACAAAAGCCATAACTAAGGTTTGACCCCTTACCTCTCTCTCTCATGCCCATGCTTCATATTATATTGTTTTCCTTTTCCTTTTCTATTCTTTTCTTTTAAAACCCAAAATGAAATGATCATGAAGGAAAACCATGATAAAAATGTAACAAGTGTTAAAATGGCATGTGCATGTCATGTATACAAAACACGCTTAATACCCGATTAGCGATATTTAATCGCGATTAGCATTAAAATAGTGTATAATAAATAGTAAAATTTCATAATTTGCATAAATAACATAAAGCACCCTCTTTTTAGTAATTTCAATAATTTTCCAAATTTTCCCCAATTTATCGGTATTTAATTATACCGCATTATTAAAATATTCAATACATTTATTATTTAATTATAAAAATTCCCAAAAATAATATTTTATTTTTCTGAAATGCTACACGAATCCTGCCATAAAACCATACAGCCTCTACATCGTTTCGCCCGAAGCAAGGAAACCCTCTGTGTGGGACTCTAAAAACTCGTTAATACGCTGGCCGTGGGTTTAACCACAAGCACGTCAGCGGCACTTGCTGTACGTAACGGTTACCCAGATATTGAGCGAAAGGAAGGCCGACTAGCAAACTCATTCTGATCCCTACTGAGCCTGCCCGTGACAATCTTCGTACAGTATGGTCTGTTCGTCTAAGAGTATCGCATACCGAGTCTAGGGAGTGGATAAAGTCAGATCCCTAATAACACGACATTTCGTGTCGGTATGAAGCCCATCACAACCTAAGAAACTACTGATTCAAATCAGTAATTCTCGACTACCTAGATCAAGGATTTTAGGTGATAGCCACCCGTGCACCATACGACATCAACCCCCAATACCGGGAGAGACGAATCCCCGACGATCAGCTCACTGCCTCCATATGGCTCGGGACTGTACCCAACTAAAACCTGTTTGCACGACTCCTTTAAGCTGTGGTGGGGTAATAATCAAAATACGATGAGAACTTACACGGGACAAATGACGATCTCAGGTCAACAGACTAATCTGTATACATGTCACCAGGGAACCGCTATCTGACAATAGGTATAATACCAACTAGCATGTTCCCGGCGAGTCCGTCTAGTGTACTCATAACACAATGAGCACCTGTAAACTATCTTAGGTGAACAAACTAACACCAATGGTTTATGGGACCTGGACACCGGCCCTCGTCGGGGTCTTGATAAATACACACTAGTCTACTCTGGAGTATCGATACCCAGTCTCGATACTCCTACGACCAGGGACATTTAAGGATGTGCTTATAGACCACCCAGCTCTCACGTATATGATCGACATCATAATACTGGTAGTCAAGCAAGATTCCTATAGGCTCTACTAATATGTAATAGTGATATGTAATACCACATAAAGCATGTACATGATGATAAAGACAAACCGGATACAATACTATCATTTTGAGTAGGACTGTTCTATCCGTATAGGTCCTCTCTCAATCATCGTAATCGCGTTTCTGCGATTCAATAATTGACTTGAGGGCACTATAGCCAACAATCTCCCACTTGCACTTAAGGCTAATTATTGATGTGTGTCATACTCACAGCTCATGTGATACCGAATACCCAACTTCTCTGCTAATCAGTTTCACAAAGCATGTTTGTAAAACTATTGCGTTCGAGAAATAGCCTCAGTGAGTGGATCCACTCTAATGTTTCTTTTTATATCTCTCTATATCTCAACTTCGCGGAAAAGACTATCTCCCGAAATGAGCAATACCTGTCTTAGAATTTGTCTGGATATCTGATGGGACCCAGTTCACAAACGAACTCCAAATCCAACAAACTTCTTAGACTGTATCTTCCACTGAATTTAATCAGTATTATGCGCCATGCTTTCCTCAGTATCCGCTTGGACTACCTGTCCAATATACTGTCCCTCATAAGAGGGAAAACTATAACTGTGACAGCCTCTCTGTCATTCAGGTCACCTTGGAATCCTGAAATGATAACCGCCTCCCGAAGAAGGCTGTCGTTACCATATACTAAGAACATCCATTTATGTTCAAAACTTCTTCCATCCATTTCTCCAGGATTGGATTAATATATATATATATATATATATATATATATATATGTATTTATGTATGTATATATATATACTTATTGCTGCTAGTGCAAAAAGGTACTTGAGATTTCATGATTAACTCAATTGCCTAAGCAAGTGATATGCTAATCTTGCAAATCCCTCTCCCCTTTAGTCTGTAAGACATCTTTTAGAGAGGGTAACTCCATTACCTGCGGGTACACTTCTACGCTAGGAGTCAACCATTCTAAAACACCTTTAGAATAATGTCAAAGTACCCAAATTGGGACGCATCCTAAATCTAGATCTAAAACCATAGATCTAGTGACCAGAATCTCTGATATTTTATCCATATCCTATGTGGAGAAACACCTTGTGACAACCACAGTATATAACTGATCGTAGTATAAGAATTTCACTTCCTAACAAGTGCATGTCATCTAAAAACCAGGACATCACTCCCTACTACTTTCTTACCAGATCCATCTCTTATTCTGATGAAGTCAAACTCTATGACTGTCATATCAAAAATAGATGATCTACCTCCGCTATACCTGCTTAAGTCTATAAATAGACATAAGCTACTTGCCCACTATACTTCCGCTGCTCTAACTGACTACAACAACCCTCTGGCAGAGTCATATACACGTGCACTTTTAAAGACAATTTAGAACGACACTATACTCATTCTCCTGCCAGGTCTCATAGTCTAGAACAGCAGTAGTGGCAAGTTTGGGTAAACAAGAACCTCCATATCACCGTTTTTGAGGAGACCGAAGTACTTCTCGGGTGCCTGAGATTACCCACCAAATCTGCGGAGTGGCAAATGGAATGTCGAATCCAATTGAATCTTTAGGTCCTACTAATTTTTCAGTAATCGTTTGTGGTTCTGGAATCACTTCCAGTTCTACCATACTCCTACTAATGTTTTCTGAAAAGAATCCATTTTACTAAAAACTAGTAGCGAGTCAAGAACAATATAACTGTTGATCTTCCTGATGGTAGAAAGTTAACCCTCGTCAATGCCCGGGATAACCTACAAACTGCCATTACTGAATCGTACCTTGAGTTTATCCGGATTATGGTTTTAAGCATAAGCCGGACAACTCCATATACCTTAACATCGTTAAGATACGATCCATTCTATATCTACTATAGAAACAAAGGTACTAATTTAATTTGAACTAGATTCAAAAATCATGCAGCTGTTTCCAGTGCATATCAACCAAATCAAAGGAGGCCGATCAACATTACTCATCTAGGAGTGCATCCACATATGAAAGAGAAGAAAATTCTCAAAAACCATTACTTACAACGGAATATCTCGCATAAGTATCTACATCTTCGATCACTTCGAAAAATCCTGATACTTCCCGCATAAGGGTTCTCTACTTTATTCTTATAGCTATAACTTCTCAAAACTTAGATCTTATATTTCAACGAAATATTTGTCTAAAACTAGAGAAGTCAAAAGTAAACAGAATATAGTATGAGTACCAAACCCTCTGTCCTAATGGACACTGGAAAACATACAATATTTTGTATAAGTTCTCTGAGTTTAATAACTCATACCCTGTGCGTCGTAGGTTGAAAACTGTACTATGGTTAAGAAAAATTACACCGCTGTTGAATACACCTTACCTAATCATCAACCGATATAGGTAAGGGTCAAAGACATGATTTCAAAAAGTTATATCTCACTTTATAAAATAAATTTACAGATATATCAGTTTGAAATTGGTGCATAACAAGAGATATTTAAAACCTAAAATTTACCGTCAGGCAAAACCCAGGTGATTTCCTCAAATATCACCAATTACAAAGAATTCTGATATTTTGAGCATATAATCACCTAATTCCCAATATTATACTCCCATTCATCATATGTAATACTATATAGATGTGATAATCAAATCTGGTAAATACATACCCTAGAGTAAGAATCTAATTAGGAAAACAATTTTTAATTAGCACCGCACAGTAAAACCGAAACATGAAAATGTTTCGAAGGGGTATCCGGGTATTCCTAGTAATGCCACTTCCACTATCCAGATTCATGACTGTAACCGTATATTTCCTTACCATCACTCCTATCCCTTTATATGTCTTTACTTATTACCTTCTGTATACCGCACTTAGGCTAATAGATTTTCATCCTTCCCTACCTTTCGGCACCAGCCTAAGGTTTGGAAGAAGGCTATCTAATAAGCGTAATAGGTATAATCTCCTAATCCTAGGAGCTCTCGTAACCTGAGAGAAGGTAAAGGGAAAAGACAACTGAATAATCCTATTCGATTTCTCCTGAACCGGAAACCATCCTTGAACTGAAACAAGTTTCATCGAGTTCGTATATAACTATACGATGGCGTATCCAATAAATGTGGATCTTCGTAGTGATACGGAATGTTCCGGAGAAATGCAAAGATGAAGTAGGAGTGGCAATGATATATGCGGCTTCGCCGTGAATGATAGCACCCGCAATTTCCTTTTCCCTCTTTCTAATATCTTTATATGTCTTTACTTATTACCTTCTGTACACTATACTTAGGCTAGTTGGTTTTCTTCCTTCCCTACCTTTCAGCACCTGCCTATAGTTTGGAAGAAGACTATCCAATAAGCGCAATAAATGTACTTTCCAAATACCAGGAGCCCTCACAACCTGAGAGAAGGTAAAGTGAAAAGACAACCTGAATAATCCTATTCAATTTCTCCCGAACCAGAATCCATCCTCGAACTGGAACAAATTCCTTCAAGTTCGTATGTAACTATATGATGGAAATATCCAAGAAATGTGGATCTTCGTAGAGATACAGAATGTTTTGGAGAAATGCAAAGGGGATGTAGGAGCGATAATGATATATGCGACTAAATGACAATACAAAAGCCAAAGTGTTTTAAAATGGTTCGGTTAACTTGGTTCATTCATTTTAGTCTAGGGTCGGGCTATGGTCGCTTCCAAAGAGAGAGAGAAAAGAAACACTCAGCTTGCACTCTAACCTAGATTAGATTGGTTATTCACTTTATCTAATCAGTATGGCTCCCACTGTTTCCTCGAATTCTCATTCAAACCCAAAAGGAGAAATAGTCGGGATCATCTAAAATTACCCAAGGAGTAACACCTACTCATCAGTGGGAATCGGGATCCAACTATCATCGTCTGATAACTCAATGGAATCCACTCAAGTCACCACACTTCAGAAGGTATGCATATGCATAGAAAGTTTCATGTATGTTTGAAACTCCCGATATGGTTTTTACCTCTAGGACCCAAGTGACCCTGATGAATAATCAACAAATAAAAAGGTCCTAGTCAAGCTCAACCCGTCATTATCCAAAATTGCATTAGACCCACCCGTATGATCCTTGACGAAAAATCAACAAAGTCACACTACCGTCCTAACCGATCACATTATCTATGCAACAGACAATCATTACTTAGCTACAGTACACTACGCCTTGACGAATTATCAATAAACGCAGCATGAATACTAAGTAGCAATTATCTGAAACGACGGAGGGCTACAGCTGGTTTTTTGTGAAAAACCTTTAACATAATGAACTTTATATAGTTTAAGGAACAGCTCCTGTTTTTGCAGGAGCCGATCTACACTGATTAATTTTCCTCCACTTTCACCCCCGAATTTCCAATCAACTTTTTCCAAAACATTATTTCAAATAAGTTTGGGGGTGTGTATAATATGTAAATATAATTGCCGACATTATCGACCCACTTGGTGCAGCATGACAGTGAGGACACTGTCCAGTTTAAGTTTGGGGGTATGCTCGGTAAGTTTTCTTTCTTCGCATTCATATGCATTGCACCTTTATATAAAAATCATAAAAATTTGAAAAATTTGAAAAATTAAAAAATTAGAAAATAAAAAAACCATAAAAATTGAAAATTTTCAAAATTATAAAAATTAATGTATTCAATTTTGGCTAATTAACTTGAGTTTGATGAATGGGTTAACTGGCTAGGAACAACTAGATCTTAGACTTAGTAAATTAAAAACCCTAAAAATAACCTTTCTTAAAGTCTAACGGTAGAAAGTATATGTATTTGTAGTTTATTTAGAAATAGGCAAATTTTGGGTTCACTTCTTGGGCTAAGTCGAAACGAAGAAAAAGTATTGAAACTTTTATTAGAGTATAAGTTTGAAAAATAATTCCTAGCTTAAGTCTAGATTCTGAAAACGTATACCCTACAAAATGCACAATCACGCACCTTGAAACTTGGAATAGTAGAAGAGACCTTGAAATGCTCTTGTCTAAAGTCCTTAGTACAATGAAAATAAAAAATGAATAAAGAAAAAAATGGACACTGGTTTTTGTGATTACTTAAGGCTGTAAAAATAAGAAAAATATTTAGCGAGGGTGCCTCATCACCTAGTGCCTTAGACCAACTGGTTTGGGAGTCACTGCTAAAGCCTTGGGTGTTGCAAAACTAGGAAGTACGCTTTAGAGTGCTAACGCATCTTGTAATCGGTTGTTGGTACCTCAAGAAGTATTAACAGTCGCATGAAGGATGTGTAAGCGAAATTCAACAATTAATAAGTGCTTCTGGACAAAGGACAAGAGTACGATTGCTTGATTTGAATTTCCAAGTGTAGGGGTGATATTTACACACACGTGGGGATATGTGATTAGAGTTTAGATAAGAGAAAGGAATGAAGAATAGAACTCGTACCTTTAGCAGAGTTGATAAAAATTCCTAAGTGGAGATGGAACCCTAGAAGGAAAACTTAAGAAATGCCGAAAGCTAAGTAAGTCTATAGAATATATACAATCTTAAGTTAAATGATGAGGAAGTGTGAAGAATATGGGTGGATAATTTACGGGTTGACGATAATAGATTTCCTTGTTAGAAAACCTAATTGGAAAACAAAAGTCGAAAAGCCGAATTGATAGGATTTTGTGGGTAGTATCCGCTGAAAACCCTCAGGAGACAACACTCCTCCTACTAGGGACACCTAGAGGTTTAACGGCTTGTTGCACGTGCTCAGTGCAATCGCGTTTCCATGCGAAAGTGCGGCTAGGTTAGATTTTTATCGAGAATAAAAAAAATAAGTTTGCTCGAGGACGAGCAAAAGATAAGTTTGGGGGTATTTGTTCATATCATAATATTGCATTTTATATTCCCCATTCTTATGCATTTTAGAATAAAAACAGGTGCTTTTGACCCATGTCTGCTACATGTTACAGGTTACAGGTTCTTGGAGCGAAAACAGTGAAAAACACAAAAGACGACACAAAAGAAGGACTTTTGACCAACAATTAGGAGGATCTCAATCAAGCCTGGACGAAGAACAGTTCACAATCAATAAGACAACGCAAGATCCAAAATGTCAAGGCAAACGGTTAAAAGATCGCTACAAATTTTCACTGAGAGATCTGGAGAAGACTCAGAAGCCCAAATGGAGAAAAAAAACTAAAGAAATGAAAAGCCCAGAGAACCAGGATTCAGCCCACAACTTTTTATCCTCTGAACTCATCAAAGGGCCGCGGAACCGCGGCCCAAGCCCGCCATTGCCGCGGTTCCGCGGACATAATAAGCCCGTACTTCGAGCAAAATTTACCATAATGTTGTGGCGGCGCAGGAAAGTTGACCTAAGGGTAGTTTTGTAATTTCAGACATGCGTATCAACTGTAGCCCTAGGGTTTCTATGTCCTATAAATAGAACCCAAACCCTTGTATTTTCTCATGCCTCCTTTTAATAATAAAATTCTGTTTTCTTTGAAGTTTGGAGTGCATCAATCGTAAGTAGGTATTTTTTTTCTTGCCCTAGTTCTAGTTTTTATATCTGCCCTAGGTAAATTCTTTACTTGCCCTAGTTTAATTTAGTTTAGAATTTTATTAACTTGCAATAGATGTTTCTTCTCTTTAATGAAAACAAAAAAAAATTATGTCTCTCTTAATTCCCTCAATGAGCGAGTAGTTTCCTCGCTTGTTGGGGTTAGGAATAGGGAAGGGTTTGAGAGATGAAGATCTCTCATCTCTTTTCTTTGCCAATCTATAATGAACATTAGGACTACATTCATACTCTCATCTTCCACTCCCTACGGCACTCTACCCTCGAGGTAACGGTGATCCGTAGTATAAAAGACCGGAGTTGTGAGTTTTCCATGGAGGTTAGGGTAAAGGTTAAGAAAGGAAGGACAAGGATCTAGAGGAAGAACATCTTCCCAATCATCTTAATCCCCTTTATTAAAATTTACCATAACCCCTAAAATCAAATCTAAATTAAGGCATTGAAAAGAGGTGAAGATCTTTGTTTACCAAATTTTCCCTAAACCTAATCCTAGTAAGTTTCTAATCCTAGTATAACACAACTTCGTTTAGATCTAATTAAAAAGACCAACACCATTTGGAATTAGCTCGTAAGAACTTTAAGGAAAATTACAAAATCCCTGTGGACCGACCCGTATTCACCGGCTAGCTTCATGCGACGCCGTTCTTGATTGCGGTAAATATTTTTGATCGAAAAAACCATCTCTTAATCAATAATCCTGGAGCCTCGGGTGTCATTTGAGCCGCAAATGAGACCCGACGTTTCCTGTCGTGTGGATAGCCTATGCAATGAAAACCTGGACCCCTACGAGTGCGACAAGTTACCCACCAATCCCAGAAGTGAGGCAACCCTAATCAACAAAGTGAATGGGCCACCCAACACTTCACGGAATCCGGTAACTTGAGCACCCCATCTTGGGACAAACTATACCCCCTACGAGTGCGGCGAATAGCTCACCAATTCTAGAGTAAGGCCATCTCCATCTCAATGCCATGAGATGCGGGCCCGTTGCCCTTTAGAACCCAGCTATTCGTGCACTCCACAGCGGGGTAATCCTAATACAGAAAAGAAAATAATATATACAAGGGTGACATCGACCTCAACCCGGTCGTGCCCCAAACAAATAATATACAAACTGGCTGAGACGGCAATCCACATGTCGAACGCTCACCCCACAATATCAAATGTACAAATTGAATCTAAACTGTACTACCATTGCACCACTGGCTATCCACCATGACAATCCAGCCATAACCACAACCCAACATATAACATCAACGTAAATATCATGTTCGCAAACTCGTCTAAAATACATATAGCAATTAGACGAGTTATACCGCTCAAATGACATTCATGGTCGCGGATAGTAATGTATATACTGAAATTTTTTAAAAAGTGCTAAAAATAGCGACTTCGAAATACCCCGAATTGCCCCCAAACCAGAGATAATATAATATGCAATCTGGGCAAAAACAAACATTACTATATAACCAATATTCAAGAACCTAGAACATAGCCAAAACACCAAGACCAAACCCCATAGATCAACATGTGGCGCTGGGTTTTGGCCCGATCTCGCCGGCCAAGACATGGAATTTTGGCTCGTTTTTTAGGTGTGTTCTAGTTGCCACAAGAGTAGTCTTCTGTAATTGTTTAAATAATTTTTGAAGACTAAATGAAAATTGACAGAAACATTAATAATACGGTTAATTTTTCGGACTTGTTTCGGTTTAAATACTTTAATATCGTCTAAAACAGCTAGATAAAGGTTTATGGGTTAGCTCTGATACCATGTTGGGTTATGCCAGCATCCTGTCCATCTAACCGTGGCCGATTGCGGAATTTTTTTTTCTAAACTGGTGCTAGAACAACCCTATGCTACGGATCTACTATTAACCCTAATCTAGCAAGATAAAAAGAGTTTAGGAATGTTATACCGAATGATCTGTGTCCTTCGATTTTTAACCACCTTCCCAAGCTCCTAGTGGCCACCACGATCAAGCTTGGTCTCCAGTCTCCCTCTATCGAAGAGGATCCACCTGAGGATTTTTATTCCGAGCTCCTACGTCATAGCCGAGGTAAGTAGGGTACCTAGTTCGCTAAACTAGACAGCCTAAAGGATGTAGAGTCTAATGATGGATTGATTTATCTCTAAACACCCTAAGTTTCTCAGCACATGAGACTATTAGGGTGGAGGTATAATAAGAAGTCATGAGAGGATGAGAGTGTGAAGTTAAGCTCAACTCAAGAAAAAAGGCTAAGTGTTGTGAGCAAAAAGGAATGAAGCATCTCTTACAAAAGATCTCACAACACAAACAAATATCAAGCATGCTAGAATAGTGAACTATGAGTCACACCCATGAGTCACCACAAATCCATGCTTCAATAAATGCACAACCCACCTCATCCTTTACCTCAATTAACCATTTAACCAAATGGTTAATAAACATAATGAGGTGGCAACTTCTAGAAGCAACTTGTAATAAATTACCAGAATACCCCTCATCCGTATATACATACCCGCATCCATATTCCGAAAAATAGGAATACAAAAAGACAAAAATAATCCAACAATATAATACTAGAATCCGGCTTAAACAAAAGCCACTAGTATAATCCGTCCGAATCATGATACGTACACAAGTGCACGCATATGATCGAACCCTGCCGTAAAACCATACAGCTCTACATTGTTTCACCCGAAGCAGGGAAACCCTCTGTGTGGGACTCTAAAGACCAGTCAATACGCTGACAGTGGGTTTAACCGCAAGCACGTTAGCGGCACTAGCTGTACGTAATGGCTACCCAGGTATTGAGAGAAAGGAAGGCTGACGATCAAACTCATCATGACCCCTACTGAGCCTGTCCGTGACAATCTTCGTGCAGTACGGTCTGTTCGTTTAAGAATATCGCATATAGAGTCTAGGGATGGATAAAGTCAAACCCCTAATAACGCGACATTTCATGTCGATATGAAGCCCATCACAACCTGAGAAACTACTGATCCAAATCAGTAATTCTCGACTACCTTGATCAAGGATTTCAGGTGATGGCCACCCATGCACCACGTGATAACAACCCTCAATACCGGGAGAGACGAATCTTCGACGATCCGTTTACTGCCTCCATGTGGCTCGGGACTGTACCCAACTAAATCATGTTTGCACGACTCCTTTGAGTAGTGGTAGGATAGTAATCAAAACACAGTATGAACTCACACAAGAAAAATTTCGATCTCAGGTCAACAGATTAATCTGTACACATGTCATCTGAGAATTGCTATCTGACAATAGGTATAATACCAACTAGCATGTTCCCGGCGAGTCCGTCCAATGTATATATAACCCAATGAGCACATGTATACTATCTTTGGTGAACAAACTAACACCAATGGTTTGTGAGATCTGGCCACCGCCCCTCGTCGGGGTCTTGATAAGTACACATTAGTCTCCTCTAGAGTATCAATGCCCAGTCTCGATACTTTCACAACTAAGGACATTTAAGGATGTGCTTATAGACCATCCAGCTCTCACCTATATGATCGGCATCATAACACTGGTAGTCAAATAAGAATCCTATAGGCTCTATCAACATGTAATAGTGATCTGTAATAACACATAAAGCATGTACATGATGATAAAGTCAAACTAGATAGCATACTGTCATT
Source organism: Agapanthus africanus (assembly GCA_030015575.1). Taxonomy (NCBI): domain Eukaryota; kingdom Viridiplantae; phylum Streptophyta; class Magnoliopsida; order Asparagales; family Amaryllidaceae; genus Agapanthus; species Agapanthus africanus. Next base: position 635,262,404 of record JASDDO010000014.1, on the reverse strand, counting down.
TTGAGTAAGATTGTTCTATCCGTATAGGTCCTCCCCCAATCACCGCAATCGCGTGCCTACGATTCAATAATTGACTTGCGGGCACTATAGCCAACACAACCACAGCGAACCACGATTTTTTTCGTGAAACACGATACACGAAGTGTGGAGTGGAAAGAGAAAAATGTCCCACCGGGCATGCTAGAATCTGTTCACCGCCGGAGACAGAGACGAACTGGGATGGATCGTCTTGCCTGAATCTAGGGGCAGATGCTATTTGGATTTATCCGTCCACCTCTCCGAAGATACCAAATTGATTTATGATACCGTATATCAGAGATTTGGACAGATGCGACCGTTGTAGCAGACTATATCAGATTCCCCCTCATTTTATGAGGGGTTTTTTGATTGTGAGGACGCTCTTCCCAGCAGGTGCAAGCCCCTGCAGTTAATTACGTTACCGCATTGCGATAACTACTTTCTCCTTCTCCAGCAGTTCACTTCGTGTCGTGTGTGTGTTTGTTTGTTTTGGTTTCCCGTGGATTGTATACGGAGACTGGTTTATGTCGTCTCCCATAGGGCGTGGATCAGTACAAATCCGTATATTTTAGATTTGGGCATAGGTTTATTTAAGGACTGTTAATCTGGTTTGAGATTAAGATCGACTTAAAATATATGAGCATTTGGACCCAATTATTTTAGTTTAAGGACATCACAGTCCATTATCGCTATGTTTAATGCAAAATTTTAGTTTAGGGACATTTCGGTCCAACATTCATTTGGAGCGCACGTGTATTTGTTACATGGCGGAGTGAACGATGGTGACATAGAATGCGCCCAATTTGAGAAGCAATCCGATTTGAGGTGTGCATGTCAATTTGGAAGTGCATCAATATATGACGAAATGAGTTATTGGTTGTCGGGACCCACCATCTCTCTGAAGATGTTGAGGAATTACAACGACATATATCAGAGGTGTGGAAAAATTTGAACCAAGTCCTGTATTTGAGGGAAAAGGGTTTATTATGGTCTTAAGAATCGTTAGTCATATTTGAGACTAAGATTAGTTCAGGAGATACGAGCTGAATATCATTTTGGATATCGTCATTAGTCATGTTTGACACTAAAATAAGTTTAACAATGTTTTTAAGGATCATTTTTACTTAAGATCCAGCAAAAGAGCATTTGGGTTCAGCTGCAAGAAAACTTCAGAAACTTAGCCAATTTGGGCTTAGTCTGCTTATTTTTTCTTTTTCATTCAAAAGTGCTAGGCATATATTTGGGCTCTATTTGTTCAGCCCTTTTCTTTTTATGTAAAAGTGCCAAGCACTAATTTGAACTCTAATGCTCACATATATGTCTTGTGAAGCATTCAGTCATGGGCGCTGCCCATTGAATGTGGACACTTTAGTCCTTTTGACTAAATGTGAAGTGCTAAGAACTTCCTATGGCGTCCATGTAAGGTGCATGTGCGGCACTGGGCGCTGCCCAATTAATGCTAAGCACTCAGCCATTTTGGCTGTATATGTAGTGCTAAACACTTTTTATATGGCGCTCACGTGAGGAGCACGTGAGGCGCAGGGCGCTGCCCAATTAGTACTAAGCACTTGCTGTCTTCGGCTATATATGAAGTGCAAAGAATTTTTTATATGGCGCCCATGTGTGTTTCACGTGAGGCGCTGGCCTTCTATTTTGGGCGTCCGTGCGTTTTTCACGTGACGCGTTGTTAAAAGGGCGTCCATATGGGAAGCACGTGAGGTGCTAGTATTTTTTTCTTTTTAGAGATTAAATTTCTGTTAATGGCATTTTGACCATTGATGATTAACAAGATCTTCGTTTTTGAAGATCTGGGATCAGGTTTTTCTTTAAGAACTAAGTACTTTTATAGGTTCTTTTTCCCTTTGTTTTTCTTTTGGACCTGGTTCTTTTCTGAATCTTTGATCTCAAGAATGAGATCTTCCCGATGAGAATTAAATTCTCAACTTGTGGGAGAATTGCCTTGTGAATCTCTGATCCAGAGAAAAAACTAAGTTCTTTGAGAAGGGTTAAACCCTTAAAAGAAATATTTTGATCTCTGTGTTTTCTTTACCTCGGTTCTTTTTTGAAAGGGAAGTCTTCCTGTTTGAGAATTAAATTCTCTATTATATTAAAAGCTTTCTGTATTTTTGCAGAAGCTTATAGGAGATTTTTCTCTCTGTCTATCTATCTATAAGACTTGAAGTTTCGGGTCCTTTATATAGTGGAGGCAGATTGTTAATTAGTTTTGAGAAAATCTCTCATTGAGAGATTCCAATTGTTTTAATTGGTCTCAAAATTGATTTGGGGAATTTTACCCACCGTTGTATTTTTGATCCAAGAACTTCTGTTTTACAGAATATATTGTTCTTGTTTTTAACAAGATCGAGGAAATATTTTCCTATATATAGAATTTATTCTGTTGAGTGGTGATGTTTTAATCACCGTTGGATTTTTAATCCAAGGGTTCTTTGTTTTACAGAGAGCAATCTCTTTTTGTTTATGAAGATTGAGAGAATGTTTTCCCAAAATAGAATTTTATTCTATTATTGGATCATTGATCCAACGCGAGAGTATCTTTCTTATTTAGAAAGATTTGAGAGATATTTTCTCCTAATAGAATTTGATTCTATGTTTTGATAATTTATTATCTCCGTTGGATCTTTAATCTAACGGCTCTGTTTAACAGAAAGTATCCTAACTTTTTGTTAGGGAAACGTAGAATTTAATTCTACTTATGCCCTTGGGCGCCACTTAAGAATTTAATTCTTATGATAGGTACTTAAGTGCTTTGCACATTGGCGCCCGTATGAAGAGCACGTGCGACGCCATATAAGAATTTAATTCATACTCAGAAAGTGCTTCTGTGCTTTTGCATCGGCGTGAGGAGCACGTGCGACACCGTATAAGAATTTAATTCTTACCCAGAAGCTTTTTTGTGCTTCTCACATTGGCGTTGGCGTCCTCGTGAGAAGCACGTGGGGCGATGCCCTATTAAATTTCAATAGAGCTTTGCTATTTTAATATGTTTAAATATTGGGGAAACACCTATGTGCGCTTAGCTCATTGAATTTCTTTTTGATATGATTTTTACGCCGAAGTGTTATAAATATAATTGTAGGTATGATCGCGGAGATTTCCGAGACGGTAAGGACGGACAAAGTAATCGTGGATTTCGACTAGCTTGACAAGTTGGTGAGTAGATTTATATCTACTGGAAAAGTCGGATGGATGGCGTATAGCACCCCAGCAACCACTTATATAGAATAGTTATGATATAACTGGTTTAAAGTGATATATTAGCTAACTTAGTTACATTATATTGGTGTATGTTGAATACCTAGTAGAATTCATATGGATATGGTTATACCTGGATATATGGTATTGGAGATAAACGTACATGACGATTGGTCCGTACAATATGGATATGATATTGGATAGATATAGTACGAGAAAATCATACCGTACTTGTGATGACGGGGATAGTGTGCCGAATACGGCCAAGTTTCATTTGAACTCGTGGAGTAATGAGTTATCCCGACTTGGGACGTTACGATTGATTGAGCCATATTCTTTTAAAAACCAACGATTCATTTTCACTTTTAAATGATAAATGAATTGGATGCGATATTATTTCCAAAACGAATATCTATTTTAAATTAATGCAGCTTTCTTATTTCAAAATAACATTTCGTTCTATTTTCAATGATAATGGTATACCTCATAACAATTGGTTACGTTTAATAATTACGCGAGGCACTTAGATTTCATTTATATACTCGCGATACGCTTACCGATTATATACGCTATATACATTTTCTTTTATATGAACACACCGGTAGAACACTGCACAACTACCAATGAGTACTATGTTGCACGAGCACAGACGTATATGTTACACCACACCTCATTGGTACTGCCATGACACTGTAGGACCGCTATACCATGTGATGTTTATATAAATTTCGATACGATGCGTTATGAATTCCTTATATCCGGGGAATTGGATTGTATTTATATGCTATGGATAAGGGTAGAATTACATTATACTATAAACACTTATAGAACTCTTACACAAATATTAATGAGTGCCATGCTGCACGAGCACAGACGCGTATGCTGCACTACACATCATTAGTATTGCCACGACACAGTTGAACTGTTGCGATTGTTTGCACGACTGACTATATTTATGTACAATGCCTTTATTACCTGTTGATTAATTGCGAATACCCTTTACCATGGGTATTCGTATTTGATTATTATGAGTTTTTATGATATTTTTACCTTCGATGATATATATCAGTGGTATGGGACGCTGCTATACATATATATTGATTATATTATCAAAAAGACATATGCAATTCTTCTTCTTCTGTACTTAATATTTTTGGATACGATGAGTTGACATCCACTATGAGCATGATATTTTCTGATTTGATTTTATTTCGAACCGAGTGGGGGAGCTATATGGTTACAGACATGCTACTTATCCGGACTGAGTGGGGGAGTATACAGTCGGATACATGGTGGACCCGATTGAGACCGAGGGACAGGAAAGCCGCATTTGAGGTGGGGAGCCTAGCGAGGACACTCGATACCGGAGATAGATGTGAACATGGCAAATATCCAGAGGATACTGACCGGGGCTAGGGATATCGAGGGGCGACCAATCTGATGAGACAGTGTCGACGATATCTAGATTTGCATGTCTGTGATAGACACGAGAGATTTGATAATTTTTGCATGTCAGTGATGGACACGAGAAATATGATGATTTGGGGTGTCGATACTGGACACTCATATATTGATGTTTTGCGATCGTTCACGATACGTCGTTATAGTTTATGCGATATAGTAGCCGATCGGGACTGATCCGGGGCACAGTACCTGAATACTATTTTTACCTGTTGAAATATATAAAAGGGTTTATAAACGAGCTATAGTCTTATTATTTTGACGTGTTTAGGATAACACAAGGATCTTTTAAACTGTAAACCTCTTAAAACTCTTTACTAAACAGTGAGACGTATATCTTAAATAAAATACATATAATACTTCATACTATTACGTCTGTTTCTTATGCCGTGACATACGTATCCCGCGGATATTTTAAAAAAGGGTTTTACATTCATATTTCGGCTACCTTATGGGCTTATACCTGGATGCATGTTATATACATATGAGATGATATATTTTCGGGTTTACACAATCGATAGTGATGCATGTATTATATTATGAATTATATTATTCTTTTGTATCTAGTTAAAACTCCATCGACCTAGACTTATAGCTTATGTATTTGTAGGTGCCGCACTTGTTGGAGTCTACTTTTAATATTTATTGGTTTTGTTTCGCTTTTCTTTTGTTGTCCATTGGGCGTCGTATATTATCTGCATGGTTGCTCCGCCGTTTGGGCGTGAAAGCTAGCTCCCATTGGGATGCTTTATATATTATGCTTGTATCAGGTTTTATTCAAATTTACAAAGGAGGTGATGCCCGATTTTTTTTAAACGTCATAAATTCTTTTCAAACAAACTTATCTAGGGTTAATGACTATTTTTAAACTTCCTCGCCAAAATTTTCGTAAAAAGGTTTAGATTCCGGTTTTTTTGGCTTACTTGGGTCATGTCGACATCTTTAGATGTCACGTGATTTAAGTGCCGATCACGTGCCACTTTCGGGTCATGACAAAGTTGGTATCAAAGTGTTTGGTTTAACCTTTGTTCGGGTCTAGGTTTGACTATGTGGAGTCTAGACATACACTTTCGTTACCTAGGCTTGACCTTACGGATCTTAGACTTGACTTTGGGGGTCTTATACCCGAACATTCGTTACATAGGTTGACTTTAGTTGATGGAGTAAGTACTAAGTAGAGTGACGTACCGTACATATGTTCCGCGCCATATTTATGATATGATACTCTGACTAAATTACTTTAGGATGTATATCTTGAGATCTTTTCTTCTATTCATTCAGCTGATCTATCTTCATCGATACATGTTGTTTGTTCCGGTCACCATATCTACAAAAGCCGAGAGGGCTGTATTTAGAGACACGGTTAGGGCCGTTCAAAGCATTTCCAAAATGGTTCATTGGGAAGCTGGGTAAACTAGTTGATTTCGCTCCTAACAGATTTCACTCCGAACACTGGCGGTCTTATGATTGGGATAAAATTTCTTAAGGAATCCTATAACGAATTCATCCCAATTGAAAATAGAGTGTGTGGTTGTGTTATACAGCCATTTTTTGGTTAAATCGCACAAAATAAATGGGAGAAGACGTAAACGCATAGCATCCACAGAAAGTTGTGAAGTGCCCATCATAACACATACATTTTCGAATTTGGTGATAAAAACGTATGCATCTTCAAACTGTAGACCATGAAATTTAGGCAGAAGATTGATAAAGTGTGGTTTGTTTTCAAAATTAACCCCATTGGCTGGTGGAATACAAAGACAAGTAGAAAGAGGACCACGTATAAGGTAACATCTCTCTTGGAGAGATATACGCGGTAGATTCTGCACACCTGCGGATGGTGGCAGAGTGGTGTTATTGAAATTTGATGGAGAACCGTCCATCTCGGTGGATGTTGTGGGTGGTGAGAAAAGAGAAGATGAAGAAATACCGACTTCGGAGTAGATAGAAGAAACGCGGACAAGACGAGCACTAGAATCCCATGTCCAGCCGAGCATGCAATAAGCGGGTTTAGCGCAAGTGGCAGCGTATGTGTAAATTAAAAGAAAGGTTTGTTTTGAAAAAGTCGGATTTAGAAAAATCATAAAAATGAACAATCAACCCTAGATCTAAGGTCACCTAGGTCAAGTCACTAGACCACTCCTAGACTTCCAGAAGACAAATCGCAGGATCAATACTCTACTATCTCTTTATCCTTCTTGTGACCAGTTAAGTGCCAGGTAAGTGGGAGGTATCCGCTATATAAATAGCGGGCCTAATTAAGTAACTACTTGCCTTAGACACACTTGTCTAGACACCACAAAAGAAATACGGATAAGCAGTAGATTACCCACGACCTTCCTCTATCCTAATTGAGCGCGACGGTCCTTAGAGTCTTGGTCTAGATATTTTTTAATTAATGAAGGGTGATGCGGATGCTAGTTTTGTGATTTGTGGGGCTTAGGAAGGGTAATGAAATCCCCACCTAATCAAGAAAATTGTTTAAGATTTAGTTGAAATAATAGTTTCAAGAAAATCAAGAAATTGTTTTCAAAAATGAAATCAAGAAAATGTTCAAAATCTAATTATCAAGAAAATATGGAGAAAGCTTGTAGGATTCGATCGGATTTAGTAGCCATGGATGATGAATAAATGTGACTCATCTTATCTATTGACAGTTTAACACTAGATTGATGACGATGAATGCGGATTAGGGTTTTTTTAGAAGAAACTAGGGTTTCTTCACTATAGTCCCTTGTCCTTTCATTGACCCCATTCATTTTCTAACCCTTCACAGAAAGATTGTCAATCTTATCTAAAATTATGGTCAAGATAATCAAGAATTTGATATCGCGCCCGATGAGGATGTTAACGATTCTTTTGCGAAGGTTTGTAAACTTCATAAGACTAAAAAAAGTATAGAATTTTATCATTCATCGATCTATCCTAATCCTACGAATCCTATCAAGCGGAGATTTACTCGCGCATCATGAAAATCAAAGAAAGATCAGAAAAAGAACTCATAATGCGGAAATTAAAAGAAAGAGAAATTGAAACTAATTATTACCTTTATTATTCAACTTTAAATTACAACTTCTTCAATCCGAGATTACACGAAGAATTGCTCTCGATCACTCTCTTGAAGAGGTAATTTTTCAGTCGATCTTCACGTCGCTCGATCACCGTGAGTCTTGGACCTGTCATGGATCGCGTGCTCGTTGATGATGATCGGCTTTGTATAAAGGAGTCTTGAATGATGTCGCTCGATGAATTTCTCAATGATTCTTGATCTTGGATCTTGGATTTATTGAATTTGTTAGATCTTTTCTTGATTTGATTTGCTCAAGAACTAAAAGAAATTGGAATTAAAAGTTGGAATCTTTTCAATGTAGCCCTAGGTCCTCTTTATATCCCCTTAATCAAGCTTCCCAAATAAGCTAGGTTGTTACAAAGAGCCTTCCAGAACAAGCTAGGTTGTTACAAAGAAGCGTCATCAACAAGCTAGGTTGTTACAAAAAAGCTTCCAGAGAACTTTCGAACCCCAAGTCCCTGAATCGGCCGCGGATCCACGGCGACTCGTCCTGACTCGGCCGCGGTTCCGCGGCCTATTGGTGAGCTCGTTGCTTCAAACTTCTGTGGTCTTATTCTGTTAATCTCTGGGTCTTTATGTGATATCTGAAATCTTCTTATCTCTTCTAAATTTCTGTCAGTATTTGATTCTTCGACTTTCTTGTATTTTATCGGCAGATTCCTGATTTCCGATGTCTGACCTGAGCTAACCTTGCACAAGATCTCAATAAAGAATGTGAGATACAAAATATTATGCGTAAAAATATTAAACATACAATTTCCTTCATAATTTTGATTATAATGTATAAACACATGGTAAATGATATTTTGCAAATGAAATTCTAATATGTGTTATATATATAGCAAATATCTTTAGATGATTAAGAAAAGTAAGGAAATTGTCACGTTAAAAGTGCACTATTTTCGACTGAACAAATTCCCTCAAACTTGACTTTGATCGTCCCGAACAAACTTTATTTATTCAATAGAAGGAGAAAATAGAAATAAAAAGATAAAAAAAACTAACTAGCACACTTTCGCAGGCAACACGATTGAACTGAGCACGTGTAACAAGCCTTTAAACCTCTAGGTGTCCTTAGTAGGAAGAGTGTTGTCTGAGGGTTTTCAGCGGATTGCACCCACAAAATCCTATAATAAAAGAAATACTGTGAAAGTTATATATAAAGATAAGAATTGTAAAAGAAAGAACTTGAAAATCAGAATTTTCAACTGCACTAGCTTTTCGGTTGTCATGAGCCCTATCTCAATAGTCATGAAAAGATGTTAGAAATCATATCATCTCTCAATAAAACATCGCCTTTATTTTTCATCCCTACCTTTCCTCCAAACACCGATCATATACCCCTACGTGTGTGTAAAATATATCCCTACACTCGGAGAATTCAATTCAAGCTATCATACTCATGTCCATCTATCTCAGTACTTTTGAGTCGACGAATATTTTGGATGGAGTTGGTTACACATTTTTCGTGCGACCGTTAATATTTCTTGAGGTACTAACCGACCGATTACTAAATGTGCTCACTTATTAGGCATAATTAGCAATTTTCTCGTCTTGCAACACCTAAGACTTAGCAGTGACTCCAAAACCAGTTGGTCTAAGGCACTAGGTGATGAAGTACCCTCGCTATATTGTTTTTATGTTGCCTTAGTGATTACAAAACCAGTGTTCATTTTTCTTCACCATTTTATATTTTTATACTTCATTTATTATTTTCTTCGTACTTTGGCTTTTAGACAACAGCATTTCAAGGTATCCTCTACTATCTCGAGTTTCAAGACGTGTGTAAGTGCGTATAGTAGAGTATCAACGTTCAGATTCTTGGCTTCCAGAATAGGAACTATTTTTCAGACTTATTTTTATTCTCAGATTGGTGACTTCCTTCATCTTACTAACCCTTGGGACAACGGCTCATAACTACTTATTACTAGTTTCGTTTAAAAAAAACATTTAACTTTCTTGGTTTTCTTAAACTCTTCCAATCTTTCAAATGTAATTTTTTCACTTTCTAATCTTTCATTATAAAAGAAAAAATTTTAAAAAAATTGTGCTTATGCAAAGTGTATAATGCAAAGTAATGCGTAAATAAGCACAAACCTCCCCCAAACCTGTTTACAGCAGTGTCCTCACTGTTGTTATCTTTTAAATCTCAAAACCTGTAGAATTGGGAGGAAAAGTTATTAACGGGGACAAGAATAAATAAAACTGAAAATCTCCCCCCAAACTTATTTTTAATCATATGGATATTCAGTTAGGTCCTTTTTAACTCACATCCATTCTTATGATGAGACAATATTATCGAGACATAGAGGTGAGGCGGAGAAAATTTAGTTATGATAAAGCGGCTCCTGTAAAAACAGGAGCTCCTCCGTGGGGTCAGTAGAAAAATACGGTTTTAATCTATGCCCATTCACTTTAAAAATATAACCGTTTTTAATATTTTCAACTTCAACTGCCCCATGCGGGTATACATACCGCACCATAAACGGTCATTTCCAACGAGATTTTAGCTTACCCGTTTAATATTTTCAACTTCAACTGCCTCATGCGGGTATACATACCACACCACAAATGGTCCTTTCCAACGAGATTTTAGCTTACCCGCATGAAGATGGAGACGGAAATCGTAAAGAAGGACATGTTGTCCCGGGATAAAAGTTTTTCTCAAAATATTTTTATCGTGAAATACTTTAGTCCGGTTCTTTACTATAACCGCATTATCGTAAGTTTCATCGCGGAGTTCGCTTAGCTCATTTAATTGCAGCTTCCGAAAGTTGCAGGCTTGATTTAAATCGAAGTTAAGTTCTTTCATGGCCCACAATGCTTTATGTTCGATCTCGACAGGAAGGTGGAAAGCCTTTCCAAACACTAGGCGGTAAGGAGACATACCAAGATCAGTCTTATAAGCGGTACGAAATGCCCAAAGAGCATCCGTTAATTTGGTTGACCAATCTTTACGGTTTTTAGATACTGTCTTCTCCAAAATTTGTTTGATTTGCCTATTGGAAATCTCAACTTGCCGGCTCGTTTGGGGATGATAGGGCGTATAAAGTTTATGGTTGATTGAATATTTCCACATCAAAGTCTCGAAAGACCGATTGCAGAAATGCGTCACATTGTCGCTAATTATAGCGCGAGGGTGTCCAAATCATGAAAAGATATGTTCTTTAAGGAACTTAATAACAATCTTGTTGTCATTAGTGCGACACGGTATTGCTTCCACCCATTTTGAGACGTAATCAACCGCTAACAAGATATATAAATTCCCAAAAGAGTTGGGAAAAGGGACCATAAAATCAATAACCCAAACGTCAAAAATTTCCACAACCAAGATAGGTTAGAGTGGCATCTCATTTTTTCAAGAAATCCGACCCGTGTGTTGATACCGTGGACAAGTTTTGCAATGATCAAATGCATCTTTGAATAATGTAGGCCAGTAAAAACCACATTGCAAAACTTTCTCCACCGTTTTATGTGGACCAAAGTGACCACCACATGCCTGATCATGACAGAAAGACAAAACACTCTTGAATTCATCAATAGGGACACATCTGCGAATGATTTGGTCGGGACAATACTTAAATAAATAAGGTTCATCCCAGTAAAAATACTTTACTCGGGATAGAAATCTATGATTGTCTTGTTTAGACCATTCGCTGGGAATAAGTCCCGTTGTTAGATAATTCACAATATCCACGAACCAATGTTCGCAGGATACGGTCAAGAGCTATTCGTCAGGGAAAGAGTCGTTTATTGGCAAGGTCACAATAGGTGAAGAAGAGATGCGTGAAAGATGGTCGGCTACTACGTTTTCACATCCTCTCTTATCTCTTATGACAAGATCAAATTCTTGTAATAACAGGATCCAACGTATTAACCTAGCCTTAGCATCCTTCTTTGATAAAAAATGTTTTAGGGCAGAGTGATCGGTGTAAACCACAATCGGTGAGCCAATCAAGTAAGGCCTGAATTTTTCTAATGCAAATACAACTGCCAAGAGTTCTTTCTCGGTAGTTGTATAATTAATTTGGGTATCATTTAAGGTCTTACTTGCATAATAAATTGCATGCGACATCTTATTAATGTGATGTCCTAAGACTGCACCAATAGCAAAATCCGATGCATCACACATTAGCTCAAACAGGTGGTTCCAATCAGGAGATGATAAAACATGGGCTGTAGTGAGAGATCTTTTAAGTGATTCAAAAGCAGCCTCACAATCCGAATCAAAGTGAAATGTAGTATCCTTGGCCAAGAGAAGAGTTAAAGGTCTAGCAATTTTGCTAACATCCTTAATGAATCTCCTATAAAATCCTGCATGACCAAGGAAGGATCGTATATCTTTGATGCATTTAGGATGAGTAAGGTTATGGATGACATCTATTTTAGCCCTGTCTACCTTAATGCCTTTTTGTTAAATGACATGTCCAAGCACGATACCTTCTTGGACCATGAAATGAAAATTTTCCCAATTCAAAGTTAAGTTCTTATCCTTACAGCAGATAAGAACCGCGTCAAGATGACATAGGCAATCCTTAAATGAGATCCCAAATATAGAGAAATCGTCCATGAAAATTTCCAAAAAATTCTCGACCATGTCTGAGAATATCCCCATCATACACCGCTGGAATATAGCGGGAGTATTGTATAACCCAAAGGGCATGCGTCTATAAGCAAAGGTACCGAAAGGACAAGTAAATGTTGTTTTATCTTGATCCTTTTCAGCGATAGGGACCTGGTTATAGCCAGAGTATCCATCTATGAAATAATAATATTCATGTCGATCTAATCGTTCCAACATCTGGTCAATGAAAGGTAGAGGGAAGTGATCTTTCCTTGTTGCGGTATTGAGTTTTCTATAATCAATACATACACACCACCCAATTTGGGTGCGTGTTTGGATCAACTCATTAGCCTCATTAGTTATGACCGTGATGCCAGACTTTTTAGGGACCACATGAATAGGTCTTACCCATTGGCTATCAGAGAATGGGTAAAGTATACCACTATCTAGGCACTTGACGATTTTTTTATTTACCGCCTCCTTCATGACGGGATTTAACCGTATTTGTGGGTCTCAGGTTGGTTTGGTTTCATCCATCAAATATATATGATGTTCAGCAATCAAGAGACTAATCTCTTTGATATCTGCCATTTTCCAACCAAATGCTTTCCGATTTGATCTCAAGACCATCAAAAGAGCGTTCTCTTGCTCTAAAGCTAGAGAAGCGGATATGATCACTGGTAAGGACTCATTCTCACATAAATATGCATATTTAAGATGAGAAGGTAACAGTTTGAGATCTAATGTCGGCGGAGAAACAATAGAAGGTGGGGTAATGGAATGGTATTCGGATTCCTCGAGAAGTTCATAACCTGCATAGGATAATGATTCGGAAAGCGCTACTGACTTTTGTGATGAGTCAAAAGGTCCAAACTCGGGGGTGGACTCGTCAAAGGCGTCCTTACTATAATAATGTGCTAGATCAAACAATGATGTACTAATGTCGTCGAGATCATTATAGCAAAGTTCATTAACCTTGCAGCTTTTGGGAACTATCTCGTGGACAGAACATACATCAACTAAATAAGCAGAAGGTTCAGATGGTTGACTTCCTAGCTTGTAAATATTAAGCTCAATTGTCATTTTCCCAAAATTTAGGTTTATAGAACCGTTACGATAATTAATGACAGCATTGGAACTGGCTAAGAAGCGTCGACTGAGAATCACTGGAATTTGGTTCCGTGGGTTCGCTACAGATTGTGTATCTAAAACAATAAAATCCACAGAGAATATAAATTCCCCGAATTTTATCAACACATTCTCAAGCTCACCCCTAAGTTTGGTGATAAACCGATCTGCCATCAGGAGAGTGCAGTTGGCAGGTTTCAACTCTCCAATACCTAACTGTTCGTAGACAGAGTAAGGAAGCAGGTTAACACTAGAGCCAAGGTCGAGTAGAGCACGATTAATATTTTTAGCATCAATAGAAATAGAGATTGTAGGATAACCAGGGTCCTTACGTTTCTTTGGTAATTGCTAGGTAAAAGCAGTGCTAACATTACTCGTCATGAACATTTTTTTCGGCACTTGAGTTCTTCTCTTCCCAATGCACAAGTCCTTAAGTATTTTCGCATAAGCCGGAACTTTTTGGATAGCATCTAGGAGAGGGATATTTATGTTAACCTGTTTAAATATTTCCATAATTTTCTCCATTTGTGCGTTAGGTTTGTTGGCCCTCAACCTATTTGGATAAGGAGTTTTATCAATAATAGTTGGGTCCAGCATTTGTGGAGATGTTTGTGTGGGTAGAACGGATCCCAGAATTAGAGTGTGGATCGTTTCAGGCTGACTCAGCGAGGTGGGCGGAGGGTTCGAGCCTATAGGAAAACGGAGAATCGGCTCGGAAGAAGATAGACTAGATGAAATAGGATCAGAAGTGGAAGTGGAAGCCGGGGTGTCATTGATTGATTCATTATTATCAACCTGTTCACCGACTTGGTTATTCAGTATTCTTTCGGATCTCAACGTGGTAACGGCATTCACATTATGATATTATGAGTGTCCAAGATTTGGTAAGGGTTGAGATGGAAGTTTTCCTTTCTCTCTAGCACTCATTGCGGTATTTAATTATGCAACTTGTGCTTCTATCGATTTTATACTCTCACCGTGGGAGGCGGAGTCCTTCATTATGGTATCGATAGAAGACCTTATATCAGCCGACATTTGCATGGAATGTTTCATAAACAAATCCAAGGTTCGTTCGAGTGAAGAGGAGTTTTCGGTACCGGCTGTTTGGAAAGAATTATTATAAGGTGCAGAATTGTTGGCAGGATTTCGAAAAGTTTGTGGTTGCAATGGGTACTGATTTTGTGGTGGTTGCTGTTGTTATGGAGGAACCCTTTGATAGTTATTTTGGTTTGGAACCGTATTTTGAGTTTGGTGTTGGTTCTAAGAAAAATTAGGGTGGTTCCTCCAACCCTGATTATATGTGGAAGAATAAGGATCGTTTCTAGGTCGTCGCTGAAAAGCAGCATTAGTGTGTTCTTGACCTTGAAACGAAGAATTCAAAGGACATTCTTCCATCAGATGTGATGGATCGGAACAGCATCCACACACAGTTTTAGGGAGCGTCACCTGCTTTAGGGAGGTTAATAAAAATTTATTTTCCATAGCTTCGAGTTTCTTTTGCATTGCTGCCATTTCGACTTTTACTTCTATGGAAACATGAAGTTGATGGATACCTCCTCTAGATGATGGCAGACTAACGCTTTCCTATTGCAAAGTGTTTTCAGCAAAATCTTCCAAGAATTTCCAGGCTTCACCATCGTCTTTAGACATGAAATTACCTTGACACATGGTTTCAAGTATGTGCTTTGTCGTTGGATTAATGCCCTCATATATAATTCGGCACAGATCCTATCTATGGATTCCGTGATGAGAACATTGGACAAGCAGATCCTTGAACCGTTCAATGCATTTCCAAAATGGTTCATTGGGAAGCTGGGTAAACTGGTTGATTTCGCTCCTAACACGGGCGGTTTTATGATTGGGATAAAATTTCTTAAGGAATGCTATAACGAATTCATCCCAATTGGAAATAGAGTGTGCGGTTGTGTTATAAAGCCATTTTTCGGCTAAATTGCACAAAGTAAACGGGAGAAGACGTAAACGCATAGCATCCACAGAAAGTTGTGAAGTGCCCATCATAGCACATACATATTCGAATTTGGTGATAAAAACGTATGCGTCTTCAGACTCTAGACCGTGAAATTTAGGCAAAAAATTGATAAAGTGTGGTTTGATTTCGAAATTATCCCTTTTGGCTGGTGGAATAGAAAGACAAGTAGAAAGAGGACCACGTATAGGGTAGCATCTCTCTTGGAGAGATATACGCGGTAGATTCTGCGCACCTGCGAATGGTGGCAGAGTGGTGTTATTGAAATTTGATGGAGAACCGTCCATCTCGATGGATATTGTGGGTGGCGAGGAAAAAGAAGATGAAGAAATACCGACTTCGGAGTCGATAGAAAAAACGCGGACAAGAAGGGCACTAGAATCCCGTGTCCAGCCGAGCATGCACTAAGTGGGTTTAGCGCAAGTGGCAGCGCATGTGTAAATTAAAAGAAAGGTTTGTTTTATGGCTTGTTTTGAAAAAGACGGATTTAAAAAAATCACAAAAATGCACAATCAACCCTGGATCTAAGATCACTTAGGTCAAGTCACTAAACCGCTCCTAGACTTCCAGAAGATAAATCGCAGGATCAATTCTCTACTACCTCTTTATCCCTCTTGTGGCCAGATAAGTGCCAGGTAAGTGGGAGGTATCCGCTATATAAATAGCGGGCCTAATTAAGTAACCACTTGCCTTAGACACACTTGCCTAGACACCACAAAAAAAATGCGGATAAACAGTAGATTACCTACGACCTTCCTCTGTCCTAATTGAGTGCGACGGTCCTTAGAGTCTTGGTCTAGATATTTTTTAATTAATGAAGGGTGATGCGGATGCTAGTTTTGTGATTTGTAAGGCTTAGGAAGGGTAATGAAATCCCCACCTAATCTGAATTTGGTTTTTGCCTCTTAATTTTCCATATTACAATATGCACAAACAAGCAATATCAAAACATGCAACAAGAATTTTTTTACGTGACGAATTTTTGCAAAGAATCCTGCAGAAAAATTGTTATTGGACTTTTCAGAGAGAGAAAAGAAGATAGAAATTATAACACAGAGAGCTGAAACCCTAGATCGTCCAAGATGTCGCAGTTCCGCCGTAAGAACATGCCTATTGCCGCGGTTCCGTCGCCATGTTGAGAGTTCTTGGACATTCGTTTTTCTATAGTTGCTTCACTTGCTCCTCTGGTCTTGATGAAATGATCTGAATCTTTATCTTCCTACTACGATAATTCCAGATTCTCTTGCAAAAATTCACACACTAATCGTTAAGCACACGATGCGTTCTTAATTTATATTTCGATAGAATAATAATACTTCAACCCAAATAGCAAGAAAGAACAAATTACGCACGTATCTCCGGCAACGACGCCATTTGATTGGTTCTCAAAAATTGATTCCTCTTTTGATTAAAAGAAAAGTAAAGGAAGTAAAGAAGAGATATATTAGTAGTAAAGTAACCGCAATCAATAACGGTGTCGTATGTAGCTAGACCTTTAGTGAGTACGAGTCGTCCTCTGGGATTCGTGGAATTTTATCGTTTTTGCTTTAGATCGGTTGAAAGAAATAGTAAAGAAAATTAAGAAAATTGTTTAAGATTTAGTTGAAGTAATAGTTTCAAGAAAATCAAGAAATTGTTTTCAATAAAGGAAATCAAGAAAATGTTCAAGATCTAATTATCAAGAAAATATGAAGAAGGCTTGTAGGATTCGATCGGATTTAGTAGCCTTGGATGACGAATAAAGGTGACTCCTCTTATCTATTGACAGTTTAACCCCAGATTGATGGCGATGAATGCGGATTAGGATTTTTTTGGAAGAAACTAGGGTTTCTTCACTATAGTCCCTTGTCCTTTCATTGATCCTATTCATTTTCTAGCCCTTCCCAAAAAGATCGTCAATCTTATTTCAAATCATGGTCAATATAATCAAGAATTTGATATCGCGCCCGATGAGGATGTTAACGATTCTTTTGCGAAGGTTTGTAAACTTCATAAGACTAAAAAAAGTATAGAATTTTATCATCCATCGATCTACCCTAATCGTACGAATCCTATCAAGCGGAGATTTACTCGCGCATCATGAAAATCGAAGAAAGATCAGAAAAAGAACTCATAATGCGGAAATTAAAAGAAAGTGAAATTGAAACTAATTATCACCTTTATTATTCAATTTCAAATTACAACTTCTTCAATCCGAGATTACAAGAAAAAATGCTCTCGATCTGTAACAACCCCAAATTTCCTGTACAACTTACTGTGCAAATTGTTCAAAATTTGAAGAAAGGGGTACTTTTGCCTGAGCACAAGTTAAATATTTGTTTTGCTAATTAATAACAAGAAGGAGCTTGTGGCTCATTAGTAATACCTTGCACCGTTGAACCAAGCCACCAGAGTTCAAATCTCATACCCAACATTATTTTTAATATTATTTTATTTTGAATTTTTAGAGTACCAAGAGTTTACATGTGCATATCTCACAAAAACCCCACTACACTCAGAAAAGTAACTGTGCCAGAGGGTTACTGGACCGACGAGGGGACCCCCGACCACCTGACTCCGCCGGACTCGGCCGAGTCGGCCTGCGGATCGGCCGACTCGGGCCGCCGCCGCCGGCCGGACTCGGCCGGACCGCCGAGTCCCCAACATGAAACTCCTGGCTTTTCCTCTCCCTAGTACTCCTGCACACTTAACTTTCTTGGATCGGTTCCAGAAACTCCATAAAACCTTAATTACTATGTTTTAATACATTTTATTACAATTTAATACAATTTTTCTTTACAACCCTTCACCTAACCCTAACCCTAGCCTAACCCTATAAATACAACCCCTAAACACTACCCCCTCACCCCACCCCACCCCAAAATTCTTAGCAAACTCTCAAGAAATTTCCTTGAACCCAAGTGTGCATTTGAAGTGAATAAAGAGGCGAAACTCCGGCGAATTTTCCGGCGACAACCCTAGGAGTTCCCGGCGACGAAACGGCGCACCGAAAACTACGTCCACTCCCTCTCCTCTGTAAGCTAAACCCATAAGTCCCACTTTCCCCCTTCTCTACTCTTTCTAAAAATACGAAATTCTAAAACCCGACGGAATCGGAGCAAATTCGATTTCCGATTCGGTTCTTCCAAAAATCTCACTTTTCCTTTAATACAATCTTGTTAAACCATTACATGTTGACTATTAAACACTAACTTATCATATAGAACAAGTTCCATATCAAAAAAAATTGCTATTTCCATTTTACCGTACTTTTTCATTAAAATACCATATAGTTTCATTTTCGACATTTAAACATCACAAACTTGCTATACCTTTAAGTAGATCATGAGGTAATGACCTACCTCCACACACACTCATATGCAACATAGCACAATACCTTTCAGGAACATAGAATACGGGAAAACGAAACATTTCAAATAAATATCATTACTATTAAAACCGTTTTCTAAAAGATTAATATTTTACACAAATCTTTGCAAAGCGCCGTTACAACCCATTTTGGGGAACCCGACTGGGATGGTACAGATTATCGCACATCCCTGGGCTTAGTAGTGCGAGATGCAGACCTCCGCAAGGAGCATTCGGTCTCGAAAGATTTAAAATACGAAAATCTTAAGAAAATGAGATTTCTAGAATTATAATATATATTAAAATTTATTTTTATAAAAATATATATATGTATGTAATATCAAAATATCTATTTTTTGTATATAATATAAATATTCCAATTTTTCCAAATCAAAGAATCACTTTACATTAATATATCATGAATTCCATACAAGTCAATATTACAAATAAATACCCTTTATTATGAATTTAGGATATTTTCACTAGAAATATCACAATTATAAAATTTACATTCATGATAACTCTAAAGTGAATAATTAAATACCTGGGTGTATTTTGAAAATTATACAAAGTATTTTTACATAATACCCCTTCAAGTTCTATAAATTATCTTAAGGACCCTAGTAAACATAGGTTTAAGCGGGACCAATATCTTGAGCCTCGGGGAGCCGGAGAAGTGGGTGCTTGCCTATCTAAGGTAGAAAACTTAACTACGGTAATCGTCTTTGAAAAAGACACAAATCCTGCCGCCGATATGCAGCGGTTACCGATAACATCAAAACCATCGGGACTTCAATTTCTTTTCTAATTGTTCTGACTCAGACTGAGTCTTATTAATAATCTGACTTGAATATGATTCAAGTACAATCTACAATCTATAATTTACAAACTACAATTCTACATGAATCCATGAATCCATATATTCAATCTATCAATCTATACAACTTGACTGAACCGAACCATGGATATACATTTACATGATTATCCAGTTACATCCAGTTACATGATTATCCAGTTACATCCATTTACACGATTCTTCAGTTACATCCATTTACTGATATCATGGTTTCGGCAAGTCATCCAATTATACAATTTATATTACAAGACAATACAAGTTGCAATACAATTTACAATACCAGATAATACAAACAATACAATTAAGACATCGCGGGGTTTAAGAGGTAGATTGGTACGGAAGGTGTTACAAGTGGCACGAGACAGAAACCATAAGACGTAATTACAGCCATGCCGTTGTTCCGTGGTATTATCGACGGAGCCTTGTACATTCCATTTTCCCTAGTCTCTACCATATAGAGACTCCTCTCGTATACACTAGCATCCTTCTGTACCAAGCTACAAACAGCAGCGTTAACACTAAATACAACATTATAACAATATAATACCACTTTAAAAGTTACACTCTCTCTCTTACTTTTTATCTATTCTATTTCTCCCTTATCCTTGGGACTTACCGAGCGATTTGTTCGCTGATGACATTCTCTTTTTTTCTTCTTTGAATGTCGTCGGGTGTTTCGGACCTTCCAGAGATCGAGCCTATCACTGAAGACTTGGACCAGTTTACTGAAGACCCCGAGCTCTAGCTTCATTATACGCATTTCTATTTCAGTACTTTTCATTTCTGTTATGCTAATGTTTAGGCATCACTTTATCCCATGTATTTACTTTTCCATGCATTGTAAAAACAAATGTGAATAAAAAAAGTTGTTGTTTCACTACATTTGTCTCTTGTGTATATTTCTTTTATATTTTCTTAGTTACGCTTAGCGTATTTACTTCATAGTAAATACGTAGAGGCCTCGTCGCGTCCCTTCACCGTATTCCGGGAAGCGGGGCGTGACAGGTTTTGTTGGCGGCCCATGCAGGTCCGAGCTGTATAGAACACTACCATGGATTTCTGTTCTGCGTGAACAACCTAAGAAATATAAAAACATAAGAACCAGCAACTAAAATATTCTTTACAATTCATACTTCTTGAATCTCATCATTTCATATACTTTGAATCTGTCCTAACCTAAATCTTTCTTTCAAAGGTTATGGATTCCCCAAACAACATAAGCACCAATGTCAACAACACACCTCCACCACTACCACTCACACCTGCCGTCCATGCTCCGCCCAACGAGCAAACGGTTCTTCTTGAGGCAATCCACAGCCTCCTAGAGGGACAGCAGCAGCTCTTGAACCATTCCGAGGCTGAAGCACCTGGGTTGAAGTAATTCAGAGCTTTACATCTAAAATAGTTCCCAGGAAAGGGGAGCCCACTGGAAGCTGAGGAATGGGCTCAGAGTATCGAGGATGATTTAGCCACAGCACAAGTGCCAGAAATAGCTTGGGTTCGTATTGCAAAATTACAGCTCACGGACAATGCACGGGTCTGGTGGAAG
Source organism: Agapanthus africanus (assembly GCA_030015575.1). Taxonomy (NCBI): domain Eukaryota; kingdom Viridiplantae; phylum Streptophyta; class Magnoliopsida; order Asparagales; family Amaryllidaceae; genus Agapanthus; species Agapanthus africanus. The sequence continues at coordinate 635,241,210 of JASDDO010000014.1, read as the reverse complement.
GCGGAAGAAAGCCGTCTTGACTAACCTATCGAATGGAAGACTTTCCAAGACATGTTCGACGCAAAGTACGTCACTGAGACTGCCAGGTTCGACATGGAACAACAGTTCATCCATCTGCAACAAGGTTCAATGTAGACCAAGTCAGTAGATGAATATGACGCTGAGTTCACCATGCTCAGTCGGTAAGATATGTCTCAAGGTTCGATTTTAATATCACATACTACACAGCTAACACAAGCTCGTAACAGGTTTGCGGCCCATCTCATACCGACTGCTGAGATCAGAGCTAGAAGATTTCAGCAAGGGTTGGACCCGGAAATCCAAGCTGCATTAGCTACATGGGATTTCCCAACCCATGATTTGGCTTTGAAGGCTGCCCGAAGATACGAGGCAGTGGTAAAGAAGAAGGGCAGACCTCAATCTGCCGGAGTGAAACATCCTGCCAATCAGGTGATAGGAGGAACCTCTTCAAGACCAGCCGATGAACTCAGAAGACTGGAAGAAGCCAATGATCATCCAAGTCCCAGTTTTTGTTTTTATTGCAAGAGAGAAGGACACTTGTGGAAGGACTGTAGGCACGTAAAAGGCTTATGTTTAGTTTGTGGCGCGTCCAATCACGGAATTGGAAACTGTCCTTATAGATGCAACTCAGCTCACACACCAACCAAATACCCGCAGCAGCCAACTATCCAGGCTCCTGCAACTCGTCCTGCACTCCCAGCACCACCTCCACGTGGATTTCCTGCACAGCCAAATCACCAATTCCATCAGGCACTGAGGAACATGCCTCGAAGACAGATGAATGTACCTCCAACTAGGAGGAACGTGCCACGGCGACAGGCTTACACCTTAGCAGCCATAGATGCCAAGACAGTTGACCAAGGTAACACTAGTAAGACTCTTTCACATTTTAAAACTCTTTCATCAATTTGTTGTTACTCATACACTATCAGCACTTCAGTCACCAAACTTTTCTTGAATCTGTTACACTTTTCTTTTACAAATTTCGAGGACGAAATTTTTTTAAGGAGGGTAGAATGTAACAACCTCAAATTTCCTGTACAACTTTCTGTGTAAATTATTCAAAATTTAAAGAAATGGGTACTTTTGCCTGAGCACAGGTTAAATATTTGTTTTGCTAATTAATAGCAAGAAGGAGCTTGTGGCTCATTGGTAATACCTTGCACTGCTGAACCAAGCCACCAGAGTTCAAATCCCATACCCCACATTATTTTTAATATTATTTTATTTTGATTTTTTAGAATACCAAGAGTTTACACGTGCATATCTCACAAAAACCCCACTACACTCTGAAAAGTAACTATGTCAGAGGGTTACTGGACCGACGAGGGGACCCCCGACCACCTGACTCCGCCGGACTCCGCCGAGCCGGCCGGTCCACTTGGCCGGACCGCCGAGTCCCCAACATGAAACTTCTGGCTTTTCCTCTCCCCAGTACTCCTGCACACTTAACTTTCTTGGATCGGTTCCAGAAACTCCATAAAACCCTAATTACTATGTTTTAATACATTTTATTACAATTTAATACAATTTTTCTTTACAACCCTTCACCTAACCCTAACCCTAGCCTAAACCTATAAATACAACCCCTAAACACTACGCCCTCACCCCAAAATTCTGAGCAAACTCTCAAGAAATTTCCTAGAACCCTAGTGTGCATTTGAAGTGAACAAAGAGGCGAAGCTCCGGCGAATTTTCCGGCGACAACCCTAGGAGTTCCCGGCGATGAAACGGCGCACCGAAAACTACGTCCACTCTCTCCCCCTCTCCTCTTTAAGCTAAACCCGTAAGTCCCACCTTCCCCCTTCTCTACTCTTTCTAAAAATACGAAATTCTAAAACCCGACGGAATTGGAGCAAATCCGATTTCCGATTCGGTTCTTCCAAAAATCTCACTTTTCCTTTAATACAATCTTGTTAAACCATTACATGTTGACTATTAAACACTAACTAATCATATTGAACAAGTTCCATATCAAAAGAAATTGCTATTTCCATTTTACCGTACTTTTCCATTAAAATACCATATAGTTTCATTTTCGACATTTAAATATCACAAACTTGCTATACCTTTAAGTAGATCACGAGGTAATGACCTACCTCCTCGCACACTCATATGCAACATAGCACAATACCTTTCCGGAATATAAAATACGGGAAAACGAAACATTTCAGATAAATACCATTCATATTAAAACCGTTTTCTAAAAGATTAGTATTTTACACAAATCTTTACAAAGCGCCGCTACAACCCATTTTGGGGAACCTGACTGGGATGGTGCGGATTATCGCACGTCCCTGAGCTTAGTAGTGCGAGATGCAGACCTCCGCAAGGAGCATTCGGTCTTGAAAGATTTAAAATACGAAAATGTTAAGAAAATGAGATTTCTAGAATTATAATATATATTAAAATTTATTTTTATAAATATATATATATATATATATATATATATGTATGTATGTATGTATGTAATATCAAAATATCTATTTTTTATATAATATAAATATTCCAATTTTTCCAAATCAAAGAATCACTTACATTAATATATCATGAATTCCATACAAGTCAATATTACAAATAAATACCCTTTATTATGAATTTAGGATATTTTCACTACAAATATCACAATTATAAAATTTACATTCATGATAACTCTAAAGTCGATAATTAAATACTTGGGTGTATTTTGAAAATTATACAAAGTATTTTTACATAAAAACCCCTCAAGTTCTATAAATTATCCTAAGGACCCTAGTAAACATAGGTTTAAGCGGGACTAGTCTCTTGAGCCTCGGGGAGCCGGAGAAGTGGGTGCTTGCCTATCTAAGGTAGACAACTTAACAACGGTGTTATCAATACGGTAATCGTTTTTGAAAAAGACACAAATCCTGCCGCCGATGTGCAGCGGTTACCGATAACATCAAAACCATCAGGACTTCAATTTCTTTTCTAATTGTTCTGACTCGGACTGAGTCTTATTAATAATATGACTTGAATATGATTCAAGTACAATCTATAATTTACAATCTACAAACTATAATTCAACATGAATCCATGAATCCATATATTCAATCTATCAATCTATACAACTTGACCGAACCGAACCATGGATATATATTCATTTACATGATTATCCAGTTACATCCATTTACATGATTCTTCAGTTACATCCATTTACTGATATCATGGTTCCGGCAAGTCATCCAATTATACAATCTATATTACAAGACAATACAAGTTGCAATACAATTTACAATACTAGACAATACAAACAATACAATCAAGACATCACGGGGTTTAAGGTGTAGATTGGTACGGAAGGTGTTATAAGTGGCACGAGACAGCGACCATAAGACGTAATTACAGCCATGCTGTTGTTCCGTGGTATTATCGACGGAGCCTTGTACATTCTATTTGCCCTAATCTCTAGCATATAGAGACTCCTCTCGTATTCACTGGCATCCTTCTGTACCAAGCTACAAACATTATAACAATATAATACCACTTTAAAAGCTACACTCTCTCTCTTACTCTCTGTCTATTTTATTTCTCCCTTATCCTTGGGACTTACTGAGCGATTTGTTCGCTGACGACATTCTCTTTCTTTCTTCTTTGAATGTCGTCAGGTGTTTCGGACCTTCCAGAGATCGAGCCTATCACTGAAGACTTGGACCAGTTTACTGAAGACCCCGAGCTCTAGCTTCATTGTACGCATTTCTATTTCAGTACTTTTCATTTCTGTTATGCCACTGTTTAGGCATCGCTTTATCCCATGTATTTACTTTTCCATGCATTGTACAAAAGAATGTGAATAAATAAAGTTATTGTTTCACTAAATTTGTCTCTTGTGTATATTTATTTTATATTTGCTTAGTTACGCTTAGCGTATTTACTTCAGAGTAAATACGTAGCGGCCTCGTTGCGTCCTTTCGCCGTATTCCGGGAAGCGGGGCATGACATGATCACTCCCTTGAAGAGGTAATTTTTCCGTCGATCTTCACGTCGCTCGATCACCGTGAGACTTGGACCTGTCGTGGATCGCGTGCTCGTTGATGATGATCGTTTTCGTATAAAGGAGTGTTGAATGCTATCGCTCGATAAATTTCTCAATGATTCTTGATCTTGGATCTTGGATTTGTTGAATTTGTTAGCTCTTTTCTTGATCTGATTTGCTTAAGAACTAAAAGAAATTGGAATTAAAAGTTGGAAACTTTTCAATGTAGCCCTAGGTCCTCTTTATAGCCCTTTAATCAAGCTTCCCCAACAAGCTAGGTTGTTACAAAGAAACTTCCAGAACAAGCTAGGTTGTTACAAAGAAGCGTTCTCAACAAGCTAGGTTGTTATAAAGAAGCTTCCAGAGAACTCTCGAACCCTAAGTCCCAGAATCGGCCGCGGATTTGCGGCGACTCGGCCTGACTCGGCTGCAGTTCCGCGGCCTATTAGTGAGCTCGTTGCTTCAAACTTCTGTGGTCTTATTCTGTTGATCTTTGGGTCTTTATGTGATATCTGGAATCTTCTTATCTCTTCTGAATTTCTGCCAGTATTTGATTCTTCGACTTTCTTGTAATTTATCGGTATATTCCTGATTCCCGATGTCTGACCTAAGCTAATCTTGCACAAGATCTCAATGAAGAATGTGAGATACAAAATATTATGCGTAAAAATATTTAACATACAATTTCCTTCATAATGTTGATTATAATGTATAAACACATGGTAAATGATATTTTGCAGATGAACATCTAATATGTGTTATATTTATAGCAAATACCTTTAGGTCATTAAGAAAAGTAAGGAAATTGTCATGTTAAAAGTGCACTATTTTCGACTGAACACCTACTGTTCAGACAGTTGTACCAACCGTTGCTGAGATTATCGAGGTGTTGCTTCCAGAGTTCATGAAGCTAAAAGTCGCCGGTGTTTACGAGTATAAATAAGCCAGAGGATTTTTAGTCATTCATGGGTATGATGGCTAGGATATTTAATTCGTTGTGGTACTCTGGTACGAGATCGGTAAAGTTGACTAGCTTCTTTTTGATGGGTCTTGCTCAGACCTGATATGAGTCGCTCGATAGAGACCGTGTAGTGAGTCTTCCTTCGACGAATTGGGACGAGTTCTCGAAGATAGGCTTAGCCAGATTCTTCCACAGAGTGTCGGAGATACTGAATTCGTATTTTCGGGTTTTTTGTGTAAGACTCTGGGCTTGAGCAAAGCCAAGTATAACTTGCAATTCGCGTAGCTATCACGATACACTTCTTATTTGATCGATACTGGAGAATAATGGAATAAGAGATTTGTTCGAAGTCTCAATGTGCCGTTGTTTTTTTCCGTCGATACTGAAGATTCGATATGTATGATGAGGCGTTGTGTACGACGACACTTTCAGAGGAAATCTTGATGAGATTGCAGTTGTTCCAGAACGGAAGTGGATTCACTAAGGAGTGCTAGTTCTGGGAAGATTGGATAGATGAGATCGGCAGGAGCTATGAAGGGTTCTTTCCAGGGTTCTATAGTGATTGAGATTGGACCCAGGGTCAGTTGTATGATGAATACTCAGAGGTTAGAGATCGCCGTCGTCGACGTGTTACATTGCAAGAGACCAGGCTACTTGGTAAGGAAGTGTCTTGATAAGTGTCAGCATAGGACTGTTCGTATCGCTGCTCCTCATTAGACAATTGTATAACGATACCGTGGTTTTAGTGATCCGCAGAGAGAATAAGAATCCAGAGACAGATAATGCTAGACCGTGGGTAGAAGGCAAGTGATAATCCTTGCTCTGCCAGTTCCAGGTATATAGACACCTTTCGACATTGAAGAAGGTGTACTTTGATGTCATTTATTTTTTATTTGCATTTTGATGATCCGAATATTGCGTTTTCGACGTTGAAGAAATGATAACTCAACGTCCGTTATTTTTACTTATGTGTTTGGAGGATTTGAGGGTCACATAAATGATTTGTGCATACCAGGTGCACTTGTTTGAGATTTCCGTGCACATCAGTTGCACTTGATTGACGTTTTGTGCACACCAGATGCACTAGATTGGTATTTTCGTGCACATCAGTTGCGCTTGATTGAGATTTTTATACACTCTAGACGTATTTGATATGATTTTATGCACCCAGATGCACTCAGTATTGATTTTGTGCATCCCGATACACTTGAGATTGATTTGTGCACCCTGATGCACTCAGTATTGATTTTATGCATCCTGATGCACTCAGTATTGATTTTGTGCACCCCCGCACTCATTATTGATTTTGTACACCCCGATGCACTTGAGATTGATTTGTGCACCCTGATGCACTCTGTATTGATTTTGTGTACTCCGATGCACTTGAGATCGATTTTGTGCACTCCGATGCACTTGATTTTGTGCATCCTGATGCACCTGATGTTGATTTTGTGCATCCTGATGCACCCGATATTGATTTCATGCGCTCTAGATGCACTTGATATTGGCTCCATGCACATTCAATGCAGTGGATGTCACACACAGTTGTTTCTGTTTTTGTTTTCATGCACAGTCGTGGCATGTGATTTGGAATTTTGTGCAAACCCGTTAGGGTTGATTTCGTTTTTGTGCATTGCACTTGATGAGGTATATAATAGGTTTGATTTTATATTTTTGTTTCGTCGTGTGCTATACATATTGCACTACGGCTATGGCAATGATCGTGTACTTGGTAAACACAGTTGATTTCGTATTTGGAATTTTGCATCATAACTGGTATAATTCTCATAGCAGCCGCTAGAGTTACAGTTATGTGAGTTTTATATTTTTGAGTTTTCACGCATACGGACTGCGTTAGTATACGTCTTAGCTCATGTACGTACGGACTTCGGAGTTCCGTTAATTAGAGCGGACTATATGTTTTTAAAATTTAGACCCCGGTGATTCGATTCGATTCGATTTGATTGGGAAAAATGTTTTGAGATTGAGGTTAGATTTAAATTCGGAGACCAAATTTCCTTAAGGAAGGGATATTGTAACATTTTAGAAAATTATAAATATTAATTTAGAATTTAGAATATGAATATAATGAGTTTACAAAAATGATATCACATATGAATTTTGGTATCGGATGGATATCCGTAAAAATGTAATTATCTTGGAGAAAATGAGATATATGTGATATCTTATAAAATGAAAAGTGTTTGTTTTAATATGGTATGAGATTTTATTATAAGATAATGGTATTTAAGTGTTATACTAAGTGTTTTATTTCTTTTAAAATCAAGATTTTAGATTTTTAGTAATATAAAAGTATTTATATGTAAGGGTAATTATTTGCAAAATGTATTGAGTTTTAAAATGAGAGTAATTGGTATATGTTTAGGCTAGTTAACACGCATAACCAACACACCCTCACACATACTCTCCTCACTCCACCTCATTCTTACAACCTTTACACCGCCACCTTACAACCCTCCACCTCATTCTTTCTCTACCAACCTCCTTCATACAATTACACACATTCATTCTCAATTGCTAAACTAAACAAAAATCATTTCTCCTTCATCCTCATCTTAAAATTTAGCCATTCACTCAAAAACCATGAATCCTTCATCAAACTTGTTCTCCGCCGAAATATAGAGACGTGATCGCGGAGGTCCGTCTTGCCTGAATTTGGGGGCAGATGCTAATTGGTGCTATCCGTCCACCTCTTCGAAGATGCCAAGTTGATTTATGACACCATGCATCGAAGGTTTAAATGGATGCGGCTGATGTAGCAGATATTGTCAGATTCCCCCTCATTTGAGGGTTTTTTTTTATTGTAGGGACGCTTTTCCCTGCAGGCGCAAGCCTCTGCAGTTAATTACGCTACCGCATCGAGGTAACCACTTTCTCCTTCTCCAGATGGTCACTTCGTGTCGTGGGTGTTTGTTTTGTTTTTGGTTGCCCGTGGATTGTATACGGAGACTAATTTATATTGTCGCCCATAGGGCATGGATTAGTCCAAATCCGTATTTTCTTAGATTTGGGTTTGGGGTTGGGTTTAAGGATACGTTAGTCTCATTTGAAACTAAGATCAACTTAAACGTTTGTTAAGGATACGTTAGTCTAATTTTAGACTAAGATCAACTTAACGGGATCGTTTAGATCCAACAAAAGAGCATTTAGGCTCAATTGTTTAGTTTAGGGACATTGCGGTCGATTAGTTTAAGGACATTACGGTCCAAGGTTAAAGATATCATAGTCCATGGGTTTAAAGAACCCCACAGTCCGAGGTTAAGAACATCATAGTCCATGGGTTTAAAAGGACCCCACAATCCGAGGTTAAGGACATCGTAGTCCATGAGTTTAAGGACCTCACAGTCCGAGGTTAAGGACATCATAGTCCATGAGTTTAAAAGGACCACACAGTCCATAGAATGATTGGTTATCGGGACCCGTCACCTCTCTGAAGACGTTGAACGATCACAACGACAAATATCAAAGGAATGAAGAGATGTGCCCTTGAACCAAAGTTGATTGGGAAATCTGTAGTCCAATTTGGAACTAAGATCAATTAATTAGATTATGAGCACATTGGCCCAGTTAAATCTGGATTGGGGACTTATGGCCAACTTGGGCTAAGTCCAATTAGATTTGAAATGTTGGCCCTTTGTTGGATTGTTGAACATTTGTCTGGGTTCAGCCCCCTATTAATTAGCAATGCAAAACAGGGGTTTGGGGCTCTAACAACATTTTTTCTTTGGCTGAGCACTAACCATTCATTATAGCTTAGACTTTACTTTGCATATCATATGAACTGACCAATTTTGAGGTTCAGTTGAAGGGGAGATTTGCCTCGGGAAAACTTAGCCAATTTAGGCTAAGCTTGGTTTTTAACATAGTGTTAAACACTGGAGGATATTTGGCGATCACGTGCTCCCACGTGATGTGCTGAAAATAGTGTTAAACACTAAGGACGGGGCGCTTAAACTAGTGTTAAACACTAAAATTGAATTGGTCACGTGGGGTCACGTGAGGCATCTGAAGATGGGGCTAGACTTCCTTCATTTTGTTCTCAGAATATTCAGATAAGAGTTAAACACTTTTAGTCTTTGAAATTATCACGTGTGGACACGTGACAATGCCTCTGCGTTGGGCATCAATTCCTCTGTCTTCCACTATTTTATTCTTTTGAAAAGGGGTATTTGTCAGGGGTCACGTGGGAGCACGTGAGGCGCCCTAGATCAGTACTGTCTTTGGCTTTGTTCTCTTTTATTTTGAGGGTCACGTGGGAGCACGTGAGGCATTGCCTCTGGGCTAATTCCTTCTTATTTTGAGGAGTCCATTAAAGGGTCAGGTGGGGGAACGTGAGCATGCCTTATTCATTCCTTTTTGTTCGTTGGGATAAAGGGTCACGTGTTATCACGTGATCATGTTGGATACTTGACCTTTACGTGCATGGAGAGCTTTGTTCTCTTGTTTTAAGAATTAAATTCTTTTATAGGGTTAAACCCTCATTTCATTTAGAGGAATTAAATTCCTATGTATATGGAAGAATTAAATTCTTATGTAGGGTTAAACCCTAGTTTCATTTGGAGGAATTAAATTCCTATGAATTTGGAAGAATTAAATTCTTATGTAGGGTTAAACCCTAGTTTCATTTGGAGGAATTAAATTCCTATGAATTTGGAAGAATAAAATTCTTATGTATGGTTAAACCCTAGTTTCATTTGGAGGAATTAAATTCCTATGAATTTGGAAGAATTGAATTCTTTAAACTTAATTCTCCCTCAAAGTTTTGGATCTGCATGGCAGAATCTCCCCGATGAGAATTAAATTCTCAACTTGTGGGGAGATCTGCTTCTGTAGATCTTCAATCAAAAAAAGAACTAAGTTCTTAATCAGAAGAGTTAAACTCTTAAATTGAGAATTAAATTCTCTTTTATTTTATGGAGCTTAGATCTCTTTCCCCTTTCTCACCTAGGGTTTCTTTCTCTTCTGAAGAAATCTTATTTTCTCTCTGTTGTTGTATCTCCCCAAAAAAAAAGAATCCCCCCTTTTTTTCTTTTTGGCTCCTATTTATAGGAGAAAGAAAAGAATCAGTTTGTTTAGTCAATCTTTCATTGAAAGATTTAATTGATTTTGTAACCAACATGATCTTTTAGATCACTCAGTGAATTTTATTCACCATTGGATTTTTAATCCAAAAAATATTCTGTCTGTTATTCTTGGTGAATTTCAGGGGAATCTTTCCTTGTATAGAATCTTTCTATAAATTGGATTTTTAATCACCATTTGATTTTTAATCCAACGGTGCTCCACTTTACAGAGCATAATCTTTTTTTTGTTTGGAAATATTTAGAGAGATGTTTTCCAGTTAAGGTTCTCGATTCCCTCTTAATTAGAATTTAATTCTATTAGTTCAGAAGGCTTAAGAGTCTATCACGTGTTGGCACGTGATCCCATTGCTTGATCATTTAAATAAAATTTAATTCTATTAATCAAAGAGCTTAGGAACCCATCACGTGTTGACACGTGACCCTCCTGATTAAACATTTTAACCAGAATTTAATTCTGCTGTTTTAAAGAACAAAGGAATCATCACGTGTCAGCACGTGACCCTTGGTCACGTGTATACACGTGATGCCCCATTGGGATTTTTCCTTGCTGTTTTATTATGCCTTTTAATTCCTTCAGTGGGTTTTTTTTAAAGACCCATCACTTGTAGGCACGTGACTCCACTGATTGATTGTCTGGTTAGAATTTAATTCTATTAGTTAGAGAGCCTAGAAATCCATTAAGTATCTGCACGTGACCTCTGGTCACGTGTGGACACGTGATGCCCCATTGGGGTATTCCTTGCTTTTTTTATTATATCTTTTAATCCTTTTCAGGGGGTTTAAAGGCCCATCACGTATGGGCACGTGATGCCCCATTGAGGGTTTTCCTGATATTTTATGAGGTAACAAATACCCCCACAGCGTTGTTCTCACGTGTTTGCACGTGAGTGCAACGCTGTCACCTTTTGTGGCCATTGGATCTGCCTAGGGAAGGGGGTAGATGAACTGTTTCCCATCACATCCTTTAAATGCAGGGGTCCCTTCAAAAACGCCTCCACTTTTTCCATCTTCTTCCTTGCTCGTTTTCTTCTGAGAATATAATTCTCTTTCCCAGAGCTCAGTTCTCTATTTCAAAAATTTTCAGAGTTTAACTCTATCAACAAAACATTTCCTTTTTCAGGTAAGGATCTTAAACGGCTGAAGAACTTCTTGTAGAAATTTTCTTTGGATTTTAAATCCACACCAAGGCTTTTTACCTTTAACAAGAACCTATCTTTCCAAGTTCTCTAAAATAATGTCCAATCTTTAAATAATAAACTCCTTTTGTTAGGGCTTCTATGATCTCAGGGATCGGTGGTGATACTTGTCTTCTCTCTGGAATTTAATTCCATTCCAAAGATCTTTAGCTCTGAAAATGTTTTCTGGGAATTTAATTCCTCTATTCAAAAGGAATTTAATTCCTCTAAAGAACTAAGTTCTTCACAGAGAACTTCTTGGGATTTTCTTGCTTCGAGTTGTTCTTTGCAAAAATGCTTCCAGAGAGACCCTTCATGATTTGCATAGAGTTCTTGCAGTGGGTTTTCTCCTTGGGGAATGTGTAGAGTTGTTTGCAATCCACTGTTCATTTATTGAGAATCTTCCTTTTATTCCCATAATGATTACCCTGCCTCATCATTAGTGAGCCGCCATTTTGATTTTGTGAGGCCCCTGTGTTTTGTAACCAATGGTCCCATAAAACAAATTGTTTATCGCTTTCTTCCACTGTACTTATATATATATATATAATATAATATATATATATATATAATATATATATACATGTGTGGGCTTCATTAACAGTTTCCTTTCATCTGTTTCAGGAACAATGGCTTCTCTTCCGTACTTCCCTTTCACCCGCTCGGAGGCTGCCTTTCCTCAGTCACCGTCTGATGAAGAGATGATGGCGATGATTAGAGCTCACGACCCTAATTTCACCAACTTGCTTTTATGGGGGCCCTGGTACGGTCATATCATCCGTGGTCGCAGCAGCTTTCTTTGCGAGATACCAACGGAGCCTACCTACCCATTTCTGCCGATGGAGCATCCACGGACCGCCTTTGCTGTGGAGATGTTGAACCGGACCCCTACGGGACGGCTCGAGCCGTCAACAACTAGGATTCTAAACCACCCTGTGCCATCTATAGACATCTTAGGGCGTCGTATCTGCCAAGGTGAAGCCCAGCCCTGGGGACAGGTTTACAAAATAGGGCTTACTCCTCGACAACTCACGGGTTACCTTCTCTGGGCTCGTTATATCCTGTCTTCCCATCGTGCGCGACTGCAGAGGGTCGGGCTCTATCATACGGTGTACGCGTCTCTCTTCCACTATCAGTCCCCCCATGTCTGGTAGGTTAAGGCTTTCTTAAATCAATGGAATCTTCCTACCAACACCTTCTTGCTAGGGGACCATGAAGTTTTAATTTCTCTAGAAGAATTTCGCGAGATCTCGGGGTTGCCGATCAGAGGGATGCTTTATGAAGAACTGCTGCCCCCTGATGAGTATGTTTTTGAAACCGAGCCGGCTATGCTTGACGGCTTGTCAACTGAAAATGCCGTCCGCCACAAGCACCCAAGCCTAATCAAGACTCTAGGCATTTTTGAGAAGCTGTTCACAGAGTCAGAGGAGCAAGGTGTCACTTTCAAAAGCTTTATCGCCTGCTTCCTTCGCGAAGACGTTCTATCAAAGACGGCTCTGAAGTTTGCGAATATCAACGACCCCTTCGGGTTCTGTTTAAATAAGCTGACGGCTAAAGAAGAGGATTTGCCGCAGTTCTATATTCCAATCCTGTCGACTGTACCTTTTGAGTCGATCACAGCTCTTGGCATAGATGAAGAGAATTTCTTCGTGGGTTTTATCAGCGTCTGTCTTAGTTGGTTCTTTATTCCAACGCCCCGTCGGTTCATGAGAGCTTCGTTCATTTACCCTGCTCATCGCATCGCCGGAGGGACGCGACTAGCCGTGGGCATTGCGGGATTAGCGCATTTGTATCATGGACTAAGTGCTGCAGCCAATACCTCAACCCCAGGCGTGAACGTAGTGAGTTTCTCTCTTCATTACTTTACGTCATGGATTGAGATGCACGTGCTAGGCGCATTTGTTGCGCATCAGAGACCCAGCTTTTATGATGCCTACACTTTTCCGCGGCTCATGAGGTTGGTAGACGCTTCGGCTCCTGATCCGACTCAGTCCGGAGCCATTCGTGTACTGCTCAATCCCTATGCCAATATGGGCAGGATGGTTTTTAACGATCGATTCCTCTCTGCTCCTTCAGGACTGATTCAACAGCTTTGTGACTCGTCGAAAGAGGGAGCACCCTCCGTCAAACGCAAGGAAGCCATGCACTTATATTCGATCAGACCGGGTTATCTGGTATTTCGTCAAAACGGTACAGCCCTTTTTATGCGGTACAACCCACACCGCTTTGCTCGGAAACTGGGATACGACCACGGTGTCCTCTTTGAGGCATTTACAGTGGAGCCCAGCCTGTCGTCGGAAGTTGTTCGTGACGCCGCTCATCACTTCATGTGGTTGAACACCGGCTCACGCTTCGTAATTCCTGAGGCAGACTACATTCCAAGATGTGTGGGGGCTTCACAGGCTGGTACCTCTACCGAGTCAGTCCTATTGTTGTTGAGAAGAGGAGGATGCTCCTTGGATATAGGGTTCCCACTCCAATCCAGGCTATGGGAGTCCCGCAGCGACCGCAGGAAGTGGTTCACCCCCTGAGAGATACCGGTATCGTGCTTATTCCTGAGGCGGCGGAAGTGGATTTAACTCCCACAGCTGGTATGCCGCTGCGCACTAGAGCTCAAGCATGGACCAATAAGGCGCCGGTAGCAGTATCATCAGCTGCGGCATCAGCAATGGCGGTGTCATTATCGGTAGCACCGCCGAGTGAGGATATTGAAGGCGAAGTGGGTCAACGCCGCACCAAAGCACCAAGGGGAAGGAAGCGATCATCTTCTGGTGTTAGTTCTGGGTCTAAGAGGCGAAGGAAGACGGCCACCAATCTGCTCGACTTTTTAGTGGAATCCGAGCCTATTCTTCAGGATGAGCCAATAGCTACGCAAGAGCCGGATGGTGGTCTTCTTTTTCCCGGTTCATCTGCCGAGGAAGCCGCGCAATTGGCTGAGGCTTTAAGACGCTCCCAGGATGAAGCTGAGAATGTAAGGGTATCCCGAAGAGGTCTTATCCTGCAATCATCTTCTACGAAGATCCTCCATCGATACGGCGGATATTTATAGGTCCTCTAGAAGAGGGAGGCGAGAGAGCCCTTAAGCAGCCTATCTCGGACGACGCTGAAGACGCGCTGTCTTTATGGACCGGTGACCACTAGTCTACCCTCGCACCTCGACGAGCACGCATCCTTGAGAAAGAACGCCGGCTTGAAAAAACCATACTATAGGCTCCTTTGCGCATTGGTATACTCATATATCTTTTTGTAATATTCTGCACTGCTCATATACATACATACATACATACATATATATATATATATATATCATTATCTTTGTGAAAACTTTGCAGGGATTTCGGCAATGGAAGAGGATCTGAGTTCGAGTCGCGCCTTGACTATAGACTCTGCAAATATCCCCGATGAGACACTAGTAAGTGTAGAGGGGGTCGATACAACCGTTGTTCCTGCCACGGAGCTCCCCTCGATGATTTCCGTTCCCTCGGTGCTTGCTCCCGTGGAACAGGCGTCTTCATTGGCCGCGGATTCAATGGATCTTTCTGGGGACGGCCCGGAGACTATGGGACAGGTGGTTGAGGCCACCTCCCTTTCACTATAGCTTGCAGCGATGGCCACCGCTCCTCAATCGGAAGTTATTATACCGGCCCACGTCCCCGATGATGTGCCTAGGGGCATGGAGGAGGCCGCCGAAGCTGCTATCCCTCTAGTCCAGAGTGGGAGGAGCATCAAAGGTATTCTTCTATCTTTTATTTCAATATTCTCTCCATTATCTGAACCTTTCTGTCTTTTCAGAGCTACGAGGATTGGCGGCGTCCATTGTGGACTTGTCCCCCAGGAAGTCTTTCCAGCGTCTGTTAGAAATGGCCGCTCCGCAGGCGATATCCCCTCAACGCATCATCCTCTCTTCAGGGCAAGGTTAGTGTGATTTGCCCTCTCCTCACGACATTATTATTATTTCATATAATAACACTGATGTCTTCTACAGTTCTGGAAGCTGATGACGAAGTTGAGATTCTTGACGGGCCTGGGAAGCCTTCAGACCCCTCTTGCATGACTGTGGGTAAGTAAAGTTTCGACACTTTTCCACCTGGTCTTTGCTTGAAAGTCTCGCTGATTTCTTTTTATGAATCTTAACAGCTTTGCCAGTTCTTACCACACTGGAATCTCGCATCGTCATGCCGACCGGCCCCTATGCTCTACGTGCCTCGAAACGGATGGCAAAGCTAAGCTTTCACTCCTTGTCAGCTCTAATTGAAGACCTTCGTGCTGGCAGTCTGATCATGGCCGAAGCATTTGCCGCCGAAGCCAACAGTTCTCTTCCCTTTCTTGCTACTTACCATAGTGAAAAATTGGTGCAAGTCTGAGTTGAGTTCTGTCATCAGGTAGAGTCTTGCTTGCATATTCTTGAATGTACACGCCTTCCTTCAGAGGTTGTGGCTGCAAAGGTGAGCTTACGGGGGCTGATTGAGCGATGCGCTGTGAATATGCCGTCATGCGAGAAGAGGCTCAGCCAAAAAATTTCAGAGAGGAAGTTGGCTTCAACTGCACTAGTGGAACTTCAAGCTAATCTTACGGCCAAGACCACTCAGGCGTATGATCTTTGGCAAGGGCTTCAAGAGTCTATCAAGGAGGTGGTAGCCATTGATAAGGCCGTCATTTTCACTTGCGAAATGGTCTAAGCTCATAAGGTTACCGAAAAAGAGCTTGAAAGTCGGCTTGCCTCATACCAGGATCAGCAGTCTCAAGCGGGGGCCCGTCTCTTAGCGATAATGAATCATGAGGCTGAGGCCCAGCGGACAAAGGATGAATTGGCGAATCTATTGAATCGTTCGTCGGCTTGAAGAATCGTATATTTTTTATTCTTCTTTTGTACATACTCCTGAATGAGAGTATTTTTTATTCTTTCATAAATTGTACTTTGTATTCATTCTGATTCATGAATAAAAGATATATTTTGTTTCATGATGGTGTGTCCCTTTTAGTAAATGCATTTTGTGGATAATCTATTTTGATCTCTTTGTAGGACAGCAATGGCTTAGGGGACAGGGTTAGGATCTGCCACCTAAGACTTTTCAAATTTATGAGCCGTGGGGGTCTCATAAAGAATTTTCTCCCTACCGGTCGAGAGGATCCCGTAGGTGTATTTTCTCCTTAGGAATTATGAGGGTTCCTATGTGTGTTTTCTCTTGAGAGTCGTAAGGATCTCACACGAGAATTTTTCTCCTTACAAGTCGAGAGGACCCGTAAGTGATTGTTTCTTTTCTTGTCAGAGAGTGTGGCCTATAGAAAATCTACTTTGACCTCTCCATGAGGCAATTATGGATTAGGAGACAGGGTTAGGATCTGTCAACTAAGACTTTTCAAATTTATGAGCCGTGAGGGTCTCATAAAGAATTTTCTCCCTACCGGTCGAGAGGATCCCGTAGGTGTATTTTATCCTTAAGAATCGTGAGGATTCCTAAGTGCATTTTCTTTTGAGAGGCATAAGGATCTCCAAAAGAGTTTTCTCTCTTACGAGTCGAGAGGACCTGTAAGTGATGGATGAGGTTGACACTATCCGCAATTCACGGGGTCAGGGGTTGCTCTGGCCATTTCCCACGGGGTCAAGATTGACTTTAGTCGTGTTCTATAGGACCAGGATTTGCTCTGGATGCTTTCCACGTGTTCGGTTTGACATTAGCCATGTTCCACAAAACCAGGATTTGCTCTGGGTGCATCCTACGGGGTCAGGGTTAACATAATCCGTGTTCCGCAAGGACCAGGATCCGCTCTGGACGCTTCCCAAAGGGTCAGGATTGACATAAGCCGTGTTCCACGAAACCAGAATTTTCTCTGGATGCTTCCCACGGGGTCAAGATTGACATAGCCGCGTTCCGCAAGGACCAGGATCCGCTCTGGACGCTTCTCATGGGGTCAGGATTGACATAAGCCATGTTCCAAGAAACCAGGATTTTCTCTGGATGCTTCCCACGGGGTCAGGATTGACATAAGCCGTGTTCCACGAAACCAGGATTTTCTCTGGATGCTTCCCACGGGGTCAAGATTGACATAAGCCGTATTCTACAAAACCAGGATTTGCTCTGGATGCTTCCCACGGGATCAGGATTGACATAAGCCGTGTCCCGCAAGGACCACGATCCGCTTTGGACGCTTCTCACGGGGTCAGGATTGACATAAGCCGTGTTCCACGAAACCAGGATTTGCTCGGGATGCTTCCCACGGGGTCAGGATTGACATAAGCCGTGTTCCGCAAGGACCAGGATCCGCTCTGCACACTTCTCACGGGGTCAGGATTGATATAAGCCGTGTTCCACGAAACCAGGATTTTCTCTGGATGCTTCCCATGGGGTTAGGATTGACATAAGCCGTGTTCCGTAAGGACCAAGATCTGCTCTGGACGCTTCTCACGGGGTCAGGATTGACGTAAGCCGTGTTCCATGAAACCAGGATTTGCTCTGGATACTTCCCACGGGGTCAGGATTGACATAAGCCGTGTTCCACGAAACCAGGATTTGCTATGGATGCTTCCCACGGGGTCAGGATTGACATAGCCGTGTTCCGCAAGGACCAGGATCCGCTCTGGACGCTTCTCACGGGGTCAGGATTGACATAAGCCGTGTTCCACGAAACCAGGATTTGCTCTGGATGCTTCCCATGGGGTCAAGATTGACATAAGCTGTGTTCCACGAAACCAGGATTTGCTCTGGATGCTTCCTACGGGGTCAGGATTGACATAAGCCGTGTTCCGCAAGGACCAAGATCCGCTCTGGAAGCTTCTCACGGGGTTAGGATTGACATAAGCCGTGTTCTACGAAACCAGAATTTGCTCTGGATGCTTCCCATGGGGTCAGGATTGACATAAGCCGTGTCCGCAAGGACCAGGATCCGCTCTGGACGCTTCTCACGGGATCAGGATTGACATAAGCCGTGTTCCATGAAACCAGGATTTGCTCTGGATGCGTCCCACAGGATCAGGATTGACATAAGCCGTGTTCCGCAAGGACCAGGATCCGCTCTGGACGCTTCTCACGGGGTCAGGATTGATATAAGCCGTGTTCCACGAAACCAGGATTTGCTCTGAATGCTTCCCACGGGGTCAGGATTGACATAATCCATATTCCGCAAGGACCAGGATCGGCTCTGGATGCTTCCCATAGGGTCAGGATTGACATAATCCGTGTTCCATGAAACCAGGATTTTCTCTGGATGCTTCCTACGGGTCAGGATTGACATAGCCGTGTTCCGCAAGGACCAGGATCCGCTCTGGACGCTTCCCACGGGGTTAGGATTGACATAAGCCGTGTTCCACGAACCTAGGATGAGTTGACTCTCGGTTGTCTGTGCATCGTCGAGTCATGAAACTGGGAGCTTTGCCGGGGCTCCGATTTGCTGATGTTATGACTGTTGTAATGAGACGAATGTTAAGATGGTCTCCAGGCTGTCTGTGAACCGTCGAGATGTGGCTTCTTTTTCTGATGGAGCCTGGTGGGAAGGTATGGTTCCCTCTTAATTTGTGCCCCTGGATTGTATATAGGGATCGATGTGATCTCACCTGTAGGGCAAAAAGTTTCATTTTATATATTTTCTTTCTATGATGCTCTATCATTTCAGCTTTTATATCACGAAAATCGCGATTGCCCAATCATTTCGGCTATTTTTCGCGGTGCTCAATCATTTCGGCTATTTATTTTATTTACCCGCTGCTTTTTATTGTGAGTTGCCCAATCATTTCGGCTATTTTGTATGCATACATTTTTACTTACTGATTTTGTTGCAAGTTGCCCCATCATTTCAGCTATTTCATAAGCATTTGTGGATTGCTGGCTTTTCACTGCGAATTTGGGATTTGATACCGATTTAGGCATCAGCATCGCTACAACTAGGATATTGTCAGGAGCGAATCATCATTTGTCTTTATCGATGTCGAACAAAGGTGGCTTAGTAAACAGGGTTAGGATCCTGTCGACTAAGGCTTTTGACTTCATGAGCCGTAAGGGTCTCATGAAGGTATTTCTTCCTACGAGTCGTGAGGATCTCGTAAGCGCGTTTTCTCCTTAGGGATCATGAGGATTACTAACCGTGTGTTGTCTTATAAGTCGTAAGGATCTTACAAGAGTGTTTTCTCCTTATAAGTCTAGAGGACTAACAAGGGCTGTACACTGCGTAAACATATCCCCAGTCGCGGGTAGGACTTTGTTAGGGAAATGTTTATTCACGCCCATGGATTGTAAACAAGGGTCAATACTGAACCGCTTGTAGGGCAATGCTGGAGGTTGTGATGGCTTAAGACCAGGTTCAGATCCCTGTAGCTTAAGGCTTTTGAATCCTATGAGCCGCGAGGGTCTCAAAGGAGAATTCTCCTTACGAGTCGTGAGGATCTCGTAAGTGCGTTTCACCTAAAGAATCATGGGGATCCCTAAGTGTGTTGCTCCTTTGTGAGTCGTAAGGATCTCACGCAGGTGGTTTCCCCTCGCAAGGTCGAGAGGGCCTTGTAAGTATCTTTTAACGAGATTGCGCCCTTTCGGGTTTTCACAAAACTCGCTGGTAGCTGTCACGCCCTGCTTCCCAAAATACGGAATACGAGGGGTTGACAAGGCCAGCTATGCTCCGACGGTCAAGAAAATGTCCTGCCGTAGTCACATTTCGGCTTCTAGTTTTTCATGGTAAACAGTAAATGATGCGCAGGTAATGAGAAATGCAGTAACTGAATGAAACAATGTAAAGAACTGACCTGATGGAAAACAAAAGGGTATAACCCTGGATAGCTAATCAAGATGTCCGTGATGTACGTCTAGTCCCGATCCAGGCTAAATCCTCTCCTCACGCTGAGCATGCATACTCAGATCGTCAGAGCGCCACAATAGTAATATAATATATAAATCCAAGTGATAACTCTAACAGTGATAATAAATATATACAACAGTAAATCAATGACGGTATAGGTATGAACATGTAGTAATCGATGCAGTGGAACAGTAAAAGCAGTAAAATGATATGCCAAGTATGTCAACACGGTAAGTATGTATATCGATGCTATCATCCCTATCAGTCTCTAAGTCTCACTGTACAGGTCACTAAACCTATCGTCAGTCCAAGTGTGAGAGTCAACCACTCGCGAGTGTCCTCCACCCAAGGGTAGAACCCAAGGGCAAGGGACCACGGGCCCAACATGCAACTCACGGTAATAATCATGTACCCTGTAAATCTCCATATATCTCCATATATATATAAGCCGGCAAAAGACTCCCGAGATTCTGTTGAACTCACACCCAAACTACCCCACACCCCGTGGTCTACATCAAATGCTAACCATAACCCTAAATACCAGTCGGTCTGTGACAAGTCTGCGCGAGAATTGGAGGCAGGACCTCCATCAAGCACGTCCCGACTAATACCTAAGATAAATGGCAGAGTCTGATGTCTTATCTGTGACACCCATGCAAGAGTTTCCATAAGTGTCCCATACCACTTATAGTTATACGTACACGCGTCCCACAGACGTCGACAATGCAATAGAATCATAAGGTTCACTGATTGTGTACAAGTACGTATCACTTTCACTTATTCACTGATACACGAACACTAACATACTTGCCACAATCATCACTAATACCTAACACTGGGTAATGCACATTATCACTAAGTTATCAATGCAGTGACATAAGTGTGATTTGATGAGGAAACAGTATTCTACTACTTGCACAATTTCTCATAAATCATACGTGTACAGTTTAGCAAAACGATGAACAGGGATAAATAGTGTGTTCAGTTATCTATCCAGCGAATTTAGTTTCATGCCAATCGGGTTTCAGGATCACTAGTTATGGCCATTTCATTTTAAGCGTTCACGGCTGGAAATCCGGTTTCAAAATCGGAAGTCCGTTTCGCAATGCATTTTAATCATAGTTGGGATCATATTTTAGCGATGCTACAGTTGAATGAAATCTAGAGTTTTCAGTAAGGTTTTCAACGCAATAGACAGATCTTCAATCGCATCTGTACGTCAGGAGATATACACTGTTTAATACTAGTATGTCAATTCTGATTCTGTTGGGACTGTTATGCGTCCCGATCTTTTAAATTACAGGTTAAATAGCAAATGATGATGAAACAGGATGAAACTACTTGTACTATCTAGCTAACCAATTCATCTTTAATAAACAGCGGAGTTCCGCAACCTACGAGTTAAGGAAACAGGATGGTGTTCATTGCGGGACAGCACACAGTAAATAGAGTCGCTCTGGACTGCAGTCCAGAGTCGCACTCCGATCCAAATATTGTCATAGTTTAAGTACAGAAACTGATAGAAACTTGCATAGGGTTATAGTTCGTTGAGTCGGCTTCGATTTAAGCCCTCAAACGCATCATTCCAGTATGTAAATAATTTATGGTAATTTTAACGGTTTTCAGATTCAAGAAATTTTCAGTTTTACGGGTAAGCTTGGGGGTAGTCGTTTTAGTCATTAACGGTCATATTTTCCAACGAAATTCACACACTAGATTCACAGCCTTACGGGCCAGATTATACAATTGAATTCCGCCAAATTAAATGATGATTTCCATTGAGAACATGCATCGAACAGTTGCGACGTAATATTTAACAGAAAGTAAAACGTGGGATATACACATTGTAATTTGTAATTATCATAAAGTAGCATGTAGCAGAGAACTTGCCTGGAGACGATGAATTGCTGGCACGGTACGCACGGGCACGACACACGCGGCAACAACGGCAAGGGTTTGGCCTCAACTGCGGTTTGGCCTCGGCTCGATGTGGAGCTTGGAGGCTCGGTGCAATGGTTGTTTGCGTGTGCCACGGAGAGGGGCTGTAGAGGAAGAGAGAGGGATTTAGAGAGAGAGTTAGGGAGAGGGAGAGAGAGATTTTAGAGAGAGAGAGATTTTAGAGAGAGAGTGTGTGTAAGAAGGAGAGAGAAACAGAGAGAGAGACAGAGTGTGAGGGAGTTAGAGAGAGAACAGAGAGATTGAGAAAGAGGGGATGATGAGAGAGTAGGTCGGGTGTGGGAACTGAAGGGGTAGGAGGTGCTTGGTCGAGGGGGTTGCTGGCGATGTGGAGGAGGTTGTCTCCGTCGTCGAGGGAGACGGGTGAGGCTCGGTGGCGGAGGCGTGCAGGGGCTCGAGCTCGATTGAGGAGTGAGGTAGCGAGGGAGTTCTGTTGGTGTGGGGTAGTGAACGAGGGTGCTCGGGGGAGGAGGTGGCCGGTGATGGGTGAGCTTGAAGGGAAGAGAGACGGAGGAGAGCTCGGTTGGGTGCAGAGCGAGAGAGGAGGAAGAAGGAGGACGAGGGAGAGAGAGAACGAGATGAGGAAGAGGGTGTGTGGGTGTGTACGAGAGGAGAGGTCGAGGCGCGCGTCGTGGGGGTAACGCACGCGAGCGTGGGCGTCGGCGGAGGCGAGGAGCGCGGATCGCGAGCGGGAAAATAGGAAAAGAGCCGTTGGGGGAGATGCACTGTAGGAGCGGGTCGGGTAGGAGGTGCGGTGCGGGCTGAAGCTGGTGGGCCGGGCCAGCATAACATAAAAAAATTTGTGAAGGAATGGAATGAGGGCCGGGCCGAGGATTTAAAGAGAAATTGAATGAAAAAATTAAAGGGAGTGGGCTGGGGAGGATGCTGGGCTTTTGAGAAAAAGAATTTAGTTAAATAAAACGAAATGGGCTGAGGAGGGTGAACGGGCTGGGCTGGGTTAAAAATAAAAATTAAAATAAAAGAGTTATAAAGGAATGGGAAAGGGAACGAGCCAGCTTTAAAAATACAAATGGATTTCTTTTATAAAATTGAGGAGATGGGCTCGGGGAGTTGGGTCAGGGGAAAATTAATAGAAAGGAGGGAAATATAAAGGGCCGGCTTGTTGAAAAAATCAAAGAATAAATAATAGAAGGGATGGGCCGGGGCTGATATAAAATGAGGAGAAGAAAAATAGGAAAATGGAGTTTTGTTTTAAAAAAATGAAACGGGCTGAGGAAAAAGTTTGGGCTTGGTTTTAATTAAAGAAGTGGGCTTGAGATAAAGTAGGGTTTGGGAAAGTTTATAATACAAAATAGTTGTAGAATAAAATGAATAAATTTTAAGAGTAACCAAATACGGATATTGGTGTATAAAAAAGAACCGGGTATTACAGTAGCCCTGCTGTTCTTACTCACGTAGCCCTTTCGGGTTTTCATCCGTGCCCGTTTTGCTTATGAACATACCCCTTTTTGTGTCAGCCTTGGGATGCTGCGGTCCGTAGTAGTTTATCGACGTCTCGGTCAACGGCCATTTTTAGGACATAGTGGTCCATCGTTAGTTCAAGGACGTTTCGGTCCGAAAGCCGGGTACTACTTATAGAGTTTGGGATTTAGAAGATAGCGAGCGGACAAAGGCGTCGTCATCTATCGTTGACCTAGGTCGTGACTCGTCAGGCGTAGTATTTTTTCAGGAAGCGACCGTTTATTGGCCTGAAAGGTCTTTCGCCTTGCATGTCTGTGAGTAGATAGGCTCCACCCTGGTAAACTTTGTCTATGATGTACGGACCTTCATAGTTCGGTTCGAATTTCCCCCGCTTGGCACGACTGGGGATCATAGGTCTTTTGACCATTAACACGAGTTCGCCTTGGCGGAATGTTCTCGGCCTAGTCAATCTTTCATATGAGCGCATCATCTTTTCTTTATAAGCCTCCAGGTTTTGCTGTGCCATGAGCCGAGTTTCGTCGAGGGCATCAAGTTCCTCAAGCCGAAGATGAGCATTTTCTTCGTCTGTTAGCTCATAGTAGACAGCCACTCGTAGAGAGGGTAATTCTATCTCGATGGGGAGTACATCTTCTGTGCTGAATACCAATGCATACAGCGTTGTGTTCGTGGCTGTTTTGAACGTAGTTCGATACGCCCAGAGAGCTTCATGCAGTCTCTCATGCCAGTCCCTCTTATTTCGAGACACCGTTTTTTTCATGATTTTCGTCAAGGTCTTGTTGAAAGCTTCAGCTAGACCGTTAGCTCGGGGATTATAGACCGAAGAGTATCTCCAGTCTATATTATGCTGTTGTGCAAAGCGGCTGATCTTATGACTTCTGTAGGCCGGCCCATTATCGGAGATAATCCGTCGCGGAGTGCCAAACCGATAGATGACGTGTGTCTTAAAGAAATGGAGGATATTCTCCGTCTTCACTTCTCTCAGCGGTACTGCTTCCACCTATTTGGAGAAGTAATCAGTTGTCGCCAAAATGAATCGATGTCCTTTGGATGATGCTGGTTCAATAGGCCTGATTATGTCAGTTTCCCACATTTTGAATGGCCAGCTAGCCATTGTTGGGTGTAGCGGATTTGGATGCTGATGGATAAAGTCCCCGTGAATCTGGCACGAGTGGCACTGCTTCGCGTATTCGAGGCAGTCTTGGATCATCGTAGGCCAATAGTAGCCCATCCTTTTGATTTTTAGTTTCATCTTCGGCCCGGCTTGGTGAGAACCGCAGAGTCCGTCGTGAGTTTCTTGGACGACTCTCCTTGCCTCTTCAGGTCCCGGGCATCTTAGCCACAGAGAATCAAATGATCTTTTATACAGAGTATTATTGACAAAGGCGAAGGCTAGAGCTCGTTTCATGAGCTGATGTCTTGACGACGCATCTTCAGGTGTTCTACGGGATTTGAAGTAGTCTATAAAGACTTCTCTCCAATCCTTAGCTTTTTCCTGGTCTTTTATTTGTAGAGCCATTTGCTCGGTCGCTCCCTTTTCTTCGGAAGATTCCGGAGATACTTCTGCCAGTTCGAGAACCCGACGGATTCGTACAACGATCCTCACGTCATCGAGGTTTTCGTCAGCCAGTTCTTTAGCGAGCTTAGCTAATGCATCTGCCTTGCTATTTTCCGCACGTGGTATGCTCTCCAGGGCATAGGCAAGGATTTAAGTCAGCAGTTGCTGCACTCTCTCGCCGTATTTCACCAACTCTGGCTTGCACGTTTGATAGTCTCCATTTACTTGACTAACAACCAGCTGGGAGTCTCCGTATATAAGAAGGTTCTCGATTCCCATGTCGACAGCGATCTCAAGACCTGCTATCAAAGCTTCATATTCGGCTTCATTATTTGTCTTCGGCTCTGTTAAGGAGAAGGAAAAGCGCATTATCCCTCCTTGTGGAGTCACGAAGATGAGGCCTACCCCTGATTTGATTATGGGAGTGCTTTGTTTGCTCTTCTTCATGGAAGATACTCCATCGAAATAGAGTTCCCACCGGGTATCATTCTCTCTTCTTTCCCCGTCGATCGTGTCAAATGCGTGCTCGTCGGGCAATTCGCAGTTCAAAGGAGAATCGGCAGGTATCGGATGCTCAGCGAGGAAGTCAGGGATGGCTTGGACTTTCACTGCCTTGAGGGGACGATAAGTTATCGAGAACTCCATCAAGAGCAGGGCCCATTTAGCGAGCCGTCCCGTTAATATATCTTTTGATATCAAATATTTGAGAGGATCCACCTTTGATATGAGATGGACCTCATGTGCCAATGCGTAGTGTCTGATCTTCGTTATCGTGAAGATCAACGCCAGGCAGTGTTTTTCAATGGGGAGTAATTGTTTTCTGCCCCCATGAGAACTCGACTCAAATAGTAGAGGGCTCTCTCTTTCCCTTGGTCATTCTCTTGTTCCCATAGCGTGCCTAAGGAACCTTCGAGGGCTGTTGTATACAGGACGAGAGGTTTTCCTTTAACGGGAGCGGCCAATACAGGCGGTTTCTGCATTTATTGCTTGATTTCTTCTAGTGCGCTTTGGCATTTGCGATCCCAGACGAACGGGGTCCCCTTCTTCATTAGGTAACTGTAAGGACGGCACTTGCCGGAGAGATTAGCTATGAATTGTCGGATATATGCGAGTTTCCCTTGGAGAGACCGCAATTGCTTGAGAGTCCTTGGCGGAGGCATTTCCATGATCGCCTTGATCTTCGATGGGTCTATTTTGATGTCTCGGTGTCGGACGATGAATCCCAGGAACTTGCCCGAGGAAACTCCGAATGCGCACTTGAGAGGGTTCATCTTCAAGTTGTATTTCCGAAGGCGCTGAAACACGATCTTCAGATGCTCTAAATGTTCCTCGTATGATTTTCTTTTAACTACGAGGTCGTCGATATAGTATTCGACGATTTCATGTATGAGGTCATCGAAAATCTTCGTCATGGCCCTCTGATGGGTGGCACTGGCATTCTTTAGACCGAAGGTCATCACCTTGTAGCAGAATATACCCAAAGGGGTCCGGAAAGCGGTATGCTTCTGGTCCTCGGGATGCATCTTTATCTGATTGTACCCTGATGAGCCGTCCATGAAAGAGAAGACTTCATGAGGGGACGTGTTATCTATCATCAGCTCAGTGACCGGTACTGGAAAGTCGTCCTTTGGGAAAGCTTTGTTGAGATCCCGAAAGTCTACGCAAATGCGCACCGTCCCATTTTTCTTCATTACTGGGACGATGTTGGCGATCCAGTCAGGATACTGAACCTCTTGGATAAAGTCGGAGTCAATTAGCTTCTTAACTTCGGCGTTGATGCTCATTTCAAGCTAAAGCCGCATTCTTCTCGGTGCTTGTTTGATCGGTTTGACGTCCGAAGATATTGCCAATTTGTGTACAACAATATCTGGATCTAATCCCGGCATCTTGGAATAGTTCCATGCGAAGCAATCTTTATACTGCATGAGCACGTTTTTTAGCGTAGCCATCCTTTCTTCAGACAAAAGCTCACTGATGAACGTCGGCCGCGGGTCGTTTGCCGTCCCCAAGTCAATTTTCTAAGGTCATCTGCAGTAGTATGTATCCTATCTTCCAGCTCTTTTGGCGCCGGTGGAAACTCGGAGATCACTTCGTCATCATCGTTTTCGAAGCACCAGGGGAGATCAACCATATCTTCGCATATTCTTTCTCTTGACATCGTCATCACGTGACCGGTGCGAGATCGCTTCCAAGACCGATGTTGATCTGGTTCTACTCTTGATATACACGCCGCTTTCGGTTCATGCTTCTGTGGCGGGGTTATCCTCCAACTGCTAGATAGAGCGAACATGCCTTGTTGGTATTGGTCTTCGACCCAGTTCTTGAAGGTGAAGCATTCTTCGAGAGGATGTCCTATTGCTCGGTGATAGGAGGAATAGTCTGGGTGAGAGACCTTGTCTGCTTGCTCGGGGTGCTTGGACTCCGAGAGTGTCATCATCTAATGTTTTACAACAAGATTGAATATCTTCTTTGTCTTGTCTTGGGGAAAAGAATATCTCGACTCATCTTCTTTATAAGAGATGGATCCCGGCTGCTCGATTCTTGATCGCGTGGCTTCTTAGACCCGCTTGGCCGCTGTCGAACGTTTTTTCCGTTCTTTGGTTTATTTTTGCCTCTGCGCCGGGTCTTTTGTATGACAGGTTGGCGACGAAGAGCATTGTCATTCTCCGCGGCCTACTGAAGGAGGCGCTGCGTCCTGGCTTTCTCGTAAATGGCCATTTTACGGCTATGGTCATCCCGGACCTTTTGACTCGCTTCCCTTATCAGCTTGTCTATCTGTTCTTCAAATGACGGACTTGGCCATTTTTATGGCGGGACCTCGTTTTGGTTCAGGGTTAGGGTCTTTTAACAGAACATCTCTTTCTTCGTCAAAGTCATGTATGACATAGCAGCCATGGAATCGTTCCCGTTTTTTGGATTGAACATATCCATGCCCGATCGTTTCCATTCTCCCGTTGGGCAATTTTCGCTGAGTTCCGGGGACGTCCCAGATCCTGTTGTAGAACTGAGCTTGTCGAGCAGTCTGTTTGAAAGGTACGCCTTGGCGCTTCAACAGACTTCTTAACCCTTCTGTGTAATATCTGGGCATACGGATGGGTTGAAGCCTGTCAAGTGTAGAATCGGCACCATGCCAAATTTCTTTTTCCACTTTGGTTTCCGTGGATTGATAAAAGAGGATCGACTTTTCATCTTTTCGCCTGGGAGGGACGTAGAATGTCTGCAGTTCCTGCACATTATAGGTATTAAGTGCGTCGAGCTCTTTGTAATTCTCTTGTGGAACCATGGCAATTTGCAAACTCCGATCATCGCCAGCGAAGGCTTGTATTGACGGCCGAACGGAAAATACGGCATTGACCTCATCTTCTGAGTCGCTGCCGAAGATCAACATAGGGGTGGACGGTCCCGGCTTGTTGCATTGGGGCGGCCCTGAATGGACTATCTCTTCTTCCTCCTCGGTATCACTCCCGAAGACCGGAATAGTGGTGATGGCTTTGATCTTCAGTTTGTGGCATCTTTCCATGTCTTCGAAATCTGGTAAGAAGTATTTTGTATATTCGTACTTTCGGACTTCATTCACGAAGAATGGGTTCAGCTTCCCTGTTACGGTATACTCGAGACTATCCTTGAAATACTTCATACACTGATGTTGTGTAGAAGGGATGATGTTGTACTCGTGTAACCAAGGTCTGCCGAGAAAAGCGTTGTAGCAAGTCTTCGCTTCAATGACGTGGAAATTGATGTCCATGACGAGCAGCCCAAACCGTAATGTCAATATCACAGACCCGAGCGTCCGTGATGACTGGGAGTCAAACCCGGAGATGGTGATTTTATCACGAGCGAGATGTTGAACGCTCATGCAGATTTCCTTCAATACTCTCACATTGAGGAGATTGACGGAGGACCCATTGTCAACCAGGATCTTGCTTATCTTAATATCATGACAGTATCCAGAGACATAAAGGGGACGGTTATGCTCGCACGTTCCAAGGAGGAGATCTTCATCGCCGAAGGTGATATCGGCTGTGTGCACTTCTTCTAGCTCGTCCTTCATCTTTTCTTCAGCGAGGAAAGCTTGGAATTGTTTGGGCTCTTGTAGTACCTTAATCAAAGAATCCCTCGCCTCCTTAGATAGCAGAAGGGCATCGAGAATGCTTAGCTGTGAGGGGATCTTCCTCAGGTGTGCCAGAACGTTATAATCCGCCTTGTTTTGCTTAGGCAGGTCCTTGGCTGCCAGCTCTTCGACGACTCGATCATCGAGGGCGATATCCTCAGGGACCTTTTCTTTCCCCTTATCCTTTTTGTTCGATCCCTTATTTGTAGGTCCGAGATTCTTTTCTGGTAGCGTGCGATTGCGCAACTGAATGTTCTCGCAGCTCTTCGGTCCTTCCTCTTTTCCCGAGGTGGATTCTTTAAAGAGAGGACCAAGAGACATTTCTTCGTCAGAGTCGCTCCTGAAGGTGAGAACTTGCGATCCCCCGTAGTCAACCATATGACAGTTGTCGGCAGTTCTTTTGCGCTCCTCGGTTGCATTTCTTTGTTCCTGACGAGTTTTGCGTTTCATCCGCTTGAAATGTTTTCGGTAAGCAACATATCCTTGCCACCAGATTTTAAAAGCGTTGCACTCTTCGGTGGGGTGCGCAATCTTTCGATGATATAAGAAGTAGCTAGAATGTATATCAACTTCATCAGGAGTGTTTCCTTCGGAGGGTGGTAGCTTCATTCCCATCGATATGGCTTTGGCGAACCTCTTCCTTGTCTTGAACCTGCTTCTATTTACGGCGGATGTACTTTGATCTGGTGGGAGTGTTTTAACCCTTTCGTCCAGTCGCCGGCTGATTGGTAGAAATTCTGCGTGTTCAAGTTTAGTTAATTACCGCAATCAAAACGGTTTCGCTTGTAGCTAGTGATTGATTCGAAAGAGTGTTTTTGTTTGTAGTTAACCGCAATCAATAACGGTGTCGCGTATAGCTAGACCGAGATGAGTACGGGTCGTCCTCTGGGAAACGTGGAACCTTTTATTTTTACTTTAGATGTGTTGAGAAAGAGAGGAGGAATAAAGAATTTTATAGAATGGTTTCTAGATCTACATTAAACAAGAATGTAAAATATAGATCTAGATTATTTTAAAGATGTAGATAATATAATAAGAGGGCTTGTAGGGTTCGTTAGGATTTAGTAGTTATGGACGATTAATTAAAAGTTACCATTTTTATCCATTAATAGATTTAGAACTAGAACGACGGTGATGCGTGTAGATTAGGGTTTCTGGAGGGAAAAGGAATCCCACTCTTAACCCTTATCTCGACACGGAACTCCGTTCATATCTAGCCTTTACCAAAACAATTATTAATCTAATCTCTAATTGCGGTCGGAACTAGCAAAGAATTGCTAGCGCGCCCGATTAGGATGTTAATGATTCTTTTGATAAAGTTCCTAAACTTTATAGGACTTAAAAAGGGTTTAATTATTTTCATCGTCCATTAGCCTACCCTAATCCTACGAACCCTAACAAGCGGAGAATTACTCGCGCATGTTGGGAGAAGAAGATGAAAAGAAAGAGAGGGAAAACATAATGGAAAATGGAAAAGAATTAAATAAAATAACTACCTTTATTAATCGACTTGAACAAACTACACTTTAATCCGTAGAAAATGATTACAAATTAGTTGCTTCTCGATCTTTCCTAAGGAGGTAGTCGAACAGTCGATGATCAGCCTGGATGCGTGAGCGTCTGGAGCTTCGTGATCTCTTCGGCTTGATCACTTTTCCAAGAGGCTCTCGGTGCTCTTTTATAGTGCAAAGCCAGAATCTTTTAGTTGGAAACTTGGTAAAATTCAGCAGAGATTTACGCCAAAAAAATCTTGTGCTCTGATTCCCTATAATTGCGGCGGATCCGCGGCCCAAGGGGGGTTTGGCCGCGGATCCGCGCTCAAAGGTGAGGATCTCTTGATCAAAATTCTTGGGCTTTCTTCTTGTGACATGTGGCAATCCTAGACACCTTTAGAATTCAGAAATCTTCTCTCGGTTGCTTCGAGACTTGGTCTCCAAGTTTTGCTTCTTAATTAGGCAAGTCTTCTTCAACAGCTTGATTTCTTTGATATATTCTGCATAACAACTTGGAAAATTCTGCATAATAATCTTAAATAATATTTAGTAGACTTAGTTCTACTAGGATTTGGTCAATGAATTTATTTGCATACATTTTTCTACCAAATGCTAATTAAAATATATTAACACATGGAAAATAGTGTTTTTACACATAAACCCTCATATGTATAATATATCATAATAAAGTCCTTTTTTTTAATATGAAAATGGTAGGAAAAATGTAATACAAATGTGCAGTTTTGTCAAGTGAACAGATACCCCCAAACTTATCTTTGATCGTCCCGAGCAAACTAGT
Source organism: Agapanthus africanus (assembly GCA_030015575.1). NCBI lineage: Eukaryota > Viridiplantae > Streptophyta > Magnoliopsida > Asparagales > Amaryllidaceae > Agapanthus > Agapanthus africanus. Next base: position 635,209,813 of record JASDDO010000014.1, on the reverse strand, counting down.
TTATTTAAGAGGAGAAAAAGAAAGGAGAAAACTAAGCACACTTTCGTAGGCAGACACGATTGCACTGAGCACGTGCAACAAGCCGTTAAACCTCTTGGTGTCCCTAGTAGGAGGAGTGTTGTCTCCTGAGGATTTTCAGCGGATTACACCTACAAAATCCAATAACAAAAGAAAGATGGTGAAATTTACATATAAAGACAAGAACCATAAAAGAAATACTTTGAAAAGAAGAGTTTCCAACTATGCTAGCTTTTCAGTTGTCATGAGCCCTATCTTAATAGTCATGAAAAGATGTTAGAAATCACATTATCCCTCAATAAAACATCGTCTTTATTCTTCATTCCTACCTTTCATCCAAACATTGATCATATACCCCTACGTGTGTGAAATGGTCATCCCTACACTCGGAGAATTCAATTCAAGCTATCATACTCTTGTCCATCTACCTTAGTACTTTTTAATTTGATGAATATTAAAGATTTGCTCACACATTTTCATGCGACCGTTAATACTTCTTGAGGTACTAACCGACAGATTACTCATGCGCTTGCTGATTAGGTGATAATATTTTCCTCGTCTTGCACTACCTAAGGCTTAGCAGTGACTCCCAGACTAGTTGGCCTTAGGGCACTAGGTGAAGAGGCACCCTCGCTATATTTTTTTATTGCTGCCTTGGCGATAACAAAACCAGTGTTCATTTTTTTCTTTTCACCATTTTTATATTTTCTTCATTTTTTTCATTTCCTTCATACTTTGGCTTTTAGACAAGAGCATTTCAAGGTATCCTCTACTATCCCGAGTTTCAAGACGTGTGTAAGTGCATATAGTAGGGTATCAACGTTCAAAAAGTTTGGCTTCCAGAATAGAAACTATTTTTCAGACTTATTTTTATCCTCAGATTAATGACTTCCTTCATCTTACTAGCCCTTGGGACAACAGCTCATAACTACTTATTACTAGTTCGTTTAAGAAAACTTCTAATTTTCTTGGTTTTCTTAAACTATTCCTATCTTTTGGATGTAATGTTTCACTTTCTATTCTTTTGTTATAAAAAAAAATTTGAAATTTTTGAAAATGTTGTGCTTATGCAAAGTATGATGCAAATTGATGCGTAAATAAGCACAAACATCCCCCAAACCTGTTTACAGCAGTGTCCTCACTGATGTCATCCGTTAAGCTCAAAAACATATAGACTTGGGAGGAAAAGGGGGACAAGAAATAATGCAAGTGAACTCCTCCCCTAAACTTATTTCTTGGCTCACAATTTTGTAAAAATCATTTTCTTTCAAGAGCCAAAATATACCACCCCTCCCCCAAACTTGAGTTAAACAATTTTAATCTTTTAAAATCACATGAGGGGGTCAAGGTTATTGGTCAATGCCAAGCTTTGCAAAGACCGAAGGTCAACACCAACCATTCAAAAATTTTATCGATGAAGCACCAAGGTTGGTGGAAGAACATGTCACCTATTGACGTGAAGAAGTGGGGAGGTGACAAGAGGTGTATTAGAAAAGGATTGCGTCTCAATTTGGAGAGACGATACAGTGATAGTATTGATGGATTACTCGCATTATCGTGATTTTCCAAAAGAGGGGGTGGAGGTCCAATTTCTTCATCTTGGAGTTGATTCATCTCAACACCCGTGTCTTGTAAAAATGCGAGTTCATCAGCGAAAATTTCCTCAAAGCTTTCATCGATACCCCGAAAAATAATGTCATCGGAAAAAATGGGGTGATCGCCAGACTCAATATAAGGTTCCTCATTAGATGTTGACCCGGACAACTCGGTGGAAGAGTAAATGGTTGGGTCAAACAACAACATATGAAAAGAGTCTGTATTATGAGGTTGATCAAATTCGCTGCTGTCGACATCCATTAATTTGACAGAACACACATGAGCATAGGGTTCGGAGGGTTCACTTCCCAACTTGTAAATGTTAATCTCAATTGACTTCTTTCCAAAGGATAGGGTCATAGAGTCGTTTCTACAATTAATTACTGCGTTGGAAGTGGCCAAAAAGGGTCGACCGAGTATCACCGGGATTTGATTGCGTGGGCTTGCTACAGGTTGTGTATCTATAACGATAAAGTCCACAGGGAATATGAATTCCCCGACTTTGATTAACACATCCTCTAACTCACCCCTAGGTTGGGTGATAGATCGATCGGCCATCTGAAGAGTGCAATGCGCAGGTTTTAACTCTCCGATCCCTAATTGCTCATACACAGAATACGGAAGCAAGTTAACACTAGCACCAAGATCGAGTAGAGCACGATTAATATTTTTACCCCCAATGGAAATAGAAATTGTAGGACTTCCGGGGTCCTTTCGTTTCTTGGGTAGTTGTTGTGTAAAAGCAGTGCTCACATTACTCGCAAGGAAAACTTTTTTAGGTACTTGAACTTTTCGCTTCTTAGTGCACAAGTCCTTTAAGATTTTTGCATATGACGGAACTTGTTGAATAGCATCTAAGAGAGGAATGTTTATGTTGACTTGCTTAAAAATTTCCATAATCTTCTCCATTTGTGGGCTTGGTCTGTTGCCCCTCAACCTGTTTGGATAAGGTGCTTGATCAATAAGTTTTGGATCCAATGTTTGTGGAGAAGACTGTGGGGATGGATTCGATCCCAAAACCGGAGTGGGAATCGACTTAAATAGATTTGGCGAAATGGGCGAAGGGTTCGAGCCTTGGGGAAAACGGAGAATAGGCTCGGGTGAAGGTGGGAGACTAGATGAATTAGGGGAAGAAGAAGAAGCTGGGGTATCATTGGTGTCACTATCATCACATTGCTCACCCACTCGGTCATTCAGCACTTTTCCCGATCTCAACGTGGTAACAACACTCACATTATAACTTTGTGAGTGGCCAGGATTAGGTATGGGTTGAGATGGGAGTTTCCCTTTCTCTCTCGCACTCATTGCGGCGTTTAACTGTGCGATTTGGTTTTCTATTGATTTGATACTCTCACCATGGGAGGAGGAGTTTTTCGTTAGGGTATCAATAGAAGACCTTATCTCAGCCGAATTTTGCATGGATTGTTTCATGAACATATCCAAAGTTTGTGCAAGTGAGTTGTCAGTACCGGCCACTTGTGGTGTAGAAATGTTGGCCGGATTTTGGAAATTTTGTGACTGAAAGGGGGGCAGATTCTGTGGTTGTGGTTGCTGTGGAGGAGGTCTTTGATAATTACTTTGTTGGTTTTGATTCCAAGCAAAGTTAGGATGATTCCTCCATCCTTGATTATATGTGGAAGAATAAGGATCATTTCTAGGTCGCTGCTGAAAAGCAGCATTAGCTTGAAACGATGCATTCATAGGACATTCTTCCGTTAAGTGTGAAGCATCCGAACAGCAACCACAGACAGTCTTAGGAAGCGTGACCTGATTTAGGGAGAATGTTGAGAACTTGTTTTCAATAGCATTGAGTTTCTTCTGAATCGCTGCCATTTCGGCTTTTACTGCGATAGAAACGTCTAGCTGATGAATACCTCCCTTAGTTAAAGGTGGTCTTATACTTTCCCACTGCAACGTGTGTTCAGCAAGGTCTTCCAGATATTTCCATGCTTCACCGTCATCTTTAGACATGAAATTGCATTGACACATTGTTTTAAGCATCTGCTTTGTCGATGGATTAATGCCCTCATATATAATCCGACGTAAATCCCATCTTTGTATTCCGTGATGGGGGCATTGGACAAGCAGATCCTTGAAAAGTTCAAAGCACTTCCAAAATGGTTCATTGTTAAGCTGGGTGAACTGGTTGATCTCGCTCCTAACATGTGCAGTCTTATGATTTGGGTAAAACTTCTTAAGAAATGCTACGACGAATTCATCCCAATTAGCGATAGAATATGCGGCAGTATTATAAAGCCATTTTTCTGCCAAGTCGCACAGTGTGAATGGGAGAAGACGTAAGCGCATAGCATCTAAGGTCAATTGTGAAGTACCCATCATTGCGCATACGTTTTCGAATTTGGTGATGAAAACGTATGCGTCTTCCGACTCAAGCCCGTGAAATTTGGGCAGCAGATTGATGTAGTGGGGTTTAATTTCGAAATTATCCCCATTAGGTGGTGGAAGAGATAGACAAGTAGGAAGAGGACCACGAATAGGATAGCATCTCTCTTGGAGAGAGATGCGCGGTGGATTCTGCTCACCTGCGGGCGGTGGCAGCGTGGTGTTATAATTAGATGGAGTGCCGTCCATCACGGTTGATGTGGTGTGTGGTGGTGGAAAAGAAGATGAAGAAGTACCGACTTCGGTGTCGATAGCAGGAACGCGGACAAGACGGGCACTAGGATCCCGTGTCCAGCCGAGCATGCACTAAGCGGGTTTAGTGCAAGTGGCAGCGTGTGTGTGATTTAAAATTGGCTTGTTTTTAAAAAGTGGGACTCAAGACAAATCTCCCTAAAATGCACAAGCAACCCTAGAACTAAGGTCACCTAGGTCCAGTCTCTAGACCGCTCCTAGACTTCCAAAGGACAAGCCGCAGGATTAATCCTCTACCGCCTCCGTACTACCCTTGTAGCCAGGTAAGTGCCAGGTAAGTGGGAAGGAACCACGTCGTGGGCCTAATTAAAAACCACTAGCATTTGTCACACTTGCCTAGGCACTACAAAAGTAATGCGGATAAACGATAGATTACCCATGACCTTCCTCTGTCCTTATTGAGCGCGACAGTCCTTAGAGTCTGGTCTAGATATTTTTTAAATTAATGAAGGGTTGATCTATATGCTTGGTTTGTGATTTGTGGGGCTTAGGAAGGGTGATGAAATCCCCACCTAATCTTGATTTGGTCTTTGCCCCTTAGAGTCCGTATTAAATATGCAAAACAAAACCAATCACAAAACTATTGCAAAAAGATTTTTTTTTTTGCGACGCGATTTTGCAAAGAATCCTGCAGAAAATAGATTTTATTGGATTTAGAGGAGAGAGAAGGAGTTAAGAAATATACCAGAGAAGTTCGGAACCCTAGATCTCCTGCTTCCTCAAGTCCGCGACTCCAGATTCCCTCGCAAAATTCACATACAAATCGTTAAATATGAAATTTGCAGTTTTGTTTTAATAATTATATGACTCGTCTAAGAATTCAACACAAATAGTAAGAATAAAAAAATTACGCACGTATCCCCGGCAACGGCGCCATTTGATTGATTCGAAAGAGTGTTTTTGTTTGTAGTTAACCGCAATCAATAACAGTGTCGCGTGTAGCTAGACCGAGATGAGTACGGGTCGTCCTCTGGGAAATGTGGAACCTTTTACTTTTACTTTAGATGTGTTGAGAAAGAGAGGAGGAATAAAGAATTTTATAGAATGGTTTCTAGATCTACGTTAAACAAGAATGTAAAATATAGATCTAGATTATTTTAAAGATGTAGATAATATAATAAGAGGGCTTGTAGGGTTCGTTAGGATTTAGTAGTTATTGACGATTAATTAAAAGTTACCCTTTTTATCCATTAATAGATTTAGAACTAGAACGACGGTGATGCGTGTAGATTAGGGTTTCTGGAGGGAAAAGGAATCCCACTCTTAACCCTTATCTCGACACGGAACTCCGTTCATATCTAGCCTTTACCAAAACAATTATTAATCTAATCTCTAATTGCGGTCAGAACTAGCAAAGAATTGCTAGCGCGCCCGATTAGGATGTTAATGATTCTTTTGATAAAGTTCCTAAACTTTATAGGACTTAAAAAGGGTTTAGTTATTTTCATCGTCCATTAGCCTACCCTAATCCTACGAACCCTAACAAGCGGAAAATTACTCGCGCATGTTAGGAGAAGAAGATGAAAAGAAAGAGAGGGAAAACATAATGTAAAATGCAAAAGAATTAAATAAAATAACTACCTTTATTAATCGACTTGAACAAACTACACTTTAATCCGTAGAAAATGATTACAAACTAGTTGCTTCTCGATCTTTCCTAAGGAGGTAGTCGAACAGTCGATGATCAGCCTGGATGCGGGAGCGTCTGGAGCTTCGTGATCTCTTCGGCTTGATCACTTTTCCAAGAGGCTCTCGGTGCTCTTTTATAGTGCAAAGCCAGAATCTTTTAGTTGGAAACTTGGTAAAATTCAGCAGAGATTTACGCCAAAAAATCTTGTGCTCTGATTCCCTATAATTGCGGCGGATCCGCGCTCAAAGGTGAGGATCTCTTGATCAAAATTCTTGGGCTTTCTTCTTGTGACATGTGGCAATCCTAGGCACCTTTAGAATTCAGAAATCTTCTCTCGGTTGCTTCGAGACTTGGTCTCCAAGTTTTGCTTCTTAATTAGGCAAGTCTTCTTCAACAGCTTGATTTCTTTGATATATTCTGCATAACAACTTGGAAAATTCTGCACAATAATCTTAAATAATATTTAGTAGACTTAGTTCTACTAGGATTTGGTCAATGAATTTATTTGCATACATTTTTCTACCAAATGCTAATTAAAATATATTAACACATGGAAAATAGTATTTTTACACATAAACCCTCATATGTATAATATATCATAATAAAGTCCTTTTTTTAATATGAAAATGGTAGGAAAAATGTAATACAAATGTGCAGTTTTATCAACTGAACAGCTAGCCGGTTGAGTACGGGTCGTCCGCAGGGAGATGGGAATCTTTTTCTATGTGCTTTAACGAGTTAAGTCCAATTTTCCAGGTTTGTTTGTGATTAACTAAGTGTTAAAATGATATGTAAAGAGAGCTTGTTAGGGTTAGGATTAGGTTAGTTTGAGTTAGGAGTCGCTCACTTCTTTCGTTGCCACTCTTAATATCGGTGTTACGGTAATCGGCAACAACGGGGATTAGCACGACTAGGAAGGAACTTGCGAGTATAAGCTAGGCTTTCCAACGCTGAAGTTCTTCCTTTTGGTGCTTGTCCGTCCGTTCTTGGCTCTTAGCCATAACCTCCGGTTAATTCAACCACAACCGGTCTCACTACGGAATCACCGCTATCATGTAGGATAGAATGCCGTAAGGAGCGGATTGTGGTTCAATTAACGGGAGTCAATTTAAGATGTTGGGCAAGGAAAGAGTGAGAGAGATTTCCTTCTCTCAAACTTCCCTTATCCTACCCTAACAAGTATGGAAACTACTTACACATCATAACGAAAAGAAAACAAAACAAAAGAGAAAGATAGAAAGAAAGAGATTAGAAGATAACAACTAGCTATTTGCGACCTCATCTTGGCAAGGATCAAGCGTAAGCATCATGGTTGTTTAAGGATAAAGGAAAAGAGAGAAGAAAGGAACAACAAGAAATAACAACAACTAAGTTAACAAATGAAAATTACAAGCAATTAACATAAGAGCATGACAAGTATAATAATAAAAGGAACTTCTTTATTCATCATTCTTCACTCACAAAAGCTCACTACAAGTTTTTCAATGGAGAAGAGATGAGAAGAGGAAGAAGAACAAGTATTCTAAAACCTAGAAAAATACAAGATTAAGCACCCTTTGCATTGGCAATATCTGGACTATTTATAGGCAGGGAGTTAGAAACCTAGGGCAAAATTCTGAACCCTCATAAAAATACAAAACTGCCCCTGAAAAGTCTTCAGCCGACAAGGACGTACGGCCGC